>CAOLHI010000532.1:0-598166 GCA_948474755.1 Ctenosaura bakeri
AACTTGGATGGAAGTCTGAGTTCAAAGAGATTGAACTGCTGAGTAAATCTGTGTAGAATTGAAGCCTTGGCTTGGGAACAGGTGACAAGCAAAAGGAGAAACGTAATATGAAATGCGAGGATAGGGAACAAATTTGGGAAAGAAGTCAACTTGAAAGGAAATCAACTGATGGGTGGAACTGATTAAGGAGGCTCATTCAGAGTACATTATTTGGGGCTCAGTCCTTATCTTTGCCACGTACTCATACTATATGCTCTTGACTGACTTAGCGCTCAGCCTTGCTGGTCTGCCTTCTATAAAATGGATGCCTTGTGGCAGCAAGAAAGGTAAAGTCAAAAGTGTGCTCTGGCATTTTTTAGGGCAAAGGCCCCACTTCTGAACTGCACTGTTTGTGGTTCTGGACAGTCACAAATGCAGTAGAGGCTCTTTGTGATACAGCAATTGGTCTTCAGTAGTGGCCAGACAAATGGCACTAATAAACCTGATCTAATTTATTTTCTTACTTATTTACATATAGGGAAAATGCGCTCCCTCTTATTTGTCCTCTGCACTGCTAGTCAGATAGAACCAGTGTGGTGTAGCAGTTTGAGCATCAGACCATGACTCTGGAGACCAGGGTTTGAATCCCCACTTGACTACTGAAACCCAGTGGGTGATCCTGGGCAAGTCACACACTCTCAGCCGAAGAAATCCAAAGACTAACCCTTCTGAACAAATCTTGCCAAGGAAACCCCATGCTAGGTTTGTCTTAGGGTCACCATAAGTCAGAAATGACTTGAGGGCACAATACAATAACAAATTGCCACTGAGAGGTTCCATTTAATTACCTTAGTTAACAAGAGGGAGGGAGCTTCCAAGGGGAAAAAAGGACTGGTGAATATAGGAAGAATCTTGGAAGAGTGAAGCCTACAAAAAATGTAGGAGTGTCTTTGCAGGATGGGGAGGAATTGTAACACACTCATTTCCAGGAGGCCAAGGCCACTCTTAGTTATGACACCATGTGTCTCTATTCACCTGCTCCATGTCATTGGCGGCCACTGGTGAAACCAAAGACATGCAGAATTTGATGACATCAGGAGAAGACAGAAGTTCAGCTGGTGGGGGAAGCTCCTCCTTTTGTATGAGCTCCTCATAATTTTTTCATGTGAGGCTCCACCCACAGAGGCTTCACCAGGTTTCACACAGGAGGTGATTTATGTTGGAGCTATGCTCCCGTTTCTAGTCAAACATTCCTCCTTGATATAAACACAAAGAAAACTCTCTTCTGCTGCTCCTGGAAGCCTGTTTCCTCAGATTCTGATAATACAGCATCCTTCCAAAATCAAATGCTTGACCTACCGGCATTTGCTTCGAGGGTTGTCCGAAGGTCTTTCCTTTCCTTTCGAAGCTGAGCCAGGCGATTTCTCAATGCTTCTTTTTTTTTTAACAGCTCTTCTTCTTTGGTCTGTAACCTCTTTGCATCAGCTTCAACACGGTTCTTGCCATATCTGTACTGATCTGCATCTGCACACAAGTTATTGGATATTTGAGATCAGAAGGAAAAATTATGACATTTCCAGAATAACCAAATATATTGGTGGCCATTCCCTCAGAACACTCAAATCCTTACTCAAAGGCTTATCTCTGAACCTTATTCAGAAATCTCTGCTTGACCCATATCTTTCTCACCCTCACACACACGCAGTAATTCCAACACTGGCCCATGAAGATCAGCTTCTTACTACATTTACAAATGGCACAAGTGGTGATATCCACCCTTTTAGAAGGAGTCTCATGAATTAACTGTAAGCCCACAAGTAACTGATCCACGGAGTTTAGACTACTGGAATGAAGTAGGAGTAGGCATGCAGGCAGTGGCACCCACAGCAGCAAAGCTGCACATAAAAAGAAGCAAAACACTTCCAAATGTGTGGAGTAATTCCAACTGACAAACAGTAATTACTGACAAAGGAAGACAAGAGTTTAACTGATTCTTGTAGTTGCCTGTACATCACAAAGCATCCTCCACACAGTGTGGCTGTGTGGATGAAACAAATATCTAAAGTAAGAAACTCAAAGACTGCATTCCCTCATATAATGCTTTGAGACCAGCAAGAGGGGCTCTTCTCTCAGTCCCATCACCTTGAGACATACACCTGGTGCAAACATAGGAGAGGGCCCTCATGGTGGCTGTTCCCACATTATGGGACTTCCTTCCAAAATTGTTTAGGCCAACCTCCTCTATGATGTTCTTTTGCCAACAAGCAAAGATTTTTCTATTCTGCCTTCCTGTTATGGTTTGAGGTTTTAAAATTGATATGCTGGACTTTTTAAATGTTTTACTGCTTGCTATTATTAGTACCACGTTTTAAATTGTGTTAAATGGTGTTTTGATTGTATAGATCTTATTTTAAACATTCTGTTTTACGAGAATTTTTTAATTGTGGTGGAAACCACCTTGCTGCTGGTTTCAGCTTGCCTATCATACTAGGAGACCTCATTGATGAGGGGTATTGAGCTCCACAGAAAAGAATCCCCTGTGGATGGTTATATGGCTTGAGAACCAACCCCTGGAAACACCAACCGGACTGTTGCCTGTCATCGTAATTAAGTGACTGGCTGCCTAAAAACCACTAATCTCATAGAACAGCTCTGCAAAACATATGCAAGGAATGAAATTTCAGATATACAAGATACTATCTTTTACACTGGCTTCTACCAATGAGACATGTAGGTTGGTTTCCAGGGATAGGACATTTCCAAAGCCAAGAGATAAAATGGGAAACACTCACTGGAGGTGCTGCGTTTCACATTTGAAGCAAATTCTGATTTCTTCTGTGTACTGTTTAATGTTCTTCCTTTCCCCATAACTCCATTTGTGGCTGCAGAAGCTTTCTTGCCTTTAAACTGTTAAAAAAATTCAAATATTCATTTAGTGATTGGATGACATAGTTCACACTTTTCCTATAATTAGAGAACTAAAGCTATGCAACCGAAAGCAGGTAATTTTTGCTCACAAATTAAAATCAATTCCCTTGAAATTGTGCATATTTTATAAAAAAAAGAAAAGAAATTGTGCATATTAAGCAGAAAATAAACAAAAAGCATCTACAATTGTTACTAGGGATGGGCCAACCGAATCCTTGAATCTTCAAATCCTGGGCCAGTATTTGAGATTTGCGAATCCGAATCCCTGTGCCAAAATAGGCAAACTGAATCTTTCAAATCCACCAACCAAACAGTTTGTTGGAGACCGGGATGCCTGAAAACCTGGGAGACCAGGATGCCTGAAAAATTTGGCAACCAGACACAGAAGGGGAGATGGCGAATAGCTGAGTTTTCCCCTTGGAGTAATAGCCTTTGATAACAATTTCAGAAATTACATCTGGGGCTGTATCCTAATGTATTTGAATTGAACATTTCATATTTAAATTCAGCACTTGATTGGAAGGTACAGTCTTCTTGAGATTTCAAGGACAGCTGAAAAATAGCTCCCTTGCAAAGCTCTTTCAGACACAATTCTGGGCCTTGGAGTTTTACAAGGTGTCACAGCCTTCTCTGACAAAGTGTGCAGGTGCATCATCAAACTACTAACCCCAGGATGCCAGAAGGAGCTATGCAAAGAAAAAAGTTTTGACCGGGATTAGCTCGTACTGTAGTATGTGGCCCTCTTTACACAGGCAGGAAAATGTGGCATTAATCCACATTTTCCTGCCTGTGTAGAAAGGGCCTTCATGGTATTTTCAATCTGGGGAGATCCTGAGGCAAAACTATGACAATTGTCCTGGCCAGATTTCTTCAGAGGGAGGTTTGCTTTTGCCTAGGCTTTTACTAAGGCTCAGAGAGTGTGTCTTGCCCAAGATTATCCTTCTTTCCCTTGCTTTTTAAACCCTTTTTTAAAAAAAGGATTCGAAAGATTCGAGATTCGTGAGATTTGTGGATGTCCAGAACCTTCCAGGGATTCGGATCTGGATTCGGATTATTCTGGATTCTTCCCATCCCTAATTGTTACTAAGAAGCACAGAAGGGTGAGACCAGACATTTCTCAAGGTGCAGAATGTAGGTAAGTGTTCAAAACTTCAAACAATGTTTCAAAATTTGCTATACTATTTTACAAGTGTAAGAGTGAGCCAAAAATAATTACTGGCAGATGCATCAGTTCAGAGGCTTATGAATGCACAGTTGGTTCCTTAAGGGAGGCAATGGATCTAACCACAAAATATTAAATCAAAGACTTTGATCATTCAAATTGTAAAAAGTGAAAGAAAAACTACTCCTAGTTTTTGTGAGGCAATACCACAATCCCAATATTAATTTGGAGTTGTGTTCCGTAGCTTCACAGTAACCAATTAAGTCTTTTAATTGGGAAATTTATTTAATTTAAAAAGTGGGAAAAATGTCTGTATTGTATATTCTCCTCCTCCTCCCCCACAATAGTACCACAACAGATTTTTGGTCAATTACAGGCATCTACTGTTTATTTGCCAGGTTAGGGACCAGGGCATTGTCCAAAACCAGAAACAGTTGAAATGCGGGATCCAGCCCTTTTTAAAGTATTTTTTGTAAAGTATGAACTGAGAGCAAAAGCAAGGTCATGGAAACATGATGAGACAGGCTGAAAGAGCAGACCATGCATCAAAGGTGTGGGTCCTGGTTATACGTGAAAAGGGTTGAAAGAGCAGACTGCTGAAAGGTGGACCGTCAAAAAGCTGAGGGTGCCTGTATAAGAAATGTTAAAGTCAAGATCTTTGTTCATAATTTCACCTTGACTTTAACAGGTTAAACAATTTATTTCTTGGGTACTTCCTTATAAATGTTATATAGTGTTATATAGAGTGGTCCCTCCACTTTCACAAGGGTTCCCATCCAGCACTGCCCCCTCCCATTCCTTTGCCTTTTGCCCAGGCATTGAGAAGAGAGGCGCACACCTGTGCAAAAGGCAAAGGAATGGAAGGAAGAGAACTGTGCTTTATGAATAATCAAATTCATGCAGGTCAAACCCATGAATGTGGAGGGAGAACTGCAATACTCTTTCAAAGCTAACAATAATGGTGCATTATAATGCATATCACACAGTAAACACTTGAAAAGTGATTCCTAATTCTACTAACATCTTAGTGCTTATTTTCAACTTTAGAAGGTCATCCTGGCCTTAACAGAAAATGAAGCAGACTTCCTCTCAAAATCCCAGAAAGTATGTACTTGTAACTAATGTACTCAATGTACTTCAGCCCCATTCTGTACACTGGGATTTTCCAAGAAGGCTTGGAAGGCTTTTATTCCAAGAATAAAATAAAAGTATGTAGAATTAAGTGTAGTGTAATTTTAATAAAACATCTGCTGAGATCTACATGGGCCATACACAGAACTTACAGCAATTTGTATTTAATTTGCATTGTTCTGTCTTTCTTTTATTATTAGATACAGTTAATTTTATTTAAGGCCACTGCATTTTATGTAGCCTCAAGCATGTTGAATACATTGATTGCAAAAAATAATAATAATTAATCATTATTATTTGGCAGTTTTTTCTTATCCTTCTTGACTTCAGGACAACTCCTTTGGACAAATTCAGATGAACATCTGAGTTGACGGAACCTCCACGGTGTGATTTTTTAAGAATTGCACTGCCAGATGGTGAAATGGCAATTCACCTCATGTTCCAAATGTGTTTCAGGAGATTGAAAGCTGTGACTTCACAGCTTTGCTGTGTTGGGGTAATCAGGAAAACAACTGCTGTGTCAACACTCTGCCTCAGTTACTTGTGGGAGTTTTGTTGTCTCCTTTATTTGGCTACAACTTAATGTGTGTGAGGGTGAAGGAAATATCTGAAGGGATAATATCCTGGCAAGACTTTGGAAAGAATATACAGTACAGAGTGGAACACATGTCCAGATTCAAAAGGAGCTACTGTATGCAGAATAAGGGGATGCTTCCTTGCAGAATTACAGAATAATTCCTGCACAACACAAGAAAGAAGAGGCCCCAGCAGCAACTTCTCATTTAGTATCTGAACTGTAAATGTGTGTATATGTGCTCACATGTGAGTCCACTCTACTTTGAAACAGATAGGTTTACTGCTACTGGTATAGTCCTACCCTTGGGTTGCAAGACTTCGCAAACCCATTAATCCTTTCTTACTCAAAATCTAGACTGACCTACTACCTTGAGTGGTGCTGCAGAGGTTTATAGGCTACAATTTTATCTGTGGGACAGCGTTCTCCAGTATTCAGAATTTCTGTGTAACAATAAAGAACCCAAGTGAAAATGTAGTATGTGGCATTATTGAAACAATAAGCATTTAATGATCAGTGCATTTAATTGTCAGTGCATTAAGATATATGCAAAAATAAGAACAGAAAGCTGAATTAAAAGAATTAAGCACTACAGTACCTGTGACACAGATCCCCTCCCCACAGCAGAAGTATTAGTGACAGACTGAGCAGAAGATAGATTGGATGAGATAGGGTGTTTATAGTGGTTAGAAGACAGTTTGTCAGTAGATAACCTATTGGTTTTTCTGTCGGCTGGTGGACAGCGTGCAAAGATTTTCGGAGACGGCAAATTATCATATAGGCCCAAGTTATCATAAAGCCCATCTTCTCCTGTGCTTCTGCTACGAGAAGTAGGAAAGCCATCTTCTGGTTCCCACTGCAACACACATACTTAGTAAATTAGCATAAATGTCATGCACTGGGAAAAAGTATATCATTAGAAAGTTACTTGGGTAATTAAGATTTCCTCCCACACCGCAAGCATGCATTGCCTCCATCAGTGACTATGTTTTATTCTAAAAGCCTAAATAACTATTATTGATTTTATTTTACAGATTTTTTTTTTATCCCAATGGAAATTATCTTGATTCTTGGATTATATTTGGGAAGTTTCAGTAATATTTGACAAGATTCTACGGAAAGGAAAAATAAGGAGTGGCTTTTCTGGATGTCCTATACTAACACACACATCCACAAATCAGTTCAAGGCATAGCATTCATGCTGTCCAAGTTGCTGAACTTACATCTTATAACCCTCAATGAGGCAAGCCAAGAATTTGGCTATTGGGTTGAAATCACAAGGGAAACAAAAAAGATAATTTAGGCCTATCCCATACCAAAATTGGCTCTCTTATGGCCCAGTTCATATCATAATGGAGCTGCTCAATGAAACAGTGATTGTTTGGATGTTAATAAGTGGTAAGAATGCCACCTCCTCCACTTATTTCACGTGATTAATTGGGGAGATTTCCTGGTTTCTTAAACTGCAGATTTTTATGATATCCAGAACTGTGGTTGCTTATTAACCAGGATTACCTCTCAGCATCGATTACCTCAAGCATTATGATATGTTTTGGGAATCCCTTTGGGACTCTTTTTCAGCTTGAAGACCAAATCAAATTTCAGAGAAATTGGAAGGGGGGTGCATTTTCATGATTGGCATGGTCAACAGCAAATGGGTTGGATCAAACAATCCAATGTATTTTAGGAAAGGAATTTCAGCTTTTTAGAACATACAAGCAACATGAGAGACACTGGGAAACTACCACAAGATGCTATCAGGGGAAGGGGCATGGCCATCTGGGGAAGCTTAATGAGCTGGATTGGGACTGGGGAGAAGATACAGTCCCAGAATCTCTATGATCCCAACTTCCCCATTATGTAATAACAGCTATAGGTAGCTGTTAGTCCTTTTCTAACAATGTATTACTAGCCCATTTTCTTTGGAAACTGATAAGGAACTAATGGATTAAAGAAATGCAATCAGAATATGATTTGTCACAGCCAAATTAAGCAATTAGAAGCTACTCTTTTTGAGATTTTTGTGTTGACACTGGCAAGAGGATACTAGGTAAATAAATAAAAGACATAGCATCATCCTCTCATTTTATTTTGCAGGAAATGCAGGCTTAATCAAATTCTTGCTTTGACCTTTCCCCAAGGAGCTGCATCAACATTTTGGCTTAAGCCAACTAACAAATACTGGACTATATATGTTTATGTTGTCTTACATGTTGCATGTAATCTTGAAACAATACATCTCATATTAAGTAATCTGTCAATGAGACACAGTCAGCAATACTTTGGGATCATGCCCAGTAATACTCTTTTAAGCGGTTTCGTAGGCTTTGGAGGGCTCAACACACATAAGTGATTTGACCTACACAAAAATCAATTCTTACTGATCCATTTATGCAAGGAACATCATCATAATGAAGTGCCATCCCGCTGGGACATGCGTAGCCATTGGCAGCATTTCCTCGATAAGGATTAGTAGAGACAACCCGTCTGTTCATAAAACTAAAGCAAAAACAGAAAACAGTGTACATTTCTTAGTTTATGGTGAATCATGTATCAAAAATAAATGATTCATCCTAGCTTCCTCTCCCAAAAATTCTTTCATTGCCTCTCCCATCTTTATATTACAGAACATACATAGCATATATTATAGAATGTGTGTGGCCAAAGTTTCAGACAGGAAGCTATTGTTTAACAAAGGACAATACACAGGGTGGAGGAAAACAGAGTATAAATTATTTAATAGGAGGGAATCACCAGGTTAAAAGAACAATGGTAGATTTTAGGAACAAGGTTGCATATTTAGGGGCTCTGAACAAATTCTTAAGGTCATCTTTACAGTAGAAAAGTTTTCCTAAGGGAGATTATAGCGGAAGGTACTTTGTTGAAGGAGGTGGCAGCAAATAGCTTTGTCTTTTCTAATTTCAGTTTGCAGATCCAAAGAGGCAACTCTGAGGAAGAGATTGGGATTCTATTTCATTAGCAGACAATGGTCTTTTATTATACATGGTGGTGGGGCTGGGCATGAACTGTCTGGGTGGTTGCCTGAGAATGTCTGATCCATCTGTCTCATTCACAACAAGATTTTTAGGATTTCAGTTCAGGAGGACCAAAGATGCATTTTGATTTTAGTAAAGAAAAGAGCAAGAGTCTGGGGCTTTGCCACTAGTTAACTAGTAAAAAGTAACTAAAGGGGCTCTGAAGATCTCAGTCTGGACTAGTCTTTTATGTGCCTACTTGCCACTTGTGTCCAAATAGGAGAAAGTCAGCCTTAATCCAATATTAATCCAAATTTTCATCTGATTCTGCTTTGAATAAGTCTGGAAGCTGCTGGGTGTTTTACATAAAATGTTGCTTTAAGTAAAATAGAAGCTTGTCATGATGTTCAACTTGTCTATGAGAAACTCTTATAAGGACAGCAAAGGATGCAAAATGACTGTAACGAACTGCCAATAAAGCACACACATCCTGATTTATTTGCTAAATTATATGGCCTAGTATTTCTAGGCACACTTCTCAAAAAACTACTCCTCCACTGAAAGCCACATCAAATTAGCAGGTTAGCCCTAAGGGAAATATTTATCCACATACTGTTTCTTAACAAACATTTGACAGTGTACAGGATTGTAGACTGAGTTGTGAGTTGCTTAAAGCAACACTTTTTACACTTGTGGATCACATCTATTTATTACTTGAAAACCGCTGTTAGTATCATCTATAGTGTTAATTCAATATAAGCTAAAGTTGAATGTTGAATATACTTCATTTGAAATATGAAGGAATCATGTGTTGACAGTAGGAGTTCAGCACTGTGAACACCTTTAACTGATTTTAAGAAGGGGAGGCCTATTAGTCAGGTGGCAGATTTTTCAATATATTTAACACAAGTATGTATAAGAAATCTGCAAAAGGCAAACATACCCTTCAGACATTATTTTTTTGTACTCCCACATAGAATGCCTCTTCTAACACGATGTCTCCAATAATGAACATGTGTCCTCTAAGTAAACTGTTTTGTACTTTAGATATACTGTTTTATGCGTTTGCACATTTCACTGATAGATCAATGATTAATCAATTAACTTTTCTTTAACTGGAATGTAGCACTAATCAACAGCAATTTCTTTTGTGAAGCATTCTGAGTGAAAATGAATATTTCACAGTTAATCCTAAATATATTTATTTGAAGTTAAATTCTACTGACTTCAGCAGAAATTATTCTCTAGTAAGTGACTGTGGCCCAAGTTTCTTGGTAAGCTTTGCCTCCACTCACAGCTTCAAGAAAATACAGACAAACCTTGGGTAGAGAGGACTTGCTGACTTTTTGGCATGGCGTTTATTAACAAAAGTGTGACTGCCAGGGTTTTGTGATACCAAATGCAAGCAATCAGAATGTGGAGTTCCTGAAAATGCTCTTAACTGGTTTAGCTCTCCTACCAGAAGGTCTGTTTTGCAGCTTGAATCACACTAGCTGTTAAGTCCACATCAATGTAGTCGTAGTGCAGAGTGCCAGGATCTGCAGAGGAGCCACTCTCAGCCAGCAAAATCCCAATCCACCTGCCCATGTCTTCTGAAGAGGAAGCCTATATAAGAAGAGGTGAAAACACAGGGAAATGCTGCATCTCTTACAGAGAAACCAAGCACTTTACTATGAACGCCATCTATTATTATTTTTTTGGCTTTATCAAATTTAGTGACTATGCCTTTCAATGGGAAAAAAAATCCTAGGGTGGTTCACACACATTGTGGAATCCAAAAATTACAGCAACAGGAGCAAATAAAAATTTATAGCAATGAGTACGCAGCCAGGTAAAAGCAACAACTAATAAAGTGCCACCACATATTAAGAATTAAGAGATTGAGGAAATAAAAAAAGTCTTTGCCCAGAACCAAAAAGTCGTCTAAGGTTATTAAGTGACCCTCCTGAGAGAGAAGTTTTCGACCAAAGGGATGCCTCAAACAGATTTCCTCAAACAGAAATAGAGCGATAGTATAGTGGAATAATTGGAATACAGGATTGTTTGGTTTGTGTTGTTCTCTATTTTTGGACCTTTTTTTTCTGCCCTCAGGTTATTATCTTTTTCTATATTTTATTCTATTTTTCATTCTTATTTTTTTTACATGAGGAAGCTAAGAAAAAAAATAGAATAGACTGCATTAATAGTCTAAAGGTTGGAGATGTATGGGATGAAATTCACAACATTAAGACAAAATAGAACCCTAGCTAGGCATAGGGAGGAAGTTTATGTTTATGTTGAAGTTACGTTAGTCTAGGATTGTTTGTCGATGCTCACATGTATACATGAATCCTTATTTTGTATATATCTAGGCAAGTAATATTTTTTGTTTTTGTGTTATATTTCTTTTTCTTTCCAATTTTCTTTCTTATTTCTCTTACTCAATACTGGACATTTACTCTCATGTTTTTGTTTCTTTTTTTCTTTCCTTTATTTATATATGATGTTATCTGTTCTGATCTGTCTTGTTGTATTTTGTTTTTGGTATAGTTAAATAAAATTTAAAAAATTAAAAAAAAAGAAGGGATGCCACAGCCAAGATGACCCTCAGAAGACAGGAGTATTTGAGAGACTGTCTGCAGGTGCCCTGATAATACAGACAGAGTCACCCTGGCATGTGCAGTACAACACAGGAAATAATTACATGGTAGGGTCAAACAGCTAACTTAACGAGAAAAGACAAGCCATCATCCTGCTTCCCCAAATATTTCCTCTCTGTGGACTTAGTAATGAATGCAAATTAAAAACCAGACAGAGAGAATGCACCAAAGCCACATTCTGGCCTGAAGATGTAGGTCAATGACTCTGTCACCCTGACTTGTGAAATAGCAGGGACTTTGCATTTGAAACTGATTGTAAATAGAGGCAGACAAAAATGTATTTCATAACAGAAGAAATATTAGACACTTCCAGGGAAAGAAGCATTATAGAAAGTTGTGACTGTCACATGTTATGCTCCTAATGTGTAAATAGAACTTAGAGTTAAAAGTTAGGGTGGGACAAGAGCTCCTGGTACCAAAGAATGCGGGCAAAGGTAAATACTTAAAAGAGAAGTGGGTATTTTCTTAGATATGGGAATATACGGCTTGCTCCATAAGCAGTGAGATTCTGTTTTGGCCCATCTCTGTAAACCTGGAGTGGAGAACCTTTTTTTTAGGGAGAGGCATATACTCCCCTGGCCCTTCTGTGATCTGGATGATGCCTGAGGGCTGGGCCACACCCCAGTGACTCTGAGTCCCCATACAAAGCACCAGCTTCTCCTGCCAGTGCCTCAGTCATGGGAGCTGGCTCTTCTGTTCCTCTGCCTTCTCCACACCTGGGATGAGGAGGTAAGGGCACTCAACCAATGTGTCAGAAACCAGGTGCCTCATGAGATCAGAGCTCTTCTGGTACCTCAAGTCTCTCTTCACTTTTTCCTTCCTCACAGAGGGAAGGCAGAGTGAACAACACTCAATAAACACTCAGGAGTCCAGCAAAGATTGCTGGTGCAATCGTTCATCACCTCCCCCAGAGGGAGGGCAGAGAAGAGAAAGGGAGGGAGAAGAAAACTGATTGAGACATGGCTTTAAAGTTGTGGATGAGTCACTCTTCTTTCCCTTCTCCCTTCTGAGGGAGATGGCTTTGCTGAGGGGGAGAGATTTATCCTAGAGACAGCCTGGTCAGCTAAATCTGGCCCAAAGCCTGGAGGTTTCCTATCCCTGATGTAAAAGATATGCTCATTAAAGGACATACCTCTAAGACTGCAACCTCCTGTGCATTTCGAAGCAGGCGGAATGTCAGCGGATGCTTGGAATCCAATCCTGGGATAACTTCACAGCCACGCAGAGGAATAGAGACAATGTGGGTCTTTAGATCTGTCCTGTCTTTGTGGAAAATGAGCTTATTATCCTTCACTCTACACCAGCGCTCACGCCAACGGTTATTCGACAGAACATTAAGGTATCCTGCAGGAACAAAACAAGCATCTTTACTATTTCACCTCATATAAATTCAAGCAGCTTTTCAATACAAAGCGCTTGTGTCTGAAAAGTAAAAAACCTAGAGCCAAGGTGAAAATGAGGTTGCTTTTCACCAAGTTTCCTTAAACTCCAGAAAGAGTCTCCATTTCATCAATTCTGGATGGGCTGGGAATGGGGGACAACTGCATGTTCATGTTCAAAACACATTGGGTTGCAAATTCACCCTTTCTGGAAGTTGTGATGTTGCTGTAGCATGAGCTCTTACACAGCCCTGACTGCACAGTCATTTCACAATAAAATCCTTATCTCAAAGCAAAGACCTGGGAGAGAACCAAGAGTATCTCTGAGGTTTCTACTGAGCAAGTTGTAGAGGAGACTTCAAAGAAATTTCTCACTTTTCAGTTTCTTCCTCATTAAACTGCCCTGACAATGGACAAGGAGTTACTGCTGTTTTCTGAACCACTTTCAAAAATTCTGCTCTTAACTGAAGAGGAATAAACAAGATTTCATATAATGCTGACAGAAAAGGTAACTGAGAGAAATTTAACAAAGAAAACATTGTGCAAGAAGGAAAAGAATCACAGAAGATTTCAGGACAGAAGAAGAGGTGTGTCATTGACAAAATGACAATCAAACACCAGAAAGCTAGAGAAGATGAAAAGTTAAATGAGAAGGCAGAAGAATGAATAAGAAGTAGTACTGAGGCAGAAAGATGCCTCCATACTAGGAGAGGCAATGAGTAAAGAATGATACAGAAGGCAGGAGGCTGAGGGGGTGGCATCCAGGAGAACAAGAGACAGAAGATGAGAGGGTTAACTCTCAAAACAAGGTGAAAAGAACATCAGGACAGGAAGAACTATGAAGTAGGGATGATGTCAAAATTAATTAAGAAAGGAATGCTGACACATACAAATGTAATTCCATTCACCAGTCAGAAAACTGGTCTAATAAGTGGTAGAGCACAGGAAGAGAATATTAATCTGCCTTGTCAATGGGAAATCAAGCAATGTCAGAGGAAGAGGGAATATCCATTGCAGGGTATTTACAAATGGCACACCAGCATGTGGAGATACACTCTAAAGCAAGGGTGGGGAAAGTATGACCTTGCAGCCCCTGGTACTCTTTTTGTGGACCCCTGACTTCCCCAATTCTTTTTCCTCTAAATGCCTTTTAGACAATTTTGTCACATTTATGCTCCCCTCCCGACCCCGACCCAGGCAGGTCCAAGAGAGGCCTTTCTTCTTATCAGGAAGCGATGGAAATTTAACTTCCATGTCATTTTCTTTTGCAAAAAAAGGCTTTTCCTGGGCCTAAAAGGGCCCAGAAAGCCCCCAAAATATGGTAGGAGGAGCAAAAAAATGCAAACATCTTAGAGCAAGAGCATGTCATCCCTCCCAAGATTCCCTGGGGGTCGGCAAGAGGCCGCCAAATTATTAAAAGTTCCCCATCCTTACTCTAACATAACAGCAAGAATTCCAGAGGCCTGAATGGAATTTCCTGGTAGGCTACAGAGAGGTGGGAATGTCATAATGTTTAATGTTACTGTTAATTAATCCAAACCCAAATCTGAAAATAGGCTGCCTTTAGAAGAACAAAGCTAGTGAAGTCTGGAAGACAAGTTTGGCTGAGCTTTTGCTACTTGCCCCGATTTCTAATTTAGTTGTTGCTGACAATATAATGAGGCCACTCACCACATGTTGGGATATCTTCCTCAGCTGATGAGGTTTGCTCATCTGTGGAGGGCTTCTTCTTTCCTAAGCTAATTATCTTTGTTATCTTCTTCCCTGTTACTTTAGAGACAGTGCTTTTGGAATCTGTTTTTGAACTTTTTTTCCTCTTTACTGTCAAGAAAAGGATGAGCATGTCAGTCTTACAGGTTTTCAAGAAAAAAAAATCCAACTCAGAAGCAGAGGCAATTGTGCCACAAAAACATTTCTCATGAGCGGGTGACAAAAGAGTTCCCTGTAATGAAAGGCTGGCCAGTATGGTTGAACAGCTGAAGTAACCAGAGCCAGAGCAGCCAAGTTCAAACTACTGATCTGCCATGGAAAAATCACTACATGGTTTTGGATAAGGCTGTTTCCCCATTACATTCTTTCAATTCTGGTGGGATATCACACTTCTATAATTAGCTGAACGTAGAATTAAAAACACAAGTTTCACGGAAATTTTTATAGAGCACTATACCATCCACTAATTTTTATAGAGCACTATACCATACACTAATGAACAAGATCCTAGACTAATGTTTATTCACAATTAAGTCCTCCGTAGCAAAGCTCACCTCTGATGTTAACTAAACCTTTTGTTGTCTGCAGGTCCTGACCATTTCCTGTTGATTATCAACTAGGGCAACCATTTTCAACAGAGTCCATATGGTTCCCCAACAGGTCCTGGGACATTGGAAGAGTTGTCACAAACTGAAAACTATGAGAAGGGGAGCTCCAAGGGTTTATCAGAGTGGTGGTGGTGGTGGTATCTGAACCAATGAAATACCCAAGCAGCAACCTTAATTGGAGTCAATAGTTTCCCTCCTATTTATATTATCTTTCCAACACACTATTTGAATTCAGTAACAGCTAAACTCCATAAAAGTTGAGGGCTTTTGTGATGTATGTCATACCCCTTAGCAACTAGAATGGGGGCCCTGGAACCTGAGAAAAGCTTTTCAGAGGGCCATGGCCAAAAGCAGTTGAGAATGGCTATGCTAGGGGATTATTGATGAACAGCCTTTTAAATACCCTAATGTCAGAACTTAATGGGACTGGCATCTAAGTAAGCACCAATAGAACAGTATTTAAGTGTTATTAAGAGATGTTCATTGTACTCTTCATTTGTGCAAAGAAGGGGAAATCTAACAAAAACATAGCACTGCAGCAAACATCCTTCTACGTATTCCTTGAAAGTACAGGAGCCCTCACAACTTCTAACATTTTCAGGCCAGTGGGCACATTTAGAATTTTGGCAAGTGTCATAAGAACCATCACAAAAGGGGTGCTGTGATGGGGATGGCAGGGGAGAAAACATCCATTTCATTGAAAGGCTGCTGTTGTTGATGATGATGTTGTTATTCCTTAGCTGCCTCTCCCTATAGATCAAGGCAGGTGATGATAGATTAAAATGCAACAATAAATAGATAACACAGTTAAAAACATGAATACCAACTAAAAATACATAATGAGTTAAAAGTGCATAATATCCATTTAAGAAGCATACATACATATTAAAAACCATCTGGATAGGCCTGCTGGGAGAAATTAGTCTTTATTGCTGTTTGAAATGCAGACAGTGTATCCAGTGATTGGATCTCTTCTGGGAGGTCATTCTACAATTTGGGGGTGGCTGATGAAAAAGTCCTCCAGTTAAAAGTTGCTAGCCTGGTCCTGACTGACTGAAGTAAATGCCCCCCAGAAGACCTGAGTGTATGGGGAGGACTATATGGGAGAAGGCAATGCTACAGATAAACTGGACACAAACCATATAGCATCTTAAAGGTAACAACCAACACTTCATACCTTGCCCAGAAACTAACTGGCAGCCAGTGGGGTGATTTTAATATAAGTGTAATATGACCACTCCTATATGTAATCTAGTAAATCAATCTGGCTGCCATGCTTTGCGCTAACTGAAGTTTCCAAACTTGGTACAGAGATAATTCAATGTACAGTGCATTGCAAAAGTCTAGTCTTGAGGTTACCAGTGTGTTCACTATTGCCTTTAATCCTCCAGTGCTAGGTAGGGGCGCAGCCGGTGCATCAGCCAAAGTTGATAAATAAGTACTCCTGGCTGCTGTATATATCTGGGCTGTCATTTCGAGTGACAGATCAGACACACCCCAAGCTGTAAGCAGTCTTTCAGGGGAATGTAATCCCACCCAGGACCAGCTGATACACCTCCAACTCTGGGTTAGTAAGCACCTCCATCTCATATGGATTCAGCTTCAGTTTGTTCTTCCTCATCCAAGCCACTACTTCCTCCAGGCATTCCTTCAGAGGAAATACACTATCCCTAGTTGATTCTATTTCTGAAGGTATGGAGAAGTGCATTTGGTTGGCACTGGCATACTGACAACACCCTACGTCATGCTTCCAGACGATCTCTCCCAGCAGTTCCATGTAAACGCTAAACAGCATAGGGGATAGAATGGCACTTTCTAGTATGCCATGTAACAGCTCCTTTTTGGAGAAGACGCCACCCCCAAGCACCATTCTCTGGAACCTACCCAAGAGACAGGAACGAAATTACTGACACACAGTGCCCTTAACTCTCAAAATTCCCAGGCATTCCAGGATACCACAGTTGAAGGTACTGAACATTGCTGAAAGGTCCAAAAGCACCAATAAGGACACACTCCTCCCATCTATGCTCAGGCAAAGAACATCCACTAAAGTGATCTTAGTTGTCTTAATTCTGGATCCTGTTCTGAAACCAGTTTGAAATGGATCTTGAAAACCTGTATCATCCAAGACTGCTTGGAGCCGGAAGGAGACTATAATCTCAATCACCTTGTCTGGAAAAGTAAGATTTGATATCAGTCTGTAATTGTTAAAGTCCCAAGAGTCCAAGGAGGACTTTTTTTTAAAGATGTCATACCACCATTTCTCTTAAGATAAAAACTCCCCACACACACACACTTGCTAGAACTCAAGACAAGTAACTTACCTGAAGTCCTTAGTACAAGGTGGCATCTGATCTCAACACTGAAAACTACTTCCTTAAACTCACAGTTCTCTTCTTCTTTCAGGTCCTCCCAAACACACATTCTTACTTACTTACTCACTCACTCACTCCCCAAACTGAAAACAAAGATCTATACACATTTGCAACACACTCTACGCACTTCTGCCCATTGATAGAAATGCAATCATGCACTCCATCATCCATCCATCATACAAGTGAATACACACACACCCTCTCTCCTATTCCACTCAACCCAGCCCTCTACTTATTCTGCACTTCTCTATAACCCTAACTGGCCCACTCTAGGTCATTCTACAACACTTCCTCAAGTTTACAAGGGAAACAGGGAGCAACCAAGCTTTTTGTGTTCCCCTTTCTTCTTTTCTTCTTCTTCCTCCTCTTCCTCTCATCCCCTTTTTAAGAAACCTCAGCAAGTAGCCCAAACAGGGCACTGCAAAGTGACCTGCCTGGTTTGCGTTTGCCTGTCATTTTAATTCCCAGTGTTCTTCAAATGACAAATGAGTGTCTATTGTTCATCTGAATATAGAAGTATAGTAATGGAGAATCTCCTGCTTATTGCACTGCACTTATAAAATGTATAGGGGCCTTCCATATTAGCACCTGTAGCTCTCTATGAAATGCTCTCCCAGGACTTGTTTTCTTGGGCCTCTGATACGGTTTTCTTTAGCCCCCTGCCTAACAGCTAGTATCAATCAGTGTTTAATGCTAATTTTATTCAGTTCTCATTCCTGAAGCTCTGTATCAATGTTTTCTATACACTTACTGGTCTCATCTTTACTTGACTTCCTCTAGCATCTACTTCCTCTACCTAATACTTTCCTGAGTTTCTTTGACTCAGAACATTTCTGATTCTGCCTCTTTCCTTCAGCTATCCTCTCCTTTGAGTTCCATGCCATCTGGGCCTTCCTACCTTGTCCACGCAGCCCCTTCTATCTCTACAGTCAGTTACATTTTCTACGTCCTGTTAAAACTGATTTCCACTTCTTTCAAAGAGAATATCTATGAAAATTTTGTGCCTCCCTTTTCACTTTCCCAGTGCTTAAGAGAACTTATGAGCATTTTACAGTGTCACTCAGACATTATTAAAAGCATCTTACCCTGTTCTTTTCCATTACAAATGGCAGCTATTCCATTTTCTACAGCACCCTCTCCATCAGAACTTGGTCTTTCTGAGGACAATTTCTGTATGGACAAAATAATTAGGTCATTATTTACAGGGTCAAGCTGTAAACGATTTGTCATGAACCAAACAATGTGCCAAACAGTCATCTATCCATGAAAAGTGAGACTGCCAAGAATTCATTTTGAGGAACTGACCTTTGCACACAAATATTAAAAACACAGTACTTGCCAAAACTGTTGATTATTTCCTGATTCCCCCCGCCCGACCACCACGATAGAATTTTCTGCACAACACTTTTATTTTAAGCCGATCCTATAGCTCTGCTTATACCATATGAGAAATGGTGGCTGCAACAGCAGGGGAGAAGAGGAGGAGGAGACTTTTGAGTAGCTTACTTTATGAATGCTTGGCTCAGAGGATCCTTGCAGCTAAGGCACTTTGGAAGAAAGATTATAAAACTGACCCCAAAGACATCCAAAGCGGACATTCATAAAAATAAGCAGCTTGGAGCCAGCGACCTCCTCCTGTCACTACCACCCCACGGTCACTCTCCTGCCTGTGAGAATGCAGAGATTATCAAACTGCTTATGGAAGAAGTCTGTTTCAATGTCATTGGGTGGGGAAAATGCTGACTGCAAGCCACATACAGCCCCAAGGACCACGCAAATCGGAAACTCTTGATGCCATTGTTTTACCATAAACATCCCCCACAACCCCTATGTTTACTTACTGGGCCTAAAGCAGCCTGGCCCCTCCCCCATGGTAAAAACACCCCCCACATTCCCTACAAGGCATCAAATCATTGTGAAGTTAAGAAAAATTAAAAAAAAATATTTCAGGGTTGAGGCACTGCAGCAATACATCCCTCTGAGGTTTCGCAGGGGACAATGTGGGACTCTCTCAGCTTTTGAGAGTTTCCTACTTCTATTTTAGCAGTCTGCCACACTCATACCCTGGTCTATCTCATTAACACTGTAATAACAGCTTCAGTTTTGACTACACGGTCCATAATTGTTTCTTGACTGATTTATTGGAGATCTTCAGTCTCATACTGTTAAATATGGTACGAGCTACAAGCTGTTAGTGAAGAATTTTGTGTAGGCTTAGTCAACTACAGAGCTCTGAGCTCAGGGGTGGCCTAGGGGCAGGGGATTGATGATGTTTCTACTCTCCTTTGAGGATCCTCAAGTCTCTATCTGTATGTCAGGTATTTCTGCTCTGATGCCTCATCACCGTATCAAGCTCAGCATGTCTAGGACTCAATTACATTGGTTCTCCATTCCTTTTTATACCAAGCAAGAAGCACTTCTCCTTATCTTTATTTACATCTCTCTACAGCCTGCCCCTTCTTCTGTCTGTGTTTGCCATTATAATCCCATCTTGGCTATTTCTCCTTCCGTTTCTCGTGCCTATTCGCCAAACTTCTAGAACAATCCCCTAGAACTCCTATATGGTGTCCCCTCCCATTCATTTCCTTTGAACTCCTCCTCAAAACTACCCTTCTTTGCATGAATTCCGAATTAATTTCTTAATCCTCACCCCAACTGAAAAGAATGTTTCAGAATATGTAACTGCATCCCTCTCCATGTGATAGATGCTGGTCTCCCAGTCTCTGAAAGTAAGTTATACCACTGCCACTCACCCTACTGGCATTCATGCACTGGCACTGGCACTTATACAGAAATTGCATGTGCAAGCAGTGCTCATGCACAGACTTCCAAATGATCAGACTTCCCAAATGTGCAAGTATTTCAATCACACAGAAGTCTATGCACAAACAACAGCTGTTTCTGTACAGCCCTCCTCCTTACAGACATCCAACACAACGTTGAAGAGAGGGTAATGTGCAAAAGTAACTATTATTTACTCATATTCACCTCTTATTATCCTTGGCTCTCTCTCCCTTGTCATTATATGAAACTTCATTGGCTCAGGGATCTATTTGCTTTACTTATGAAACTCTAAAGAGCTTTGTATGCAGATATTCTATACCTAACTGTAACAATAAATAATCAATCTACACGTAAATCTGAAAGGATATGCAACCATTTCCCAGAACATGGTTTGGTCTCTTTTATGTTGTTCCTTCCCACTCTGCAAGAATGTACATATCCTCTTCTGTATTAGTCATCATGTATCTCTTTAGCTCTTGATCCTTCTCTGCTCCAAAGTTTAAGTGTGTCTTTATTGTACTGATATTCCTCAAAATGTTTGATAAATGGAGCTGGAATCCTGCCTGTCCTCATAACAGAGCTCCCTTCAGCAAACAGTGGGCCAGAAATAACATTCACAGAACTGGCCAGAAAAGATGGCTTTTATTCTTGTCTCAGTCTGTTGCAGTCTTTTTAAGGAAAGTTCATCTTTGAAAAATTAGCCAACCTGAATAAAGGCGGCATAGTTCTCCAAATACACAATATATAACTAATGACTGCAGATAGGGTTCTCCCCATTCAAAAATAATTACCAAGTTATTTTTATTTAAATGGAAATTACTGAAATTGGAGAAATATACAATAATCTACTGATGAAGTCATCTTATATACTTTAATGAAATATTTCTGAAACACCTGAATATAAAGTGTTCTGAAATACAAAACAGAATAAAAGACAAAACCAACCCTGCAGATTTACAACCAAGGAAAGGGATGCAAAAGTGAAAGCACTAAGGGATACTGAACTGAAACATTTATATTAAAATGTAAACTTCTTTAGGTACTTCTTAAGAATTGGAGGGAGGTGACTTTACAAAGGTCCAGGGAAACTACATTCCAAAGATAAAGGAGATGCCAAAGGAAACAAAGAGACAAGCATAATATTTGATCTAACTAAAGGCTAGCATTTAAAAAAATACAGGGCTGCAGGGGAAATATGAAGAGAGATCAGGAGCAATAAACTGCAATCATAAAAGATAAACAGTAAAATCTTACAACGAAACCAGTAAGGGAAAAGAAAACAATAAAAAAGAGACAGAAAAAAAATGAAACAGAAGAATACTTACAGGAAAGAAAAACAGGTCTGCAGAATTTAAAACAGATCAACAGAAATGGGCAATCTCTCCATGGCTCATCTAAGATTAACGTAAGATAATCCATGCCCCCACTTCCCCAAAAAGATGGAAAACCCCAAACATTTTCTGAGACTATCTGCTCATCTCCACTTACTTTCACAGTCATCTCCACTTACTTTCACAAAGACTTCCTAATGCAACCCCGAAAACATGTTTCTCACATGCTTCCTCTTATCTTGCAAGGAACAGTTGTACCAGAAGCTACTGCTGCAGATGGGAAGTTTTTCCTTCCCTCTCCCTTCCTCCATTGTCCTGACATTGTTGGTAATTCCACATAGAGCCAAGGAGAGTACATGCAGGGCACTCTTCTGGAGGGCATTTTTTTTTTCCACAGGCCTTGTGCTTTAAAAGACATTTGTCACTCAGGTGTAATTAACACAAGCACATACAACAGTACCATGTCTGGTTTCAAACATACAGCCAGGCAGTCAGTATTGCCTTCTTTTAAAAGTGAATTAAAAGAAGCTGAAGAAAGCCAATGAATTCTCTAGTTTTTCAAAAGAGACAAGACCACCATCCCAAAAAGGTGGGGCAACATTATAAATCTTATGCAGGGAGATTATGTGTAGGCATGGAAATTAGCCAAAATAAAAATGCAATATGATTTTTAGATAAGTAAGAAATATGAAGGAAATCTCAACTAAATCTGGCAATTTTTAAAGAAGATTTACTACTTGTGTTTCATCAGCTGTGATCACACTTCACTTTAAACCAGAAATTCTTAAATGAGCTACATACTGGCTGTCACTTTGCTCCACTCTTCTTGTACATAAACAAACCAGGAATGACTAGATTACCATAAGTCCAAACCCAGGATCATGGTTTATTACACCCAATCAAGTTAAACCAAGACGCAAGCCATTGTTTGAAACTAGCTTCCAATTTTGGCTTGATGGGCACAATCCTGGGCTCTGATGTCATAGTAAAGAACCCCTGCTTTATTTCTTTATTTGTTCACATAAAGGGAAGAGTGAGGAAAGAGTAAATAGACTGCATGCAGAAGCACAATGTTTGTTCACTCTGTGGTTGAGGAAGTCAAAGTTCTTGACTAATAGTGACTTGTTAAAAGAGTCAATTATCACATACTTGTCAAGTGCAGGCTAACTTGCTTTTCCAAGAAACACTCAAACATTTAGCAGCAATGTTTATTTTGGAATTGGCAAACAACATGGCAACTTTCAAAAGTTGCTAAGACTGGCATATGTTGGATTGTAACAGGTTTTATACCTTGACATACAAATTCAGGCACAAATGGCAATGATTGTTGAAAGTAGTAAATGTCACATCACCCTACCAGAACTCTAAGTTTCCCAGGTATCTCTAATGTTTACATAACTTTCATCTTGAGAACTTGGACAGTTATTGCGTTTTCATCTTGTCTATCCTGGCTGTTCTCACAATACGTTCCCACTGGTTTCACATTCCACCCTTCTGATCCTCTCCCCTTCTGATCCTCCTGCCCCAAGCATCAACTATTGCCAGATCACCTCCATAGGTGCCTTGAGGCCTTTGAACCCAGACACAAGTAGCAAACAGCAATTGGTAATTGATACATTGTTGCAAATAGCAGTTAGCACTGGATACACTGTAGTACTGTCAATTTATAATCCCTTTCATCTACTGCCTAAGCCAGAGCTTTCCAAACTTTTCATGTTGGTGACACACTTTTTAGACATGCATCATTTTGTGACACAGTAATTCAGTTTTACTAGCAAAACAGAGGTTAAACTAACCCCTTATAAGAGATACAGACACATACATACATTGTAATAACAAAATGTATGGGGGCACAACATATCTCATGAAAACTGTTCATATATTTTTAAAAATATATGATTTATAAATAATAACATACATTTCTAAGGTTGTAGGTGACACACCTACACACTTTAAGTGACACGCTAATGTGTCGTGGCATATGGTTTGGAAATCCCTGGCCTAAGCTAAATATATTCTCCCAGTTAACATAACAGGAGCCAAGTTTCCTGACAATACTGCCTTTTCCCCCTATATTCTCTTATAGGACAATTACCTTTTCTAGTTCAGTCTTGTGTACAGGAGAATTAGATGAAGGTCCATCTGAATCTGTTGCTCCAACACAGTTGCTGCAAACTTCCTTTATTACCTTCAAAGAAATGCAAAGACAAAATACCCTCATTTATATATCGTTTGAAATAAAAAACATTATATTGGAGTGAGGGGAGGCACATATGGGAAATTAGGATTACAAGTGGCTACGGTCTTAAAAACTAGGAAACATAAGAACAAAACTGACATGCTATGTCTCTATGTGGTCAAATCTGCTCAGTCATTCTGGAGAAGCCACAATAGAGAGAAGTGGAAGGTTTTGATCTTAAACACAGCTTAGCCTTGAAAGTTCCATTCTGGGCAAAGAAACGTTTGTCTAACTGGGCCACAGTCTCCGTCTGTTACTTGATACAGGTTTAGCATTCCTGATCTCCTCTCACTGGCCTCTGTGCCCCTCAAAATTTGACTTGGAAGCTGGGGAGACCCTATAGAACAGTGTGTGAGAGACTGCAGGATGAAGGAGAAACTGGCTATAACTGCAATTCCATTCAGCCTCTGCCGCATCTCAGGTCTCTCTGCCACCAGAAGGAACCCCTTCCATTCAATGATAAACAACTCTGAATCACAACCATTTTACTGCATCTGATAAGAAATAGGGGCAAGAGAAACTTGCCAGTGCTTCAGATGTGTTAGACTACATTTCCTACCAACCCTAGCCACCATGGCTGAGGATGATTACAGTTATAATCCAAAATACCCGGAAAACAGAATTACAGAGAGTAAATCAGGAGAAGACTGGTCTAAATCAGAAGTAGATAGAGGTAGATGTCCAGATGCTTTGGATTTCAGCTTCTCATAATCTGCTGCCATTTACCATTTTGGCAGGAATGGATGGGAGTTGAAGTTCAAAACATTTGGAGTTTAATCTTTTGCCTATCTGTGATGTGGACACATACTGAATAACTTCATATTTTCTATGCTTCCATTTAATCAACTGTTTCATCACAGTTCTCTCATTGTTCCTCCTCAGCACTTTGCACCAACATCCTGCAGCAAAGCAACTGAACAGTAGGAGAGGAACAAATAATGGGAGGAAGGCCAGATCCAATAGATTTAACTGAAACAGAACAAGGGAAAAGATATATCCAGCCGTAATCACATTATAAGTAAAGGTCTTGTGCATCTGAAACTAACTGAAGTCTTCTGACATGCTTTGCTATTATAGTCAGATGGCACATGTATTTCCTTTTCCATCATTGTAGAGGAGATTCTGATGGATTTTTCAGCAGCACTTGATGCACTAAACAACTTGCTTACTTCTGTTTCTTCCTACTCATTCTCCTTTACCATTGTTACCTCCTTGCTAGATTCCTTAATCATTTTTTTCAATAGCTCGATGAAATAAAGTTATGCTGGGGAAAACACTAAGCCTGCTTAAAATCTAAAAATGTTTAATACATTTCCACTTTTTTAAAAAAGAAAACAACCAAATAGCTGGTTTACAGAAAACCCACTGTACTTGTCTGTATTTTTGCTCCTGCCTCTTTGATGACCCCAGCAGAACTGCTCATATTTTCAGCATCTGCTCATACCACAGAACAGGCAATTAGTTTTGGCTGTGCAGTATAATGGAAGTCAGAGAGCGGACACAAGGAATAATTTGGCAGTGATCACAGAGCTCTTTCAAATGATGATTGCATCACTACCACAGGAGGGGATCCAGGCTCCACATTGTTATCAAGACTGCTGTTTTTCATCCAAAACTGAAGGCCACAGTTCACGGGCCTAAGCACTGTAAGGGTGGAGTGGAGATATGTCTGCTCTTAAGGCCAATGTAGTGGCAATCTTAATTTTATTTCTTAATTAATTTTTATCCTGCTCTTCAACCCTAAAGGGCTTCCAGAGCACCTAACAAATTAACACACTGAAAACAGCAATACAAGCAATATACTACAAATTACAAAATTGCAGACTAGATTCCTATTTCTTCTACAATTAAACTCAACGACCTGATTTTGACCTGCAAAGAACTAGGCATGGGAACACTTGCTCTGCCTCACTATGATCCTTAAAACCAGCTCTAAAAAGCCAGACTGTATGCTAACTCTGTTCCAAGACTATTCACAAGACATGCAACTTTGGCTAAGTAAAATTTTGCCCCCCACCTTTATAACTCTGTTCAGTATACGGGGCTGGAGTTTTGAGATTGGTTAGTAAATTCTTGGAACAACCCTGCAAATCCCCTTCTATTTCCCTTCCTAATAATTTCAGGTCTAATACATAGTGCTTGAAGATGGACTGGGGGGGGGCGTGGCGTGGGACAACAGAGATGATGGAAGAAATCTGTGCTTTTTTGTGCTATGAAGGAAGTAAGGTGGCTTACAACACAATTAAAATAAAACACAGTTAAACATCTGATGATAAAACCTTTAAAAAGTTATCATATTAAAACACCTATAATTTAAAACACTATAAAATCATTTAAAAATAACAGTAAGGATAAAAGTACAGCACACATAGTTTTCCACACTGATGGTTAATCACCAAACACCTATTTGAAAAAAGACTGGCCCTAAGCTGCCAGATACATTCTCTGCATATCTACTGTGCTGCTCAGCCACTGTTGAATTCCATTGTTGGTTCAAAAAAATTAAACTCAATAGAAGACTGATTTCTAATATACTTGCTGAAGGAAGGAGTACAGAGTCAGCCTTGTTTTCCACAGAAGGGAAATTCACAGCCTGGGAGCAGTCACCAAAAAGGTCCTCTTATGCAACCACACTGGATGGTCCTATGACAATGGTGGGACCAAGAGAAAGTCCTCCCCAAAAGATCTTAAGTTCACCCTCACCAAAAACAATTATAGCCTGTAGCTTCATTAGTGAATGGAAGTGCACATCTGGCAATAGCCAGAAGAGCAAGTGTAATTGGACAGTTGCATCACTTCTATCTATGGAAAAACACCAATATTTGGAGCTATCAAATGTCTGCCAAATCTAGAGTGAAGACATCTTAAGATCTGACACTTTAGCTATGTTTATGGTGGACTAAGTTCAACTCTTAGTCCCAACTAGATGAGACACTATGGATGGGAGTGTGGTAAGTTCAACTCTTATCTGCTGGGACTCTAGCTAGGAGCACCAATTGGATTCAGCTCATTGTGCTTAACAGACTGCAGAACAGTGGAAAGGGAACTTCAGCCCATGGATCTAAACTGCCAGCAAACAGTCCCAATTTGCAAATGAGTCAGAAACCGGCCTCCCCAAATCCTAAACAAAAGATGGTCAACTGCGTGGGAGACAATTTTTGCCACTGTGATCTCCACTCCATGTGGCACACCCACATGTCCCAGCAACCATTTTCTGCATTTTCCCATCATTTAAAAAGATTTCTGGGGTGTTGGTATAGATAATGTAAATAGTCATGTTTGTGGGTCATTTTGGCACATTTGGGGCCTTTTATGACTGAAAAATCAAACTGGGAATTGTGGAGTGCCATGGGTTCTCCAGAGGAGCTCAGGGAGAGCATGCAGTCCACTGGCTGCACTTTCCCCACCACTGCTCTACTTGTCCTCATTTGCTGGAGTGGAATTGTTCCACATCCATCACCATTCAAACAGGGATCGTAGATAGGAAGGAGATAACAGCAGGGATCTGTCCACTGCACTACTCACCTTCCAACTAAGAAAGATCATCAATTGCCCATTATTATCTCTACTCTGTAATGGGAGGTAATAGCAGGGAACTTGGCCCACCCTGCATCCTCTCTCATGAGGGAAGACTTGGGGCCTGTTAATTTTTCCAAATCCAGACTGTAAAATGTTTTTGAAGTCAGCAAAGCAACTGTGCCTCAGAGTCAGCTTATTTAAGAGTCAGCATCTTTATCATAGTGCAAGCCCTGCCCCCTGATGTCATCTGGCCAGCAGAAGCCTTGATGGGAGGTTAGTTAGCTTTCCCACTTCATTTACATTCCCCACTTCTCTAGGTGGCTACAGTTGCCCAGGCTTTGTGCATTTAGAGTATTTTGAAATAATAATAATAATAATAATAATAATAATAATAATAATAATAATAATTATTATTATTATTATTATTATTATTATTATTATTATTATTATTATTATTTCTATCCCGCCTCTCCCCATGGATCGAGGCAGCAAACAACAATATTAAATACATTAAAAACATTAAAAACATACCCAATCCTCCCCACCCACCAACCCACCTAAAACCAACCCCTTAAAACACACAACAATTAACAATTAACAACAATCAACTGACTATTAAAAGAACAGCAAGACAGTTGGTGGGAGACGGCGGAAGTACTAGTCTGGGAGGGCCTGTCGGAAGAGAGTAGTCTTGACTAGAAACACGAAGCAGCAATCTGAAGGCTCAGACCACAGCTCTGTCTAAGCCAGCCATTTCTCTCAATGGCCGGCTAGTTGCCTCAGGGAAGCCCACAAGCAGCACAAGGGGGCAGTAGTCCCCTGGCTTTGTTGCCCAGGAACTAGTATTCAAAATAAGTAAGTCACTCATGATAAATGTTTGGTCACACTAAACATTGATGGATCCAGGAATTAGTCAAATATCCTAACATCATCAAAACGAATGGTTGTCACCAAACCAAGTAGAAGACTTCTAAGTAGAAGTCAGTTCCTCCTGCACCATGTGAAACGTGATGCTCCCAATCTGTCTCCCATCAGTTTCAGAGTTGTGACCAACAAGTTCTGGTGAGAATAAGAGAAACGTTGCTGGTGCCAGAGATGACCTGACATCAAACTCTTGTGGACTCTTGCTTTGGGTTCTATTACCTATTCCCCTATACCAGGGCTCAGGAATAGTAGTAAGGGATCAAAACCTATGGTAGAGCTTTAAAGATATTCACAGAAGAAACACTTTTGGATAGGATGACCAACTGTTTAAAAAACAACCCTGCAGTGTTATATTGTGTTTATGATACATTGCCCATGTCTGCATATAGTATTATTTTTGTTCTAGACTAGAACAGTCCAGTAGGACATTTTCTATGCATCATGGGAAATCAGTGTATCTCAATATACAGATCAGCAAGAATCTCACTTCTGAAAGGCAACAGCTAGGATTGAAATTGCTCTTGGCATGGTTGCTATTGTAAGAACTGCTTTCCATCTTTAAATTAAATATCAAATTGCTGACCCAAAAACATAGTCGTTGTTTGACAGCTTTGAGATTCACAACACTGAAGTACTGTGATCATTCACTGTCCCTCTCCACCCCTTCTTATTTTATTGGAAGTCAAATAAAACTTTGAGGCATTACGAATTTTAACTAGATGATCTATGTTAGATGATGTTTGCTGTTACTGACTAAAATAACTTGGTATGTACTGCTTCTTTATGATGTTGTCACAACACAAAATACCTTTTTCATGAAAACCATCATTACATTTCCATGTTTTCTTGAAATAGTCTATTTGATAGCATTCTACTTTAAAGCAAAATTGATATATCTAAAAGGAATGTGAGTCCAAGTGCAAAAGGGGAAGAGAGGTTCTGGGACTTTATCAGAACAAAAATATTTGTTATTTCATAGTTCTCAATAGCTGACTAAAAAAAACAAAAGGAAGGCAGAAAAATGTAGGTATAATTATGGAATGAATAAGTTAAATCTCCAGGTGTACCTAATTTTATTGATAAACAAAAACAGAACAATTTTTTTTAAAAAATGCATGTTAAACAGGGTTCTGCATCACATCCCTAATATCTAGCACAAGGCAAAAATATTGTTGTAAGCATGCCCTTTTAAATGATAAGGGCCATTTGAAATCCTGCAGACAAATGTTTATTCCAAGGTTTATATGGTTCTTGGCTACATAAATCAGCACAGTCAAAGTCATGCTCAGATACTAGAAAATATAATGCAGCTGTGTGCTTTACCCATCTATGTTCAGTAAGCCTGCCACATATAAAGCATCCCTCCAGAAAGAAGGGGAAAGACAGAAAGACACACGGGGAACAGATTTTCTAAGAGAAAAAGAAAACAAGGTTTCTAATCCCACTATCGCAAAAACATTCCTTGTCCTACTGATGTTTCTGATGTACGCAGAACAATCAATCTGAACCTCCCGTGTATTCCCAAGAGTGGAGACAGAGGGAATGTGGAGATGAGGAGGTAGATGGCAACATGTTTGGCATAGCAGGAGCTAGACCGTACTGCCAAAGGCCATGGTCTCACTGCAAATGCAAAATAATGTTTGCATCAGTGATTTGTTACTTGAAATTCAAATAACTTTAAGACAATTACTGAGCAATAGAGTTTGGAAAACTATGTTAGGCTCATAGATCAGTTATAGAAAACTGAGCCTAAAATCTGAAGTAGTAAAAAGAGTGTATGTAGGTAAAACAGAATCCTATATCAGAATTTCTAAAAATGAATGACTCAGTACAGTACAAGGACATTGTATTAATATGCTTAAGAAACGACAAAATGTTATAGAAGATGCTTCCCTCCATACTTTTCCAAAGAGTGCAGACAAGACAGGATAGTACAAGACATGACAGACCTGAGACAAAGAAGAAAGGGCAGTACCATTCACATGTGCAGAGAATTGATTGCTAAAAACACAAAATTGTTAGAGACAAGATGGTACACACACAGACACTAGAAGAAAGAAAACATTGTGATTATGTTCACGCAACTGTTGGCCAGCATGCCTGTTGTACAACCTACTGTTTCCTGAAACACTTAATGAAAATGGTTCAATTCTGGGAGTTTCTGGTACTGAAAAACAGCCTTCTGCCCATGAAAGTAAGGAGCTCCGCTGACAGACTGAGAAAGTTTAAAGTTAATGTAAGACAGTTCCACTGTAGCTGTCTAACTTGCCTGAGTCAATGAACAGGCAATACCTGAATAGCCTTTTTGTCCCTCCAATACAGTTGCCCCATTGTGCACACTGGCATGAATTAGTAAGTCAATTTGCAAATATAAGCGCAAAGCAAAAGGGAAAGAGCTCAGTAAATTTCAGTGAACCACTGGAAAATGTTTATTAACCAAGAGCCACTCTGAATACGTATCAGGCTTCAATGCCTCAAACAAATATATATCAGGCTTCGATACCTCAAACAAAGGAAAAGGAAACATCAAACCATCAGAAGCAACTGGCTGCTAAGATGCTAAAGGTCCTTAAATTGATTAATGTTATTGGGCAATTCCTTCATTCAATTGTTGAAGCCAAAAAAGGTCTTCTGTGCAAATTAACCTGCCGCTTTCCAACTATATTTTGTCAGAATGGGAAATGTATTTTGAAATCTGGAGCAGCACTAGGCAGGAGAAATTTAAGCAAACCAATAGGATCTAAGATACAGATTTTTAAATTTTGCCTTTGTTCTTCTAAAATGCTATTCCTGCCACCTACAACACACTAGCCTCAATCCAGTTCCAAATACTTGTAAGCAAGGCTCATTTAATTCAATGAAGTAGTCCCACTACTTCAAACAAACTCAATTGTGCAGATTGGTTCCAGTGTGCTTGCACTTCTATAACTACTACTATATGGTAGTTTGAATCCACAAAAGATTAGTCAACCAAAACGCACAAAACATATCAGGCAAGCTTTCAAAGCTTCACTGACTTCTTCATCAGGCAAAGATGTTACAAACCACACAGGAGAAGAAGTGATAATATTTTGAGGAAATGTGATTCTAGCTCATACATTTTGTAACCCCAGTTTTAAGTTTCCTTTATTAATAAGAGTAGACACAAAAAGGTGACAAGAACAGAGAAGCCAGGAAAGAAAACTGGATCGGAAGTCAAGGACAGGTGGAAAAGAGGAGATGGCACTGCCTTCAATATCAGTTGAATCCCGAAAGGAGGACGAGGACATCAGCAACAATGGTCATAACATACATTGTTCATGATTTAAGCACGTTAGTGGATTGAATTCTCATATTGCTGAATTTCTGGTGATGGAGTAATTTCAACATTTCACCAAAACCTTCAAATTTATATTGAAATATTAGGACTTTCACATTTTACAGCATATTTATCCATCTCCATTTGAGAATGACACTAATATCACCATAATGATTTTATGACATGGGACTGGTTAACATTTTTGTACATACCTTCAGCCACTGATCTGCCTGTTCCTTGCTCTGCACGGCAAGAACTAGGGCATCCTGCCCTTGATGTGTGATTTTTAGCTCATGCTTCTTTTTTTTACTATCTTTGGGGATATACGTAATACTGCAGCCACTCAACAGTAGTTCCATCTGAGGTTGCTGATCCTTTGAACTTTTATAGCACTGAAACAAAAATAAGAATGCCATGAGGCGGAAGCATAATGATAAGCAACGAGCAACTCCAATCTTATTTGCCTCTGCCTTCTGTTGATAAAATATCATCAAAGTCAATATAACAATCATGAGATATTACAGATATCCTCATATGAGCAGCCTACCAGATCTTTAGGAGAAGCCCTTTTCTTGGTCCTAGCACCTTCCTAGGCACAATGAATAGGGATATGAGATTGGGCCTTCTCAATTGGTGCCTCTAAACTGTGGAATTCTCTTCCTAGGGAGACCAGAATGGCTCCTTTTTGTTATCTTTGTCAGCAAGCAAAGAGGCTTTTGAGAATTGAAGATGTTAAAAAAAGGGCTTTTAAGAAGGTTACATATTGTTTTAATTGTACTATTTTAACATGCTTTTCATTAATTGGGTTTTACATTTTTTTTCTAGTGTCATTAATAGTTTAATTCTATTTTGATGCTGACCTTTAAACTCTTTAATTGTATTATACCTAATTTAATTTGTAAACTGCCTTAATTCCCAGTTTTGAGAATAAAGCAGGGTATAAATAAAGCTGAATAATTACTATTACTTTTACCATTTTTACTTCTACTTTTGCTTGTACAAAACATTTATCGGACAAACAATCAGTAAAATGACCAAGATGGCAAATGATCTGGAAATGAAGCCCTATAAGGAACAGTGGAAGGAGTCAGGTATGTGAGCCTGGAAAAAAAAAAAGAAGACTGAGAGATAATGTATTTAACTATCTTCAGGTATCTGAAGGATAGTCATGTGGAAGATGAAGTCTCCTTTCTTCTAGACAACAAGACCTGAACCAGTGGGTTAAAATTATAAGAAAGGATATCTCAACTAAATATTGAGAATAATTCCACTGATGGTAAAAACTTGCAGGGTCATCACAGAAAGTTGAGGAGTCTGCTTTGCTGGAACATTTTAAACAGATTTAGGACGGCTAATCTCTTGGGGATGCTTTACCTGTGCATTTCTGCACTGGCAGGGGGCTTGTCTAGATGCCCTTGCAGTGGCTTCCAACTTTACAATTCTATTATTCTATGAAAAAGGAAAGTAACTCATTCCCAATCAGGGCCAGGTACTATCAAAGACATTTAGTTGCTGTGAGGTTATGTGATTATTGGTTTATTCTGCTGGTTACATCTCCACCTGACCTCTGTTTGACTGCTGAGCTGGCTGAGACATCTCTCAAAATACAGAGCCACATATCCATTGATTACACGTGGCTGACTCAAGCCAGAATGAACAAAGTAAATCTCTCTCTTACTCAGAGACAGATACCTTATATGGTATGGTACTTCACTGAATGAAGTCAGTCCCAAAGAATACTTGTGAGAAGGCTAGCACACAGCTATTTTCTTGCAGAGAATATTTAGCAACCAAACTGTGTTGCATGAGTTGCTTTTTCACTGGCTCTATAACGTACTAGGAGAGACTAAGACAAATTTTCTTTCCTCCATGTACCTCCCCACTCCTTGCACCTTTAGGTAGCACAAATCAAACTTCTTTGGAACTGTCACTGCTTTCAATATTGCCAGCTTCTTCAGGATCAACTTTGTAATATTTAATTTCTAAAAAGTTCAAACATTATACTCAAATAAGGTGTTTGTTTTATTGTTGTTTGTAGCAACTCTGATATTCTTACAGGTTTCACCAGTCCAGAGAGCCTATTACCTAAGTACTTCAAGGTCACTGCTTGGACAACAACTCCGGCACCTTCCATGCATTCTTCCATATTTCTTGTTGCCTCTGTCTGAACTTCTTGATCTGCCTAGTTTTCCTGCCTGTAGCCCACTCTGAGCTCTGGTCCCAATCTTCAAAAGCATTCTGAATTCCTGGCTGCCCATGCCCAAGTACCACCACCTTGCTGTGAAGACTCAGCATACTGAGATGAAAAGGACTGGAAAATGTTGCAAGGAAAATGTACTGAGAAGCATTCTATAACTCTGCTTTCTGTAGGGGAAGCTAACCAATACATGATCAGAAGGAAAAAAACTCAGCCAAGCAGCAGCAAGTCAGCCAAGAAATTAGGCAAATGACTCTGGACCTCACCAGTAGTTTCCCAGCACCATGTTGAGCCTGACTGTATTATAACAAGGATTAGCCAAATAATTAGATAGATAGATAGATAGATAGATAGATAGATAGATAGATAGATAGACAGACAGACAGACAGACAGACAGCTTCATTACCAGTAGCTTGTTTTCCTTGACCACACACAGCAGCTTGGTCCACTGTCCAAATCGCTTCTTTCTTAAAAGAAAGGCACAGATTTTAGCATCCTTAACAAGGTCCATTGATGCTTCCTCAGAAGGCCATTGATGTCTCATTTTTTTTCCTTTCCCATCCTCGTCCTCTTCATCATAAGACTCATAGGAACTGCTCATAGCATCAGAATCATAATCTTAAGACAAAAGTGGGAGCAGACAGTTCTATTAAAATAAAATCAGTCACACAAATATATCAAACACAGCAGCATTTAGAACTAAGCAGTCCCTTCTGAGTGAGCTTATGTCTGATGAAAGAAAACCTTACATAATTTCAGTATGTTACCTGTTGTATTTAACACTATTAAAATTCTGAAAGGAATGATAAACTTGCAGAGTGGACAAACAAGATACTATGATTTACATTACATCTTCATAAGCAAAACTAATCAATTAAAATGATTAACTACTGTAGCCAAAGCAACTTTGGCCTAATTCTAAAGCTAGTTATATGAACATGGAATCAAACATTCAAGAGACACCTGCTGCCCCATCCTCTCGTGGCTGTACCTCCTTCCCAAGATAAACTGCTTGAAAATGCCCCAAACCAAAATATTTTTGTACACAAAAAGTTTTTATTGCCCCAGAGAATGCAAACACCTCATGATTGTGATCTACTGAATGAGACTGATTTTCTGAATCCATTTCAATGAAGGTTCAAGACTGGTTAAGGCAGTAAGACAGCTAGTCCAAACAGTCTAGAAATTCCAGCTTGTACAAATTGTGATTGCAACAGCTGTAGTTTGGAGCAGGCATGGTGTAGTAGCTGAATGTGGGATTATGACTCTGCAAGACCAGGGCTTGAATCCCACATAGCTATGGAAATCCACTGGGCAACCCTGGTAAGTCATACGCTCTCAGCGTCAAAGGAAGGCAATGGTGAACTCCTTCTGAATAAATCCTGCCAGAAAACCTCATTATAGGTTTGCCTTAGGGTTGCCATAAGTTTGAAATGAAGGCAGATAGCAACAAATTATGACATTAATGTTGGTTCCACTTGTGAGTTTAAGTTGCAACCAAAGTATCAAAATTATAGAGCAGTCCTTTTCCTCTTCAGTAACAAATGTAGGTTTTGAGGGTAAAAATGAATGTCTAGAGGCAAAAACTACTCCTGCCTTGCCTCATTCAACACCAGTTCTCTAATTCCTCATCAAATAAGGATGAGTAGGCAATATGGATGAACAGTCCCTACCAGGCTTCAGTACCAACCTAACTACAATGTTCTATCTCCACAGTTTGATGCTACTCATCTCAAAAAGTAGCCATAGAAGGTTCCTTGCCTACTTCCATTTAGGAACTGAATTCCAGATAATTTTTTGCCATGGTATCCACCTTGGCCCTTTGATCACCTTCTCAGCAACCTGACCCCCAAGCTGTGATCTGTCTTGCAGTTTCCCTAATGCCCAAAAAGAGAAGTAGATCATGAGTCCATTTCATTCTACCAGAGTTGTTCCTTTATCAATATTTGCCTTGGCAAAGTCAGAGATACATTAAAGAATTTATTGTTTTGTAAGAACAAGACAGATTTCACCACTTAAAGAGTTTGCAGTAAACATCAATTATTATTCCTGGCATCCATCACCAAGAGAACTGGTCAACTGTAAAACAGTGGCACAGGATCAATGTTAGCAGGCCAAACTGGCTAACAAGAACAATGAACTAAACTAAACTTAGTCTAACTAAAACAGATGTTCAAAATCTTAGGAAGTGTCTGGATTTCCCCCCTCCTCTTTGCATTTGATTTCATATGATAAAACAGGGTTGAAGAATATGTTCCCCTTCCAAATCCGTGCAACTCACACCATCCCTTACCATTTACTGTGCTCAGCAGGGCTGATGGGAGTTATCCACTCCTGCTCTAAAAACAGAAGAGAAACTCTTTGTAGACTTCTAGGTGTATGTTTTACTTACTGGATGTAATGTACTCAGGAGCCTTCCCTGGGCTGAGTGGTACGGCCTCTTCATAATAACCTTCAGGAAGAGATGAAGAAGGCAGTGGAGGAGGACCATTATCTGGTGGCTAAACAGGGGAGAAATTACTAAGCAGACTTACTAACCAAACCAAGTATAAAAAGAGGTTTCACTTCAGACATCTTTCAGAACCACAATGAAAACTCAATTTTCTTCCAAAAAAAAAAAAAGTTGTAGAAGTAGGTGGGCAGACCATAAAAAAAATTCAAAACCCATCTTGAAGTGATACTTTCAATTGATAAATAACAAGAAACAAAATGATGTATTTCATGCCCTTCTATTGGCATAAGCCAGTGTGGCATAGTAGTTTGAGTGTCCAACTAGGACTCTGGTGACCGGGGTTTGAATCCCCACTCAGTCATGGAAACTTTATGTCTCATTTTTAATGTGGAGTTGGGCATAGATACTACGTCAATAAAATCACAGAACAAAATCAGCATTGTGTAATTACTAGTGGTATGATACAATGACAAAAGTGTAATATATAGTAATTCCTTAGAAAAGAATTGAGGAGTACAAAAAAAAAAATAAAAAAATAAAAAAACTCCTAGCCCCACAAAAAGCCAAAAAAAGCCAGTAATTTAATCCATCATCTAATGATAACATATGGGGAAACTTGTCTTTCTATATGAAATGTAAAGAGCAACATTTCTTTACACTGATTATGAAGAACAGTGCCTTTATATTTCATTATGTTTAACACACTGATATTTACTATAAAACTGAAAGAAGTTATCAGAAACATGAAATTACAAAGAGGAAACACCTGAACAATACAACAGGAGATTCAACTCCAACTCGCGTGACTTGAATACGCAAAAAGGCTTTTCATCTTACTACATGTCTTAATTACTTGTATTTGTATTACCACTCAATTCTTGTTGTTTCTTGGTTCTTGTTAAATGGCCACTATTTAGACAATTTTAACTGTCTTTCATTTTTGCATTTCTATTCCCTCTGGTCTTTCTGATAACAATCCTCATCTATGAGAGTTCATCTAGACATTAAACTAGCTCTTGTTACTTGAACTGGACAAATGTTTCTCACCATCATGTATGTTGTAATCTGTTCTTCTAATCTTCATACTACTGTTGATAATCCTCAAAGTTTCTGTCTTTGTATTTCAATGTCCTATATATTGTGTGCACACTCAGGGATGTGTATAAATGTTTGCCAAATGAGCTGTCACTTAATGCATCGGATGGAAGTGAGCTATAGCCTATGAAAGCTTATGCCAAATAAAACTTGTCCATTTTTATAATGCCAGTACACTCCATTGTTTTGTTGCAACAGCCTGCCTTGAATAGTATATAGCTACCTCCACTTTCAGAATTTTAATAATAGTGCACATTATCAAACACTTTCAGTACTGAATACTATCAGTTATCCATCAAATACTATGAAATAAAAATATAACACATAACAGCAATTATCACATACTATCTAATGTTCAATAATTTTGCAATCCAACCATTAAACACTGTTTAATATATTTTTAACAGCAATTTTCACACTATGTTCCAGGTTCTTTGGAAAGTTGTCAGGAATTTCTCAATGAAAAGAGCAGCTGAGAGAAAGCTTGTCCACTATCATTACAGATCACAGTCTGCAATGTTCAGCCACAGGAATGTCTGGTGTGAACTGAGCATGAGACCAATAATATGTCCCAGAATCTTCTGCAACATTCAGGGATTACATAGAAAGCACACAGAGATTTCTTGACATATGAGGTCAAATTTACTTCCCAAAGGCAGTATTCAAACCACTGTGATATATTATTACGTATCAACTATCAACTGCAAAATACCAACTATCAAATAACAAAACAATGAAGTCAAATCTAATTAGGAACATTGAATCCGAAACAGCAAACCCCAGAATTCCATAGGATGCTGAAAGTGGAATAATAGCACTACACCAGTCTAGTGTGGAAATGGCCCAAATTATACTGAATAGTTTCTAAAGTGAAAGGTTTTTGGATGAAATTTGCAAAGACTTGGGAGGAGAAGACTTTAACAAGAAAGAAGACCAAGGAAGTAAGGAAACAGAGAGAAGAAGGATAAAGCAAAGTTTCCAGACAAGACCCTTAAAGATGTGCCAAATGGAGATGAAAAGGAATTGGCAGAGATGGACAAATAAAAGATTCTAATCAAAAATTAGCATTAGAGAGGGTTTAGTTTTAGTATTGGTATTAGAGAATTTGTTAGGAAGTTGTTTTTTCCAATTGAACTATAAGAAAAATGGGAGAGGCTATTTTGTTTTTAAGAGTAGTAAGGGGAAGTCGTGCCTTCAAAGCATTTGGTTAACTTGACTAATATCCTTATTGTGGAATGTTAATTTTATTGTACTAGATAATTCTACATTTAAAACGGAAGACAAGCAATTGTTTTAGAAGAATAAATGTAGTACAAATTCATATATACATAATATATTATAGTTTCTATATTGTTTAGATAAGATTTACTGTTACAGAATTTTGAAGAGGAGAAAATCTGTTTATTTGAGGGTTTAACAAGGGGAGGCATAAACAGCATCGCTGATCTTAAAATATCTATGTCTATACAAATACAGATGGGGGAAATAACAAAGAAAGCAACCTGCCTCTATTAGGGACCCGGCATGGAGGCAGCGACAAGAGACAGAGGCAAGAAACCCCATTTGGCATGGTAGCAGCGCTTCATAGAATCATAGAAATGTAGAGTTGGAACAGACCCCAGGGGCCATCCAGTCCAACCCCCTGCCATGCAGGAACACCCTCAAAGCGGTCCCGACAGATGGCCATCCAGCCTCTGCTTAAAAACTTCCAAAGAAGGAGACTCCACTACACTCCGAGGCAGCATATTCACAGAATAAAACCATTCATAGAATTAAAACCATCCAAACTTTTATGTAAGAGGATGAAATGCAAATAAAAAGCTACTACTAATCCAGTTCAGTTTAGAACAATATAGCAGCCTTTGCCTTCCTTTAAAAACTTTCTGTTTCAAATGTCTGTTGGAATAAAAAGGTCTTTGCCTGCCAACAGAAGGACAGCTGAGACGGGGTCGTTCTGGCCTCCCTCCGCAGGTAGTTCAGGGCCTGGTGCAGCCACTGAGGAGGCCCTGTGTCTGTGACGGTGGCAGCACTGAGACTTGGGACTCCGGCAGGCTGATACAGGGAGATACAGCCCACCAGAACCATAAAGGGATTTAGGGGTTACAGCTTATTTCATTGTAAAAGCCACCCCAATACCCTCCCTCGTCCAAACTGGAGAAAGAAAGGCAGCCCTCCCCCGCTTTTCCCATCTTCTTTGTCAGCCCAAGTGGCATTCAGCAGCAATCTGGCATGCCTACTATTTTGGGAGCCTGAGGTGGGGTGGAGTGGCGGTAGCCATTTTTAATAAGGGCTTACTGTATAAGCCTAACATCACGAGGCTTGCAGAGAGACTGCAAAGACTCATGAGACTTATGCAGACTATTAAAAACAGTCACTACCATTGTTGATTGATGACCAAGGACCCTGAGTCAACTGCCCCTCCCAGTGAGTCCTCCAACCCCGAGGCAAACATCCACAGTAAACCATCACTCTCCTAGGCTCTTGAATGGGTACTCTGAGAATCCCGGAGTGCCACCACCTCAAGGACAACCTGACCTCTGGTGACAGCAGGACTTGTGACTGTTGCTTCTCTGCTATCTCAGCCTGGTAAGGAAGCAGACCACACTGTAGAGCTCTCAGATGAAATCTCATGCATGGAACACAATCTATACACGTCACCATGAGCCCAGTGGGAGGAAGGATTAGCTCTCTCAGTCAGGGTGGAGGAAGTTAATTATTTCAGCAGGAAGCCATGCCTCTGGAGCAAGACCCACAGCAAAGATGCCCTTCCCACACTGCTTAGTTTCTAATCTATATTCTGAAGAAAGGGGGAAAAGAAAACTCTTTATTATTATTGAACCATCTGTAAGTATTATTGGTAAACCATTTGTAAGCACTCACCAACCATTGCTGAGGAATCTCTGGCAGAGGCATCTGAGGAGGAGCAGGTACATTATTGGCAACCTCTTGTTTTGATATATTTTCTTTCATGTCAAAGTCTAATGGAGAGGAAAAAATACTATTGAAAACCAGTGAAACGACGGGTTTTGTGGCATCAGTGCATCACTCACACATGGGAAACTAAAAGTAAAAAACACAGCATTTGGAGTGAAGACAAACAAGCATAGTGCTCCACAAAATGAAAAACAAGAACAAGAAGAGAGTAAGCTTCTTTATTATAGTTTCTTTACAAGTAAAAGTTTCCTTACTGAAAAGAGTCCCTCCACTTTACTGTGAATACATACATAAAAAGAAAACTCTGTTTCGTTTTCCTCGTGCATTATATAAATACAGACTTGCTACATGCTATACCATATGAAATAAAACCCATATGACACTGACCTTTTGATGATTGTATCCTCAGAAGAATGTTACTTAAAACTGCTTTTTTCTCTCTGACTGTGGATGTCAAGTATTCATGGTCCAGAAGTTGAAGGAACAATTGCAGTTCAACTATTAATTCTTCCATTGCTAAAAACAAAAATTCTGCATTATTAAATTAAGTCTAATAATGAAATTCAGAACATATAACCTAGCAGAACTATAAAGAGAAGCTATTACTCCTGCCCGTTAAAATTATATTTAAAAGCTGCCCTAGTCTGTTGGCATTTGGACCAGTATTCCCTTAGGAAGGAAGAATGATGTTCACGCAATTGCAACTAGGACAGAGTAGGCTTCTACTTATACAGCTAACGGAAAAAAATGGGATGGATCCAGCAGCACGTAATGCAATTTTGTTGGGCCACTGTTTGCCTTTTCTAATGCAAATAGGTTGTGAAAGGTTGTTAAAAGGTAAAAAGATTTTGCATTCCAATATCCCTGGATTCTGTATAACTGATGGCATGTGTTCCACATCCATCTTCCCTTATTGTATTTGATGCCATTTTGATAGTTCATAGTTGAACCTCTTCATGGAGAGATGTTTATCTGATACAGCAAACTTCCAGGCTATGCTCTGCTGTCAGGGGTGTCCCTTAAGGATTCATAAACTCCCCATTTCTGGGACAGTAAACTATTCTATGTCAGGGCCAGTTCAGGTGTTAACTGCTCCCACCACATGCCAGGAGTCCAATTGCTGCTGTGTTTTTTCACCTTCCCTAATGTCCCATGTCTGTAGGGAAGGCACAGGGATCTACCTTTTTTCCACAGCTCAGTGCTATTGCAGGAAGGTATCAGAAGATCCTTCACCTTCCCACCATGCACTGTCCTTTTCCAACCTTTAATCAGGAGCCATACGAAATGGTGAAAAACAGTCACCAGCCATGAGCTTCTATCTTTGGGTAGCAACATATACAGTATTTGCAAACTTTCATGAATAGTGTAGGAAGATTCTTCTGTTTTCCAACATATTTTTAAAGTATTAACGGGCAGATGTCGTTTGACTGCAATTCCCATCAGCTCTAGCCAGCATAGCTGACAGTGTGGAAGAAGAGGAGTCACAGTTCAGCAACACCTGGAAGCCCACACTTTGTCCACCTTTGCTGTAGAGGAAATTCACAAACATCAAACAACTGCAAACCTTTTAACAGCAGAAAGAGAAAGGCCTGTTCTTAAAAGATGATTTGGTTACATGACAGTGGCTAATGAAGAAAAAATAACTGTAATTTGAAGGTCCCATGAACATTTCTATTACAGTACAGTTTTCAGCCAAACTCTCAGAATTATTACCGTACATCAAAGTACAAGGGTACTCTTTGTTTCTATTCACCAAACAAAAAGCAGAGGACCTTTAAGCATAATAATCTGGCCAAAATCCATCCTTTTGTTTTTGTATTTGAAGGTGCTGTAAAAGTAGCTGTGTACCAGCCACAACACAGGGGAAAGCTGCATGTAGTGGTGGTGGTAGGAGGAGGATGAAGATGACGATGATGACAATTTCACCATGAGTCTCTCAGTACCTAATGGAGAAACCAAATCCTCCAATATGCTTCACTGCATGCATATTCTGGTTGACTGAATGGAACTACAATTAATGAAATAACAGGACCTTCCAGACAGTTCTAAACATGCATGAATTCATGCAATATAACCACTTGGATTTTGCTGAGATTTGCCAGTTGCTGTTGCCTCCTTGTCTACACATTCCAATCTTTTGAGGGGGCTGTTTGCAGTGATGGACTGGCACCAGGATTTTTTTTCTCTCCCTCTCTCTCTCCCCTCATCCCTCATTCACAAGAGAGGGAGAGAGAGAGAGAAACTAGGTCATGGTTGACAACAGAAGCTGTCATTTGGATATTTTAAAAATCCACCAAGCCTAAGAATTAGGGCAACAAATGCCACAACATCCTGACACATTTGCCCCATCTGGGGCAGTCCATAATTTTTCATCTGCCACAAGCCTTCTGGTAGCTTTGTTCCCAAATACACAAATGAGCAGAATACAAATAAGGTTAATAATAAATCTCTGGGACTCTTTTCTACAAGGTAACTCACCATGTGAAAAGCTTGTCTTAGTATTTTTTCTTGCCTTGGGAAACAGAAACCCCATCGTTGAAAATGTGTGGCAACAGTGAAATTTAACTCAAAGAAAAATGTAGTTTGGTTCCCTCGGTGATTTATTTGCTTCAGTAAGACTTCTGGCAACAGCCACTGAATAAACAGTGCTTTGGCATTCAGCTGGTTATACAGATTTCCCTTTTGCATATTTAGGAACAAGCCTACCATGACTTTCATGACAGATGAGAGATTACAACCTCAGGCACTACAGTTCCCTCTTGTTGAGATGCACACATATATACATATTCATACATACCCCAGCATCTTATTCCAAACAAATTCAAAGCACTAACCCCACCATATATTCCCCAAGTGTGCTGTCCTCACACACCAGATATCCACACCCTATCTTCTCTACATGTGTCCATGTACTCTAACTCTTTCTCATACACACTCCCTTCTATCTTCTTTGCCCAAATAGGAGACAAGGGAGGCCCAGAAAGGACTTCTGCCCAAATAGGAAGCCAGGGAGGTCCAGAAAGGACTTCCCAACATATTTATACTTGTTAAAAGCAGATGGAGGGGATATGGGACTCTGTGGGCAGCAGGATCCTGTCCTCCCATATCAATGTTGTTTTCCTAATTATACTGCATTCCTCCTCCAACAAATTATTAGTTGTCCAAGTAGAATTAAGGCTTCTTCTTTTTTTCTATACTAATGAAAGAGCAGAAAGGAGGAAACAGTGCTGAGGAAACAGGATAATGTAGACTGCTGAACACCTCTGCCCTAATGCCATGCCAACCCAAACAATTTGTTACCTGGCACAAAGGACATTATGATTCCTTTCACCATTCCATGTATAAAATGTGCATATTTTACTTCCATGCTTGCTATGGGGAAGCTGTCTGCATTACATCTCCAGGCAACAGATTAGGGGGCTTGAACAGGTCATGTGGCACACAAGTTCTGTCCTCAGTTATTCCCCAGTATACTCTGTCCCTCAGCATCTGCTGGCTAAGAAGGCTGCTACACTATGCCTAAGTATAGAGCTGGACGTGCTCATACTTCAATCCTGCTGGTTTTAAATTAAAAAGAAAATACTGTGAGTTCTGGTAATTAATTTTCTAGAGTATCCTAGACCTTTCCCTGATAACAAATAGCCTAGGTCTTGACTCTTTACCTGAAACTGTTTCCTAATCTGCTAGCTAGGAGCTGCTGGTCTCCTCAGAGTAACCTGCTCCTGTAGCACAGATTCATTTGTCTGATGTTACCCAAGCAAGATGTTACCAAGGCTTTCAGCAAGTCAGCTATTAGATCCACCAATACAGCCCAGCTCCACCAGCTGTGTAAGACCCAGAAGTCAGAGACCAACTGTGCAATCTATTATTGCAGCACTGCATCTCTGTCAAAACTCCGCTGAGCCAATTGGATCTTCACTTGTTCACTTTTTCCAAGGCTTTCTAATTGTCTTTCATGCTGGCAGGTGAGAATGCATAATGAACGCCTCATGGGAACTTTCTGACAACATAGAGATTTGAGCTGTTGACACAACGGCCTGCAGTTAGAGCTCCAGCTTATAAGGCTTCAGGGAAAAGTCTAATCTGCAAGTCTTCCTGTAATGTGTAGTTCTGTCTTACGATAAAATTTCTCAAAACAGAAGCTAGTTTCTTTCACACAAAAAAGATCCTCCAGGTGTCCAGAAATTCTCTGCTTGTAAAACATGAAAGATTTAAGAGGAAACTGTGCTGTATACATAGCTCCTAGACACCTTGAGCAGAGACTAGAATTTTTAAAAATCAGAGGCTAGTGAATCTTTTACAATCAGCAAGTTTCCACAGAGGCCAGAAATCAAAGACAAATGTATTTCTTATCCAAAACATATTGTTAGCAGCTGTACACCCCCACACTTTCATATAGTCTAATTAGCAAATATTAACTGGCATGAAATTAAGTTATATACACTCATAGCTGAAAGCCCATGTGGAAAAGGGACACCAGCTGGGAAGGTGTGCAAAAGTAGATCAGAGGTGACCTCAGCATGGCCTGGTCATAAGTTCACTGTAGAACAGCTGGGAAAGCCTGACTTGATGGTGCTAGAGTAACTCTCTCAACTGCCCACTCTCAGAAAACATCAGTCAAAGAAAACTGCCTAGGTGCAGCAGGCAAGCATCCCATATGTGCATTTCCCACCAAAACTTTCCCCAGTCACTTTACCCAACCAAGACATTGAGAAGCTGCCAGGACTCCCATCAATATTTTGTCAATAATCAGTCCATTCCAGACTCCTTTTATTTACTCTGCCAGAAAGCAATTAACTCACACCCCCTCCAAGAGGGAAATACAGTATAAAAACACCAGTTTTGAGCAGCTAGTTTACAGTACCGCACTTGCTGAATGCCATATTGTCGCTCTGATTCCCAAACAAGTACTGTCCTTAGGTGCAAGTCTAAGGCCATTTCCCTCTACACATCTATAGTGCTATTATTCTACTTTCAATATCCTATGGAATCCTGGGGTTTGCAGTTTAGGGAGAGGTATTTAGAATTCTCAGTCAGAGAGCTCTTTGGCCTCAGTGAGCTACAAACCCACAATTCCATATGATGTCGAAAATGGAATAATAGCACTATAACAGCGTAGCGTGGAAATGGCCTAAGCCACATCACTGCTTTCTTTGCAGCTCTCCAGATCGGTAATTATTGGCTGCTCCCTAAAACTCTTGTTATCAACAACTTTCCTCCCTTTATCCCTTGGTTAGCTCTTGTGCAAGTATGTGAGTGACTGAATCTTTTGCGTATGTGATTCAACTTTTCAATAAAATACATTTCAGTTTATTTGGAATCTCTGGCTGGCACTTTCCTGGGAGGACTCCATAAACATAGGTGGAAGATCTCACTCACAGGCCTCCTAATTGAGCTAATTAATTTCTCATTGTCACATGAAGGTACTGGTATTGCAAATTCACACCTGAGTCACCCACATTTTGGGGTAACAGTATCAAGTGGCTAGTGGTGTGACCTAGACTGCAAAAGGCTGGGAAAATCTGGGATTAAATTATATGAGAAAATACCAAGGAAAGACGTTGTTCTCTTCAGATGAAAGTAAAGAATTTTGCTCTTATAAAATGGGAATATGGATGTTTGCAACAGCAATGTCAACTGTCTTTCTGAAGGGCCTATTTTATCAAGATGAGCTCAAGAATCCTTCTCTTCAAGCATCTCTTCATGCTAAATCATTGCTATTATACTTCCTTTTAGAGAAGCTTTTCCCCAAAAAACTGAATGACCCAGTCTTCTTTTCATTCCATCCTCACAATCATCTATCCAAATGAAAAAGTTGCTGAACTTGTTCCAATTTGCTGCTGTACTACAATATTATTTATGAAATTTTACAGATATTTTTCTAAGAACTCCACATTTCTTACAATTAAAATAGCCAAAGGTTAAAACAATAATGCTATATATAATATAAAGTCACACCTCACCAAAACAAATTAAAGGGATAATCAGTTGGCAAAAGACCAGTTAAGTATAATCAGATCCACTGTGAAATTAAAGATTCTAAAATTTTGGGCAGCTTATGATTTGGTTTACTGATGCCTTACTCTTCAAGAAGTCGGTGTAGCATAAGAGAATTTAACAAGAGAGAAACACCTTCAGGTATGTGTAGGTAGAGTCAGATGGAGGCCTACCCAGGCAGCAATAACTAGCGTGAGAATGGGGGCGTTCCAGGTATGTAAGGGTGCTCTGCTTTCATTTGTGAAATGACAGAAGGTATTATTGTGTACCTTCAAGTGGCTTCTGACTTATGGCAATCCTAAGATGAGCCTATCACGGGGTGTTTTTTTTGGCAAGATTTGTCCAGAGGGGGTTTGCCTTTGCTCCCTCTCTGGCTGAGAGAGTGCAACCTATACAAGGTCACTCACTGGGTTTCCATGGTCAAGTGGGGATTTGAATCCAGATCTCCAGAATCCAAGTCCAATACCAATCCAATACCCAAGCCATTGCACCACACCAGCACAAGAAAATATAGGAGCTAATATTTTTCCATGATGATTAACAGCAAATTATCAGCACAACAAAGAGGGACAAATAAAATTATGGTAAGTCCCTGGTATCCACTAGAACAGTACACCCAGTTTCACTTACCCACAATCCACTCCAGGATCATGGCTGCCACTGCAGCCCAGAATCCTTGATCTGCACAGATGGGCTGAGAAAGGTGCATGGTGAGATACAACCAGGCCCTCTATGCTTCTCTTGGCCAAGGAAGGAGTCTCCCCCCATCCCTGGCTCAGAGACACACATAGCGAAGCACAGCTGCGCTTCCCGTGCCTCTTTCAGGAGAGGATGGAGTCTCCCTCAATACTCCCATGCCTCTCTTGGCTGAGGAAGGAGAGCCTGGCTTCACAAAACTCCATGCCTTTTTCAGCAGAGGAAGGAGACAAACACTGTGTTCTTGGCTGAGAGAGACACATAGCTCCAAGCAGCCAGGTCTCCCATCAGATCTGGTTCCAAGGAAAAGGGGTGCTCACCAAGGCTATTCTGCACTAGACTGTTACAGTGCTATTATTCCATTTTCAACATCCTACGGAATCCTGGGGATTGCAGTTTAGGGAGGGGCCTTTGAGGATTCCATAGGATGTTGAAAGTGGAATAATAGCACTATAACAGTCTAGTGAGGAAATGGTCCAAGCCCTATTGGGAGGGAAGGAAGGAATAAGCTGGGTAATGCAGCTGCCTGCCTCTCTCACCACCTGGGAGTCAAAATATAGTGTTTGGTATTACCTGTGTTTTTTGCCATCCACATTAATACGGGAAGGTTTCCTTTACACATATAGGGGACCTGTTGCATATAGGTTTTCCAAAGTACCTGTGTGTAGGTGTGTGTGTTTTAAATCACCAGAAAACTTGTTGTGAAGTTCCCTTACTTTACACTAGAACCTTCTACCCCAACCAAGAAAAGGTATTTTGCACATTACAACAATAACTACAGTCAATGAGTAGTTCTGTAAAAGGGCCATTGCCTTCTGCTGAGGCACTGTTTTCCTGCAATCAACTGAGAGGTGGAAAAAATGGTTTTAAAAAGCACTTAGGAGTTTTATCACATGCCAGTTTGTTGCACAACTGTACTGGCTTAGTTTTGTTTTTGATCTCTCCTTATCACATGGCATTGCCACTCTCCCATTGTTGGATTGCATTTCCACCATTACTGGATTGTCCCTTTTCATTCACAGAAAATATTGATGAATGGCTCCATTAACGCTGCTTTTCCACTACTGCCTATTTGTGTGGTCCTTTCATTCTGCTGCAGTTCTAATATTGCAGCAGGCATGTAGGGTCAGTGGGCCTTGTTTTCCATATGACAAACTTCTTTTCCAACAGTTCTTCATAATTCCCCCTCTTTCTAGTCAGCAGTTATTGACTTCCATATGACAAGCCCTTCATGGTCCTTCACTTCCAGCAGTGCTGGGTGAAGAGGACAGAGCCACAGCCACACTGCCCAACAAGAGGAAGAGAAAGGAGGAAGGCAGAGGCAGCTGCCAGAAGTTAAACTCGCAAAAGTTGACAATTCACTGTGCAATGCAAGCATCAGGCAACAGGGACAGGTGAAGAGACATGAGCTCAGCAGAGCGGTGCAGAAGACCTGTTGTGGGACATATATCACCAAACTGGCGGCACAGCACAATGCAGAAATGGTGTAGCAGTGATTGCTTCTATATCGGTGTGTTTCCTTTTCCTTAAATAATGCCATTGCTGCAAGACACCAGCCTGGTGTGATGAAGCCCTAAATCCAAGACTAGCCCTACATGGACTAAACTAAAGGTTTCCAATCTTTGGTCTTCCGGTTGTTTTGAACTTCAGTTCCCCAGAATCTCAGACAGCATGGCCAAGAGTATGGTCAATTCTGAGAGCTAAAATCTATAATGTCTTGAGGGCCAAAGGCATGAAACCCCCTGGAGCAGACCACTGAATTCAACAGAATTGGTCAACCACATCTAACTGTGGTCCCATTGATTTGAATTAACCTACTCCAAATGAGAATGATGTTATGATTTCTCTCATCATACAAGGCTCCATTAACGCTGCTTTTCCACTACTGCCTATTTGTGTGCCTCACAACCAACAGCCTTCTCTACACATTCAGTCACATGCAGCAAAGACTTCCTCCTTGAAGCTTCTGCCCTTTTTACTGTCTCCTGTTTCATGCACCAGCAGAAAAGAATAGATTCTAAACTGACCTTAATCACCATTTGTATTCCCAGAGGAGGTTTTAATTACTGATCTTCTCTCTTCCCTCTCCTTTTTTACATCATTTGGATTTGCTGTAAAAAGCAACAGAACAAAAGGTGCCAATTCCAGGCTAAACTACCAGTGAGAAAGCAACTAGACCACTAAGCTGGCACCACTTCTTTTTGACAGAAAGCCAATCCATGAAAAGGGGAAGAAAAACACCGAACCTCTTGAGCTGGAGCAGCTATCCAAACTGAGGCAACCCACTCATAATGTCAAGACTAACTCTAACGGACAAGCACAGCTATCTCACAAGATGTCTCTATTAGTGCTTAGTATCCAGCATTCTGAGAACTAGCATAGTGTAATGGTTTGAGCAATGGACTACAATTCCTGGAAACCAGGGTTCAATTCCCCGCTTGGCCATGGACACCCACTGGGTGATCTTGGGCGTATCACACACTCTCAGCCCCCAAAAAAACCCTGTGATAGGTTTGCCGCAGAGTTGCCATAAGTTGGAAATAACTTGAAAGGACACAACAACAACAAATCCAGCAAAAGGACACAGGTTGGATGGAACAGCCGGGTACTTCTTTTTCACATGAGCATACATTTTTGTAGACACCGGACTAACTGAAAGCACCAGAAATAATTAGAAGTGATCAAGATGACAGTACTCAAGACATCTATAGAAATCTCAGGGTGACCAAAGGAAACTTCAAACAGAATTCCTACATGCTGTTATTTACAAAATATACCCATCCTTCCTTCAATGCAACTCTAGGAAATGCTGGAGAGCCTAGGTGATTTATTTCCTCTGCAGCATCCTGCAAAATCCCTGTCTTCATAGTCTGTGATACAGAAAACTGAGACTGTTTTATTTTTGTTCATTCCTATTTAGCAAAAAATAGGCAAGTTGAACAAGAATAGCTGTAAATCCCTGCTATTTCAATAAGTTATTTGTTACTTAATTTTTTCCTATTAAAATGCACAAAGGAATGTGTTATTCTGGTGGTCTAATCTGAGTCTGCATTTACACCTTTGCAACTTAGTGGGTTGTGAATAAAAACCAAATTAGTGTTGAAAACCAGAGTCAAAACTGAAAAGGAAACGAATCAATTGGTTTATTGATAGACCACGTGCCAGGCAAGAAAAAGCCCATTGAGACAAATCTTCAGTTAAGATACAGAATGCAAGCTTAAATTTCCTTCTCAAATTATACTAGTTGGTTGCATTGCCAATGAAATTTGGAAGCAGCCCATAAATCTATCTGTCCCTTTATTTATATGTTCACCTCTCTCACACACTGAGGCTCAAAACGGCTTATACAAGGCAAAAAAATTTCAATAAAAGCACATAATAGTTAAAAACATTAAAAAACTGAGATAAAAACAATATTAAACAAATAGTAGAATTAAGACCATTTAAAATATTACTTTAAAGCAAAGATTAAAAACAGTACAGCACCATAAAAGCTCTCTTTTTTGTTTGTTTGTTTGTTATCAATTAATACCCAAAAGCTTGCAGGACTAGAAAGGTCTAAACCTGTCACTGAAAATACAGCCAGAAAGACCTCTTCCTAAGGAGAGAACTCCAAAGTGGGGAAGCAACCACAGAGAAGACTCTGTCCTGCACTTCCACCAAATGTGCTGTGAAAGCAGTATGATAAAGAGAATAATTAATACTATTTTATTGCTCTTTATCAAATCACTTCTGATCTAAGAACTGATACTACTATAGCTTTCTCAAGGGCTACTTGGTTACTGCATAGTGAAGTCAAAGAGCTGTACCTCAAAGTAGAGCTCTGTCTAAGAGATGAGGTCAGACTTCAATTGTTTAACCCTCTTTTCTTTTAGCCAGGCTGAAATCATTCTCGTTCAGCTGTACAGATAGCCTCCTCTACTTCTTTCTCCCAAAACTGACTGCACCTGTGGTCCCCATCAGCCAGCAGGTAAAGTAGCAGACATAAAAGAGCTGGCCCTTAAGTCATATGTGAGGGTCAGTGCTCCTGGCTGGCCTATCCTCACTTTCTCTGCAGTTAGGAGGGAGGAAGGCAATGTGGCACTTTCTAGGCAGCAGAGCAGTTTCTAGTAGGAATTCACACCATGATTTTTGAGTCAACAACAGCACACTGTGGGCATCTATATTATCCTTACTCTCTATAGCAGAACTTCAAAAAAAAAAGTCGAATGTAATTAATATTTGCTATGTTGATGTGTAATCGACGAAAATTTGAACACGCACATTTGAATGCAAAAATACTTGGGAAATCTGTTAGTCCTGGCCACAAGTTAGAGGACTTTCAAGAGAATCAGGTATACTGATGGAGGAGAAGCCCATTAATAGCTTTTGCAAGGCATGTTAGTTAAATGAAAACTCAGGGTTCAAAGGACTTCTGAATATCTACATGTGGAAAGTAGCATCATCATCATGTCCTGCTCGTAAGTTTCCAGAAAAAGAAGAAAAAAAAGAATGCTGGGGTATATGAACTTTTGGTCCCTTTTAAGAAGAGATGGTAAGAGGCAGAGCATACACTAAAAACAAGGTACTTTGAGCAACTTTGCATATTTCTGGCATATTATTCAAAGTGATTTACCACCAGGTCTGGATATATTCTCAAAAATAACAATAACATTTTCCCTTGTATCATACTACATTACGGATGTAAATCTTTTTAAATGCCATTCTTATGGACAACAATTAATAATTTAACCATCAGTTTGTCACTGGGGCCATACACAGCTGAGTCCTTTGGTTCAGGCAGTGACACCAAAAGGCCACACTAGACAATGATAAAACTGTCATGGGGGAAAAAAGCTTTTCTCATCTTGCCAGCTGCTTCTGCTCCCCAGTTGAAATTTAATAAGAACAGTATCAGCATTAAAATGATATTGCAGTCATCTTTCTTCTTTAAAACCAAATTACTGAATTTCAAAAACATTATGTATTTCAGTCTTTTAGGGTGGTTTAATTACCTTCAAGCAAAAAAACCCATTTTTTTTAAAAGCAAAAAGAACCAGAAGAGTTTATTTGCCATTTGTGGTTTTTCAATATGAAATTGCTATCAGATCTTTTCATATAATCATTTCACCTCTACTTCTCCAAATAAACTTGACTTCTCCCTTGGCGGGAAGTCCTTTCTGTACAACATAACAAGGTTGAAACTTACCATTAAAAACCTACACTTCCAATCTCTAACTGTTGTTCTTGGTACTGTATTTTGAATCTCTTCATTATGATCTACATTATCAAGGTTTTATCAACATATGGCTGGGAATGGTCACAATGGGATTTGGCATGTCCTATCAGTCTGTCTGAAGGGGCAGCTGCCAACAGTCTGTAGCAAAACAGCTGTGGTACACAAAAGTAACTAGCAGAGGCAAATGTTCAAGAGGCCTTGCTCCAGATATCACATTACAATGTATTTCACAATTCTCCACCCTTCATCATAATAAAATGGCTAAGAGAATCAACTTGGTTTGAATGTTTAAGCAAGTCAGAAATAAACAAAATGTTTCATCATAACAGCTCAGGGCTCAGAGGCAGTATCACACTATGTTAGAAATGTAAACCTTTTTAAATTTCATTTTGATGTGCAACAATTAATAATTTCCCCATTTTCTCCCCAATGTAATTAAGTGCTTTAAATTGTGCAATTTGCAAGACTTATTCTTTGTTCAGGATTTATTTAGGAAAAACCTACACAAGGTTTTTTTTTTTTTTTACAATGAACAGTATTTTCTGTGTAGAAATGTTTTCTGCACAAATGTGCAGAAAATGCCATTTTCTTCATTAAAAAAACTGTGCAAATTTTTGACAGAATAAGTTCTGAACTGAGAAAATTTTCACCCATCTGGGATTCTCCTCATCAGAGATTCCTGACACTACTTGTTTTTTTTTATCTAAAGATGAATATTTACAAACATTCTTTTCATCCCTGTGTATTTTGTTGCCCTTCATGAAAGTGCATGCAGAACTCAAAAGTGTTCAAACCTAAAATGCATAATGGGAACCTGAGCATATACCTTATACCCTTAAGGCACATATATTACATTCTGTAGCTTTTCTCCTGCCTCTAAAATGGTAAAGAATTTCATATGGACATATGCCCATATCTGTCCTGGACATACATGTAAGTTTAAGTGTTTCTTCATGTTTAGCAGAAATAGATGATAAAAAGCATTATACCAAACTCTGCTAATGATTTGTACATTCTATTATCAATTTACTCTGTTTTCAATCCTTAGATTTATTCTTCAATTTTAAAAAAAGTATTATTATTGTTTCCAAATGCCTTGCAAGCTGTATAAAAGGCACAACAGTGACTTCAATCTGAGGTCTGGTACAGAATTATTTACAATCCAAATATGCAACTGTCTCAAAATGTACACCAAACGTTGCTCAGTATTTCCAAAAGTTTATCCCACAACTGTCCACATGACACAAATTACCTCAGCAATGCTGACTGTTCATATTGCTGATCTTGACTACAACTGAAGGCAGAAAGGTGAGGTGTTAATCCAAATAAACAAATGGGTGCAGAGGGTCATAAAAGAGAAGTGCACTCACTTGCGCTGAATATGCAGGATCAGATGCCTTGGCCCTTACTCCGATCTGCACAATGTTCAGCCAAAGATCTGATCTTACTTTCTGTCCCAGTAGCGTATATACTGGTGTGCATCACTGGGGCAGAATGTGTAGAGCACCTTAAACTTAATCACATGAAAGAACTCATGCATATACAATGCAACCTGTGCACATCTCAATCTCACATCTTCTACTAAACTTGTGGAAGCCTGAACCAGCAGATCTTGCTGTCTTGCTTTCTCCTCCATATGAGTAGTTAGCATGAATATGAAAAGAGAACATATACAGATAAAAAAAATACAGTAAGTTCAGCTTCACTCAGAGCACAGAGAACCATCTGAAACACTGCCTAATCCCAAATGTTTTGTTTTTCATTAAAGGTCCTTCTCCAAAGTTGCCCTGCCTTCCTTTCAGACCAGTAATGACTAGAGAGAGGGGATGGTGATCCCCACATGCACTCCTTTAAAGGAATGCTCTCCTGGTACCAGATTTGGTGACCTGCCATCACCAGGCAAATTCAATGTACTTCAGGCATGCATCTGAAGCATAATCCCACTCAACCACAGAAATCCATTGGGTAACCTCAGGCAAGTCACATTCTCTCAGCCTCAGAGGAAGGCAATGGCAAACCCCTTCTGAACAAATCTTGCCTAGAAAACCCTGTGATACGGTCACCTTAGGATTGCCATATGCCAGAAACAACTTGAAGACACACAGCAGTAGCAACTTCAACCAAAAATCTCCCATAGCAGCATATAAAGATCAATAAGAAGATAATCCCTGCCCACAGTTATTGCTACCTAAAAGACAGCTGAAATGAAGTCTTTCAAACATTGTTCTTCACCATTCAGTTTAGGTTTTTTAGGTGAGCTATTTTAACTACTCTTTTGGTCTTCCATGTTATATATTTCTTGGCTAGATAATCCCTCAGTAGAGTACATTATACTCTTCACCGAGACTGACTGCGACAAGCTACATGGAAAATTGCTTATATTCAGTTAGATCTTTGGTCCATCTATCTAAGTAATATCCATGCTGACTGGCAGTGCCTCTCTGTAGTTACAAACAACATTTTTCAAGCCCACTCAGAAAATATCAGAACTGGGTCCTTCCGCATGCACATCATGCAGTCTAAACTCACCATCACACTTCTTTAAATCACAACTGCAATACGTGGCTACCCTACAGCACTCAACAAAGGGTCTATTTCACTCCACGTTCATGTGTCAGCACTTATGTGTTAACCCAAGTTGAAATAGACTTTGTTTGCATATTGCTTTGGAGGAATGGAAGGAGAAATACTTAGATTCCCAAGTGGTTTCAACTGACAAAATGTTGTACTTATCAACCAAATGATTCAACAGAACACAGAATAAGAGGGCTTCTCAATTTTGCAATTAGTTTGAACTCCCCTACACCCATTATTGTTACTTGTTCCTTTTTTTTTTTTTTTTTTTTGTGGGATTCTCAACAAAAGAAAAGAAGTCAGATGGTAACAGTTTCTTTGGCCTAGCACTCCAAACATTAGGACCACACCTACTGGAATAAAAGTTGAGCAGTTGCTTATATGCCAAATACAGAGGGGTGTAGCTTAGAGAGGATACAAGTCTCAGCAGAATATTACATCAGTCATCAGAGTGCCAGAAATTATCAAACCGAGCACTCCCCCATTCGACACCACAAAAATATTTGGATAAATGCATATATGACTGTATCCCTATTTTTGCTAACAAAGCTCTTTACCAGGTAGCTGGAGGAAAATCTTAATCAGTTTGGGACCCGTTTCACTGAAATTCCCGTTCTGAATAGCTTCCTATCACAGAACTCACTCTTAACATTAGAATTCATTTAAGCCACATATAAAAGGAAGATGCTGCTTGGCACACTCTCATTAATCAATTCCTATTAATCAGTTTAGAGAAAACACTGAAAATTAATCACACTGAACCACCTAAATCATAACAGTGTATAATGTTGGCACAGCATAAATAAGTTACAAATATTTTCAGTATTTTAGGATTATGCATTCATGTTTAGTCCAGTTTTTAAAAAAAAAAAAAGTTCCCAAAGGTCATTATAAAAGTAATAGCAGCAAAATATATGTTTCATTAGAAATCCATTTCCTCCCAATGCTATAGACCAGGTTCACTTCAATTACTTGATTTTACTCTGATTTTACAAACTGCCAAAGAGAAACCAGCCACTTTTACCAGCTGTATTTTAACTATAAGCAGCAACTGTGCAGTTTCCTACAAGTCTCAAAACTGTTCATAATCTTTATACTAATTATACTGCAATATTTAATATTCTGCATCTTCTTACAAGAATTTCAGTAATATTTACCAAACATGTGAGATCCATACATGTATAGTAGACTTTTCAAGAGTGAAGTTGTCCATTCTTAAATGTCCATATCACAGACATAGGTACAAGTAGTATGCTATCTGAATTCAAAACAGCAGTGCTGTAGCACATGCCTTACTAGTGCATCTATAGACCTCCCTATCAGGCCACTGTCTCTCAGCTGGCTTAGTGACGTTTCCCTCCTTTACAAGCAGTGCTTGCATGACAGTGGTTCCAAGTGAGCTTCCATAAGCAAGAACTGATGAAAGAGCGGAACCCATGCCAAGTTAATGGAACTTGTCTTTAATTTGGAAACATTCAAAGACAGAGTGGTCAGATAATAGGGTATTAAAAGGTGGGAGCTTCCTGTAATCATTTCTAATACAGGGTATACCGATTGGTCTCCAAGCCCTTAACTATGTTGGTTGCTCTTCTCCACTTATGTTTCAGAGTGCCAATATCCTTAAGCAGTCAATTGTCTTAAATCCATCTCCCCTCAAAATATTAGCTACCTTTCCCAATTTGGTATGAAATAACAGCCTAACATAGAGTTGTCTAGTCATTAGACTCTAGTATATTGACTGTTAGGCTAGAAGACAAAGACCCGCATTCAGATCTCTCCTCAGCTATAGAGCCTCCCAAATGCTCTACTTCAACAGAATAACAGGAGGACCATCAAGGGTAAATATTTATACCACCTGAAGTTCCTGGGAGGAAACAGGGGATGAAAATGAGGTAAATAAATAGTGAGCAACTTTCAGACATATAATTTTGCAATTAATGTTTAAGATACGCTGTCACACAGCTTTGATTTTCACACTTACATGAAGTACATTATATTTCTGAGAACCTCTTACATTTGTACATTCCTTCACATAACTGACAATTCTGGTGAAGGCATAAGGTGCTTGGGTGGTTCCAAAACACTATCCAGTTCCCCCAGTTCCAGTTAAGAGGGCTCAGCATTGCAGTCATGATGCAAGAGGAACAATTACTCTCTGACAACAATGAATGCTCTCTCAATATCTCTTGTGATGCATCTTGAGAACAGTGGCAGATCACCAAAAGCTGTGTTCAGCCTTCTGTAGATGTCAACCCTGTTCACTTTTGCAGATGTCACACGTAACTAGACAACTCTTATCAGAAAAAGATAATGGGAAAGTATCTGTTTTTCCAGGTTTTGCCAGGATAAAACTATCAGTCTTGAACATCATTTCCAACTAAAATATGAGGTTTTACTAAAACACTTTACAATTCAGGTCCAAGGGCCTTTCCACACTACATTGTTATAATGCTATTACTTCACTTTCAGCATCCTGTGGAATTCTGGGGTTTGTAGTTTACTGAGGCCAAAGAGCTCTCTGGCTGAGAATTCTAAAACCTCCTCCCTAAACTGCAAACCCCAGGATTCCACAGGATGTTGAAAGTAGAATAACAGCACTATAACAGTGTAGTGCAGAAAGACCCTAAGTTGATGCAAAGGGGTGAAAGTATCCTTTTATTCCAGTTCTAAACTATACCCATAGCGCTGTTAATGCTTTGATATTAAGGATTTTCATGCAGCCTAGGGGTTACATCTTTTAATTTGAAAGTACTACTACATATGGAAACCATCTTGTTGAACCATCTTGTTCACGTGTGGAAAAAACATACTGATTAACTTCAGTTTCGCTACTGAGTTCTTGAATTTCCTGCTTATTACCATTTTTTTCTTCTGATGGATAAATGTATCATATGCATGGTATAGCAGTTAATTGCTTACAGGATAGTTATTACAAGTTCACTGTAGAGGGTGAAGACACTCCAAACTCATCTATTCTGATAGGAACAGATGTACTATGATCAATGGACTTTAACTCACCTTGGCTATTCTACAAAGTCTTTTTGATTCCTTGGCTGAAAGTTCTATTTAGGATCACAGCTTAGAAAGGTTAACTTTTCTGAGACTCTTTCACCTTCTGCTATTCACTCTCTGTTATGATCCCACTTTTACTGTAATCTGGAAATAGTCTTTTAACATAACAATTTCATATGTCTGGACACTACTATGCTCTGTGTATCTCTCAAATTGCTACAAATAAAACCCCAAACTCCACCCACTAAGCCTGTAATCAATATGAAAACAAAAATTGTGTATAACTAAAATATAATAATCTGAAATCTTATTTCATTCACAAATAAATCACTTCCTCCATAGAACTGAACACTGGAGCACTGTTTCTAACACCCCAAGCACCTAGAAGTCCATTGTGGCTTATAACACTTTTTCCTTGAGCAGTTCTTTTAATTTAAATTCTTTAAATTTAGGGGATTCTGATTACACTTATATTGGGCAAACCCGAGCACAAAGTATCTTCTTCTGACATTTTGGAACCTAGCTATTTCCAATAGTTGCCCAATTTTTCCCCATTTAAAGGAACATGACAATATTTAAAATTCTTGCACTTCTTTTCAGTTGTGGCTTCTTAACAAGGATTTGGGTACACCTGAAATACACTGCTATTCTTTTTGATATAACTGAACAGTAAACATTCCTGTTTATCCTGAAAATCCCTGAACAATTATCTCATTCCTGTCTCTCTGGAAGCACTTTCAAAGACCACACTGAATTGGACATTAGAAAAATACTATACATCATCAATATATTTACTGACATAAACAAAAAAACTTTTGGCTTCCTCCTTAATTCTTCTACTGATATCAACAACTTGATCAGTAGATAATTTAAATAAAGGCCAGTCTTTACCAAGTAATAAAGGTGTTTTCATGTTTAGTTTTAGAAATCAAATACTTAAATCAGGGGTGGGAAGCCCATAATCTCCAGGTTTGTTGGATTCCAATTCCCATCAATTCCAGCCAATATGGCTGATACTCCAGGATGACAGGAACTGCAGTTCTACATCTGGAGGGTTACAGGTTCTGTGCCCCTGAATTAAAGCATTGCACTGTAATATGTTTCTTCTTCATAAGCATCCTCTTCTTCTGCCATTATTTTCTTAACCCCTTGCCTTTAGTAAAATATAATGATCATAAATTTTAGAGACAATGTCTAATAAACTGATATGACGTTTTGAAAAAACTTCCTTTTGTTTTCTATATTGGCACCATGATACTGAGCTCCTATCCTCAAGAGTCTACATTCTTTAGCAATTAGCCAGTATGTGTGCTCTGAGCTGCTTCTGACCTTGCACAAGGGTCAAGGGTTTGGCCTGTGACACCACCATGAGCTTTGGATCCACATCAAAATTACTTCTTTTTTTACACAGTTAAAGCCAAGTTCTATGTCATCATAATCACATTTCTGGAAATCATCACAATTAATATATGCTGTCAAATTACATGGAGCACAGGGAGAAACAAGAAAAGTAGTGGTAATGTTATGATACTAATGATTAGGTCAACAGAATGTGTTATGCTTTTTGTATAATTGGTCTTAACAGTTGTACTGACTTAGTGGATCAACATTACTTGGAATATCAATTGGATTTATACAAATTATCTTTATGTGCATTCCCAGAGAATAAGATAATTGGAAGAACACTGGGGAAACAACAAGAGCTTCCCAATCTGACGGGCAAAAACTAAGAACAGAAATATAAAGCCACATACATGCCGAAAATTAAGATTTTTCAAAGAACAACTTGAATATATGTTTTTAAGCAACATTAATAATAACAGAAAAAACAGGACCAGACCTTCAAGCTATTTGGTTGACATACATTTTTAAATGATATAAGGGAAAAATTAGTTGACTAATGTGCCAATTACAGAGATGGTACCCAAGTGGAAAACATATTTTATCTACTTTATCTACCTATGAGTAAGAGCGCAATACTTTACTAATGATATAACTTATATACTAAGAACATTTAAAGAAAGAAGAGAAGAGAAACTAGTCATCTTTTGTAGGAATCTGAAACCAGAACTCTTAGAACTGGTGGCAGTCATTCTCAATTCTGGGAGTTATAGACCTCTTTGAGAATCTGATGAAAGCTACGGAGCCCCTTAAAAGAAAAATGCAATTCTCAAAGTAATGAGAAGGAAATTGCAGAGGGACTCTTTCTTTCTTTTTTTTCCTCAATTAAGTGACCACCAAAAGCTCATCCCTTTACCCTGTAAAAATCCTTGACGCTGGTGACATTTATGTATGGCTTTTCTTATTTCCTTTCTTTATCTGCAGTTGCAGTATTTCTTCCATATAACCTTTTGAATTTTTCTCTGGTTTACACAGTTTGTTGCCTTCTAAAATGGAAATTTAATTCAGGAGGAGGAAAGAAACATGAGATAGTTGAGCAGGATCTCTTACTAAAATGTGATTGTGTCTCACACTGAACACAGATTATAGGTTTTAAAGCATACTGCATGGACACACAATTTGTAGTTAAACTCCATTTCTGCAGGTGGTGCTTAATACCTCTCAAACATGGTAGATAACACTTCGAATGAAAATGAAATGTTTGCTCTCTACTGCCTGCTACTGCTCATGGACTGAAGAAGGGTGCCTCACCCCAAAACAGTTGAATGAGACATTTCTCCACCTCCCCATCTGCAAGCCACACACCTGACCCTTCCACTTTGCTTCTGTCCATTCCTGTATCTGATGAAGTATGTTTTACACATGAAAGTTTATTCCATTTTATTTATTTCACATAGAAAGTTCATGTAGAAAACGTAAATCAAACTACAGACATCCCTCCACATATGCTAGGACTAGGGGAACAGGACCTCCGTGAAAGTGGAAAAAAACGTGAATATCTTTAGGCCCTCCCAAATCATATTTAACACAGGGAAAAAAATATGATCACCATATTCAACCCACTGTGGATTCCTCTGAGGCATAAGGGTTCCTTCATATGGCAGAAGTAGGTGGCTGGTAGGGCTCACTGCCACCTCTACTGCTGGCCCACACCATTTCTAATAAGGACTTACAAGCCTTGTTTGCAGTTTCTCAGTCTCATGAGGCTTGCAGTCCCTATTAAAAATGGCATAGGGCAGCAGCAGAGCTGACAGCAAATAATCCGTGAATAATCAAATTCGCAAAAGTGAAACCCACAAATGTGGAGGGCTGACTGTATTAGTCTCAAATTTAGACTCCAAACCATTCTACTTCATTCTTCTGCTGATCTTTATAAAGCATTTCTAGACGCCTAGTGCAGTGTGTCACATGAATAAAAAGAAAACCCGAAGCAATTTTCCAAAGAACAGACACCATCAGCCTGGCAAACTGCACCGTAAGACAACTAATCCTTTATGCAGGTGGTGAGATTTCCACTGGGTTTCAGAATAACAGTTTAGAAGCACTACTACCCAGCAGATGAACTGCCCACATCCAAAATACGAGGAATATTTATCTTTGAAAAGAATTCACCAATATTACTAGCTAAAAATATTTTTATGAACTCATTTGCTTATTAGCAACTTGTAGAATATCTCTTTTTTAAAGAACAGTAGGCATCCATATCAAATTATGACAGCCTGGTAAGCAGGAAATATGTCTTACCACAAAAATAGAAAAGATCTGTTAACAAGTTAGAATCAGATCAACATACGTCAACCCAATTCAACATCAGTTTAAAGAAACACACACTAAACAATTTTTAAAAATATCTCAGACCTGCATCTTGGCAAACAACCACAGAGCTATACTGGCCATTTCTGCACTAGACTGTGATAGCGCTATTGTTCCGCTTTCAACATCCTATGGAATCCTGGGGTTTGCTGTCTTGGGAAGGGCCGCCCGCCCCCTCCCAACACGGCAAACCCCAGGACTCCATAGGATGTTGAAAGTGGAACAATAGCGCTATCACAGGCCATTTCCGCACTACACTCTTATAGCGCGATTATTCCACTTTCAACATCCTATGGAATCCTGGGGTTTGAAGTTTAGGGAAGAGTATTTAAAATTCTCAACCAGAGAGCTCTTTGGCCTCAGGAAACCACAAACCCCAGAATTCCATAGAAGACTGAAAGTGGAATAATCGCGCTATAAGAGTGTAGTGCGGAAATGGCCACTGAAAGCTCACTGGAATTGGTACGGCTTTAGTCACTGGTGAGTAAGCCCCCTTTCATGCCTTCCAACGGGGCTTACTCACGACTAACTTTTCCCCTGCATTTTCACAAGGGCTTGTAACGAACTCCGGAGAAGAAAAGGCAAACAGATCGGGCGGTTCGTGCGCTTCTGCGCAGCCTACTTATTCCCTGCGCTTATGTATAAAACAAACGCCCTGAGATTTCCTCAACACTTAATCGAGTTTTCTAGGAACTCCTTGTTTTCCAACTGTTACTGAAGCCGCGTTGGTTGTTTTTTTTTCCCCTCACGAAGAAGCCGGTTTAAGAAGCCCCCCGCCCCGCCCCGCCGGAGTGTCATCCACGCCGCCGGGCACATCGCCACATCCCCGTCCCCGCCGCGGCCGTCCTCCCCACCCGCCCCGGCAGCCCCACAAGCCGGCCCTTCAGGGCGAGAGCGTCTCTCGGGCCTCCGACGCCTCAGCCGGGCGGGTAGGTGATGCAACGGCGCCTGAGGAGAGCGAAGGGGCTCCCCTCTCCCGGCCGGCCATTCAGCGCCCGAGAGCCACACGCCCCAAGCGACGAGCCCCGGCTCCCAAGCTCCGGGCCGGGCCAAGCAGCCAGGAGGAGGGAGGAAGCGGCCACGGCTGAGAGAGGCTGCCTTTTGTCTCCACGCTCAGGAGCCCTCGCCCGGCGGCGGCGGCGGCGGCGGCACCTTCCCCCCCCCCGCCGTATTCAGCCCGCGACTAGAGGGCGCGGACGCCGCGAGCTCGGCGACGAGGACGCGGAGCGCTCGAGCCCTTCTTACCTGGCGCCCTCCTCGTGCCGAAACTCTCCCCCTCTCTCTCTCTCTCTCTCGCCCAGGGCAAAGCGTTGGGGAGGAAGCCCCTCACTGGCCAGCTGGCTCTCGTGCGCGCGCCCGCCCTCTTTCCCTCTCTCCCTCAGCACTCACACCCTCCTGTCTCCGCGCCGGGGAGCCTGACCCAAGCCGTCCCCCCACCCTCGACTGGCGTGTGCGTGAGCCAATGGGCATGGCGAAAGGAGAGGGGAGGGCGGGGTCGAGAGAACAAAGGAGGGAGGGGGCAACCCTGGAGAAATGGCGGGGGCGGGGGCGGGGGGAGTCGGTCTCAGGCTCTTCCCCGGCGACGCGCAGACACCGGGGACGCCCACAGAGCCCCGGGCGCTGTCTGGGATGCAGGCGAGGCGCTCGGAGGCCGGGGACGCGGAGAGGAGGAGGAGGAGGAGGGCAGAGGAAATGGCGCCTCCTGGTGTAGGAAGGGACTCCTGCCCCCCTCAGAACTTTCGCAGGGTTGGGAGCCGCCGGCCGGCTGAATTTAAACCAGAGTTGAGGCGAGAGGCCCAGAGTTCGCTGGGAGGGAGGCCCCGCTGGTGGCTCTGCGGTTCGGGAGCGGGAAGCCGAGGACTTGGGTCTGTCCCTCAGAGGGCAGGAAACTGCTTTGAGTGGTTCTGAATTGCCCCCAGATAGCTCCCGTTTGGGTCAGCCGTGCCTGAGCGAAACCCGCTTGGCTCCTCTACACGGTCTAAACTTGTCCTAAAAATAAAAGTCTGGCCGTCTGAGGGAAAATCCTCTGTTCTGAAGAGACTGCAGAGGGGAGGCTCCGTCGCTTCAGCGGCTGCTTCCAAGCCACCCCGCCTTCCCCCGCCCCAGCCCCGGAAACAGGATAATCTCCTTCTTCTCTATGTTGGAAAAGTGAAGGAGAAAGATAAGGTTTACATTTTTTTTTTAACCCATTGTTTTAGGTTCTTCCCAGTTGCCCCCTAGCTTGGCCAGGCGTGCTGGAGGTTCAAAAAAAAAACAGCTATAGACTTTTAAAGGCCATCTTCAGCACTAAGGCTGTTCTTAGGCAGCGAATGCATTTTTCCACCTTTCAGACATCCACTTGGAATCCCTGGGGTTTGCCGTTTCGGGAGGGGCCAGGTGGCCCCTCCCGAAACTGCAAACCCCAGGATTCCAGAGGATGTTGAAAGTGGAATCATCGCGCTATAACAGCCTAGTGCGGAAATGGCCATAGTTATACATTTTTTTCTGAGCCTCCAGCACGCCTGGCCAGCTATGAAGAACTAAAACAATGTAAAGATGAGCATAGACAGGTTCTTTAGTGCGGTGATAATTTGAGCATCAGCGCTTTCTGATATTAGGAGAAGAAAAACAATGCTTTGGTGTTTCAGGACCTCCTGGAGGTGCGTGGGGGGGAAACTAGCTGGTCTGCTTGTCTGCCCCCATCTTCTTGTGAGCTGAACAGTTCCTTAGAAAATCACAACTCTTCTGCCAACAAATTAACACCCATTGTCAACTGAGGTACATGTCTGTTAACTTTTAGGCAGAATACGTTTAGGCAGTGCCTCCTGGAGGCTGCCTGGTGAAGGATATTGGCAGTGATGTAGACTCAAGTCGATAGATTCAGACTCAAGTTGGACTTAAGTCACTTCAATGACTCGACTCGGACTCAACTCGGCCATAAATGATGCACTAACTTGACTCGACTTGAGACTTGTATATTTTTAATGACTGACTTGATGCCCTTGGTTCAGTAACATAACGCATTCATCCAGATACCTTATGACTTTGAACAATGCTTCCATCTTTTTGCCTACTAACAATCTTTCTTTGCCTAACAATCTTTGCCTACTAACAATCTACATAACAATTTTTCTCAAGCCCAAAATGTGGGAGCATTTCTCAGAGGGGAACAGGAAACAGATTAGGCAATGGGCTTGAGGCAAGGTTGAGTGAGGTCTGCTCCGCCTGTTACCCTGTTTACTGGGGGTCCCGGGAGGGACACCTAAATAACCTTACAATTATAAAAGATGGGGAAATTAGTCAAGAGCACTGGTTGGCACTATGAGAGGCAGGGTAACGCAGCAGGATCTTGTAACCCAATGTTTACGGGGTCAGGCCAAGTCAAGAAGCAAACCGTATTGAAAATAATGAAAGATCTTTATTAAATACAGGCACACAATGTAAGCAACACACGTGCACAGATAACTAAGGAAAATAAAGGGGTGAGTTTGATAGCGGGATTTTCAGAGGGATAGTTGATTCAAGTGATACGGAACCTGTTCCTGAAGCCCGGAAAGAAGATAGAGAGTGATGCTGCGGTTTGATGTATCTCAGCACATGGAGCTGAGGGGAAGCTCGCCAAGCAAAGCGATCTGAGGATGGTCTTGGAATCAGGGGTTTTTATAGAGGGAAATGTGACTGAAGGCTATGCCATACTTGGGGAAAACAATGCGTTTTAGGAGTGGGACAAAGCTTTGGAAGGGTCAGAATTTAACATGACTGAGTTAAGTTGGAATTGACAAAGAGTTAGCCAGTATGCAAATGTTCAGTGCTTGGCAGTTGAGTATTCAGCTTGCCAGGTTGCCTGCTTGGGGCAGGGAGTCCTCTGTAAACAATAATGAGGGTGTTTGCAGAGAGGTCTCCTAAAGCGAGGATCTGGCTATTTCTGGCCTGTCTGGGTGGAGAATGGAATGTTCAGCAATTAGTGGCCGAGCCTAGTTCTGTGCTTGTCTGGGGGCCTCACAAACACGTGGAGAGGGGTGGTAGAAAAGAGCTGAATTATTGATATCAAAGTGATATCTGGGGGGTATCTCCAAGTAGGCCTAAATGCAGTAACACGTAGCCTGTCCCTGCTGCCTATCGGAGGAGCCTTCTAAAACATTTCCTAAGAGTAAAAGACAACACTTGCCCCCAGACTGCAGGGTGCATTTCTCAGAGTGGAAGAGCAAATGTTAGGCAAACGGGGTTGATGAAGAAGAATCCTTCCTTCTAAAATATTTGAATCTTCAGTGATGGAGAGTAAGATAAGATCCTATTCCCCACTTCTGAAGCTGCAGATGGCAAAATTGCAAATGTGGAGAGCCAACTCTGCTTAAATTGTTGAAACTGAATTTATTTCACTCTATCCAATAATTCTGGAATTTTGCTTGGGGTATAAAGTTGGCTTCCAGACTTGAGACTTGACTTGAGACTTGCCCATTTTCCGCACTAGCCTGTTCTAGCGCGATGATTCCACTTTCAACCTCGTCTGGAATCCTGGGGTTTGCAGTTTCGGGAGGGGCTGGCCGGCCCCTCCCGAAACTGCAAACCCCAGGATTCCAGACGAGGTTGAAAGTGGAATCATCGCGCTAGAACAGGCTAGTGCGGAAATGGCCCTGGACTTAAATACATCACTGGGTATTGGACCCCTTGAAGATTTAAGCACTCTCTCAGCCAGCGAAATGAAATGTTGGTAGATATTATGAGTGTGAGCTAATCTAATGTGTATTTTCTGTCACACATCTCCTCACACTAAAGGAGGTCATTCCATATGTATTGCTGGAAAAGGGTGGTATCCCCCTGGCAAATAAAGGAGATGCAGGGGATGCAAGGTGTGGTGTGGTTTAGTAAAGCCTTTTTTATAGATAGGGAATCAGGACCTAGGAAGGAGAAAAGAGAGGGCGTACATATGCTACAATGGTCCTTTAATCTAGTTTGGGAGGGAGAAAGAGGGCTCCTAACACTAACTGCCTTTACTACCCTAAGAAGCAAACAAGGACCCATACTCTTCTAAATAACTGCTTGAAATTCACAACTGATAGGAACAATGGCAGGAAAGTAGCAGCAGAGTCTTAACCCTTCATTGCTATTAACCCTGGCATATTCCTTTTTAAAACTACCCTTTAAAACTACTAAACTGAGACTCTGCCCATGTAATCAGATGGATAAAGTTGGGGGGGGGGCAGCTTCAGGAGAAGATCATGAACAAGCTGCTTTCTGTTCATGTTTTGTGTGATTAGAAACATAGCAAGCATCCCACCTTCCAGGGACTGTGAGAAAAAAAATGAAGAGACAAGGCCCATGAAACACAAGAAGCTGCCTTATGCAGAAGCAGGCCATTTGTCCACCTAGTTCAATGACATCTGCAATGGACTCTTCAGGCAGGAATCTTCCCCAGCCTTTTCTGAAGGTGTGTATATATGTGGCTTCAATTCATGTGTCAGCTTATGGCAACACCATGAATTCACAGGGTTTTCTAAGGCAAGGAATACACAGAAGTGGTTTTGTTAGTTCCTCTGAAATATAGCCTACGACACTTGTGCTTGGTATTTGTTGGCAGTCTCCCATCCAACTATTAACCAGGGCTGACCCTGCTTAGGTTCCAAGAATTGGATAGGATCTGGTGCTTTTAGGGCATATGAGAGATTAAAGCTTTCTAAATGTACTGAAAATGACTGTGGAAATGTACTTCCCAATCAACAAGTCTGTGCATAGTGTCACGGGTACTGTTTCACAGCACCAAATTCTTCTTTTCCCATTGTGGAGGGCTTATGCCCAAAATAAGGTGATAATTCCAAGTGGCTAGGGCCATAAAGGTCTTTCTGTTAATTTAGGACTAGAATTTGATGCAAACTAGTGTGATGTCATAATTTAAGTGTTGGATTGGGTCTCCGGGAGACCTGAGTTTGAATCCTTACTTAGCTATGGTGATCTGAGGAAACCTACTTGGCAATCCTGGTATACTCTCTCTCGGCTTTAGAAGAAATCAGTGGTAAACCTCCTCTGAATAAATCTTGCTGAGAAATCCTGGGATAGGGTCACTATAAATCAGAGCTGACTGGAAGACATAATAATGACAAAGAATTTGATGCAGCAGAATAAACGTAATTAAACATTCTTCATAAGTTTATGCTGTTATGATTTAAAACTAGCAAGGTGTAGTTTTACTTCAAAGTAAAAGTAAAATTTAAAACAAAGTCAAAGCTGAATTTGCTATAGAGAGAGAATGGTACAGTTATAATCCAACCATTTTATTCATCATATTGTTTCTGGCAATAGTTTGTTCTACATTAGGAAGTAAATTACTGAAATACTAACTGTGGGAGGAATTATTCAATTAAAACACTATTATACTGAAATCATCTAACAGTTTACATTGAGGTTTTTAATAAAGATAAACTTGTTATTCCTATTGGAGCAGTTTATATGGCTTTACTTAAGCTTCTGGTGACACCTTGTGGGAAAGTGACAGAATTCCATCACTTCATTTGTTCTCATCACGTTACTTGTGATACTAACATTCAATGTCACGTCACCTAAATTCTCTTGGAACAAAGAAAGGGAAGCACACAAAATACTTTGCAGAATATTTCTAAATACTATTTCAGAGAAAACAAAGATTACTGAAAGGGACTATATGAGGCTCAAATAATTGATCAGCAAGATCTGTTGCCTTTTACAGACAGAAACACTAAATTGTTTCCATTGCAGCCTCGGAAGCAAAAGAAAATTTGTATTTGTGACATTATTTGACATCTTATATTAGAAATATTTCAAGATATGATTTCCAGCAGGGAAACTGAATACCAGACATCAAAAGACTCGCTTTTTTCAAAAAAATCCCACTATTTGAAGATCTTTCTAACAAATTGAAAATCATTCTAATATAGGAAGAATATTCTAATTTATAAAGAAACCCTAAAATTTTTGATTGTAAGTCTAAAAGGCCAATATACATGTTGGTTTGAAGGGATCATAAGACTGGGCAGCCTCTCCTACCTCTGGCCAAATACTGCTGGTGTCCTGTGCAAAAAGTTGTGCTCCTCTGTACAAGTGGTACAAATTCCTCACGGGTGCAAAATTCCCCTTTCCTATATGGCAGAGCTCTGTCTTTGCATTCTGATCCATGTGTAGAGCACTCTGATGCAAGCACCAAATCCATAGATGATGGTGGGCGGCTGTGGAAAAGGGTGGGGGCTACTGCCTACAACTCCACAGTGTCATCACAGACACTTTGACTCAGAGGAATGGACTGACTCCCCTGCAGTGGGACCTTTCACTCCCTCAGTTCCTAGTCACCAACACAAAGAACTAGGGATGGGCTGAGTGTGTTGTTCTACTTACAGTCTGGTTGCAGCAGAGAGCAAAATGAGCTCATTCTGTTCTGCTGAAATACTGAAACAGGTTAGAGGAGCGGCTTCTGCAATTTTCTTCACAGCAAGGGGAAAGGTCCTTTTTGCCAGGCGCCTTGGATGTGACAGAGCAAATCAGGCTAAACCTTCGCTCTGTTGCAATTAAGCCATAACCTGATATATTATGCCCCCATCCTTTATTCCACAGAGTACATTGCATATCTCATTATGAAAATCTCCAGTTCTGCAATAGGTAGGTGAAGGAAACCTTTGGGATTGTAGAGAGGTCCAGTGCAACATGGCATAGTGATCTGAGCATTAGAGCATGGAGACCAGAGTTTGATTCCCTGCTTCGCCATGGAAACCCATTGGTTGACCGTGGGAGCAATACACACTCTTAGCCCCCAGAAAACCCAGTGATAGGTTCACCTTACAGTCACCATAACTCAGAAATGACCTGAAAGCACACAACAAAAGCAACCAGTGCAACTTGGGGGACTTTAACAGCCTCCAACCTAATGCTCGTCATATTTGGTGACTGGAATCCTTTTTGTTTTTACACTATCCCTTTTGGATGGCAAAGCATGTTGCTACCCTCCTACAATATGTAATTTTGCTTATTGCAAAAATGTGTTGCTTCTCTGGGTTACCACGGGAAAGAAGTGACAGGACTACCGACCCTTCTGTGATTAATTTCCCTCTTCTACATAAACATTTCACTTAGCAACCCTGCTCCTGGGCTGTTCCAGGGCTGCAAAGCAACCGTGAATCCCAAGAGGGAAGGCTTGTCATCTAGGATGTAAGAGATAGATAACCACTTCTCATCTGATTAAAGAAATGGCATCCATGACGGTCTAACATAGGCCACTTTTGCCCTACACAGTTACAGTGCTATTATTCCATGTTCAACATACTGTGGAATTCTGGGGTTTGTAGTTTACTAAGGCCAAAGAGCTCTCTGGCTGAGAATTCTAAATGTGCTTTCCTAAACTACAAACCCCAGGATTCCATAGGAGGTTGGAAGTGGAATAATAGCAATACAGTGTAGTGTGGAAATGTCCATAGTGATTCACAAGCCAGAGCAGGCTTCAAACTCTTTTTTTTAAAAAAGCCTGCCCAATCTAGAAATACTCCCTTGCCCTCTAGAAACCATAGTTACAACTTGGATGTCACTGGTGGTCAAACTTTGCCTCCTTATTAGGAGCATCCAGAGATGCATGTAATATTTGGAAAGCACTGCAGACCCCACAGGTAGGAGATAGGAAAATGAAGACTATGAGTTGCTTATGGACCATTTTTGTTTGTTTGTTCTTAGCAGCTTCCAGGGCTTTCCAGTAAAGTAGTTAGAAATATTGTATAGAAACATTGTATTTCATTTTTTTTTAGAAAATATCTTGGTCATCCTTATACTTGCATTGAGCTTCTGGGCTTCTGACTGACCAATGTGCAAAACAACATGTTGGTTTCCCTGGGCTCTATCCCAGCAGAGCTATTTTTGTTTTCTTACCTCATTTACAATACAGTAGAAACACTGAAAATATATGAATCAGTAAATTAAGTTTATATCTGAGAACATTTCCGCATGACACTCTTATAGCACGATGATTCCACTTTCAACCTCCTATGGAATCCTGGAGTTTGCAGTTCCGGGAGGAGCCAGTCGGCCCCTCCCAAAACTGCAAACTCCAGGATTCCATAGGAGGTTGAAAGTGGAATCATCGTGCTATAAGAGTGTTGTGTGGAAATGGCCAGAAACTCAGTGACTACCAGAACTAAATATCTACACAAGTCAAACTCAAACTACTATATATTGTGATTTGATAGGTGTTTTCTAACACCCTCTTGTCAACTAGATATTCTAGACTGATATCGAAAGCAAGCCCATGAAGTCCATGGTAGGCCTAGAGAACAAGTGGCTTACCAGACATTCTTTGCTGTGTATATATAGGCATCATAAATGTAGGAATGAGATGTGGAACACACACTGTGAGCTTATCATTGTATGTCAGCAAAGTGGATAATAGTTACTTCAAGTTGAGAAATTAGTTCAAAGACAATAGGTTTAAAAGTGCATGCTGTTATTCTTACGCATAACTGTGTTATAGAAGAGACAAATCTATGGTGAGTATACCTTCTCCATCCCTGCAGCACACGAAACCAGTATACTAGTTCTAAGAGGCCCAGAGAGCAAGTAGAAGTGGAGGAACTAGCATTCACCAAATAAGATGTAGGAAAGGACTAATTAGGAAACAGGAAGGCTGGGTCACAGAAGGGATAGAGTGCTGGCGAAATACTAAAGTACTAAGCTACTAACTTTACTAAGCTATATGAGGGCAGAAATTACAGATTTAGAGAAACAGGAAGGGAAGGAAAATGAGTACAAATGATTACCATATATACTCATGTGTAAGTCAGCCTCATGTATAAGTTGAGGGCAAGTTTGGGGGCCAAGATTATATATATTTTTAATATGACCTGTGAATATAGGGTCATTCCACAAAGAGCGGAAAGTGCCAGTGCCACCGTAGGAGGCTAGCTGCCCTTGGCCATTTTTCCATCCAGGCATTCAGAAAGACCTTTGCCACTCTACTCAGAGAACGGCACGGTTCTTTTTATTTATTTATTTAAGTTAAGGTACAGTACTGATTCTTATCAAAAAAGGAGCCATCACTTTCTCTGAGTAGAATGGTGTAAGGCTATTACCATCACAGGTGTGATTTTTTAAAAATATTTTTTTATTTAATAGATAAAACACAAACAAAAAATACAACAACATTACAATACTACAGAGTAAAGCACTACAAATAATACCAGAAATGAACTATGTAACAAAAACTATATACAAAGGAAAATAAACAAAACAGCACAATATATATAAAAGAAAACCAGCTACAAAACTATAAATGTCTGGTTAAACTAACTAAACTATAACCAGCTAACAATAGAATAATTACAAACAGCTAAAAAAATGGTTTCTGCTGACCTTGCCAACAGCTCATACTAAATAAGTAGTCACATTTAACTATAAAATCTTCAGTTAAAACCAAAGTCAACTCTTATTGCTAATGGCAATTATAGCCTTATCTATAATTATAGTCTTATTTATATACCCAGAAGATTACCTAGTTAGTAAAAAAAAAAATTGTAATCAACAATAATCAGGTTTTAACATTATTCCATTATATTCAATTAGGCTAATTTTAAACCATTACTTAGAACCTCAAAAACAACTTGAAAAAGAAAAAACAACATCAAACCTATTTCAACTATGCTTACTTATATTTATAATTATTATAATCATGTTATTCAGACCAGTAATAAGCGAACAATAATAAAAATAATAATCAGTCCTCAAAGAATTTTTAGTAAACCATCAACATTATTAATAAAACCATATATTATAAATATTATAGGTAACCTAAAACAGCAATAAACGTAAACAATCTATTAATTTTCATATTATATATCCCAGTAACAGTAAACAACAAGCTCGAACTTAAAAATTCAGTAAGTTAAAAACCTATTATCATCAACTTACCCTCATTTTTCTTTAGATAATCAGACATTTCCATTCAGAAATAAATTCACTTATTGCATGTCTCTTAAATGTATATGTAAGCTTGTGCATTTCAACAATTCCCCATTACAGGGGTGTTTGGTGAGGATATGGGAGAATACTTTCTTGGTCGCTGCTCCCAGGTTGTAGAATTCCTGCCCGTAGGAGACTTGGGCAATTTCCGCACTATACTGTTATTGCGCTATTATTCTATTTTCAACATCCTGTGGAATTCTGGGATTTGTAGTTTACTAAGGCCAAAGAGCTCTCTGGCTGAGAAGTCTAAATGCCCCTCCCTAATCTGCGAACCCCAGGATTCCATGGGATGTTGAAAGTGGAATAATAGTACTATAACAGTGGCCTTTTCTGCACTAGCCTGTTATAGCGCAAGGATTCCACTTTCAACATCCTATGGAATCCTGGGGTTTGCAGTTTCAGGAGGGGCCAGCCAGCCCCCCCCCGAAACTGCAAACCCCAAGATTCCATAGGATGTTGAAAGTGGAATCCTTGCGCTATAACAGGCTAGTGCGGAAACAGTGTAATGCAGAAGTGGCCTTCCTTGGCCCCTGTCTGCTTTCTTTCAGTCAGCAGGTAAAGACATTTTCATTTAGGCAGGCCTCTGGCTCTTAATTTTACAGTGGCAAAGGAATCTTTTAATGGAGTATATTATGCTTTTATCCTTTTTACTATGTTTTAATGTGTTTCAATTTAATGTTTTCATACAATTATTTAATATTTTTTATTGTTTCTTTTTTTTAACTTTTATATCAAATAGGTTTTAGCTATGCTTTGTTTTAATTTGCTGCAAACTGCCTTGGGTTCCATACTAGGAGGTATGCAGGATACAAAACTGACAGATAGATAGATAGATAGATAGATAGATAGATAGATAGAAAAACAGATAGATAGTTGTGACAGATGAAAGAGTAATTCAAATACATATCCCCACCAAACATACCTGTGGTGGTAACAGCCACTGAAAATCTTAAAAATCAATAAGACTTTTAAAAATGTTGATCCAGTTGCTAGTTCTCATATTCTATTTGGGATCTTTAAAAGAAAAACTGTTGTTAATAGTAGTACTACTAACAATACTAATAGTGAAATGCTGTGTAAACAATGGGACGACATAGCCTCATCTCATATCTAGACTAATGTGGAATACATGCAACTATTTCTAATCCCTGAGATTGTTCACACCGCCAAAACTGGGTATGTAACAGAAAAATTGCCCCATCTCCCATTTTCAAAATATGGATGCATGACTATATGTTCCCCACCTCTTTAAACAGATAACATTTTGAGGTCAGATCTTTAGTAGATGAACATTTGAACAAAGAATCCTCCATTCTCTCATAACATTATAACCTAATAAATAACAGGGAGGAAAAATAAGCATTAAATACGGGCACATGGGGTACTGTAGATCCCAGAAGGGTTTAATCAGTGCGACCTCAAACTGCACAAAGTATAATGAGGATATGCAGCAATGCAGAGGTTTACTTGGTTGCTGTTTTACTTCTTAATGCAAATGTGCAACTGTGAGCCTGTTTACTTGTCCCTTAAAATATTGCTTTCAGCAAACCAATCAACCAGCTAACTGAAAACACTTAAAATGGGGTCCCCAGGGCATAGGAATTTGAATAATGAAATCAAATTTTTTAAAAAGCCCTATTCTCTTCTCATTGAGCATATACTGGTTGCCATACAAATAAATTGCATGCATTTATGGTATGATTTTATGTGCATGCAAATGAATTTAAGATCAAATTTAACAACACCTCTCTTAAAACCAGCCTTATTGTAGTCCAAAACTATCTTCTGATTTCACGCCATGCCTAGGGAAAATGAATGGCTTTTGATGATTATGCATAGCCTTTATTATTATTAATGATTATATCAGAACCGTGATATAAACACACTCACTGTTATTATTTTTGTAATACTGATAGAATTTCAGCCCCTTTTAAGAAACATTTCCCATTTTAGATGCCACCTAAACATTAGGAAGGACTTCTTTACTGTAAGAGCTGTTCAACAGTGGAATAGATATCTTTGTAGAGGGGTGGATTTTCCTTCTTTAGAGGTCTTTAAACTCAGGTTGGATGGACATCCTTTGGGAATGCTTTACTTGTATATTCCTGCATGGGAGGGGTTTGGACTAGCTGGCCCTTGTTTTCCCTGGTGGCACTAAGATTCTCTGATTCGTTCTTTTATTATTAAATTGCTTCAAAGATAGTGTAGAATGCCTGCCAATGAGTCTTGCAGGACTCTCCCTCAGATTCAGTAAAAAACAAAATGAGAAAGAAAAGGGAAGAAGAAGAAAATACGGTTGATAGAGGACATGGCAAAAACTCAGTTTGTTGCATATGACAGTGTTCCAATGGTTATTCAATATGAAGACTAGATACAAAAGATCTCGTGCTGCACTAAAGTTCACCGAGTTACTCAAAATTCTGCAGGCTTTTACATGAACATAGCCTTTGTCCATCGCTAGAAGGCCAATAGCAAGAGGGAAGAAGAAATTTCCCCTGGAAGGATGTTGCAGATCTTCCAGGTCCAGGTCTAGGAAAAGAAGCAAGTCAAGTTATCTGGTGATGTTTATAGAAAACTGATACAGGACAAGCACAGGAAATATGCCAATGACTACCACCCAAACTCAGGAGGTCTCTCTATAGGAAACAATACAATGGATTGCTAATGAGTACTTAAATGCACACACAACTGTTATGCATATCCCCTGACTAACAACGCAACCCTGGGTCTAGTCCACTCAACAACGGGTTATCTCACAGGCCAGCTGCATCACTAATGTATCACAAATGCAAATCCCTCCCACCTGGGGATCACACAAGTATATATACTCCATTCTACCTCCATATCTGCAGATCCTCTGAAGATGCCAGCCACAGATGCAGGCAAAACATCAGGCGCAAATACTACTAGAACATGGCCCCATAGCCCCAAAAAAACCACAACAATGCCTGGATTCCAGCTGTGTAAAGCCTTCGACTTTACACAGGAGAACAATTTGTTTTGTTTTATATTGTGAATAAATGATGTTCAAGGAAGCTGTTGGTGATAAAATCAAATAAAAATACAGTTAAAAAAAGAGTTTAAAACTCCATTAAAGATGCCTCAAATTAAAAAAGGAAACAATAGGTGTTTGCTTGTTCTGTTTATATCATTATACCCACGTACTGCTCTCTGAGGCTACATATGTACCCCTTATATCAAATACAGTTGCATAGGTGGCAGTGGCAGCATATTATACCCTTGTTGGACATCATGAAAATCCATGTATATCTCTAGGCACATGCCATCTGTCCTTTGCAGATCAGTCTAGAGAGGGGTGTTATCGCAGTTGCTAGCCCGGATTTGTGGAATATTAGATATCACTTTGATATCAATAATTTGGCCTCCTTTACCTATTCCTCTCCATGTGCTGCAGGTCCCCCAGACAAGCTCGCAGACAGGCACGGCCGCTAATCACTGTAATATTCCACACAAATACAGGCAGGCCAGAAATAGCTGTCCCTCTGCTTCAGGAGACCTCAAGGCAAGTACCCTATTATGTTCCTTACAAAGAACTCCCTGCCCCGAGCAGGCAGCTTGATTAGACGAATACTCATCTGTCGAGCACTCTGCGTTTGCATACTGGCTACTCTACTGACAATTCGGACTTAATCATGCTAAATTCTGACCTTTTGGAGGCTTTGTCTCCAGCCCAAAACTCATCGTTTTCCCTAAGTACGGACTAGCCTACGGCCACATTTTCCCCTATAAGAACCCCTGACTTTCAGAGCTGCCTCGGATCACTCCCAACTTCCATCCCGCCTTGCTGCCGCTTTGCTTGGCGAGCCTTCCCTCAGTCCCACGTACTGAGAACTTCATCTATACAAACTTCTGCTGTGGACTACCCAGGCTTCAGGACAGGTATAGTATTACCCAAACTAATAACTCCTCTAAAAATCCCTCTATCCCACTCCAACCTTTATTTCTATAGTTATCTGTGTGAGTGTGTTGCATACACTTGTTTGATTGCATTTTAATAAAAACAACAATTATTATTTCACTTCTGTTTGCTCCTTGACTCGGCCTGACCCTGTGGACATTGGGTAAAAGATCTTGCTCCATTGCCCTGCCTCTCGTATTGCTAGCTTCTGTTCTTTGACTAATTTCCCCAACTTGTATAATTTGGAGCGCACTTAGGTGTCCCTCGTGGGACCCCCAGAAATCAGGGTAACAGGGGGAAAGCTGCAAAAGTAAAAGAAGCTGTATAGGCCTTCAAGTTTTGGTCACTACAGCAAGGTACTTACTCGAGCATTCAGTGCTTAATTCTTAAATCAGCACCAAAGATAAAGGTTGGTGGAAGTGAGCCCTATGAACAGAGTCTTCCTGTTGTTGAGGCCAGTATAGTGGAGAGGATCTACTGAGGCAGATTGGTTAATACATTCACCTTCGATTGCATAGGAGAAGGTGTTCTGTGTGACTTTCCATAGTGGACACAGGAAAGAGCAAAAATGCTTGGCACATTCTAATTGATATTCCTTCCTTCGGCAAGAGAGTAAAATTGCAGAAGGATGGAGTGTAGTAGTACAGACCCAGCCAATAGGAAAATAGGTTCTTGGGGGTTACTGGAGTTACAACCACTCCCAAGTCAGAAAGTCAGGATCCCAGAGAGAACACTTTTGGTGAAAGAAACTACCTGAAATGTAGCTTAAATAAACTGAAGACATCAATTCGTATCTGATCTACTTGGGAAGGGGACTTCCACGGACAGACAAGTGCTGTAGGCTGTACTCAGAGAAAAGCAACGACAAATCACACGTGAGTAATCCTTGCATAAGAAAACCCTATGAAATCATACCTTCCAACTGTTCCAGTTTGGCAGGGACAATCTAAATTAATCTTCTGTGGTCCCATTTGTCTAGCTGCTTTTAAAATGTTCCAGTTTCTTTCTCCTCTTCCCATTTTCTCCTTTTGTCCTCAGCTTACTTCAGTCAGTTAAAACTGATTCTGAACTGCAAAAGTAGTATGTACTCAACTCAGCAGGAGGGAGAGTCAGAATCTTGCCTTTATCTGTACACTCAGGCAAAAGTAAATGGCTGCAGCTCCTCCTAGTTTGTGTATCTTTCCTCAGTAATAACTTGTGACATCTTGACCACATTCATACGTTGCATGGCCACATATATCCCAGTTTTCATCTGTGAGATGTTGGAGGATATGATCAAATTCATAGAAGGGCAAATAGTTGGCAGGCAACTTGAAAGCACATGCCATTACTCTTGAGTCCAAAACTGGCAATATAATGGAGGAGGAGGACTGGGAAAAAGAAAATATGTGAAAACAGCAACCCCAGCACATTTCACAAATGGAGTGAGGGACCACTATGGGTTCTGAGAGTTCAAAAATCACTCCTACTAGGTGTGAGAAAAGAAATACTGATATCTAACCAAACAGGTAAGGAAAACCAGTCCCTTCTTCCCTATTCCCACCAGATGGCAGAACAGAACAAAGAAACTGGGAAGACAGACTTTCCAATATGGGCTCTAAATATTGCTTTTCCACTGTAAGCTAAAAGTGGAATTGCAACTGATTGTCCACACTTCAGGGGCTTAATGGCAGTGATGATGGTGGGTGGGTGTTGCCATGCTTGTTCACATGCTAGACATCACATAGGCATGTGAACAATGTTGTCTCCTCTGTTTTCTCCACACTTGCCTGTTTGCCACCCACAAACATTTCTCTAGACATTTTTAATTGGGAGTTTCTCAGAGCCAATTTAGCATTTAACCCTTTTTGCCCATGTTTGTTTCCATGGTTTAATGTAACACGACATGTGGAGGGGGGGCTCAGTTAGTGAAACCAAAGGAACTCCCAACATCTGTGTTCATTTCCCTCCGTAGCTCATACATTTTCTTACCCTCAGCCGGAGAAATAAAGCTATAATTCTGTTCTTTCCTTCCACAGTGGATTTTCTGTTGAAATTTTAAGAAAAGAAGAAATAAGTGGTAAAACTGTGTAAAATCAGGTGATTTAATTTTTAAAACAGTATTGGTAGGAAATAACATTGTGTGTGTGAGAGAGATGTATTTATTGTTGCCTCGCAAAAGCAAAGAGGCTTACAGTCAATAAATTTATGTTTGAGGCCATTTCTGCACGAGACTGTTATAGCACTATTATTCCACTTTCAACATCCTATGGAATCCTGGGGTTTGCAGTTTTTGGAGGGGCTGGCAAACCCCAGGATTCCATAGGATGTTTTTATTATTATTATTATTATTATTATTATTATTATTATTATTAATTTATTTGTATCCCTCCTCTCCATATGGATTGAGGTGGCGAACAACTTACAAATAGCATGTATTTTGAAACATTTCTATGTTGCAAGTGGAATAATAGCGCTATGACAGTCTAGTGTGGAAATGGCCCAAGTCAAAAGCATCTGATGATGAGGATTCTGGTCCATGAAAGTCCCCAACCTGTAATGGGAATCCTGTAATCCTCCAGATGCTGTTGAACTGTAACTCCCAGCCAGTGGCAGAGCTTGGAGTGTGTGGAGAGGGGGATGCTAGTACAGCACAAGGGGCGTGACCACTGTACATGGGGGTGTGGCTGTGGTGTGGTGGGTGTGGCCAGGGCACATGGGGGCATGGCCAGGGTGTGCAGGGACATGGCTACAGGCTGGGATACCCCAAAAACATTGCCGCCCAGGGCGAACTGCCCTCCCCACCCACCCCATCCCTAGGGGACTGCTCCCAGCATTCTTCATCTTTGGCTATGATGGCTCAGAGTGCTGATTGTTGGAGTTCAACAATTTCTCAAAGGCTGCACTGTTCCTACCTCTGCTTTGTACTATACAACGGGGACTGCAGTTATGTAACCTTTTTAGCAGGGAACAAAGAGATTGTTAAAAGACTAGAAATATCATAAGACTGGGATTGGTCATCAGATGGCTGCAAGTAATAAGTGGACTGTAATTATACGATTTGTCCACCAGAGGGCAGCACAGGAACAGAATGGGAGAAGGGAACCACTGCAATGCCATTGTCTCTCCCCTCCCTGCACAGTTAGCAGAGAAAAATGGAAACGTATCTGCACGGAAATCAAAGCAGCACAAACTGTCCGTGCTTACTTGAGTTATGGTATTCAATGCCATTCTAGCCAGTGTGCTGCAGTGGATAAAGTGCTGGACTGGGAGATCTAGGTACTAGTTCCTACAGAGCCACAAAACGCAGGCCATTTCCGCATGAGCCTATTATAGCGCGATGATTCCACTTTCAACATCCTCTGGCATCCTGGGGTTTGCAGTTCCGGGAGGGGCCGGCCTGGCCCCTCCCGGAACTGCAAACCCCAGGATGCCAGAGGATGTTGAAAGTGGAATCATCGCGCTATAACAGGCTCGTGCGGAAATGGCCTCAGTAAATAACCTTTGGTTAGCGTCACTCTCAGTGAGTCTGATTTACCCCACAGGGTTGCTGTGCAGATAAAGTGGGAAAGAAGAGAATCAGGTATGCCACCTTGAGCTTACAAGAGGAAAGGTGGAACATAAGTGTGACTTAGGTGGTTGCCTCGTAGAACTTTTTCAAGCGGCCGAGAGCTTCTTAGATCGGAACCGTGGGAAGGTGATGTTGGAAGCTGCAAAAGCCTGCTGTGACAAATCTGCTGGGCACTTTGAAGATGAAGTTGCTGGTGTTCACTCTGACCTTGACACCATCGCTGATTCAGTCCCCCATCTTGGCTAATTACATCGACCTGAACGCCTGACTGAGTGAGCTCAGGAGGTTATGGATGTCTCATTGATAGGGGAAATGGTCCCAAGTGCTTTGAACGAGGGCGCTGCTAAGGCCAGCTTTTCAGAAATCTAAATTAAATGTATATAATTGCAATTGTGTGGTCAGTTTAAATACCACTTTAGTCATCATGTTTTGTATGTACATGCTTTTATTTGTAAATCTTAACTATTTTGTAAGCTGCCTTGGTGTGGTGGTTTAAGCATTGGACTACAACCCATTCCCTCCTTGGCCGTGGAAACTCACTGCATGACCTTGCGCAAGTCACACTCCTTCAGAAAACCCCGTGATAGGTAGTTCCATTCCTACCTATAGGATCAGTTTCACAATATAACAGCAAGGGACTGTTGCTCATTTGTGTTACATCTCAACTGTTTCTATCCTATTCTCCATGTGTTTTAATATCTATATGAAACTGTTGGATGATGTAATCCAGAAATTTGTAGTAAGTTTTCATTAGCATTCTGATGAATCTATATATATCTTGTCATATTCAAGTGAGGCTATGGAAGTATGGAATTGTCTGTATTTAGTAAAGTGATAGATGAAGACCATTAAACTGAAGCTGAATTCTGACAAGAAAGGTGCAATGTATTTTATTGGTTCCCAAGTGCAGGGAGCTGACATACAATCTGTTCTGGACTAGGTTGCACTTCCCTGAAAAAGGAGGTGCATAGTGTGAAATTGTTCTTGTATCCAGCATTTTGAAGCATTAGTGGCCTTGATGGTGGGGCATATAATAGCTTTTACTATTTTTATTTCATTTGTCAGCTGCAGCCCTGGCTGGATTAATGTAATGCATTATGGTTAGCATCCCTTTGGTAGCTCCCAGCTAGAGTAGACCCATTCAATCAATTCTTGAATGGTGAATCAACATGTAGGCAAACCCATTGGGTCTATGCAAGTCAGGATTAGCAATAGGATTTAGCCCAATAGATGGAACTGCCCTTAGATACAGTCCAGAAGCTTTAACTCGGCTGCTAGAACAGAGCCTAGCATAGGCCATTTCTGCACTAGACTGTTATAGTGTTATTATTCCACTTTCAACATCCTATGGAATCCTCAAAGGCCCCTCCCTAAACTGCAAACCCCAGGATTCCATAGGATGTTGAAAGTGGAATAATAGCACTACAATAGTCTAGTGCGGAAATGGCCATAGATGGAGCAATATTACCTTAATTCTGGAGGAGCTGCAGAGAGTGAACCTTTAGGTAATTTGAACAAATTAAGCTGTGAAGTGAATAATACAGTACTGTGAAAGTTAATTGTCCGATATTTCCCCTTTTCCGAAGAAATGATGTTTTATGATTCAAAGGGTTGTCCTTTGCTCCAGAAAGTAACAGCTCCATTGGATACAACTGGTACCTTCTCTTTTCAGAACACTAGAGCTTGGATAAAGCTGATAACCAAATGTGGTTGCAAGAATGGTCAGACAATAGTGATCTTTGAAACTGAAATTGCCAGAGGAAAAACACTTTTTACACTGGGTAGGCACATGAGAGATGCCTGTAGAGTCTTATGTAATGAAAGTCATTAATACCGATAGTAAGAAGGAAGGACCAAATTGGAGGCTTTCAGGTAAGAAACCTTTCAGAATTCATATGATACTAGAGACAGATGACTCTTCCTCACTCCCAACTCATTTCGAGTACAAACATATATCATATTTATACTAATTTATCTTCCATGACTTTCCCTAAAGAATATTGGGAACTGTAGCTTGGCAAAGGTGCTGATCATTTTCTGAGAAAATTTAGTTCTTCTCATATCCCCACTTGACTCCTCACCAAGCAAGGGGAAAGAATCTTGCTGATATCACCAATCAGTGATCAGTGAAGCAGCAGGATTCCCCTTCCCATTTCTTGTCCTCCCAGTCAGGACGGTCAAACAGTGCATGGATAAATCTCCCTCCACTGGGTATGTCCAGCTTGGGAGAAGGGATTGGGAAAGGGTCCCCAAGACAGGCCTGGAAATGCTGGGGAGCTGTTGCAGGCCAGTTTAGACCCAGGAAAAGAAGGCCATCTTCTTAGATGCATCCTTGAGTCCTGGCTTTGGGGAAAAGGTGGGGTGTAAATAAATATGATGATGATATTAATACTCTTCCATAGGCAGTGAGAATCTTCCACACCACCAGAAATTATTTCTTTTAAGCACTATCTGTTTCCAGCCTTAGATATTCATGATCTTGTGCTGCTTTTAGCCTGTGTCTCTGGACAGGGATGTCTCATGTCCTCTCCAGAAACTGCACACACACAAATCCAATCTGAGAACCGAAAGTGGCAATTTTTCCTACTGTGCTCACTTCCATTTCTTTCCTCAAGTTGTCATCTTTTGGCAAATAGCTAGTTCATTATAAACAGGCAGAGACTGTTTCCCCAAGGCCCAACAATGAGATTAAATGTGCAGATTCATCACAGGTAATAATATCTCTGCTGTATTTCCATGGGAGCCAATGTGCTGTAGCAGTTTGAGCATTGGACTTCTAGACCAGGGTTCAAATCCCCACTTGGCCATGGAAATGGATTGGCTGACCTTGGGCAGCTCACACTCTCAGCCCCAGAGAAAAGCAATTTGAAATATCCTCAGAACAATTCTTGCCAAGAAACCCATGTTATCCTAATTTCTGGGGGTCTCTTGGGGGACACCTTGATGTCCTCCATGTTAGGAAGGATGGGGAACTTAAAGAAGCACAAGCGGTAGTAATACGAGAGGCAGGGTAACCTAGCGGGGTCTTTTTACTCAGTTTTTACGGGGTTAGGCCAAGCCAAAAACCAGACTAATGTATCAAATAAATGATTTTATTGAATGGAAATGTTCTCATGCACCAACGCAATCACTCACTCACTCACACAAGACCTATTAAGAAGCAAGAGTGGAAAAAAAGATAGGGGATTTAGAGAGGATTTGCAGATGGAGGATACTGCACCTATCCTGAAGTCCTTGGTCTGGGAAACAGCAAGCAACGCGGAACTCAGCAATGAAATGGCTGAGGGGATTACTCAACTAACAGAGTGATGGTCTGCTAGCGTGGCAGGGAGTTCTCCGGGGAAATTCTCAAAAACTAAGATGACTTGTAGGGCAAAATGTACCTTGAGGGCAAATCCTCTCCCGGGGAGAACAACAGACACCGCAAAGGAAAGGAAGCTCCACAATGGCAACTCGTTTTGCATGATGGTTTTATGATGTGTTCTCAATGTTTCAGGATCTTCGGTTGCAATGGGTTGTAGTGTAAATTTATGGAGATGGTCCTTGCCTTGTATGATTTTTCCTGTACCAATGCTCAACTTGCGGAAAACACGCTAATCCCAAGTTGGCTCCTCTGTGGCTGAGGACCCTTTGTTTACTGTGGGTTTGCAGAGCTTGAGGTCCCCTTGGGCTACATGACTGGGGATTTTATTGGCCTGACCTAGTTCTTGATCAGTTGACTGTTTTTGCCTATGTGCTCATCTGGGCAACCTCTCTGGCATGGTGAATCAAATTTGACATTAAAAATTGTAGATCCTGAGATAGGGTGTGCCAGTGGGGTAACACCCACATCATAGGGTTGCCTTAGGGTTGCCCTAAGTCAGAAATGACTTGAAGACACACAGCAGTTTCCATGGCTAGTCCTACCATTAGGCAGAGTGAGGCGACTGCCTCAGGTGGCTGATTTTACTTGTCATGAAAAGGTGACATTAAAGTTGCTACTATTTTATTATTTCCAGGAATAAAGTGAAATGGTGCTGGGATTTCCTGCCTCATAATTCAAGATGACATGGTTGGCTTTGGGGAGTATTTGCCTGACTGAACCAGCTGTGGAGAATGCTCTTGGCTGTAATGCCTCAGATAGTGAAATATCTTGGGCCAGGCATGCATATCTCCTTTAGCTCTAAAAGTCTCAATAGTTTTCTGCTTCCAACTATATGCCAGAGCCAGGCTGAACGGAAGGAAGTGTTCAATAGCAGGAGACATAAGCCCTCCCCCTTATATCATTTCCAAATCATGGAGCTGGATAAAGGAGCCCTCATATACTTTAGCTGCCTGGGGTCACTAGCCTTACTCTACTCAAATGTTGTGTAGCTTGTTGGGGACCACATCTTGCTTTCTGCTCACCCCTACAACCGATGCCTCCTTTAGCATTGTGAGAAATGTCTGTTGCCACTTATTATGTTTGTACTATAAAAGGGTCAGCTAACTTTAAATAGGCATGGGTGTCCCTTCTTGCTCCTCTGCATTAAACAGCTGTTTTGCTGCTCCACAGTGGCAAGGTGGTCGGTCAGTCACATGCTGCTCAGCCTGCTCGATTTGTTGCAGGTGGCTGTGAAATGTGTGGCAACCACTTCTACGCGTGGCTCAGCGCTTCCTTGTGTTAAAATTAAGTGGGTTGGTATCGTAATTTGGTTTCTTTTACAGAAGCAGCTGTCTTCCTTGGTCCTCTCATGGAATCTGTGTATGCAATATATCTGGGAAAGGAAAATAAATATCAGTGCTGTGAAATCATACTTAGAGTAGGAAAGGGAACATATGGATACAACAAGGGCTTGACACCAGTGACTCATCCTATTGTATCAGTGGAATTTAGATAAGTGTTGACCTAATAGGTTCCATGGATTCAGTGGATCTACAGCAAGTAAGTTTGATAGTTGGATTTAGTCCAACGATTGCTAAATGTTTATTGGAATTAAAATCACAAGGAGAAAAAGAGAGAGTGAGAACAAAAAGTACAAAAAAAGAGTATAAATAGAGTACAAGTTCTTGTGTTCTACAGTGGCTGAAAGTAGCTAATTCTAAGCTACAAAATGTAGATTCTAAACTACAGATGAAGACATTCCCAATTCAACTGTCACCTCTGCCAAGAAGTCACTACGTGGCTGTGGGCAATCCTTTTTAGTCCTCTTCATACTTCACACTCCTCTCTAGTACAGACATGTGGACGTAGGGGGCAGAGCCATACTTGTGGGCCCTTCCCCCTCCATCATGTTCCTCAGAACCCAACCCCACGACCATCCTCATGCTGGAACTGAAGGTCTGATGCAGGGAGCTTGTTGCATACGCATACATTCCTTGCATAGCTTAGAACCTGACGTTTCCAGGCAGACTACATGCATCCTGTAAGCTCCTCATTTCAACCTTTCTGTCCCTAAATTGAAGGCAGAATCAGAACTGGACCACTAAGGATGCAGTACAAGGAGCAGAGACCAACAAGCATACCCTCACCCTTCTCCTCATCAGGTTGTAAGCATTTGCTTAAGCAAATACATAGACCTGCTGGTAAGTCTCTGCAAGATGTAGCAGGAAATCAAACTTTGTCAATTATAGCAAGTTGCTGCTGTACTAGCTGAACTGGAGATCCACATACAGTTCCTCTATTCCTCGCAATTTTTGTGGTGCCAGGGCTCACCTCTACTCTGCACTGCGTTGACCGTCTGGATAGAAGCAAATAGGCTACATTAAAAATTCCTTATACCATCTCCTTCACTAGATGAGAAAGAATTGTTCCCTCGTTTCATCTTGGGAACAGCCCCTTTAGCTGTCTGTCTTAATTTCCAAAGAAGAAGCTATGTTCTCTCCCTCTCTCTCTCTCTCTCACACACACACACACGGGCACAGAACAAGCTGTGACAACTGTGGCTGGTACTGAACACATGATACTTCATAACATCATCAGGAGCTGTCTCTAAGGCCATTTCCACACTAGACTGTTTTAATGCTATTATTCCACTTTCAACATCCAATGGAATCCTGGGGTCTAGTGCAGAAATGGCCTGGGTCTCAAGTTTGGGATCTAAAACCCCGGGCTCTAGGATAGTCCTGAACTGGCAAATGTGCTCATTGCTAACCCATGCCATTTTGCAATAGTATTTTCACCATTGCTCCAAAGCATGTCTTGTCCTTTGCTTACCTCAGCAGCAAAAGCTGGATGTATTGAATTTTTGTATAGGAGCAAAGTTCTCAATCTGCTAGTGTTCATTTTATGCAAAACTCTGTTGCGGGGGGCATTCAGGCTGATACTGCTTCTGTTTGCAAACCTCTGCCTCACCACGTAAGAGACCAATGTGTGCATTTGATAAAATGGGCTCTCTAGTCTCTGAACCTTTACAGTACAGAGTATTTGTCTATCAGAGCTTGGCCATGCTGGCTGTGGGATTCTGGGAACTGTAATCCCCCAAACTTAACTTTTCCAAACTCTGGTTAACATGGTATAGGGTTCTTCCTTGCTTGTGTTCCAGATGAGGCTTTTAATGTTCAATCACCCTGTCCTATTCACGGAATTTTACCGTGGGTCAAGACATCATCCTCTTCCACTTGTTTTCTCACTGCCTATTCTTTTTTCTTTAAAACAAACATACAAAACCCATAAAGGAGGTAGAATCATAGAAATGTAGAGTTGGAAGAGACCACACGGGCCATCCAGTCCAACCCCCTGCCATGCAGGAACACCCTCAAAGCACTCCTGACAGATGGCCATCCAGCCTCTGCTTAAAAACCTCCAAGAAAGGAGACTCCACTACACTCCGAGGCAGCATATTCCACTGCCAGACAGCCCTGACGGTCAGGAAGTTCTTCCTGAGGTTCAGGTGGAATCTCCTTTCCTGCAGCTTGAATCCATTACTCCTTGTCCTGGTCTCTGGAGCAGCAGAAAACAAGCCCTCTCCTTCTTCTACATGGCATCCCTTCAAATATTTAAACATGGCTATCATGTCCCCTCTTAACCTTCTCTTCTGCAGACTAAACATACCCAGCTCTCAAGTCTATCCTCATAGGGCATGGCTTCCAGGCCTCTCACCATTTTGGTCGCCCTCCACTGGACTTGCTCCAGTTTGACCATGTCCTTCTTGAATTGGGGTGCCCAGAACTGGACACAGTATTCAAGATGAGGTCTAACCAAAGCAGAGTAGAGTGGTACCAGTACCTCCCTCGATCTAGACACCATGCTCCTATTGATGCAGCCGAGAATTGCATTGGCTTTCTTGGCTGCCGCATCACACTGCTGACTCATGTTCAGCTTGTGGTCTATGAAGATCCTTTTCACAAGTACTGCTATCCAGCCACGTGTCCCCCATCCTATATTTCTGTATTCCATTTTTTCTACCTAATGTAGGACCTTACACTTCTCTCTGTTGAATTTCATTTTGTTCGCCTTGGCCCAGCTCTCCAATCTGTCCAGGTCATTTTAAATTTTGATCCTGTCCTCTGGCGCATTAGCAACCCCTCCCAATTTGGTGTCATCTGCAAATTTGATGAGCATGCCCTCTATTCCTTCATCCAAGTCATTGATAAAAATATTGAACAGCACTGGACCCAGGACAGAACCCTGTGGCACCCCGCTAGTCACACCTCTCCAGGGTGAAAAGCAGCAGAGGTAAAGACTCCACAATGTCTTTGAGTCATTGCTTTAGGTACTATCTGACTGAAAGCATATGGACACAGATTCCTCTCTGTGTTAACTCTTCTTGTCTAATTAATATGGGCTGGGAAAACTGTGGCTCTCATGGATGTTGGACTATAACTCTCATCAACAACAATCATTGTCTACACCATTTAAGGCAGTAAGGGCTGGAAATGATCAACCTCTAGAGGACCATAGGTTCCCTACCCATGAATTAAACCCATTAATTAAGTCACTCACCACCTTATTAAACATTATCAACACTCCTGCTATTTATCACTTATTTTACACACACACATAGATAAAAAGAGACTTTCCCATTCAAATTTCATCAGGTCTTTCTCTTCAGTAAGGTAACATTTTTAGTGGCCAAAGGGAAGATAGCAGCTTTGTTGTTTCTGTGTTTAAGATTCACTAGGGAACTGGGGAAGGGAGGTAGAGAGAGGCTGAAATATGAAGATTAATTTTTTTAATTGTTATTTGCTAGGGACTCAGCAAGAAATAAGAAGATATGGCAAAATCAACCATATTTTGTTACATCAGTAAACCAATGTGGCTCAGTCTAGCTTGCATGTTTAACAGTGCATGTGAGTTGTTTATTTTCATAAGCTGTGCAATGTAAGAGGGAGGTATTCATGCAGACTGCAGTGGCGACTTCCACAGAAAGAACTCTGCTTTCAAATGCATTCTGGTCATGCAGTAGCCTTGAATGAGTATGCGCCTCAGAGATTATGCTGCACTGTTCACACACAAATAGGCCACTTATCTATGGTGTTAAATGAACAAGTTACAGCTATTTTGTGATACTGAGTTCATAAAGTAATGTAGCTGGAAAAACCAAAACAAAGGCAAGAATACTTCTCTAGGTTTTTTTCCCCCAAATGTAAATAGTTAAATAATTAAATAAATAAAAACAAAAAGATCAAGTTAGACAGGATAATAGCGGGTACCTATATATAGAATGCGCTAGTAGAAGTTTTGGTCATTTTTCATTTAACTCATGAAAAAGGTAGGAGGAAATGATGAGGGGATACACATAAGCAAATATGCAAACTTTGTAAGATGTGGAAACCCTCTATTCTGTTTCCCATCTCCTTTTTTGATATTTTTTCAGTGCTTCTTTTGACAATCAATATATGTACTCAAAAAGAAATATCAAAATATCTTTTTCTTTCATGGTTGTCAACTCACCTATTTCTGTTCTCTTCTTATGTAACCTTTTTTAACTTTGCATTTGGAAAATTAATAAAGAGATAAAAAATGTATTAGTTTGAATTTTTTTTTTTTACCAGTAGCAAGGTAAATTTGACCTGTTCTGAAGTCAGCTTAGAAGTGATGCCAGTGAAAGAGCAAATAAAATGGTTTTATGGATGCAAAATTGTTATTTACAAAAAGGGAATCTGACCTTTTAAGCTGCTTCTTTTTTTGTTTTTTTTTGGACAGATGACTACTTATGTGGTACTTTAACACTAAGCTTGAAGTATGTGAAAAAAATTTTTCTAAAAATAGAAGCCGACTGTGATATGGGAGAGCCCAGTGACTGCCTTGGCTTCACACTTTTCCTGCTCTGACAGAGAGAGAGATTAAAACTTAACAGGAGGAGGAGGAAATAGTCTGCTTTGAGGTGTAAGAACATGTAGCCAACAGGGTCAGAATGAAGCCCTCTGGCTGGACACCCACTGCCTCTCTCTCTCTCTTACTCAAGAACATCTTGGAAACAATGCAAAGAATTATATTATTTACAGTGGCATGAATTTAAAGCAAGGATGGGGAACAAATGGCCTCTTAGAGCTGTTGGACTTCAGCTCCCATCACCCTTCATCACTGGCTGTGTTGGCTAGTGTTCATGCAATCCAACAGTGTCTGGAGGGCCTCAGTTTCCCAACCTTGCGTTAAAGGAATCAGCTCAGCACAAATTTCACAGATATTCACAAATGATATGTGAAATCCTCAGTGCTTGCACCCACAGCTTTGGAAAATCATCCAACAGAGTTGGGATACTACACACTTTATGTAGTGAGTTTGTGCCATGAATTTTAGCAAATGTAAGCTTTTCTAAAATTTTCTTAATTCAGATCTTTTATTCCATATCATGCTGATGTTTGGTAGACCTTCCTCCATGTGAATTAGCCAAAAACACTCAGACAAAAAATTCACTATCAAGTTTCTAGCTCTCTTCCACTTCTTGTCTAGATTCTTGAAACATTTACATGTGATGAAAGACTAAACAAGTCAGAAATTAAACAAGAAAACACTGTCCTGTATTATGGTAACTATCTTAGACTGCTGAGATAAGAAATACTTGTTCAGTCTCTGCTGTTCTCTCATATGAATTGGGATGGGCTTCAAATTATCATGTTCCATAGAGGTTAACTATGTAGAATAAGATATCCTACCAGATATCTTAGGATAAAAGAACAGGCTGGGCAGCCCATGGGCAATACCAACAGCCAGGGCATGAAATTGCAGTCTGTGGGCAGCCTTATCCTGTATGAGGGAGCTTCATCACAGGCACAGAACAGACAATACATTGTTGTTGTTGTGTGTCTTCAAGTCACTGTTGATTTATGGCAACCCTAAGACAAACTTTTCATGGAGTTTCATTGTCAGAATTTGTTCAGAGGGGGATTGCCCTTGGATTCCTCTGAGGCTGAGAGAGTGTGACTTGCCCAGGCTCACCCAGTGGATTTCCATGGCTGAGTGGGGATTTGACCCCTGTTGTGCAGAATAGTAATCCAGCACTCTAGCTGCTACATCACTCTGGCTCTGATCTTTTGACTACAAAATAAATTCCCACTCTGAAAAGCAATGAGTTATCAGCCAAGTCCATTGGCTCCTAGCAGAGCCCAATGGGGATTTCAGTGGGAAACATCATCATTATCATCATCCGTCTTTTTCCAGTCTGGGACTCAAGACAGCTTACAAAAGTTAAAACAGATATAGCTTTAAAATGTTATGTCACAGTTAAAAATATAACTAAACTACCCATAAAACTAAAATGAATTATAAAAATAGCTGTTAAAAAGAAGAACAGCAAATATAAACAACACAGCACATTATAAAAGGTCCTGAAAACACTAAAAGGACTTTTGGACCAAAAAGGGCTTCACTTGTTCATGAATGCATAGCAAGGAAGGCTCTAGTCTAATCTCTCTAGGAAGCGAGTTCCAGAGCTGGAGAAGCCACCAGGAAGGCCCTCTCCCATGCTCCCACCAGAGGTACCTGTGAAAGTGGTGGGACAGAGAGAAGTAACAGAGAGAACAGTAAGTATTCTGTTTTTTCTTGGGAGAGATGTGTCCAAATGTGTAGGAATGGAGGTGAGGAACTTGACCTCATCATGGATATGATCCAACCCTTTCCCTGCACTCATGTGCATAACAATGTTCAGACCAATGAGTGTAAGTGAGATTTTAAAAAAATTAAGAAAGCCCTACTCTTAATTTGGAAAAATCCCTGTTCTCATAGTGAGCCCAGAAGCCATGAGTCCCTATTTCCTATAAGCAAGAGGGCAGCATAGGCTCAGATGTCCCTTGTCTCCTAGCCCCTTTTCCAACTCATAGGTGAAAAAAGAGCTTTGTGTTTGATTTACAATTGTTAACTGCATTCCTTGTTTAAAATAACAGATTCTCCAAAATAAACAAGCCTGAAAGTTCCTGTTAATTAAAAAATCACATCCTGTGACCATGGACTCTGAAATGCCTCCTGTCTCTTTTTGAACTAGGTAGGCAGTATACCTCACTCTTGCAACATAAGCCAGAGATGGGGAACGTTTTTACTACCAAGGGATGTAGGCAGGGGCTTTGGGGGTGAAGAGTACACACAGGGTGACATGTACACATGAATAGGCACATGCCTGTTATGTGTCTTCAAGTCATTTCTAATTTATGGCAACCCGAAGGGGAACTATCAAGAGGTTTTCTGGGGTGAAAGTATGTGACATGCCCAAGGTCAGCCCGTAGGTTTCCACGGCCAAACAGAGAACTGAACTCTGATTTCCAGGGTCATAGTCCAACATGCTGGCTCTCTGAGTAGACAAATGTCCTCTCCCCCATTAGAGGTTGAAAATATGGCCATGCTGGGGTTATTCTGGGATCTGTAGTCCAAAAGTGTGCCATCTTCCATCCTGTCACATCAGATTTAATCTTCCCCTCTCTGGAAGACTGAGATGCCATTTTGTTACTCCCACCCTCTCAGTTGGTCAGCTTTCCTCAGTGCCTATCAGCTGGGTGGTTGAAGAGGCACATGAGTTATTAGGGAGATGACTCCATCCATATACTTCCATCCTTATTCAAATCATACTCCACCAGGCCGACCCAGCTGAATTGTGTTGCAGGAACAGGAAGAGGGCAGGGTGTGGGTGAACCTCTAATGCTCCACGTCATGCTCCATTCTGTCAAGCAGCTGTGTGGCCAGCATAAGTTTGGAGGTGAGGAATTTGGAAGCAGTGGCTTGCTGAAACTTGCAGTTCTTGAGGAAGGGCTCAAACGACCACTGTTCATGTCCGACTAGCTATAGGTTGCCCAGATTGCAGAAAATGAATTTCCAGTCTCTGTGATGGCAGCCCTCTCTTCAAAGGAGGGATATTCAGTCTACTTTCTGCAGCCTTTCAGGGATCTTGCCTTTGCTGCACTGCTGTAGCTATGGGGAGGGAACCAAAATGAGTACATCCCCCCCACCCAAGAATTCTGCTCCCCAATGAAAATGCCCTTCTGTCCCCAAACCTCTAGCATTGCCATAGCTTCAAATTTCCGTTACTTAGAAGTAGAGTTCAGCATCCACAAGGGAATGAGAACACAGCAAGTACAAGAGTTCCAGGTGTGAAGAGTTTTCAGTGTTTCACTTTCTGCAATGCTAGAAATTTGGGAATTGAAGGAAAATTTCATGTGGGAGGGCAGAATTCTTGTTTCGGAGAACAGTGCCTTCATTTGCCTCCCCTAGCTATATTGCAGGGCTGCTGTGTTGGCCTTCTGTTTACTATTGATTTTGGCTTGCTTGCTTTACTGAATGTCGCTTTTATTGTTTTGTTGTAAAGCACTATGAATTGGCACAATTAACAATATTTTAAAATACCAAATCCATCATTGTCATACCTACCTGGAGGCCCTGAGGTAAGGAGGCACAAGGTCACTTTTGCCTGTTTCTTAACTGGGTGGGTGTTCTTGAAATGGGGGGGGGAACCAGAAACCCTATCAGCAACTTGTGTTTTAGGTCTACTGGTGGGGGGATTTCCCTCATGTCTGGTCCTAAATACCCTAAAGCATTGGCTCTTAACCTTTTCTTTATGGGAGGCCCCCGTAAGTATAAGTTGTTGCTGGGGACCCCCAAGATTTAACTCAAGATTTAAATATTTAAATTTAGATTTAAATATTGAAATATTTATACATATTCAAATATTTGTTTATTAAAGGCTCCTGGAGACTAGTATTCAAATCCCCCCTACTCAGACACAAGTCACATTCTCTTAGCCTCAGAGGAAGGCAAAGGCAAACCCCCTTTGAACAAATCATGCCCAAAAAACCCGATGGGTTCACATTAGGGTTGCCATAAGTGACTTGAAAGCAGACAGCAACAAATTATCACTGACAGGGAGGTTCTTTCTAGGCATCATGCCTCTTTCCTTTGAAAACTGACCTATGGCGACCGTAAGACAAGATTTGTTGCCTTTGCCTTTCTGTGAGGCTGAGAGAATGTGCCTTGCCTGAGGTCACCCATGAGTTTCCATGGCTGAGTGGGGATTCAAACTCGGGTCCCGCACATGCCTGCCACCCTGTCCCTTTCATCACGAATGTGGCAGTGGTGGGTGGTGGGTGGTGGGCGGGCACCAAAACTGCTCCCTCCTTTGCAAATGAGGAAGCAGTTTTGGGCACATGCGCATGCCTGCCTCTGGGACCCTTGGCACCCACACTCCTTGCTGCTGCATCCCTGATGAACGGGAGGGGGCATCGGGTGTGCATACATGCACCCAAACTGCTCCCTCCTTCGCAGTTTTGGCACACGCCCTACCTGCTACCTTGTCTCTGTTGCTGCTGCTATTGGTGTCCAGCTGCAGGGCTTTGTGGACCCCCGGGAGGGCTCCGTGGACCCTCAAGGGTCCTCAGTCCCCAAGTGAAGAACCACTGCCCTAAGGGCGCCAAATCCTGTCCCATCTTGGAAGCTAAGCAGGGTCAGCCCTGGTCAGAACTTGGATGGGACACCGCCGACGAAGACCAAGACCAAGGAAGCGGCTAGCAAAAGCACCCTATGCAATTCACGGGGTCGCCATAAGTCAACAGGAGACACGAAGAGACACTAGCCCCGGTGGGAGTTTCCGCGCCCCCTCCCTGCGCGCTCCGCGCACGACGCTGGCAGGAGGCGCCGCGGCCTTTAGGACCCAGGAGCTTGCTCGTCTCCCCCGCCCGGATCCTCGGTGCAGGGCTGTAAATTGCTCTTGTCAAGGCAGCGCGAAGCCCCCGTTGCAGCAGCGGCGGCGGCGGCGGCGGCAGGAGCGGCAGCTTCGGAATCCGGGCGCCGGCCTCCGAGGGCTGCAGCGCGCCGGGCGCCGTCTCGCCGCCTCCGCACCATGCCGGGCAGGGGGCGAGCGGGGCGGCCGGCGGGGCTGCTGTCCGACCTTCCCGCCGCCGCCACGAGGCGACTGCTGGCCGGGCACGGGCCGCCCCTCCCCGGAGCCACCCCCGCCGCCGCCGCCGCCGCCTCTTCTTCTTCCAGCGCCCCTTCTCCGCCTCGCCGCCGCCCGCGGCTTTGATTTGTGCGCCTCGCCTCGCCACTGCAGAGGCCGGCTGCTCGTCGGGGCGGGCAGGAGGGGCCGGTGGCCAGCCTTGCCCGGGAGCCGCGGGGGCGGGGGGGCGAGCGCCCCGTCTCAGCTTCGAGGTCACCTTCCAGCTTTGGCCGGCGGTGAGTCCCAGCGGGGAAGGGCTTGGCCGGGGGGCGCTGCGTCCCGAGGGAAGGCGCGGGATGGGGAAAGGGGGACGGGCGGGCGGAGACCGTGATCATTTCCGCACTAGACTGTTATAGCGCTATGATTCCACGCGCAACATCCTATGGAATCCTGGGGTTTGCAGTTTCGGGCCCCTCCCGAAACTGCAAACCCCAGGATTTCATAGGATGTTGCGAGTGGGATCATAGCGCTATAACAGTCTAGTGCGGAAACGGCCCGTGTCTCCCCTCGGCGGAGCGACTCGAGAGTGGCGCAGGACTGCGGGGAAAGGGCGGCGGCGGCGGCGGCGCGGCTCTTGCCAAGGAGGGTCCGCTTCATCCCGTCCGGGGGGCTCCGCTCCGACGCGCTCTAGGTCCCCGGGAGGGGGGCTCTCCAGCCCCGAACCGGGGACCGTGGCGTCGTGCGAGGCATGTGCGCGCCGCCCGTGAGGCTTCCCGCCTGGCTGCTCGGAGTCCCCTCTCGGCCGTGCGGCGCGCTGCAAGCCAGGATCCCCGGGCGGCGCTTTGCTCCGCGCAGGTTTGGGGGCCGAGATGCGGCGCTTCTGTGTCGCCTTTGGCCCGCGGGGGTGCCCCGTGGAAGGATCGCCGCTGGAGATCGGTGGGGAATCGCCTCCGCTGGGTGGTTGCTGCCTTCCCCCCGCCCGGCTCCGCCGATGTCGTGTGAATCCGTTCAGGGGGTTCCCCGCTGAATGGGAGATGGGGAAAGCCGCGCCATCCAGCGCAGCGGGAGCCGCGCACCATTTCGCCATTTCTTTCCGCACGAAGCTGCTAGAGCGCTATTATTCCGCTTTCAACATTCTATGGAATCCTGGGCCCCTCCCTAAACTGCAAACCCCAGGATTCCGGAGGATGTTGAAAGTGGAATAACAGCGCTATAACAGTCTAGTGCGGAAATGGCCAAAGACGCCCCAGTGAGGCGCACTAGCCTGTTATAGCGCGATGATTCCACTTTCAACATCCTCTGGAATCCTGGGGCTTGCAGTTTCGGCCGGCCCCTCCCGAAACTGCAAGCCCCAGGATTCCAGAGGATGTTGAAAGCGGAATCATCGCGCTATAACAGGCTAGTGTGGAAATGGCCAGTCAAACCGTAGGCAGAAGCGCAAAGATCGACGCGACGGTCCGATGTCGGTCGCCGTTGCCTGCTGTGACGGGCTTCCCTGGCGAGCCCAGTCTGGAAAGCGATTGCTATGGGATGGTACCGTCGCACACTTTAATCTTTACGATGGAGACGAACGCTCGGCTAGAAATGCATTCATTGGCTGTGATTTGTGGCCAGAGGTCCAGTACCTTCGTGAACCTCTGGTTCAGAGCATTCTTTGGAATGAGTATAAGGCGGAAATGTAAGAGAAAATGATAAGGAGATCCTTTTGGTCATCTTAATAGGCAGATGAAAGTTCATTGACAATGATAAAAGACTAGGAGAAGCAGAATTCATCCATTCCATTGAATTTAGTGGGATGTATGTCTAAATATACTGGAGACTTGGTAGAATTGGTGGTTCTCTGGTTCTTAACTGCTTGTCTACTAAACTTGGACGTATGGTGACCCTGTGAATGTGTGACCTATAAATCGCCCTGTCATCAGCTCAGGGCTTGCACATTTAGGGCCACGGCTTCCCTGATTGAGTCTATCCACCTGTAATGTGGTCCTCTTTCTTTCCTGTTTCAATCTCTAGAATCTGAAGTATAACAGGGATAGATTTCTCAAGGAGTCACGATTTAGGGGTTGACTTTTATCAGTCTCTTATTTGTAGCAAAATGGCTATCCAGTGTCCACTTAGACAAGGAGACCTCCCATGCAGAACTGCTAAAATTACTCAAGATTATTTATTTGTCCACCTGTCCCTTAGAAGTGAAACTCAAGATATGGTATAATGCAAATTGATAACCATTTTTTCCCCTCTAACTACCCCAAGTGGGGCCACAGCAGGTATTTGAGGAATCATTAAGGGAGGGGTTTTCTTTACACTTTCAAACACAGTACAGTGGTCAAGAGATGGAAATATGAGTCAAGAGGTACCCTGTTCAAATTTTGCCTCTGCCTCTAATCTCACCAAAAGTGTGCATTATGCTAACCGTTATGCTCTCAGCATCTGGATCACAGGCAGTGGTGACAACAGGGGCTGTAAGGCTCGCTAAGAGTAATCCCTGTGAAGGGCTTTAAATGCCTACACATAGATATATTTTTTTTCTTAATATTATTATTGAGATGTGATGAGTGCAGCATGAGCATAAGGACACTCACACAAAGGGAATTTTCCTCACTGCAAGGCTTACGCACACACACACACATCCAAGTTTCAGGAATGATCTTGGATATGGGGTGGTGGGGTTGCCATGGGGTTGCCATGGGAGGGGAGAGCCCATCCAAAATGGAACAGAGTAGACCCCCTTCCACACACACACACACACCCAGGCCGTGTTCCTTTGGAGTGTTTTTTAGCAAGTCCCTATGAGGGCAGTGGAATTCCCTTTGCGTAGACATCGTCATACAAACATTGTCTTGGATCATCATCATCATCATCATCATCTTATTATTATTATTATTATTATTATTATTATTATTATTATTATTATTATTTAGATACTTAGATGTGGACTTATAAGTGTTACCGATTGTCAATACAGAGCCAAAGAGTCTTTTGAAAGATTTAATTAACGTGAGGAAGAAAAGGGAGGTTTTGTGCACAAATGGTATTAGAGTGAGGTTGTCTACAGAAACCTGCTGAACTGCAGTTTCTTTTCGTGGTGAATGTATCAAACAACTTGTTTGCCATGAGGAGGGAATGAATGCCCGGCCGGGCAGACTGGCAGCTGTGAGCACTTACTTCGTCTCTTCTTCAGCATAGATAAAAGAACCATTCACACATTGCTTTCCAAAAGAGGAGAATGTGCGTACTTCCATCCAAGACCGGTAATGACAGAGACTAAAGGAAAGGCTTCCAGAATAGCTTAAATTGCCTCATGCTTTGCTCTAAACTGGGGAACATGAATTCCCAGATGCTGGCCCAGTATCTATTTCAGTTACTTGTTAGTTTGGTTAAAAAAACCCAAAAAACTAGAAATAGCTGCTCTCAGAGTAAACAAGTCATGTTTGCTTTTTAACAGTTAGGTGAGAGCTTTCCAAACTTTTCATGTTGGTGACACACTTTTTAGACGTGCGTCATTTTGAGACATAGTAATTCAGTAAGTAATTCAGGCAAGTCCTTCACCCATGCCTGGTGTGCTGCCGCTGCCCTCACTGGGGTCTTCAGCCTGGGGTGGCAGAAGAGGCAGCCCCTTCACCCTAGCCTGGCCCGCCTCCACTCCTTACGTTCATGCGACACACTCACACACTGCAGCCAACACACTAATGTGTTGTGATATACAGTTTGGAAAGTTCTAAGTTAGGGTCTCATACTCATGGTGCAAATCGGTTTGTGCGTGATGCTCCCCATCATCTTTTCTTGTACTGGCTCCTGTTTGGAAAGAGTTTATTCCTTTTTGCTGGATTTCAAAGCTAACACAGACTCAAACACGTATTTCCTCATTAGGAGGGTAACAGGAAAATCAGACCTTACAGCATTCACCATGCGTGTTGTCAGTCTGGCATGAATAATGAGCCATGTAATGGATATACTGACTGACTGTGTATGAATTGTTAAGGATGGTTTGCAGATGTATTTCTAAGTATTCTTCCCCTGCGCAACCCCCCCCCCATCCTAGTACCATACACGGAGATATGAAGAGTATTTGAAAAGGAACTGCTAGAAAAAAATGGATTGTTCTAATGATTTTCAACAACTACTGACCGACATCCAACTAACTTGCACACAGGCCAGAATGGCTCATGACCTTCTTTGCAGAGCACACTGATAAAACGTCATCCAATATTCAAGTTAAATAAAATTTATCTCATGTTTAAATGAAACTGCAAGTAGTATCAAATTGGAGAATAATTTTTCAAGTAGTTGTAAATGTGTAATTATGTTACAAGGAATAATAATCAGAGTAAAATGAGTTATAGATTTATCTAAATATGCAGAATTGGTTTTTATCAGTGTTCATTTAAGAAAGGATTATTGCTTAAAATTTTAGAAATATTGGGAAATGGCTTGGGTAATCATTTTAGAACTAAATGGGAAAATGTATTTGGGAGGCATTATTGGAACAAATGTGACAGTTTATTCTCATTTATGGATTGGCTTTGGCTCCATGTTTAAGTATTAAAGAAAATTGTTGTATCATGTTGTATGAAAACCTTATGAAATTCATGGTGTCACCATAAGTCAACAGGCAACTTGAAGGCACAAACATCGTTGATTTAACATCTGCTTGAATCAATACATTCTATAAACTTACTTTGGATCAGTGTTGGAGATGTGCTCAAGGTAATGCATATTTTTACTTATTTGGAAATCCTCTCTAAAAATTTCAGCCTTTGGGAGAAGAGTCAGTATGCATTTAATTTAATACTTGAGTGTATTATATGTTTGGATCCGTTAGTAATGCTGGTAAGTTATCTAAACTGTTCAGTGAAGAATGTACATTATCTTTTTCACATTAAACGAAAGAATAATGATGCACTTTCTTAAAAAGCAATCATCCAGTTGTGAAAGTGGCAGTTTTTTTTAAAAAAAAACTGAACTAGAGAAGGAAGGAAATCAGCAGGAACATTCTATAAAGATTGGATACCCTTTTTTAGCTTTATGAAGAATAGGCAACATTGGAAATTAATCATCATATTTAATTTTATTTTGTATCAGTACTATTGGATGCAGAACTATAGATATAAGTTATATTATAGATGTATTGTGACTTTATGTTTGTATAGTAATTGGTGATATATTTCATGTACTGATGGAAGAATGAGTTTCCACCACTGTCCTGGTCATTAGTATTATTCTTGTAACGATCCATAAGGTGACTATTAGAATTAATGAACAGCTATTCCTATTGAATACTTCCCTCTTAATGATTGTCTTCTTCAAATATTCTTTTTATATTCATGGTATATACAGTATTTCTTGATTGTTTATATTGTGAATGATAAATTTTTATGACTAGAATGATAAATTTTTATGACTAGATGTTGTTTTTGTTGTTATGTGCCTTCAAGTTGACTCCTATTGCCTAGGGTTATCCTAGGGTTTTCTTGGTAAGGTTTATCCAGAGGAGATTTGCCATTGCTTTCTCCTGGGGCTGAGAGAATGTGATTCACCTAAGCTCACTCAGTGGTTATACATGGCAGAGGAGGGATTTGAACCCTGCTCTTCTACAGTCCTAGTCCAGCACTCAAACAATTACACTGGACTGGCTCTCTCCTTAACACTATATAATTATGACTATCTAATCATTTTAAGTGATTCCATATTATGTCATCACAATATATGTATGTCTTTTTAAAATTATCTTTCATGTCTATCTGGCCATGGGTTTCTCACATGTAGCTACACAACACCAAAGAAAAGCCAACATAATCATAGAATCCAGTAGAGTTGGAAGAGACCACAGGGGCCATCCAGTCCCACCCCCTACCATGCAGCAAAGCAGTCCCAATAGATGGCCATCCAGCTTCTCCTTAAAAACCTCCAAAGAAGGAGACCCCACCACACTCCAAGGCAGCATATTCCACTGCTGGACAACTCTGACTGTCAGAAAGTTCTTCCTGAGGTTCAGGTAGAATCTTCTTTTCCCGCAGCTTGAATCCATTGCTCCTTGTCCTAGTCTCTGGAACAGCAGAAAACAAGCCTGCTCCCTCTTCAACATGACATCCCTTCAAATATTTAAGCATGGCTGTCATGTCCCCTCTTAACCTTCTCTTCTGCAGACTAAACATACCCAGCTCCCTAAGCTGTTCCTCATAGGCCATGGCTTTCAGACCCTTCACCATTTTGGTTGCCCTCCTCTGGACACGTTCCAGCTTGTCGATATCCTTCTTGAATTGAGGTGCCCAGAACTGTACACAGTATTCCAAATGAGGCCTAACCAATGCAGAATAGAGTGGTACCATTACCTCCCTTGATCTAGACACCATACTATTGATGCAACCAAGAATTGCAACACTGCTGACTCATGTTCAGCTTGTGATCTACCAAGACTCCTAGATCCCTTTCACATGTACTGCTATCTAGCCACATGTCCTCCATCCTATATTTGTGCATTCCATTTTTTCTGCCTAAGTGTAGGATCTTACATTTCTCTCTGTTGAAATTCATTAGCTTTGGCCCAGCTCTCTGATTTGTCAAAGTTTGACATTTGATCCTGTCTTCAGGGGTATTAGCAACCCCTCCCAATTTGGTGTCATCTGCAAATTTCATCAGCATGCTCTCCACTCCTTCATCGAAGTCATTGCTGAAGATGTTGAATAGCACTGGGCCCAGGACAGAACTCGGTGGCACCCCACTAGTCACTTCTTTCCAGGATGAAAAGCAGCCATTGGTGAGCACCCTTTGGGTTCGGTCAGTCAACCAATTACCAATCCACCTAACGGCAGCCCTGTCCAGCCTGCATTTTACTAGCTTCTTTGCAAGAATGTCATGGGGAACTTTGTCAAAGGCCTTATTGAAGTCAAGATATGCTATCTCTACAGCATTCCTTTCATCTATCAAGCTTGTAACCCTATCATAAAAAGAGATAAGATTAGTCTGGCATGACTTATTTCTGAGAAATTCATGTTGACTTTTAGTGATTACAGCATTGCTTTCTAAGTAATTACAAACTGACCGTTTAATGATCTGCTCTAGGATCTTTCCTGGTATTGATGTCAGGCTGACCAGGCGATAATTATTTGGGTCCTCTTTTTTCCCCTTCTTGAAGATGGGTAGGACATTTGCCCTCCTCCAGTCTGCTGGGACTTCTCCTGTTCTTCAAGAGTTCTGAAAGATTATTGCAAGTGATTCAGAAATGACTTCTGCCTGTTCTTTTAATATCCTTGGATGTAGTTCATCTGGCCCTGGAGACATGAATTCATGTAGTTTACCGGATATTCCTGTACTACTTCTCTACTTATTCTGTGTTGCATTTCCCTTGCTTCCTCACCCTGTCCCCACCCCCCAGGCTGAGTACTTCTATCCTTTAGGGAGAAAACTGAGGCAAAGAAGGTGTTGAGTAGTTCTGCCTTCTCCCCCCACTCCCGGTATTAATTGGCCATCTTCTCCATGCAGTGACCCTGTCATTTCCTCGTTTTTCCTTTTGCTGCGGACATATCTAAAAAAGGCCTTTGTGTTGTTTTTGATGTCTCTGGCAAGCCTGAGTTCATTCTGTGCTTTAGCTTTTCTGACCTTCTTCCTACATATCCTGGCTGTTTGCTTGAATTCCTCTTTGGTGGTGTCACCATTCTTCCATTTCCTGTACATGTTTCTTTTAACACTTAGCTCAGCTGAGAGTTCTTTAGTCAACCATTCTGGTTTCTTTAGACACCTGCCATTTTTCCTCCTTATCGGCACAGTTTTCAGTTGTGCCTTCAGTATCTCACTTTTAAGAAACTCCCATCCGTCACGGATTCCTTTCTCTTTTAGTATTCTTAACCACAGGATTTCAGCAAGTAACTCTCTAAGTTTACAGAAGTCAGCTTTAAAGTTTAGGATGCATGTCTGGCTACACTTGGCTTCTCCTTCCCACTGAATGGCAAACTCTGAAAGAGCATGGTCACTCCCCGCTAAGGATCCCACACCTCCACTTCATCAACAAGGTCATCCCTGTTGGTCAGGATGAGATCTAAAATAGCTAATCCCCTTGTCTTCCACTTTCTGGACCATGAAATTGTCTGCAAGGCAAGTAAGGAACCTGTTAGACCTTGCGGTCTTGGCAGAATTTGACTGCCAACAAATATCAGGATAATTGAAATCTCCCATTAACCTGCATCTCTCCTTTTTGAATGTGTGTGCTCCAGGAAGGCCTCATCCAAGTCCTCAGGCTGGCCCAGAGGCCTGTAGCAACCCCCCACAATCATATCCCTATTGTTTCTCACTCCCTTAATTCTTACCCAGATGCCCTCTGTTTGGCTTTCCAGATTTAAGTCATGGATCTCTTCACAGGTGAAAACATCCTTGACATATAAGGCTCCTCCTCCTCCTTTCTTGCTTGGTCTATTTCTGCAAAATAGGTTATACCTCCCTATGCCTACATTCCAATCATGAGATTCATCCCACCAGATTTCAGTGATACCTACTAAATCATATTTATTTTGTTGTACCAAGTGTTAGAGTTCATCTTGCTTATTTCCTATGCTCTGTGCATTAGTATAGAGACACTTGAGACCGTATGCCCTTCCTGGAAGTCATGTACTAAAGTTACTTTCCCTTCCCCGTGTTAGTCTCTAGTTCTATTTGGTCTGCCCAATCTATATCATTTGGGCTATTTTTCGCAGCACTCACTGAATTCTTGCCCAGAATAATACTGTCTCCCTCCCCAATCAAACTCAGTTTAAAGACCTCCTGATCGTTTTTGCAAGACTGTTAGCAAAAACATTCTAGCTGACGGTTGTGAGGTGCAGGCCATCCCTTGCCAGAAGGCCATCTTTGTGGAAATGGAGGCCGTGATCCAAAAACCTGAATCTCTCCTGGCGGCACCATCATCGGAGCCAGTTGTTGATCTCCACTGTTCTTCTTTACCTTCATGGGCCATGTCCTTCCACAGGGAGGAGAGACAAAATGACAACCTGAGCACGAAGGTCCTTCAGCTTCTTACCCATAAATTCGTAATCCTTCATAGCCAAGCTTATTCCAGTCTTCCTCATAGATGTTAGCTGAATATATCTGATTTGGCCAGGATAATAGAAGAGGCAGCAGTTGGGGGAAACAGGGTGCACAGGGTGGGAAGATGTTTGTATGCTTGAGCTTCTTCTGAGGCTTATAAAACAACATGCTTTCATTAGTTTAATATGTTGGAGATGTAGAAAGAAAGAAAAAAACATGGAAAGGGCACACAGGACAAAAGTTTCTGAAACAGGAAGCCAGTGCCAACCCTTCTCCAAATGGTTTCCCTGATTTTGGCTATAGATAAGTCAACTTTGGCAACAGAATTCACACCTGTGCTCACTGAGGACATTTTTTGGCTAAAGCTAAGGGCTAGGCATCTTCAGGCATGGTGGAGGGAACTTGGTCTAGAAGCTGTTCAGTATGATGTATGATGATAGGTTGACCTCTGTACCAGATCACCTGAGACTGCAGATAAGAGGATATTGTATATTTAAATGCTTTCCCATGTTAAAAAGAAAACCATCTGTTGCTATTTATTACAAGGAACAGAGAGCTTTCTCAAGCAAGATGAAATCAGCTGAGCCAAGCTAAGACTACCGCAGAAGTGGGTGACATCTTCAACTAGGGTGTTGCGTTTGTTGCTCCACATGCTTTCAGGGGCTACAACTTTTGGGGCTTGCTTTATGATTGTCATTACTATCTCAATCACTGCAATTCCTATGAGATTTAAATGGGAACTGCAGTGGCTCTGGTGAAGGAAGGTACCAAAGCATTCTCCTGCACCATAGAGACGTCTTGCACTACATGTCTTAATGCATCCATCCATTTTAGGAGTGCTCAGAAATGTTTATTGGGTTCTGCTGTTTGCTCCTGTTTCTGTGAATTCCACAACTGCAACAGTGGCAACAACCTGAGTGAGCAATTAAGCAACGGCAAGCAGGATTCGGGGGCCACAGAAATGGCTTTCTAGGACCTCGTGCATCCTGCATGCCATTTGGCCTCTTTCACACTGCACAATTATAGCACGATGTGTCTTGGTCCTATTTATAGTTCTGGGCCTCCCCACAAGTTCTTCCAGTGCTGAACACTGACACAGATTACTGCTGTCGCATAAGCTTTATGATGGCAACAGATGATACTTAGCAGAGACGCATTCCAGTTCTGTTGCTGATGGTGTCCAGCACCCCTCAGAGCCAATGGTAGAATTGGGCTCCAAAATCAATTCTGCCCAAGCTTATCTCTTTGACTGGCATTCAAATCTAATTCCTATTAGTGGACATACAGGGCATTTGGGTCCTCCCAGACTGAGGCAAATGGAGGATGGATTCTCAAGGATTATATAGTGCAGAAGCAAAGAAAGAAAATCAAACTGTGCAAGAATGACTTCTCTCCCCACTCATAGCTATGGGAGCTGTGCAAGCAGGTTAACAACAGAGAACAATTCATTCCCCTGGTTGATTGTGAGCCTTTGTTTCTTTTCCCGGCCTCAAACAGCAAAGTGAATGCAAAAATTATCCACTAATACAAATGTAATGCCAGTGCTGTTAATGTTGGCCATGATGCCAACCTGGACTCCGAAACCCAGCTGCCTGGCAAAGGCCCAACTCACTACACCGCAGTTCCACTTTAACTGCCATGTTAAAGTGGCACTTTCCAAAGTTCCCTGTTCCGTGGAATTCTGGGTTGGTAGTTTGGTCAGAGATGTTAGTGGAGCTCTCTGGCAGAGAATTCTAAAGGTCCCTCCCAAAACTGCAAACCTCAGGATTCCATAGGGTGCAGCCGTGGCAATTAAATAACAGTCACAGTGTTGTGACTGTGTAGTGTGATTGGGCCCCATGTTGCCCACCTCTGCACTGCAGGAATAACAGAAAGGGTAAATCCAAACCATGGTGGTTACTAGCCATTTTTACTTGGGAGAAACCTCATTCCCTCTTGCAAAGAAGGTATGTGGACAAACTTGTAGTGTAAGCAAAACAAACCAAGCCTCTATCTACAATATTTTCCTGGATAAAATATATTGTTGCATTATGTCCTGCAGTATCTCACATGTATCTCATGTAAATACTTGCTCTGTCAGACAGCAATGATCCCTACCTAAGTTCATATGGGAAAACTCCTATTATGGGAATTGTTTTTTTGCTTGCCCTTGTAGTTTAGCCAAGCAGGTTGTTTTCCAGAGAAGACAATGATCCAATTAGAGGGCAAAAATAATGATTTGATGTTTATTGGTCAACTCCTGATCACACAACCCATCCCCTCCTTAGCCGTACATAGGTTTTCTCCTCAGGAGAATTCCTCACACACCTACAAATGTAGGCAGAGTTTGGAAATGCAACTGGTAGTGCTAATATTTTAATGGTAAATCATTGAGGGAACCTAATTCACTGAAGTGAAATGTGAAATTTGATTTGTTAGATGACTCATTAGTTAATTCATTAAATTGTTAGGCCTGAAAACATCAGGTAGAAATACTGAGAATGACTGTATTGAGTTAGCATGTAAAGAAATTGTACAATAACAGTGTGTGGTGATTTAGCAATTAAAATAATGAATTTTAAATTCAGTGCTGAAAAATGTAACCCTTTAGAGTGACAATTAACTTGTGAACATATTCAAGGAAAGCAGTGTTGGCCATGCAAGCAAAAGTACAACAAAATCCAAAATGCACAAAACAATGATACTTTTATTGGTCCAACTAAAATGCATAAAATGCATCATGCAGGCTTTTGAAGCTTTACTCGCTTTTTCATCAAGTAAAGATGTTAAAAATCATACAGGAGAAGAAATGAGATGATGATAGAGTCACAGGCGTACATTTTGTCTGACATTATATCTGTTGTCAGTTAAGATGGTCTGGAGGGATAGCAATAGATGCAAAGGCCACTCTTCTTCTTGGGCGTGTGGGCACCAGAGACAAACAGAAGTAAATGACAGGCAACAACATTTCAAATCTGTTAGCAGCAGCAGCTGCAGCTAAGTTGTGATTCAGGCTGTCTGTCCTATGTGAGGCTATTTGCCCCTTTCTTAGGCAGAGAATATTGAATTTCTTGAGAAGTCTCTGTACTGCTACATCTGGAAAAACATTTAGGTACTGTATAGATAAAAATTGACAACTGTAGTCCAAATGAAAGAGCTTTATTTTTAGAGAAGGTAGTAACCTCAAAGAGTTAAGTCTCAGTTCATTACCTCCCTCTTGTTAAAGTTTTGCCCCCGTGATGGCAAAATTTGGTGTCTTTAAATCCAGGATACATATTCAGGGAAACTATGTTGACCATGCAGTAAAATACAAGCAACAAGTAATTTGTAATTAATAATTACAACTCTACACACATTCTTCTCATTAAGTTCTCCCTTCTTTTATTATGTTTTTATTATTATAAAACACTGAAAAAAAAACACAAAAAGAGGAAAACACAAATTTGACAAAACCAATAACATACATCATACAATAACACACAACCTTGTAATACAAATTGTAGAATGGTTCCACTTACACATAAGAGGGAGACTCAAGGTAATCTTTATGATAGCAAGGATACAAAAATCTTAAGTGGAAAGAAATCTGGGGAGAGGAATGGTCCCAAGCAGCCCAGGACATGAGCTGTCCCACAGTTGCATCTGAAAATGGCTCTTAGATTGTGGGAAATAGGAATATTGCACACAATGATATTACAGCTCCTTCTTTGATTTTATATGTATATTTATTATATGTGTTTACATATAATGCTATGCTAAGAGTGCACCTGTGAAGCCCTTAACTGATACTCATTAGCAACTTTATTGCAGGGGCCTACTTATTCCCCTAAAAGGCTCCATTTGTGCAACCAAATATGGTTTAGACCCTAGGCTCACTGCCCAGAGGCTAGCTAGAGATGATGGGAGTTGGAGTCCAACAAATCTGGAGGACATCTGGACAGGCTATACTGGTATAGGAATGCAGAAGGTGCCATTTTTGAGTTATAACAATAGAGCCAGAATATGCTTAGCAGCCTTTTCAACCATTAATCTAAAACTTGAGGAAACAGAAAGGTAAGCAGAAATGGTAAGGCTGTTAAAGAGTGCTTACTTTTATAATGGCTTCAATACAGTTCTCCCCACTGGGATTGCAAAAATGTTAGAGCAAATTAGCAGCAACAAAAGCTTATTTTCCCCCCACAGGGAAGAGTACTCTGCCTCTCTTACCACCTTTAATTATAGCAAAGAAACCCTTCCAAGAAATCCCACTGTCTCTCCATTTCCAGAGCATGAGTTTGATTATGGAGGAAGGTGAGAAAATGCATGACACACAGACCATGCTTAATGGGGGAAACAGTTTTTTTCAGAAGTATTCTAATGCAATTGCAGCTGTCTAACTTCACCCATCTCTGCACAGCTATGATGGGGGGAACAGCTCTGTGGAATATCTTCAGCCTCAGAACTCACAACAGAACCAGTCTTTTACTGAACATGATCTGGAAACTCCTTGTTTGGAAAGAGCTGAAGAATACCAGTGCATGCAGAAAATTAATTTCACATCTATATGATCAAAACCTCTGCAATTTGGATCAGGATTCTCTTTTCATCTTGCTTTCATTAGTGGTTTCTGTAAGAGGATTTTTAGCCACAAGAGTGAATCACTGTGTGAAATTAAGCCCCCATCTCTGATAAATTAATCTGCAAATTAGTTTTATGTTCACAGCAGGTTGTGCAGCAGCAGTGCCAGGTGTGTGTCCACTGCAATGAGAATGGATGCTATTTAAAAAACAGTGTTGTGCCATTCGTGTGAGATTTTCCCATTTCACAGAAATGTAAACATTTGTCAGTTGAATGAAATTGGGCATTGCTAGACCCACAGCTTGGACAGTACTCTGGTGTGTGAATATAAACTTTACAATACTACTTTCTTGTGATGTCTGCAACAGTGTAATCGCGTACATACTATCTCAGCCTTCACATTGGATTAGATTTTAGACAAACTTGTAGAAAGAGGTCTACAATAGCTCTCAAAGTAGCTGTTTTTGAAAAACTGCATCATCAAAATTATATGATGACAATACACTGATTTGTTAATAATATATTTTTGTGCCTGTTATAGTTCTTTTGTATTGCTGTTGCTTTTATTTTCTCCTTACGCATAGCTTTTACTGCAATGTTCGTGCTGTTTTGTTACAAATATTAACAATATTAACTCTTGACAACAACTTAGTTAGTTACAACAACTTAGTCAGTTACAACAATATGGTCCTTTTTCAAAAGTTCAAAGCATGATGAAATTGTGTATTCCACATTTTCCACTCCACCTTATTGGAAAGAAATACTTACTGCCATATCTAGAGATGTAAAGAATGGTGGCTGTGATGCTGACAGTAGTCAGAGGGGGTGGACAGCAGTTGTTCATGACATCCCAGCAAGCTACAAATTAGTACTTTTAACACATCTCCTATACTTGGAGTCTGCTTGTAACCCTTGTGCAGAGGGTTGGACAACCCATCAGGACAGATTTTTGGGACTTCTTCTTTCTTCCACATCCACTAATTGTACTGTCTTGCATGATGAAAATTTCTAAGAGAACTTGAAAGCTTGTGCCACTTTTGTAACATTTTAGTTATCCTAATAAAGTGTATTACCCAACTCTGTATTTTGTTTTTGCTTATGAACTGCACAACAGTTATTTTTATGGCTACCTAGTAAAATATATAGACATCAGAGATGGGATTTGACCCAAAGACCTCCTGGGTCAAACCACCATCTTTCAGGCATGATGCTACAGTAATTCTATAGTGGTAGCACCTGTGAGATAAGGGCTTTATCACACAAGGCAGGATATCACACTTACAGCTGGATAATAGCAGCTTTGATGAGGACTTATTACATGACATTCTTGTTCTCTTGTCCTCCTGGGAGAGACTGTTTGGAAAGCATTTCTTTTTATTAACACTAAAAATCCATTAATAGTGTCCTCTCCCACTTCTGTTGTGCTTTGATTTCCTGTGTGAAAATTCGGTTGCACTCTCACGCGAGTTTTGCTCACTGCTCTCCCCACTGCCTCCTTTTCCAGCCCCCTTCTGGAGTTTCTTGCTCTCTCTTTTTTCTCTCTCTGTTTCAGCCACCCACTCTCACACATGCCTGGAAATATAAGTGGAAAAGAGTGTTACATTTAAGAAAGCATTTCTTTTAGTAACTCATTAATTCTTACTTTCTTCTACTTTCAGACTTAACTAATTGCGGGCAGATGAAAGCTGGCATCAGTGAGACAGATAAATCAGTAGTTGCTGGCTTTCATCTGCCAGAAATAAGTTAAGTCTGAATCTTCTGCTGGTCTCTAGGAAAACCTCCTCCTCTAAATAAAATATTTTTAAAATGTAAGACTATTTTTATTTATATTTGGGGAGAATCTCTATGTGTGCATGCACATATTTGTGACAAGCTAGGAAAAGGGGCATATTCTTGGACAAGGTGGGAGGACAGTCCAAAATGCTGTGTGTGATAAACTGTTAGCACAGATGAATGCTGTAATTCCAGAATGGTTCTGAAGGTGTGAAACCAAATAGTCCAATCCTGCTTCTATAGCATTTTTACAGTAATGCTGTTTTAGCAGGAGAAGGGCCAGGTGTGATAAAGCCCCAGCTGAGAGAAAGAAGTTTGTAGCATAAGCTTTTGCAGACTCTGTTTACTTCATCAGATGTGGCACTAGTGATATGAGAGAGGTCTCTACAGTTTATTGTTGTGAAATAACTTTCAGCATTATTTCCAGTTCATTAACAATCATCACTTCCACTAAATGCCCTGGAAATGTGATTTGCAATGCTTAGGGCTAAATTTATTTTTATCTGCAAAGAGCTTTTATCAGATGATCACTACAGAGCTAGACAGAGATTTCTTTGATGATAATTTAAATTATTTTCTTGCCCCCACCCATCTCATTTCAAGAATATGGGACGTGTTAATTCCATGTGATAATCATTGCAGGAACTCCAGTTCATCGCTACAGGAACACAGAAAAAGGAACACAGGATGGATGGCTTAGTTGAGCAGAAGAGTGGCATGTTTAAGCACCATAAGGATGCTGACACCAAGAAGAGGAATGGGTTGATCAACACAAGGAACTTGATGGCCGAGGGCAGAGAGGGATTGGTTTCGGTGTACCCAACCCCCCAGTATCAAAGTCGGCCAATTGGGACGCTCTACTCTCCAAACTACTCCAGAAGTGACCCAGCACAACAGCTCCTTGACCCCAGTACTTTGCCACAGACAGTGGAATCCCGTTATCACCCAAACATCATTCTGTATTCAGAGAGCATGCTGAGGTCCTGGGGAGAAAGTGTGAATGCGGAATGTTGTGAAACAACCTTCATTGAGGACAAGTCACCTACCAGAGGCAGCCTGGATTATCCTGATGGCAAATTTGTCACTCTGTCCACAGATGAGATCAAGATCCATACCCTGTCTTACGATGTAGAAGAAGAAGATGACTTCCAGGAACTAGAGGTCAGTCAGTTCTACTTCCTGATGTTGTCAGTTGCATGAGTACCTGTGCCAGGAACACAAATGTGCCGCAGGAAACAGTTTCTCACATAATGAAAGGCTTCAAGGAGCACCCACCCCCAAAAGAGGCTGCCTGCTGCTCTCAGTAGTCACTGATCAGGGCTCGTGTCCTTCCAGTTTGTCTCCCTCTCTGCATCGGGCATGGGTGTACCATTCAAGTACAGCCTGTGCAAAAACAGATGCAGCAGAATTACCCAAAGTCAAAGAATGTGTCTTGTTGTGGTATGTTCAGACTTACTTGCTTGCTTCTCACCACAAGGCTCATTCAGAACAGGGAAAGGCTCATTTAGAAATACTGCAAGGTGAGTGGAGAGGCTTTTCTTTTAGGACAGGCCATTCTTATTCTTGAATGCTATCACCTTTGGGGTACAAGAGTGAAATGTATGTCCATATCTAACTAAGAGAAAAAAAGTTTTCCTCACCTGTCAGAACTTCAGGAAACATTAGCCCATTACTCACACAGATTGATAAGACAGGAAAACAAAGCTTGGAGTGAATGGCAGGAAAGGGGGGTAACAAGACATGAAAGAGGACTGTTGTGGAGGAGAGAACATTTCAGCAGATGTAGTTTGCATTATAAGCTATTCCTATCAAAATTCTTTCTACACATTTGTTAACGGTGCTGGAGCCCTATCTCCTTTTACATTTGGTCACCTTGAAGCAAGAATGGGCAACCTCTTCCTGCCCCAGGTTGAACTCTGTGGGCTACATTCAAGTAATAAATGGTGGGATCAAAATACTATTACATTTTAGATTAATTTTTTTTTTACTGCCAGTAACTAAGTAAGCCTACCTCCTAGAATTTGAAAAATCCCATACAAAATCTGGGAAACCAACAAAACCTAGTGTTGTGAGGCTCTGTAGAAACCCACCAGGCTGGATTGGAACCTCGGAAGGGCCAGATTCACCACCAAGATTTGAGGCTTTCCACCCCTGCCATACAATAACAACAAATGTGTTTCATTTTAACATAATTGACCAGTCCCCCAGTGATGTCCAGTCTACCTTCTGTCCCCCCCGCCCCCAAACTAATTAAGCTGAGATACATACCAAAGTACTTGGAACTGAGGTCTGGGTGGAGTAAATATCCTATTATCCTAAGGGCAGACAATTCTGGGAGAACAGTAACTGCTTTGTTGGCTGATCTCATGGGATCTGAAAGCCTTGTGAATTCATTTCATCCATTTACATCTTGCATCTCTTTTTTCACCCATCAGAAAGCTTATCATTAAAACTTAAAAAAAAACCCACACCATAAAACAAGGGATAGTAGGATTTAAAATCCAGCAATCCCAGAAGAATCTTGTACAGTGTAGACAACAGCTACCGCACACCCTCACTCAGCATAGCCAGGAGTCCAGAAAAAGTATTTTTTGAAGCTCTGACCAAAACATTTATCTGTGTTCAAAAATAATGATGATACAAAAGCTTATTTGAAGTATGTGTACTTAAAGCAAAACAATATGGCTACATCATACCTCTCCACATCTAGGCACTGAAGAAGTGGAAGGGACTACCATAGGGTTGGCAACCAGTGCCCCTAGGGCAGCATATAGCCCTGAGCCTAGCTATTTCCACACTACAGTGTTATAGTGCTATTATTCCACTTTCAACAACCTATGGAATCCTGGAGTTTGCAGTTTAGAGAGAGGCCTTTAGAATTCTCAGCCAGAGAGCTCTTTGGCCTCAGTACTCCACAGAATGTTGAAAGTGGATTAATAGCACTATAACACTGTAGTGCAGAAATGGCCCCTGATTTCATCGGCTCTCTGCCGGTTGCCCTTCAACAGGTAGCCTGCTAGGGAGAGAGGGAGGGTGAGAAGAGTGCATCCCTCGCCCAGACCTGTGGCTTTTACTTTGCTTGATGCTAGCTTTGCCTTGTGTACTGTTACCATTTCTCCTTGGCATATTGCCCTTTGGGACTTTATCCCTCTTCGGTGCACAAAGGGTGTACATCCCCTGTTCTAAATATTCAGTTCCATCTGCTTTGCCCCAGTTGTGTCTAGCAGGTCCTAACTTGAGAAACTTCCTTTCTTTGGACTTTTCAAAGAAGTAGCTGTGTCACTCTCTTGCAGCATAAAAAGGAGGAAGGGGGAAGAGAAAAAAGGAATGTGGCAGCACCTTTAAGATTAACTGCTTTTTGTTTTAGCATAAGCTTTCATTCTAAAATAAAATTTCAGAGTTACTATATCACTCTGTACTGCATCTGAAAAACTGGATTATATCTATGAAAACACATGCTGAAATAAAAACCAGTCAGTCATAAAAGTGCTGCCACATTCCTTTTTATTCCCTGTCCTTTCTTTGGACTATTACTCCCGCCCTCCACAGCTAGTATGGCCATGCTGGCAGGGGTACTGGAAGTTATAGTCCAAAAAAAGGAACTTTCCCAAGATCAGATTTAGTAAGTGAGAGATGGAAATCCCTTCAAAGACTGAGTAAAATAAAATAGGATGGATTTTTGGGGGAGAGTCCCTTCTACCTATGGTTTTAGAAGAGAAAGCTATTTTGTACACTTATAGAACACAGACCAGTGAAAGAGATGTTGTCTTTTACTCCATTTGATTTCAGTGGAGACATTCAAGTAAATGCTTAGCAATCCATTGAAATCAGTGAGACTTTCAAGTGATTAACTTTGGCTGAATTGTGCCTGTAGTCGGTGTGTGTGTGTGCGTGCGTGAGTTATGGTGAACCCATGAATTTCACAGGGTTTTCTTAGGCAAGGAATACTCAGAGGTGGTTTTGGCAGTCCCTTCCTTGGAAATATAGCCTGCAGCACTTAGTATTCAATGGCTGTCTTGCATCCAAGTATTAACCAGGGCTGACCCTACTTACCTTCCAAGATCAAGGGGGATCTAGTGCCTTTAGGGTATTTGTTCCCTTTATCTATAGTCTACAAACCATAAACACAACCTTCAGCTGAGAGATGATACTGAAGATGACTAAGGATCAAGGCAAGAACATTATTTCCTTTACAAAGTTGATAGGAAATTTTAAATGGAAACCTATAGTCCACAGCCTATAAACATCAGTTTATAATTTCCTGAAAACTTTGTACAGGAATTAACTTTTCTACCTTGATGCCCAGTCATCTTCAGTACAATTTCACAGGTTGAGGTTGTCTATCAGACATTTGATTTGCACAGTATTATTCAAAGGAGCTATCCCCACATTGTAAACAGTGCCAGTTGCCAACGAAAATTTCTATAGCCCAAAATGAACAAATAACAAAATACAAGTATAATGAAATACCAGCATTTCTGGTTGCTGACTGGGTTTGCCCTTTCTACAAAACTGTTAGTTTATTTTCATAATTTTTGCTATGGCAAAAGGGGCCAAAATAAGCCCATAAACATTATTTTTACTAAGACTAGAAGAAGCACATCCTGCCTAGTTCCCCACCCCAAATTTCATTCTGGTGCTTTAAATAAACTACAGTAATTAAAAAAAACCTGATTCAAGACTCAAAGGCTGAAATCCATAACTCACTTACAAGGGAGTAAGCTCTCTTTAATTTGGTGGGACATACTTTTGAGTACAGATGTAAAATTTCTAGATGTTCTGAAGCTATGGAAAACAAAGCCCTTTTTAAGAAAAAAAAATGAAAAATGCAATATTAGCAGCCTTTATCATTGAGAGTCACCTTGCTGCTTTTAAAAAAATAAAGTACATTAGATGTAGTTTGCTCTGGCATAAAATTATAATATTTGTTTTATTAAATGTACAATTTCTTCAGAATGTAACTACAAATGGAACTTTTTATGTTCCTTTTTTTTGTAACAGATGCAGCTACAAAACATAGTCATCCCTCCACATTTGTGTGTTTCACTTTTGTGAATTTGATTATTAACAGATTATTTGCTGTCACCTCTGAAGCCTCCCTAGGTCATTTTTAATAGGCTCTGCAAGCCTCACGAGACTGAGAAACTGCAAATGAGGCATGTAAGTCCCTATTAAAAATGGTTCGGGGCAGTAGTGGAGGTGGCAGTAAGCCCCACCAGCCACCCACTTCTGCCTTGTGAAGGAACCCTGGTGCCTCAAAGGAATCCACCGGCAGATTGAATATGATGATCATACTTTTTTGTGTGTTAAATATGGTTTGGGAGGACCTAGAGTTATTCACAGTTTTTCCACTTTCACAGGGTCCTGTGCCCCTAACCCTAGCAAATGTGGAGGGATGGCTGTACTGAACTGTAATGAACACCCAGACTCCTTTTGTCCTGCAGACACAACAGACAACTCCTGCCTCACCATAAAAAAGCAGAAGAAAATACCAACATTAGTAAAACAGAGATATTTATTTTGCCTCAATGAGGTCTCCATAGTTCAGGCAGACATAACACATCCTTCCCATAAAAAGAGCCGAGAAAAAAGGAGAACCAATGAGCTAATGCTCTAGATAGTCTTGCATGAAAATATTATCTTACATAGTTTTAGAAAATTATTTAGAAAAATGCTTTAGAAAAATAAACTTTTTTTCTTAATTTTCCTAGGTTGGGGAGAGCTTTACATTGCTATTTCTGAGTAAATATGCATAGGCTTCCCTTATAAATTTATTAGGAAATTTGCCCCTGTTGTATCACTGTTGTTTCAAAGAAAAGAATTTGAATTAATTGACATGTTGTAAGAGCTGCACATACAACACCCAGCTCTTTTGTCTGTAACCAAGACACAGATGTCAACACTGTACAACACCAACAATTTTTAAAACATAAAATTAAATGGGATCCTTTTATCATATAAGCGAGTATACAAAAAGCAAGTAGTAAAGTAGAAAGAAAGGTTACCATAGGCTTTATGGCAGGTGTGGAGAACTGAGGCTCTCAAAGTCTCCTTGGATTCTGATTCCCATCAATCCTAGCTGGCTTAGCCAGTGGTCTGGGAGGATGGGAGCTGTAGCCTAAAAACATCTGCAAGGACACAATTTCACTATGTCTGCCTTGGACTGCATTCCCTCCTTGCCCAAGCATCAGTAGCTGATTGTGTCAGACTTGGATGCACTGTAAATTATTCTGCTGGCTTAATTGAATTAAGGCAGTCAGTTAATGGAAGTTATCTTGCTCTTCTCATTCTCTCTGGAAGGCAGGCAGGCCTGATTAAAGCTTCAATAAAAGGAGGAAAACTATATTCCCTAGTGTCTCAGTTTCAAATCCCTTCAAATAAAAGAGATTTTCTCAAGTCTTTCTGTCTTCATTTTGGACAGCCTCTCAATTGCTTACTTGACAATGCTATAGCAAACGGCACTCTGTAGTTTAGATATTAATTCTCATAGGCAGTAATCCAAGTTCTGTTGGCAGCTGATACAGTGCTTTGAGTGACTGTATCAGCAATGTGTCTGGGTCCTTCCAGAATATAGATCAGAACTTCTAGTCTGGAGTTCCATTTAAAATTTTGTTTCTTACCTTTTCCCTCATGTTTTGTGTACTTGTTCTGGGCAGTACAAGGGAGGAGCTGGTTTCAAGTCTCTGCTCAGCATAAAATGTGCTGGTTGCACTTAGGTCAGTCATTGTTGCTCAGCCTTCCCCACCTCACCATGGTGCTGTGATGGCAAAAGGTATATAACATGAAGGAGAAAGGGAACATATTGGAAGGACAATACAAGCAGGAATACAGATAAGAAAAAACACAAATCCAGGATCTGTTCCTACCATCCTCCTACCTAACTGTTTCTCCTGTCTCCAGCAGCAGGAGGGTTTTACTTTGACTGAGCCATCTCCAGATTGTTCCTCAGCAAATTTACTTTCTGCCAAGTCCTCTATAATGTTGGTCTTGGGTCAGCCATGGTGAACTATGTTCAGATTATCTGTCTTAGCCTTTAAGCTGAGGCTTTGGGCATGTCGTCTGCCTGGCTGTTATGATTTATATACTGAAATGTTCCTCCAAAATCAGGTAAATAAAACTCATAAATACAAGATGGAATGCTAGGGAAATGTGTGGGTTCCTGAGAAATGCTTCAGGGACCCACAATTTTCACTGTTTCTCAATTTCCACCTGAAAGCTTTTCGGGTAGGGATGATAATGATGCTTGATGGCCAATTCCTATTTCCCTTCTCTAGTAAGGCAAGCAAGTAAAGCAGGTACTTCCAATAGCCTCTGTGCAAGAAGTCAGACAGAAACAAACCTGGGGCAAAGCAAGTATAAAAACTTGGCTAGTAGCTACATCTTTCTTTCCCCTTTCATTCATGCCCCAATCTTAATTTGAATCTTTGTCTGGTGGTAGGGGTTTTCCTCCCTTCTCCTATCTATCATTTCTCCAGGTTGAGGGGCAATACAAAACAGTGGTTCATTTGCTTAATACATCACTATTTTGCAATGAGGAACGCAGGCAGTAGAGATCTGATCTAGATTGGGACCGTAGTAGCCACATGTAGGAACTGCTTCCAGCCAGAGAGGTGCTCCTCTGGTCCTGGAACCTCTAAACAGGCAGGGATATCTACGGTTTGACTGACCAGATACAAACTCTGGGATTTAGCCTATCTTCCCTGGGTTTCTGATTGAACTGTAAAGATTTTTGATGTGCTTATCAGCTGATGAAAAGCAGAATGACTGGGTCAGAGGGAACAATCATCCCATAAGTCCCTTGGTTTTGGAAGGACCAAAAAGAGAGGCGAAATAACAGTAACCTTAGAGTGTATACAAACCACAACTCTCACAGCCTTCTTCGACCCAGCCTACCCCATCTATCCACATTTCAGGACAATAACATTGGATTGCTTTACAAGACTGTTGTAAAGATGGTGAACAATAAGCACCTTGCATACACAAAATGTGGTATATTGTTGCATACTCTCCTTCCACTGGTGGGAAGTAGAAAGGTAGTATAGCTAGAGTTTGTTGAGGGAACACTGGAGGATTAGGCCATTTCCGAACTAGACTTTTATAGCGCAATTATTCCATTTTCAACATCCTATGGAATCCTGGATTCTATAGGATATTGAAAGTGGAATAATCATGCTATAAAAGTTTAGTGCAGAAATGGCCAGAGTGTGTTAGGTATCTCTGTAATTTTGATAAATATAAAAGCAAAGAAAGGAGGCTCCTTTAAAAATGCAGCAAATCATCAAAGAATAACTCTGTGCACCATCCCTACAACTTTTTAACCTCTATCTGATAGAATCCTAACAAGTTACCTGCCTCATTCTCTTATTCCTTTTTCCCTGCTCACCTCCCACTCCATCTGCTGTAGAGCAGTACTAAAGGTGTTGGTCCATGGACTGATGCTGGTCCCTGAGCCATTGCTGCCAGTCCCTGGTTGGTTTCCATGAAATAAAAAAAAATTGTTGCCAATGGACACAAATGTGGTACCAGTTCCAGGCCCATTGGGGGGAAAATGCCAGTCTCTCCATCAGTCAGCTTAAGATTGCACAGCTGTTGAGAACTTTTCCTGATTCCTTATCCCTGCAGAGTCAATAGTGCATTCAAGGAAGCATTTACAGTCATTAAGCAACATTAACTATTTTTTACGCTCTCCTTCACAGTGATCAAGCAAGCCAAACTCCCTAGGTCTGTTTCTTTTAATGTGCTTTCAGCAACTCCATTCACTTCTCGTAAGTTACTCTGTACATACTTCTGAAGTTAGTAGCCTTCAAATATAGAACCAGTGCAGATCCTGGTACAGGCAGAAAAGATTTGCTTCATTAGTAATACACATCCTCTTTATATGTTCTCTCTCTTGCTGTTTCAGAGTGATTATTCAAGTGACACTGACAGTGAAGACCATTTCCTTATGATGCCACCTAGGGATCATCTGGGACTCAGTGTATTCTCCATGCTCTGTTGTTTCTGGCCACTGGGAATTGCTGCCTTCTATTTGTCACATGAGGTAATATAAAATGTTGCTGTTGCATTTAGCAGCCTGCATGGTCTTTCACTGCTATCTCATTTATGCCGAAGTGAGAGCATGTAGTGAAGATATCCAGAGCCTGGACAAAGGGAACTAAATTTGCAATTACATAACTTAAAAACAAAGGGAGGTATGGTTTACAGGTTAACAGAAACTTGCTGAGAGATTGGTTGTCAGAAATAAGAGTTTGAAGTACATTAAAATTTAACACACCATTCGCTCCAGTTTCTGTGCTCCTCCAAACCTGCAAAAGAAGAGGAGGGCTGACTGTGAAAGACCAACTACTTTGTACAGGATACGCAAGGCTGCAGAATGTGATTATTGCCTACATAGTACAGATGTTGTGGTGGATACTCAAAAGAACAATCTCTCTGGTTTTTGCTTCATGAGTGAATTTGTAAGGGACTTTTTTTTACAAACTGGAAGGGTTTTTTTTAAAAAAAATCCTAGAAAACATATATATGAAGCAGAAAATCTGGGTAGATTTTCATATGAGACCAAAAAGAAAGAAAGAAAGAAAGAAAGAAAGAAAGAAAGAAAGAAAGAAAGAAAGAAAGAGAGTATTACACTAGCTCTTCAATAAAAGTTTTCCCCATTCATGTATATTATTAAAGTGGGATGAGAAGAAGTTCTTTCCATTACAATCTCTCTACCTTTGTCTAAGACTGCTGCCATTTCCTTTTCTTCTCCATTCCCACTGTAACTCTTATTGTACACAGACAGTTGAGTGATGTTGAGTGTCACTGTTGTTTAGGCACTCTAGGAATAAATAAAAGAGAGGGGGGAAATCATTCAAATGTGATTTCTTGCTACCGTGGATTCCACATTTGTATTATAGGCTTCCCCCACTTATCTGACAGGTTAGGGACTGGAGCACTGTCAGAAAATGGAATTGGTTGAAAAGCAGAACCCATGTACTGTACTGTAGAGAGCATGAAGGATTTGTGGAAGCTCACTTGGGATTGACTGCGTGTATGCTGCTTGCAAAGCTTCTCAGCTGGCTTGGTACCTTTTTTCTCCCTCTCGGCTTGCTTTGCAAGTAGCATGCGCATGTAAGTAGTTCCAAGTTCAGAAGAACTGATGAAAGAGCGGAACCCTCCGTTGAATTAATGGAACTTGTCCTTAATTTGGAAAGAGAGTCATCAGATAACAGGGTGTCAGAAGGTGGGCTTCCTGTAAAGAGTGGTCTAAGAAATGAGCTTATTTGCATTGTTGCACTGCTGAAAAGATAAATGCATGAAGCATATATGATCGTTTACATGCCATTAGTTCTTCCTAACTGCTGTCAGTCTTGCTGCCCTTGCAGCTTGCACAACATTACTGGTAATGTATCACTGCAGAGAAAAATACAGAAAGGGGAGACACCCTGTGTAAATGGGTGAGGATCATTTTAACAGCAGGCTAGCCAGTAAAGACATTTAAGAATGATCAGTGCTGAAGGATCCAAGACCTTTACAAGGAAATCTGTGCTGTTATCTTTCATGCTGCCTGCTGTTAAACAAGCCTGTGCTGTTGCTGAGAGGAAGTCCCCAACTTAGAATTCCGTTGGTGTACTGCACTTGCCATCGCATTTATTTATTAAAGTTCTTGGCCTGCTACTGAAAACATTTCAGCCTGAAGATGGTGTTAAATTGGCTCATCAGTCATCTTGATGCCAGCCACAGTCTGGTGATGGAATTATTTTTTAAAGGAACATTCTGGAACTCATAGGTGTTGCAGAGGTGCCATTTAGGACAGCAGAGGAAAGCTGGTTAGAGAAGAGGTCTTACCACAAGGCCCAAATGACTATCTGGTGAAAGATTTTGCCATTTAGCATGGCAGAATGATAGTGATTTGGACCATTATGAATCAGAGCAAACTTTAGAGGTCAAGGCTGGGCAGACTTTCTTTGTTACAAGAACTCTACGTTCCATCTGCCAGAGACAGATGTGAGAGATCTAATACTGAAAATTAAAGAACACAGTACCTCTGAGCACATTCTAGGTATTTATTTTCACTGTAAGAACTAAGCTGGTTGCACAGTTCTTTTACCCCAAAGCCCATACCCAGTTTATCTATTCCAGCAGCATAATTTAGGTGAAAACAGTCGTATTGCTGCTGCTGCTGCTGTTAAACAGTTGAAGGTCAGAAACCCTTGCCAATCTACTGTAAAATCACCAGGGACTTAGTGTTCTTTCCACTCTAGATGCTAGTTCTCTTGGGCAGCCTTTGTTTACTTCAATGTGGAGGAAAAGTTCCCAAAAGGCAGTTCTCAAAAAAAAGAGTACAGCTCCCAGAATCCCCAGTCAGGATGGCCTCTGACCATGCTAACTGGATGATTCTGGGAGTTTCAGTTAAGAAAAAAAAAAGGTAACATTTGCAGCCTGTGTCAGTGAAATATTTCCCTTGTTAGTTACTGGGAAATTTACTGCTAAATGGAATTTCCATTCAGACACCAACATATTTGAGGGCGGGGTCCTGCTTGTATTTACTGCAATATATTTTAATGGTGATAGTGATGTTTCTTTGAGAACAGAAGTGGGGACAAGTGGATGCTATTGAACTGCAACTCCCATCAATCTTAGGAGGGATCTTGCAGCGCTTCCAAGATGGATAGAAAAATTTCAACATAAGGTGTTATGGACTCCAGTCTGCTTGACCAGGTGCACAAGTTTGCATCATGCTTGCAACATATTTGCATCAGTTGCATCTGATGGACTGGAGCTCACAAAATTTTATACTGAAATATATCAGTCTCAGAGGTACTGCTAGACCCCTCCTTTTTCTCAACCTCTTTTCCTCTTATTCTGAAAAACAGCTATCTCCTTGAAAACTGCTTGTAATTTTAAGGGTTTTAAATTTAAAATGTTACTTGTTACTTTTCATACAATCAATAATTCTGATCCTTCTACAAATATCAATTAAAGAATAGGTTTTAAAAAGAGCCATGGTACTTTGCTTTTTAAGTGATATATGATGATTTCTGCCTTTAGCCATTCTTTCTATGTGTATTTTTTCAGCACAACCCATATATACAAAGTTGTGTTTTCCAGAGGGGAGGCAAAAGTACAACTGACAACCAATCGGTGCTATATTTGACTGCCAAACTATTGTTTCAGAACAAATGCATGTCTATTTGACAATTTTCAAATTGTTTAAACTTGAATTATTAATTTTGAAAAATGTTTATAAAAAATGCAATTAACAAATAAAAATGAAAACCTATAAACAACCACAAAGAAAGAAAGAACTATTTAACCAACCTAAGCCTCATGTATTATAATGAAATTAAAACAATTTTTTTAAATTGTCAGCATTATTTCAGATCATAAAATGATTCACCTGCATGTGCCAAAAAGGGAAATCAGAAAGACATCTAAATCACAAGTCCCTAGCAACTGTTATCTAGTATGTAGATTTAATAGCACAGTGACTTTGGCCTCTGTAGCGTCAGGCTATTTCTGCCTTGGCAACAGGTAAAATAACAACAACAAAACCGTAACTCTTACATTTATATCAGTGTTTCTTAATGGTTCAAAAAGTTTCTTTTGAAAAGTAGAAGAGTGCTCTATATCCAGATTCACTAAAGATTGCCTTCCCCCTCCTCTGCAGACAAACAAAGCCATCGCTAAAGGGGACTTCCACCATGCAAGCTCCAGTTCACGACGAGCCCTCTTCTTGGCTGTGCTATCTATCACTATTGGAACAGGCATTTATGTAGGGGTTGCTGTGGCACTTATAGCTTACCTGTCCAAAAATAACCACATATGAGACTGGAAGTGCTGGACTGCTACAGAAAGCCACAAGAGACCATGACATTTCAAATACCGCTACTTTTGATGGTGTGGACGGGGCTCCTGCGAGAGTATGCAGCCAAAATTTGGAAAAAGAATGTTCCAGGTCTTTTCAGCCCTTCCAGTTTAATGTGATTGTTGGCAATACTGTCATTGCAAGAAGCCAAGAAATCTTGGTTCTTTCTCAAGATAAAGAGCTTCTTTGCTGCTGGTCTGAGGTGGACAAAACCCAACAGGAGCTCTGTTAGCTTCAATGTGGGTTCTTCCTATCAAAAGTCAAGAGAGTTATGAATGTACAGAACAAAAACCTGATGCCCACATCACCAGTTCATCTCTTGGTGTTGTATTTTTAAGAAGCAGAAGCAGATGATTCAGTGTGTATACTTAACCAAGTCTCAAAGATGAAGCAACCATAAAGTGAATGAAGTGTTGGAATAGCACAGGGCCCTAATGATGGTGACTGAATGCAACATACCCAGGAGTGGCCAAACCAGGAGGCAAAGACCAGTGGAGTTGCCTGAGGTGTTAGATTTGGAGTGTCATTAAGGGCAACAGAATGGAAGAAAGAGGGATTTAATTCATGTAACAAAGCTGCCAGGAAAGACTCCTGCATAAGCTGCACTAAAATCAACACAAGCTGCAAAAAAAGTACAGTAGTGTTCTGCAATTCCCATTTATTTCACTGCAGTTTACTTGGAAGGGCTTCATGGTGGGTTGTTTATAGGGGAGCTTGGGTTGTCCACTTGGGTGCCAGGGCATCTTGGCCTGGCCTTAGTCTCATCCTAAAAACATTCTGCTTGCAAAGCATGCAGCTCTTTCTGGCAGCATCTCTCTTACTGAGCAGGCTTTTTCAGCAGCTAAATATAAGAAGCTCGTTGTCCACAAATTTCATGGCAAGGCATGAAATACCATACCAGAGCACGGTCCAGGACAGCACTCTTGATAAAGGAGAATGCCTAATGGCGCAGGACCTCATTCTTGGCTTATGGACTGAGCAATGCTGCAATACACTCCTCATTCTCTAGTGGCCATGCCCTTCCTGCTAAAAGTCTGAACAGGCTATGGGCATATTGAAAACAATGTAATTAATATTAAAAAAAAGTCAGATGAAAATAGTAATCTTCATTTCACATTTTACTACAGTTTTTTGCTTTGATTTTTCTTTGATCTTCTAAAGCAGCATTTTACAGAATACTGTGAAACTGTTTACTGCAATGAGTCATTGCATTACCTATTTTATTTTTATCAACACTACTCATTTTTCTTTGAAAGATGTACAGGTGTTGAACTGTTTTTCTGCAAGTCCAGGCAATTTATTAAAACATAAGAGATACTGATGTTGGTGCATGTTGCTCTCCTTTGATAAATTTTATGCAAACAGAATTAGCCAGATGGGGAAAGCTCTTAAACCCCACTGTGCAGATTGCTGGATTACACATGAGAACAGGGAAAGGGCATTTCCCAGAGAGGGCATTTTACATCTAAGTTCTGTCTAAATTTGAATCCCAGATACAAATGTAAGAGGATCAAGAAGGTCTTCATTGGAGCTCTCTTATTGAAAGTACCTTTCCATATATTTTTCTAATGTTACAGAAATGATATTTGAGATTAATTTAATCTGTGAAAAATTTGGGCTGGCCTCAAGATTTGAACTTGGGCCTACTGTCTTCTGTAGTTACATTCCTGCACTATAATGGTAGGGCAACCAAGGTTGTTATGGGATGCCTTGTAATTTATTTAATTGTTTATTTATTATTTCCTAGAGGGGATTAATAAAACATACTGGTCATGGGTGGTTGGCTTCTGTGTTACACGTAAGGCTACCTGGCCCTTCCTTGCTCATTGTTGAATTATTCTTTTACTGAGACTGCCCTTCATGGATGGAAATAATGCACTGTTGCTGTAGTCTCCTTAGAAATCGTCATTTTTCTACTGCAAGTTGCTTCTGCATTAAAACAATGTGGTACTGCTGGTTGAACATGATTAGAGGAGGCATGTGTTTGTGCTGGAGCAAGCTACGCTGCAGTGGTGGCCATCTTGCCATGATCAGACCACATATGGCCAAGATTTCCACAACAATAATATCAAGTCTATCATTGTTATATCCCACTCCCACAAACGGGGAACTGGGGCTGGGAAACGAAGTGACTTGTCCAATGGGCTAAATCCAACTGTTGGTCACAACTAGAGAAGATCCATGGGATCACTGGGACTTGATAAGTAAACATTTATGTAAGTCCCATTCATTCAGGGGATCTAGTCTAATTTGGGCTAACAGCAGTATTTATCACAGTGAAAACAAAGTCAAGACAGAAACCAGTTATTCACTGAGCCTGTCAATGTTATTATCCATAGATATTGTAAAAAATGCTTTGTGACCTTCACAATAGCCAGTTGTTTTGATGTTTCCCATCCTAAGGGGGCCTTTTTTCATTATGATTTGATGAAAAAGGGCCCCCTGAGGATGGAACTCAGGTTCCTTGCACTACAGCTGCAGAAAGTTTATGGCATGTTTCCTGGAGATGTCTTGGTTCCAACAGGCAGTTGACAGAACATGTTGAATGTCACTAGTTTTCCATGGAAGCTAACAAATAACTGAACAATACCCACATACCACCAACACTATTGGAAGAAATCACAGTCTGTTTTCTCCAAGATCCTTGGGAAGCTGTTCTGTGCAAGGAGCCCTAGTAGGAAGGGATTCCATCTAGATTTCCTATCACTACAATTTGGAACATTGTCATACAGTGTAATCCTTTGCATTGTTACTCAGAAGTAAATATGAGTGACTTCAGCAAGATTGAACTACACCACCATTTGGTGCAACTACAGCATTGTATCCTTAGACTAGCAATTTTCTAAACCTGACCACAAATGCAGATTTGTATTTTATATATGCAGTCCACTTTTTCCCTGTTGTAATCATTTTGTCCAATCTACCTGAAACTTCTATTACATAATGAAATAGCTGAAATAAAGAAATCTAATTCAGGAAGAATTTGATTTTTAAAATTAGGACTAAAGAAAAAAAGGCAGATGGGGGAAAGAACCTAGCAGCACCTTTGAGAATTATTTATTTTAAGATCATCTTTTTTTGTATCAATCTCCTTCAGAGGCACTGAAGTGCAACTGAAAACTAGGACTACTTTAGTTCCCCCCCCGTGTGGAAACAAAACTAACTTTTCCAAGATTACTTTGTTGAAAACAGGGAATACAATACAGCCCTGAATTAAGAATGTTTCAGACATCACTGACAAGAAGCAAAATCTGTAACAGCTAAGAAGCAGCCTTTGCTGTTCCAGAAAGCTTATTTGCAAGCATGTCACACTGAGTGTGTGAGTTGCCTTTCAAAAGAGAAGTAGACATAAATCAGAGGCTCTCCTTTGAAAGATGACAGAAAAGAGAATGTGCAGCCACGCTTCATACAGACTGGTGCTCTGCATGGGACCAGTAAATTACTGGTACATGAATGCAAACAAAGCTTGTCATACGTGAGCCTTGATAGCATCAGTGAAATCAAAACCACAGTAATTCAGCTTTTCCTTGAGGGATAAGAGTTTTAAAAAATTAAATCTTAAATGATGATGAAGTTTAATAGGAACAAAAATGAGGAATCTGGTTGTAGGTGGAGACAGGTGCCAACAGACACCTTTCTGTTCTGCCTACAGATAGTGAAGGAGTCAGATTGCATCTTCCTGCCTACCCAGAATCCTTCCTCCAGCACTCACCCACCCTGGCTGTGCACAGATGCAACAGCACAGGTGCTGTAGGGGCATATTATAAACAGGCCTGAAGCATTAGGGTGGCAGATGCAAAACTAGATAGAGCACTTGTCCTTTTAATTTGATGGAAGGAATTTCAGCATGTGTTCCTTGCCCTAAGGGCATCAGATTCTTTCTGATCTTAGAAGCTAAGCAGGGCCGGCCATGGTTAGTAGTTGGATGGGAGACTGGCAATGACTACTAGATGCTGTAGGCTGTATTGCCAGGATTGCATCTGAGTGGGCCTACACAAGATTGTGCTGTAAAGTTTCTTTCCAGTACTACTGAAACTTTTACAAACTTTTATAAAGTTTCACTTCCTTTTGTAAGAAAGAAAAATGGGCTTGCCTGTATTTATGTTTGAAATTTCTGTCTTTGTTTAGCCAGCAAGACAAAATATCATGATTTAATTTTTTAATTTTTTTTTTACTTAAGAGGTTTTTATCAAAATTACTCTTATGAAGAATGTCTTCTGTCTTGTTTCTTAATACACTCAGGTTGTTTTCCCTTTGACTGGACTATTTAATCCTTTCATAGTCAACATTATCTGTTGTAGCGTCTGTTATTTGTACATGCTAGTCTGTGGTAAGTTGCTGTATGTTCCAACTTCTAACCCTTAGTCTTGCACTGGGGTAATTTCTGTGGGGGTGTTATCTACATGTAGCAGGGTGAAGTGTTTTTTGATTTGCACTTCCTATTCTGTGTCTGCAGTGCTGTGGGAACTTTCAGATTTGCTTCATGTTCCAGTCTGTTTTCTCTGAGTTTCCTATCTGAATGGATGATACAGTGCTGTGTGTATTGTTCAACCTTTAAAAGCTGGCATGGAGAAAATAACCGTTACAGACTTTGGAAATGTTGGATGAATATGGCATGCAGCCACTACATTTAGCTGCCAGAATATTTTATTAATGAATGAAGTTTAGTGAGCCAAACAAACCTCAGATCAGTATTACAAGTAAATAAAATATTCCCAAAGTGAACAGGCCCCTGGGAAAAATGATGGACAGATGTAAAGGAAAGCTAACTAAAAACAGCTTGTCTTCTATTTCGGTGAATAGTCCAAAGGTAAAGGAGACCTACACAACTGACTGCAGTACTAAGGACACCCATCACACTAGCAGTACAAATCCCAATGAATCTTTTGTTAGAAGGGCTTTAGGGCTTTTCCACACTACACTGTATTGTGTATACACTGTATAGTGTATAGTGCTCTTATTCCACATTCAACATTCTGTGGGATTCTGGGGTTTGTAGTTTACTGAGGCCAAAGAGCTCTCTGGCTGAGAATTCTAAAGGTCCTTCCCTAAACTGCAAACCCCAGGATTCCATAGGATGTTGAAAGTGGAATAATAGCACTATAACAGTCTAGTACAGAAAGGCCCTTTGTGTAGAGAAAGAATTGAGAACCAGAGCCACCATGACTAAATCCAGCCACTTAGCTGCTGCTGCCTACAATTGCCAATCCAGAGGCAAAATTGATGTTTGGTCTGACTCACAGCTGTAGATATGACATCTGTTAGTAACTCACTGATACTAAGTAATGATGGCCTCATTTAACCTACTACTATCCATGTCTCCTTTATGAGCCCTGCAGGTAAGTGAGTCACAGGTATTTGAATGTTGTTATCTGAAGGCATCTTGAGATGCTACAATGAAATGTTCCTCTTTCTAGACTTCTGCTTACAAGTTCCAGATGGATTCATGGATCTTCCTATATGAGGCTACCAACTGACCAGAGGACTAAACAACAACCTCATCTACTAAAGTGTCTTTAATATTAATTTGATCTGCAGAAATCAGCAGGTGAAGATGTTAATACAATGAAAATAAACATTTGTTGTTGTGTGCTTTCAAATAATTTCTGATTTATGATACCCTATCTGGCAAGATTTGTTCAGAGGCTGAGAGAGCATGAACTGTCCAAAGTCACCCAGGTGGTTTCTGTGACTGAGCAGGGATTTGAACCCTGCATTCCAGAGTCCTAGGCCAACACACAAGCCACTACAAATGTTGGCTCAGATAAATATTGTAGCATGTTATGTTGTAAATATAAATTGTAAATATATACAATATATAAATATTGTAGCTATACAATGAACAGCTTTTAAAACACAGCAACAGTGGCTGGCTAAAAAGGTAAGTTATTCTGCAACATTCATGGTATTCAAATATTGAGAGGTAAAAGGGAAAGCAAAAAAAGAAATCTCATTACACTAAAGAATGAACAAAAGCATTCTACTTATTGTTTTCTAGTTCTTACACGCATCACTTTCTTCAGGCAAAGCCTAAAGTCATGTTACTTTGGAAGCAAGTTCTAATGATATCATGATCATTACAGACTTCAGGGGTCCTACCAAAGCTTCCTTGGGAGTTTGGTTTCCTTTGAATGGGGACACTTGGCAACTAGAATTTGGAACTCAGCTTGGAGCTCCAAATCCTTCAGCCATCAGGGCTATTAGACATGTCCAAGAGGCAATGTTTCCAAGTTCAGCACACCAGCATGTGTCTCAAACTTCTCTTCTTCCAGGCAGGCACCCAACACCACCATGGTTCCCAGCAGCAGCTGTCTCTAAGCCTGCTGATTTTTCACAATCAGCCACAGCTCAAAACCTGCAGCTTCTGCACAAGCCTTGCATTAGCCTGTACTACAGCTAGTAAGAAGCAGAAAGTAACCACCTTCCGGAGCAGAAAATGACCACCCCTTTGCCATCAAACATCCAGAGGCAGAGAGATGTTGGGCTAATCTCCAAAAGAAAATGCAGTCTGCCACAAGCAATTTGGGCCTCCTTGAGCAATGCCTTGTTCTCTTTCTGCCCTACTGCCACCCCATCCTCTTTTATAGGGAAAGATCCCTGAGAGGCCACCTTGACCAAATGCTATCCACCATCTCATTAGGCATCAACGGGATTGAATTATAAGTGTTCCATGCACAAGTCATTTAAAATGAAGAATTAGATATTTATAACCCACTTTCCTTCCTTTTCTCTGTTGACTATTCTATATAACATATGGTTAAAAATAACCTTCCTTTCAATGTGGCAAAAATGCTTGATGAAGGCTAGCCTGTGCAGAAGCAGTTGATTCGGACATAACTCCAGGTGTTAGTCCCCACTAGAATAAGTCCATTGACTTAACAGAATCAACATAAGCATTGACTTATTCTCCTTGACCCAATGGGTCTACTCTTCTTGGGACTAACAGTTGGATTTAGACTTATGATTGCCACCTACTGTTTAAAAGTAGGAAAGCACGAGATCATCACAAAAATTGTGAAAATCCGAGGGCTTTATCATACCAGCTGTTGTCTCACAGCAATTGTGCTAAGGAAACTGAAACGTAATGGTATATCATACCCTCTCTACAGTAATGTTACGCTATGCTGCTGGTTTGGTGACGCATGTTCCCACCATCAGTCTTCTGCACCACCTCACTGACCCCACTTCTCTTCCTGTGTCCATATTTCCTGGTTGTATGTGCGATTTTTTAAAAATTTAATTTTTTGCCAAAACTGCACAATCACACAATTTTGGCATAATGCAACGTTTGTGACACCATTTCAGGATTTCAGTTTTTTTGGAGTTTTGCTTTCAAAACTGCAGCAGAATGACACCATCACACAAGAGTGGAAATGCAGAATGATTGCAGCCTTAACAGGAATTGTCCATGAATGAAAATAGGCAATGCAATAACAATGGGAATACAATTCAACAACGGGAGAGTGACAACATCATTCGGTAGGAGAGATCAAACATGGACCTAAGCCAGTGCAATTGTAAAAAAGCCCTGTATGTAAAAAAGCCCTGAGCTATGCTTTCATCAGGTGCCTTTAATTGCCATAATGTTGGACAAAGGACACACATTTTAATATACATCTAAGATTTTCAAAGGTATATCTAGTAAATATGAAGTATAATTGCAACTAAGACCATTTCCACACCAGACTGCTATAGTGCTGTTATTCCACGCTCAACATCCTATGGAACCCTGGGGCTTGCACTTTACGGAGGAGCCTCATAGGACCCCAAAGGCCCCTCCCTAAACTGCAATCCTCAGGTTTCCTTAGGATGTTGAAAGTGGAATAATAGCACTATAACAGTCTAGTGCGGAAATGGCCTAACACATTTGCTTCTATGTGTATCACACAGATATATTCATCAGATGGTTATGTTTTACAGCAGCTCTTTGTCTTGATTAAGGGCCTTTCCACACTAAACTGTTACAGTGTTATTATTCCACTCTCAACCTCCTGTGGAATCCTGGGGTTTGCAGTTTAGGGAAGAGCTTTTAGAATTTTCAGCCAGAGAGCTCTTTAGCCTCAATAAACTTCAAACTCCAGAATTCCACAGGATGTTGAAAGTTGAATAATAGCACTACAGTAGTGTAGTGCAGAAAGGCCCTTAGTCTCTGTGTAATGTGTGGGATTTAATGATCTAAAGAGGAAGGCAATGAGAAATGGAGAATGGAGAATGAAAATACAGCAAAAGTTGGTCTAAAAGTTGTTGGAAAAGTTATTCCAAATTTACGCTAGAACAGTATCTTTATTAGGACCAACCAAAATGTTACAAAATAGTGTGCAAGCCTTTAACTGTCCTGGAGCTCTTGGTTGCACAAACAACAAGGGACAGGAGGGAAAAATAAACATACAAATAAGATGTTGTAGTGTGAAGTCTGCATTTTAGACTGCGTTTCAGCATGGAGATTGTAAACTGAGTTGATTAGTTTTCTCTGAATAGGATAATACAACTCACAAAATTTCCACCAGTAAAAGTCAGTATCAGAATATTAATGGACAGACAGCTGGGTGAGTAGGCTTCCTCCATTTGCCAGCAGGGACAGGCTGGGGAAAAATCAACTATAACACTGAGGCTCTTCTGTCTTCTGCAACAGGAATAACACTAGATCTCTCAGGTAAAGGGCTTTAAATTGAGCACCCTCAGACAGCAGATATGGTGTTCCCATCACAAGATGGTTCTTCACACACAGAAAAGTTAGTGCTTCAACATGTCTGCACTTTGTTTAATCAATGACAGATTTGGTCGCCATTTGCCAAGAGGAATGCTCTTTTCACAGCCTGTGTTTGTTAACATTCTATCTTCTTCCTCAGGCACAGATTCTTGACAGGTTTTCGCACGGGCTTTCCCGTGCGAAATAGCCCCGTGAGCCGTGCGGGAGTGGGAGCGTCGCTCCGCACGACGCACTCCCACTTCCGGCACTCTCACGGGGCTGCAGCGGCGCGAGCGCGGGGTTTGATTTTCGCTTTCAAGCGAAAATCACCCCGCGCTCGCGCTACGCTCCCGGCGCCCACACGCACTCACCTGTAGTGCGGTGCGTCGGGGAGGCGACCGGGTCGCGCCTCCTTCCCTCCGCCCGTGCGGAAAGGGAAAGGGGCGGGGAGCTAGCGCGGCGGATGCGAGAGCATCCTGCTTCGCACGGGCGGGGGGCTGCTCGCGACAGCCTCCCGCTCGCGCGCGCGCGCGTGGGGGGGCGGGCGCGACTGTCGCTCGCTCCTGGCGCGCGCGGGGGGGCGGGCACGACTGTCGCTCGCGCCAGGAGCGAGGGACAGTCGCGCCCGCCCCCCGTGCGCGCGCGCGCGATCGGAGGGCTGTTGCGAGCAGCCCCCCCGCGCGCGCCAGGAGCGACGGGCTCCTTCTTGCGCGCGCGGGGGGATGGACTCGCGAGCCGCCGCCGCCTCCGGGACGGTGCCGTTTCCCAGCTGGTTCCTTCGGCTGCGGAAGGAACCAGCGGGGAACCGGCAGGCTCCCGAACTAGGCTTTTCCCGCAAGCCGCCCGCCCCCGCTCGCGCAAAAAGCCTAGTGCGAAAAGGGCCTTGTTCATCACCATATGGGAAGTCATTTACTCCCAGAAGAATTTAGAGATGGGTAATTGATTTTGCATTGAGCTTGGAGGGAATTTGTTGCAGTATGATATGCAAATATTTTGAAACTGTGCTTACATTTGTAAGTTGGAAGAAAGTGATAAATTAGTCTTAAGTGTAATAACAGTAGGCTTGGTGCACAGGAACACTTTACAACAAAGAAAGTTTATGCGCTTAAACAGGTTCCCAGACTTTGTTTCTCTTTTCTGTTACTTTTTCTCCATAGCAATGGTCCAAAGAAACAACCAAAAGAAAAAAGAAAAAAAAGGGGGGGGGAATTTTCCTCACTCCTGATTTCAAAGTGTCAGCTACACAGCCTTGTTGTTGAACCAGCGCTCTTGTCATCAAGCACTACAAATGGACTGATACATAAACCAGAGATGTAACTCTCTGAAGAGGCACTAGAGTGTTTATAACTGAAAGCAAAGGAGTGGGAATCTTGTGACTCTCCTGATGCCCTTAGACTACAACTTCCAGCATTACTCACCATTGGCTATGCTTGCTTGGGATACAAGGTAGCCCAGCTTCAAAAGGACCACATGATTTGCACCTCTGCCTTATGCCATGCACTGAATTCGCAGTACAACACTTTCCAACATGTTACTTTTGCATTGGTAAGGAATCCATGTCTGCATTCTCCAGAATCCTCTGTGTTTGGCCAAGCAAAATCCAAAGTCTTCATGGGTTGTCAAGAGCCACGCAAAGGTTTTCAAACAGTCAAAAAAATCCCAGGAGAGATACAATGTTGGAAACCCTGGTGGCACAGTGGTTAAATGCTGGTACTGCAGCCATAAGGTTGTGAGTTAGGTCCTGCCAGGCTCCAGGTTGACTCAGCCTTCCGTCCTTCTGCAGGTCAGCACAATGAGTACCTAGCTTATTGGGGGCAATTAGCTAAAAATATTGTAAACTGCTTAGAGACCACTTAGCTGACAAGTGGTATAGAAATACACATGCTATTGCTAATGCCCTTTTCGCACGGCATTTGCCACGCGAAAGGGTACCTGGAGCATCACGCGATTGTGAGGAGCGATCTGTACGATGCACTCACAATCGCACAACACTCCTGGGCCTGGCAGGCGCCACTTGTGCAATTTTTCATTTTCTGCTTTCAGCCAAAAATGGTGCACGATTGCACATTGCTCCATGGCCCCACGCACACTTGCCGTGCGTGCGGAGCCTCCAGAGCTGCGGCAGTTGTGCTTCCTGCCCCAGCACAGCCTGGGAAACTCCCAGGCTGTGCTGTGGAAGGAAGAGGTGGGGCTCTTGCACTACCTGCTCGGGAGCAGGCAGCTTGTGCAGACCTGACGCAGCAGGGATGCAAGATCCTCTTGCCAGAGGCTGCTTGCGTGATCCCCCCACCCCAGAGCCGAAAAAAGGTAAGATGCCAAAAAGGTCTAAGTGTGGAATAGTAATCTCTTTAATTCTCTGACAAATGAAATTGAGATGTTTTTTCCTGAGCCCTTCCTAAAATGGAGTAAAGGGAGTGAGACGAACTTCCTTTGTTGGGGTTGATTAAGGGTAAGGATGGGAAGTCTGTGATCCTCAAGACTTTGTTGGACTAAGCATCCCATCATTCTCAGCCAGCACTTCCAGTGGTCAGCAGAGACAATGAAAGCTACAGTCTAGCCACCTATAGAGGACCATACATTTGCCAAATCCAGTTTAGCCTGTGTACCTCCAAGAGCATTCCTTGCCCATTTAAGAAGGTATCGAAGACATGACAATCAATATACTCCCCCTATATGGCTTTTATTGGATTATCAGCTCAAACATTCCTCTAATACATCTGGCAGATGCTAGTTATATGACCAACTTACAGATACAGTTTTGTGAACAATGAGAAGAGAGTATTCCTCCCCCCACCTTTTAGGATATTACAATTATTATATAAAAATCATCAGTATGTTAAACATTACCAGGTTGCTTTAAGCAAGGAGAACCAGTCTAGCATTACACTATCTTGTTAGAAAGTTTGTTTCTGTTTAATGGAGGATTTAATCATGTAATTACTCTACCTGTATCCTGAAGTGATGCAGACTGTCAGGGAAGAGACCACAGCTTTGCAACGGAGCACATCCTTCACGGTCCAGCGCAATCCCTGCTGCCTCCAGTCAAAGAGATGGAAAGGGCTCTATCCCTTTGTAAGGCAGGACAGCTATAGCCAGGCGGGCATGACTGGACTAGAACAGAGCCCCAAAACACCCTCTAGGGGTGTGGATGGGTATTTCCACCATATTTGGAGGCCCCTAAGCCTGCAGTGGTTAAATATATATATTTTTAATAAAACTTTATGTCCTCAAATGTCCATTGGGGCTGTGGAGAGCATTTCCACCACATTTTGGGCTCACTCTAGGCCAATTTAGGTCCAAGAGTAGCCTTTCTTGAAACAGGAAGTGAACAAGAAGTGACTTCTGCTCACTTCCAGTTGTTAAAAAAGGCCTCTCCCAAGCCTAAAATGGCCCAGGAAGCCCCAAAACATGGTGAAAATACCCTTCTTCTCTCCTAGAGAGCATTCGGTGGCAAAAATATTTTAATTATTTTGCAGGAACAGTTGTGGCAGGGGGTGCAAACCTCCAAAGTCTCTTTGGAGAGTAGTGTGCCCTCTTATCTTTCTGCAGTTGCTCACTTCTGGGCTAGAGGGACAAATAATCTGATGTGGTCTTAGATAGCTTCCTAAAAGTTTCACCAGAACAGAAAGATGAGCGAGGATCTATAAGGCAACTTTAGTTTTATTTTTAGAGTCACCAGATTGCAACCCAGAACTCCCATATTTCTTTTTCTTCTTTCTAAAATATCACCACAACAGATAAAGAGACTCAGCATCTTCAGCTTCTGTCCGTTCCGTGGTCCTTTGGTCTCCTCTTTCAGTTCTCTGTAGCTGAATAGCAAGAGTCAGATGTGCTACCCAGAAAGCAAAGGAGCAGGCAGAAAATGGAACTGGGAAAGAGATAAGTGAGAAAAGGAAGATCTTCTTTACCTCTCACTACATTCATATGCAGTGGAGTGATTTATGTTATGTCAGTCCAATGGACAACTATTTGAAAGTATGTTATTCTGTGTCCAGAGGGGCTTACTCACTGATAGGCCCTAGGACACAACATGCATTCTGAATTACATCTCTCAGCTGTTGGGGGAAGGTGCATTCTGAGTCCCCATTTAGAGGGAAATGAATTACTGGGGTTCACTAAGTCATCAGCAAACTGCACAAACCACAATTTCAGGCCTGTTCTCCCACAGTATGGCAATATCCTACAGAATTCTGGAAGTTTGTAGCTTGGTGGGGCATAGAGCTTTCTGGATGAGAATTCCAACCACCCCCACTTGCAGATCCCAGGATTCCATAGATGGAACCATGACAATTAAAAGTGGAATCATAGTGCTACAATTGTGTAATGTGGAAGGGGCCTAGCTTCCAACCATTGACTTATAAGGCAGTACCTCCTAGTTTCTAGGCTCTGTCCTCTGTGAATCTGAGCCTCAGAGAATCTGCAGCCTTTGGAAATGGACAGATTGACAACAAGGTCTTCCCACACCATAATATTTTGGCTGTGGTGTCTCTCCCATTTTCTTCATTTCTTTCCCACTTTAAATGAAGTCAGTTGTAAGTCGAGCCAATCAGCCCAAAATCTCACCTACTGCCAGCATTTCAGTCAGCTCTTGTCACCAGCTGCTAATAGTTAATTATGTAACCCAGAAATGCATTATTACCTTGTCATTTTAAAATTACTTGATCATCACCTACCATTGTTCAAAAATATAATAATCCCCTCGTGTTGCTATGACTACGTACACTAAGTGGATGTTCCACACTAGTCAAAGAGGACGGCCTGCTTGCAAGAAAGGTGCTGCCTAAAGAAAAGTTGCTAAAGATATTCCTGTCCTCATGTTAAGATACATTTGAGGTGAGAATTGTTACATCTCAGACTTCTCCCTCCAATTTTCTTTGCTAAGCGTTTACACTTTATTTATTTAATACCCCACCCTTCTCCCAGGACAGGAACCAAAGTGGCTCACATCAAGTTGCGAACCAAGTACAGTAAAAACCTATCTGATACAAAAGTTTAAAAAGCATTAAATGGTTCCATTAAAAACACTAAAATACAACAACTAAAAGCAAATTAGGACATAGTAAAAAAGATAAAAACATAAAATACCCCATTAAAAATATATTTCTGCTACAGTAACATAAATGCCAAAGGCCTGCCTAAATAAAAAGATCTTTGCTTGCTGGTGGAAAGAAAACAGACAGGAGGTCACAACTGAGTTTCTTATGGGTGGGGAGCAGCCACTGAGAAGCAGCCAGTGAGAAGGCTCTCTCAATTGCCCTCAGCAAAGGCACCACTAATAGTGGAAGGGCAGAGAATAAGCCTCATGAAAATCTTAACATTTGGGAAGACTCATAGAGGGAGCTAGATCTCTCAAATTGTCTAGACTCCAGCCATCATAAAGATCACGATCAGCACTTTGAATTGCACCCAGACATGGACAGGTAGCCAATGAACTCATATGACTTTTTCTTGGGGACCCTATAACAGCACTATTGCTCACTGTTTAATACAGCTTGTACACTGTTAGATGTCATAAATCTAAACACAAATAATATAAAACATAGTCTACATGATGACCACCTAGGGTATTGTTACCGCAGTTTCTAGCCTGGACTTGAGAGATATTAGATATCACTTTGATATCAATCATTTGGCCTTCTTTACCTATTCCTCTCCACATGCTGCAAGGTCCCCCGGACAAGCTCACAGACAGGCACGGCCGCTAATCACTGTAATATTCCACATAATACAGGCAGGCCAGAAATAGCCGTCACACCGCTTCAGGAGACCTCAAAGGCAAGTACTCTATTATGTATGCACGCTACTTACAAAGAACTCCCTGTCCCAAGCAGGCAGCTTGATTAGAAGAATCCTCATCTGTCGAGCACTCTGTGTTTGCATACTGTGTACTCTTTTGTCAATTCGGACTTAACTCAATCATGCTAGATTCTGACCTTTCGGAGGCTTTGTCTCCAGCCCGAAACTAATTTTTTTCCCCAAGTACGGACTAGCCTGTGGCCACATTTTCCCTTAAAAAACCCCCTGACTTTGAGCGCTTCTTTGAATCGCTCCCGACTTTCATCCCGCCTTACTGCCGCTTTGCTTGGTGAACCTTCCCCTCAGTCCCATGTACTGAGACTCCATACCTTCGAACGTCTGCTGTGGACTACCCGGGCTTCAGGACAGGTGTAGTATTACCCAAACCAACAACTCCTCTAAAAATCCCTCTATCCCATTCCAACCTTTATTTCCATAGGTATCTGTGTGAGTGTGCTGCATACGCTGTTTGATTGTATTTTAATAAAACAACATTATTATTTCACTTCTGTTTGCTCCTTGACTCGGCCTGACCCTGTAGACATTGGGTGAAAGATTCCACTCTGTTGCCCTGCCTCTCGTATTGCTGGCTTCTGGTCTTTGCTAATTTCCCCAACTCATGTAAATTGAGAGTGCACTTAAGTGTCCCTCCCGGGACCCCCAGAAAACAGGGTAACAGTTTCTTCCACACTACACAATTATAGCACTTTGATACCTGTTTTAGTGCCATGACTGCAGCCTACAGAACTTGAGCACTAGGACTCTATGGCAAAAAATTCTAAATACCTCACAAAACCATAGATTTCAGAATATTATAGGATGGAGTCTATGATGGTGAGCCGGTGGGCAACAATAGTCTTGTTTTTTATTAAGTGCATGAAAGCTGCTTTGGGAGCCTTTTCAGCTGAGAAGTGGGACAAAAATGCTTTAAACAAACAAATAAAACTATAAAATACAACATTAATAAAATGCAAAGCTGTCACAGGAACATAGGAAACTTGCCTTACTGACTTGGACGAACACATGCAGAATGGCAAAGTCTCAACCACAAATGCACAGACCACAAAAGACCATCACCAAAACATAGCTAAAGCTAAAGTATATCCGGGTGGTCTTCCATCCATGTAGCCACTTGGCTTCTAGAATCAAATGAAGTTCTGTGTGTTCAGGGTAATATGGTAGTGTCAGAGTAATATTGAACCAAAACTTAAGATCTATCCTCACCAAAACTTTGTTTAGGAATTGGACTTTAAAAAGGTGTTTAGTATTTGGGGGGAAGGAAATGGAAGGGAGTGACTGACATGTCTGCCCCTAATCTTACAGCAAGGGTAGGCAAGTTATAGAAATCCAAAGGCCACATATGTCCTTGGAAGTCAGTTCTGGTTTTGAAAGAAGCTTCCTTGGGCTAAAAAGTCTGGAAGGCATCTTGCAAAATTTCCCCCACAGGTGCCTTTCAAAATCAAAGCTTTTTCCCCCAAAATGGTGGTAGGATGGGCACAGAACCATATGGGAGGGTATTATGAATTTTCTCACCTTTGACCTGTGAATAGAAGATGGACCTGTCAATCAACCATAAAATGCACTTTGCTTTCTCTTTTCCCAAAGTATATTTTAACAGAGGCTCTCCAACTTTCCAAACAGAAGGTGATGGTGGTAGCTAATAATACACATTTAAAAATTACAAGTCCCATAACCACTGCAGACACTTTCCAAATACATTCTGAAGAGCCTGGGGATGGGGGGGGGCGGATCCTGCCACCTGGCCTAGGGATGGCTTGGTAACAGCACAAGTGGTCAGATAGTTCTAGTCTGCTTCCTTCCAAGACAGATTGTTACTTCTGGGGGACCTGTAAAGCTATAGAAGCATTCCTTTCCCGGTGGAAACAGAAACAAGATGATTGATTCTGAGCCAAAACTTCTGTAGACAAGCAAAAATGCCTCCCAGAGTCCTCTGTCCTTGACCTCCCAGATGCCAGTATCCTAGTACTTGCCTGCTACCTTTTATTTTGAAATTGAACAATAGCAGTGTACAGGATTTTCAGAGAAGGAGTTCTTGGGCAGCTGGTTGCTCAGTTAGCAAATTCTGCACACACAAAATCAATACATCAATAGGCAGTTCAGCTGTAGGTGGCAAATGTTCAGGTATGAGCTAGTGAAAACAGTTTTTTAAAAAATTTCTCTAATAAAGAACTTAAGCAATTTCAGTCAGAACTACACAGTCATATAGAAGAGGGGTGGGCAATTTATGGCTCTCCAGATGTTGTTGAACTGCTGCTTCTCTCAGCCCTAGCCAGTATAGCTAATGGTGAGGATGTTTGGGAGTTGCAGTTGAACAATATCTAGAGGTCCAACCATTACCTGATCTGATATCGCAAAAATTATTCTTCATAGCTTCTTCATAGAAATATTACTACAAGACAACTCAGTAGTAAGAATCAATTCTACATAAAGATCATTCTCTACAGAAAGGTCAAAAATAATGTTCTATCTAATGTCTTTTTTGAAGTACAACTACCTTGACTTGTCAAGCGACAAAGATTCCTACGATGTTCACAGCATAGCATTTAAATCTCAAGTCATCAGGGACAACTAGCATATTAACCTAAATGAAGAATTAAAGAGAAATGTTCATAGTCTTGATTTGAACTGTAGGTTTGCCACCATCTATCAGTTTAACGAACAAAAATGCAGCAGCCAGGTGAAACATTCCCAAAAATGGAGATATGGCAATATGTGGTAGGTATGTGCAAAAATGTCATAATAGTCTTCTTTCTCTCTTTTAAAAAAAGCAACTGGACAGACAGTAAGTCAGAGCAATATGGATTCTCAACCTTTTCCCTCTGCTGCTTTTTTCCTATTCAGCTCACAGGGCTCTTTCACACTATTCAGTTATAATGTTGATTCCATTTTAAATGCCATGGGTACATCCTATGGAATGCTGGGGTGTGAGGCCCTAAAATTCTCTGGTTAAGAATTCCAAACACCCTTCCCTAAACAGCAAGTTCCAGGATTCCATAGGATGTTGTCATAGCAGTTAAAGTGAATAATGCTATAACTGTGTCATGTGAAAGGGCCCACACACCTGGTTGCTTTCTATTTATGAGGTGAAGGCGAGGTGGGAAAAGTAGCATATATTTTTGAACAAATGGCTTGGGGGTAAAGGAGCATTTGCACCTGAACAACCTTTCTGCAGTGTCCTGTGTTAGCAGACTGCCAAAACTTGCAGCTATCTAAACAGGTTATTAACAAGAGCTAGCAGGCAAAGTTTGTCTAAAGTCATTTTGCAGTCTTAGTTCTCAGCAGGTTTAGACAGATAGAGTCCAAATTTACCATTAGTCCAGAGAGAGAGTGTCCAACAGCAAAATTCATAGACTAGGTGAAGGTCAAGGAGCACAAGCAAGGAATTCAGGAGTAAGCTAGATTACATCCACCAACAGGATCAGTTGACCACAACAGCTTCCTCCCATTCTGGTGTCCTGTTATATGGGCTCAGAGTCCTCCCAGATGTGGCTTAATTAATATGTCCTTTTTATATCAACACTGCCAGACGCCTGGATTCTCCCTTTTCTACCTACACTGGCTGCTTTAAGTACTGTCCCTCTTAGGTCTCTAGGGTGTGGCTGCTGGGAAGGGTCTTGTCTGGGTCCAGTGGCAGGGGCATGACAGCAGCTGTGTTTTATTTTAAAAACAATACCATCCTGTTACAATGACTGTGTTACACAAATCTGTTGTGCATCCATTAATCTGTCCCTAAGTGTTGGGGAAAAGCTTCTGTTGATGTGTTAGGCTGCTGTTAGAGGTACACGAATACCAGAAAAAGCTGGCAACAGCATCCGCCATTGTTTACATTTTAAGGAACACTTTTTTTTCTAGTTCTTCAGGCTTGGGCAATTCTGGTTCGTCCAATTAGTAAAAATATAATTGCTTCCCCATCTAATTTTCTGAAAATATGAAGTCACTAATTGAATGCAGAGGTAGATGACAAAAATTAATATTTAGAAATCAACACAGTTTGACCAGTATGTCACTCTGCATTGGGATAATATTAAAACTGGCAATAATGTACAACACGAACAAAAAGAATATTAGAAATTCCCAGCTGAAGTGATTCAAACATCAGGCTAGCTTCCTCCACAATATATTATCATTTAGACAATTTAAGAGCAAATAAATAAATAAATAAGGATAAGTGAGTGATCCCCTGAAATCAAGGTTGAGTAGAATTCAGTACCTCAATTTTGGCTGTTAGTTTGTAACAAGTCAATGAATGTAGTTTCCCACAACAATTCTCAGTTCCATAATATGTTATGAATCATTGTCCAAGACTATATTCCAAAGAATCTATACTTATTGTATAGATTCTGTTGAAATAAACAAGGGCTATGAAAGAAAGCAGTTTTAAGTAGACAGTGCCCAAAGTCTGTTCATAGTAACCTATCAAGATTTTGCCAATTCCTGGGAACCATTTTTCATAGCCCAGGTCATGATCATCAAAGGCACTGGGTATCTCTTCTGTCTCTTATCACTGATTATTCCTAGAACTGGGAAACTTAGATTTTGAAATAAGTCATTCCCATTACATGTTGCAGCACTGAACAAAGTAATTTGTTGTTTTGACTCATTTCAGTGTCAAAAATAATCAATTGTACTGCTCATTGCTTTTTCCATTACTTTTTTGGGAGAGGAGGGGAATCTTTTATAAGAAAATGGCATAAAACCTGGGACGTGGGAGAGATCTACTCAGAATGCCTCTTAAAATACCTTAAAGTTTCCTTTAGAAGTGACTAAGAAAAATAACCAGAAAATGTTGCTCACTGTGCCAGAAAACATTGACTTTGTTCTTTACTCATTATGTAACTTCTGAAATGTAGCTTCATTCTGCCCTTGTTAGCAAAATGGTAACTTAGAATACGTAACAGGTTTGCAAGCGGGCATTCATGTGGTACCACCAATGCACCAAGAGGCAAAACAGCCCCTGCCTCTCCACCTGGACCTTTCTTGGTCCTTTAGACAACCTCTCTTGCCAGCTTGCTGTACATAGTACACAGAGAAGAAGTGGAGGAGTAGATTAGGGGTCAAAATAAGGAAGGGATGAAAGAAGCAAGAAGCACTTTATGTTCACTTTTCTTGACTGATTTCAAGTTTATCTCATTTTTCACTCAGTAGCAACACGGCAAACCTATCATCACTCAAGTTTCTGTTTTCCTTAAATGAATGATAGTATCCCTACTAAAGTGGGAGCATCCACACAGACCACGATGACCATCATCCTTGTTTGTCCTCTGCTATGCCTTTCTCCCTTTTCAAAACAGGCACTGTTTGAAAGGAAGGGGGATTAAATCCCCTCTCACCTACTCCCAGGGTCCAAAATGGAGTAGTAGTGGTAGTGGAATGTGGTGGCTGCCATTTGATGAAATCTGAAGAGTCAGGAAATCTTGTCACAAATTTCACAGATTAGAATTTTGAAAAGTTCTTCCTTCATAAAATGTTGCCTAAATGAAAAGAATGAAAAGGAACACAAAATAAATTCAAGCAGACAGTAAGGGATGCAAAAAGCATTCTGAGAGCATATTGCTAAAAAACATTAAGACCCAAAATTAAAAAAATGTCTTGAAATATATCACAAGAAGGGAAATGTAGTTCTGCTGACAAGGGAATTAAAGGAGTACTAAACTAGAATGAGGAGATGGAAAAAGTAGAATGAATCACCTGCGTTATTACATTGTAAAACAGGGCTGATGCTTGTACCAGCTGGAAAATGAACATGTAGCCAGGAATTATTTATTTAGTAATTGGAGTGAAGTGAGATATGGTGGCATTAAGCTGGTGTGTCACAGGCTAGTCTTGCCTTCAAATTGGCTAAGTATATCTAAAAAGTCTAGACGGCTAGTAAATGTTGCCTAAGCCAGTCACACACTGCGAACTCTTAAGTTTGTACAAGCTTGTATAGGACATTGAGAATAATTATTTCAGAGTTGTTACTGTGGTAACATTTCAACTGTGCAGTTTTCTTTACTATTCATATTATACTGCAAGCCTCTGCAGCAGTTTGGCTTGGAATATATTGGCACAGAATATCCACAATCTTTTTTTTTATAATATTTATTGAATGTATATACTTATACAAAGTAGACCTGAACATATAAAACATATACCTGAACATATACATGTACAAAATGAGAAACGGGAAGCATTGCATCAAAACGAATTGTCAAAGTGAAAACCAAGTATATCCATAGTTTCTATCCCCTTTTGTTATTCGTTTCAAATTTAAACAATGTTATGTTAAATTATATTGTATTGTATTATGTTGTTAAACTATAAGTTTTTACATATCATAAAATAAATAAGAATAAGTACCACTTGTCTGTGTTTTATAAAAGTTCTGTTAATAAAAGATATACCAAGAAAATAACGACTTCTTACATTCCTTCCTCAGCACACTTTTGGGTTTACTAGTCTGTCACATTGTCAATATTTATATTAAGAAGCTTCTATACCAACTCATTCAGCTCTGACCTAGTAACTCCACAATCTTTGGAATGATCAGGGAACAAAGTGTTAATGGCTTTAGGGGCCAAAGGAGATGCAAGGAGCAAGATGAATGGAGGATTAGAAAAAATACAGATACCTTATTGGAGTAAAAGATGGTCACACCAATAGAGCTTCAGCAGTGAACTCTTCTCAGCTTGACTGCTGGGAAGAATCATGGGATTACAAGTTGTAGGATCCCATATGGGCAGAGGTCACCACACAGTTCACCCTGCCACTTGGGAGTGAATCAGGTCCAAGAGGTTCCCATGGGGAATGTGTCTCTGGAAGCCTTTACCCTCAGATCCTTTAAGGCAGGGATCGGCAACTACACGAGGTTCAGGGCCAGCACCTCTCACCAGAACCTAGAGGGTAATCCTTTGTGTTGTACCTACCCCAAATTGTTCCTCTCAATGACGTGGGCTGGGATTTCAACATGTTTTTGCCTACTCTCTGGTCTGGTTTTGGCTAAGGAGAGGCCTTTTGCCAAAGTAGAAATTTCAGAAACCTTTCAGTTTTGGAAAAAGCTGGATGGAGGACAAAAATAACCCCCATCGCTTTCTCGAGAGTGCAGAGGCTATTTGAATAAAAGGATATTTCCCCTGCCCCTCAAAAACTGTGAAGCCCTCACAGGCTACAAAATGGCATTGGTGCTCAAATTTTTCTTGCCCCTCCTTTCAGCAGATTCCCAATGCGAGAGATAGGCATTCAGGCCTTGTTCTCCCCAAACTGGTTCCAGGTGAATGCAAAACCTACCTGCACCAAAATTGTAACAAGGACTTAAAGAAGGATTCAGACACATGAGAGAATTATTTCTCTATGCAGTTCTAACACACAAATCTTCAAGGGAGGATAAGGAAAGTCCACACAGACTGGGCATCAGTGATATGGTTGAGACCATTTATAAGCTCCCCAGGAAGACAAGAGAGCAAACTACTCTTCTCAGATCTTCCCATCAACATTTGATGCCAGCCTAGACAACTCAACATCTGATTTGTAGGCCTAGAGAAAAGTCTCCCAAGAGCCGTTGTTAATCCAATTGGCTCCTGGCAGTATGGCCATACCATCACAATTGAAGATAATGGTGCTAACAGGGGCCCCGTGTGAGCTTGTTCCTTTCCAACAGGAGGTTCATGGCACAGGTTCTGCAAGAAGAAATATTGATCAGTTTACTTAAGATTAAAATCTTAAAAAAGATTTAGAGAAGGAGGAGCTACGTGTGAGAGTCTACAGATGGGTCATCCAAGAAAATAAGGAACCAAAAGGAGAAGGCAGATGGGAAAAACAAAAGCTTGAGGAAAGGCTTAGAAACAGTGGCCTAGAGAACAAAGAGAAAACATGGATCCAGCCTTATGATTGGCATAGATCCCACAAACACCAAAGGGAGGAGAGATGAATGATTTTTCTGATCCTTCCCCTGTAGCTTCCAGTTTACCTTAAAAATCTGATGCAGTGTTTGAGAGACCCTCCAAAGTATCATAAAAAGCAGGGACAGTGGAGGCGGGGTAGTGAAAAATGATTTCTTGTGCCCTTCCTCCAGCTCAGAAACCTTGGTAAATCTCAGTCTGTTCAGTGAATGGAAAGCCCAGTCTTGTTGCCAGTGGTGGCTGGTGGCTCTGCTGTCAGTGGGGGTGGTGAATCCGCTCTGAAATTTAAAGGAACTATGCAGGATACTAAATATGTGTAGGGTGATAAGGTTCAGAATCTTGGATATCTTATTTAAAGTTCAAACTAATTCACAGAATGGATTAACTGCCTCGTTCCATCTTGCAGTGATTGTTGCAATTGACCAGTAGCCATTTGTCCCACCAGTTTTCTTTAGTCTTAAGACATCCCCTGTAGGGAAAATTCTGCTAGGTCCTGCTTTTATCACTTCTGCCTAGTTTGACCAGGCAGCTCTACAAAAAACAAAAAATAGATAATGGCTTTGAATACAAAGCTTCATAGGTTGCCAGGTAAGAACAGACCTTGGACCAAGTTCTTCTCTTTATTCTTCTCTTTATTTCTATCCTGCCTTTCGTCAGAATCAGGATTCAACGTGGCTTACAAGTAAAATCAGATACAATAAAGATAATATGCAAAATATTATAATTAAAATGTATTTAAAGCATTACAGTTTTGAACTACAGTTGGCCCTCCGCATTCACAGGTTTAACATGGACAGATTTGATTGTTTGTGAGTTTCCCTCCCCTCAAGCACAGTTTTTCCACATTTTGCAGGGATCCTGAGACCCTAACCCCAGTGAGTGTGGATGGCCAACTGTACATGAAGACATAAAAACAGTTGAAAAAAACAGTACAGCACCTTCCAAAAGTTCTTTCTTTAAAAACAGCCAAAACCTTAGGGAATAGAAAAAGTCCTCATCTGCTGACAGAGAGCCAACAAGGGGTGTGTGTGTCATTCTAGTCTCTCTAGGAAAAGAGTTCCTTCCAGAGCCAAGGGACTGCCACTGGGAAGACCCACCAGACATTTCTGTGTGGGCAGTGAGGTTCAGTGAAAGCCTCTCTTGAAGATCTCAAAGCCCAACCAGGCTTATATGGGTGAATATGGCCCTTCAGAGGGCCTGGAGCTGAGCCGCATAGGGCTTCATAGGTAATAAGCAGAGGCGTATCTAGTATAAACAGCACCTAGGACAAGTGTGAAAGTTGTGCCCCTATCTCTGGGACTGTTCCCTCTGCCACCTCCTCTGCTACTTCCAACACTGCTTTTTTGCGTGTGTGCTCCCCCTGGCATTGGGGCCCAGGGCATGTGCCCTACTTGTCCCACCCTAGATATGCCTCTGGTCATAAGTGGCATGCAGTGAACTCAGCATGCTTCACTAATCAAGCACTATGTGTGAGTTGTAGATGAGAAACCATATCTCATGCTTTCTGTGCTCTGACAGCTGTAAGACCTTGCCATGTAAAGCATTTGCTCCCCATCTGTACAGAAAGGCAATGAAGGAAAGCGTCTGAGAGGGCGGGGAAAGGCAACTTTCCTCCTGCAATGCTGCTAGATTTATTTTCAGCGGATGACCTTCTTCTGTTACATAAATCCACACGATTGATCAAACGAGATCCACTTGAAAGCACCCACTCTTCTTGTGCTACTTAAATTGGGAGAACAACAAACTGCAAGTGGGGTGCTCTGACTTTCTGCAGACCTACTTGAAAGCATTCTGTTGCTGAGAAGGGAGCGGGGAAGTGTTCTGGTATTCTGAATTCCTGGCAGCTGCCACAATGTTCTGTGCATTGTGGACTTCTCATTAATCACAGCTACTGCTTCAAAGGGCCCCTGACAATGCACCGCAACAAGAACCAGGCAATTATCTTTTTTTGTAGGTTTTTAGGGACAGGTCTCCAAGCTGATGTATTGCATACTGTTCCTTGCTGTCACTGCCACTGCTACCACCCACCTAGAGACTATGAGTGCATTCGCTGTACAAAGAGCTGTGTGACCGTCACTTTCTTAAAAAGTGAGGGACTGTGGGCGCTTCAGATGTTTGGGACAATAATTTCCACAATTTCTTAGCACATATATGGCACATATATTAGACTGAATGATGTATGGCTACAAAACATATTTAAGTACCACTATCACCCTGCTTTCCAAAATTCATGAACTGTGGTTGTTATCCAGAGCATGGATAACCATGGCCAGGTTATTTCTGTCCAGGAGAAGCTGCAACTAGTGGATGAAGGGGCTTATAGTGTTGAACAGGACAGAGACGGCCTAGATATCAAAGGCAATTTACTTTGTTGCTGCCAATGGACACCAACATGTTTTTTACTGCCTTTGTTCTCAGTCCCCACGTGACAAAGAAGCAGTGGGGCCTCTGTTACTTGCATCAGCCCTCCCTTAAGACCACCTTAAATATCACCTTAAACCAGTGTCTTAAATGATGCAGGTCTGAGACTCAGACATTTTCTCTTTTCTACTCCTGCATGATTTTAAAAGTCTTTGCCTAATGAAGAAATCAGATAGCTTTGAAATTCAGCAGAAAGCATTTTGCTGCTTTGGGCTGAATAAAAGTATAAGCACAACATGTATTTTTGGGTTTTGTTGTATTTTGAAGATACTTGGTGCTGTGGATGCCACCTGGGCCTCCAGTGACAATGCTTGAGAGGTTAATGCTCTCAGACTGTAGCTTGAAGCTCATGAACACAACACAATTGAATATCCTCCAACATCGCACAGATGAAAATTGAGACACATATGGCCAAGCAATATCAGTGTATGATCAAGACTAAGGGAAGTTATGAATGAGGAAGACCAGACATGCTAGATTGTGGCAGATTGCTTTTGCTTGAGTCTATTGAAAAGACTCTGCCCACTCCTCTTCTCCCATTACTTTTGCACTTTGAACTCCGTTTGCGGCAATGAAAGTAAGATGAAGACAAAGGGGCAACATGGGAGGAAGAGCGAGAAAGTGGGACTTTTTAAGAGCAGCTGAAAAATGGGATGGCAGAGAATTAATTGAAACTGTTCCTGCCACATTGGGACATTGGAGGATCTTGTTACCCCAAAACATGTCTGACTTGGGGATCCACCCACGATGTCAATACCTCCATGAACCAGTGGGGAATATTAGCTCAAAGAGGAGGCCTGGGGAGGATAACCTCATGAGATCTTTTACACCTATGTTTACCAGTACTGGTGCAGGGAAGAACCAATTAGAGATCCAAAAGCAAACTTAATGTGTTTTATTGGGACAATTGCAATCACACACACAAGATCCAAGCAGTCACATGATCACACAAGGAAGGAAAAAGGAGAAAAGTTTTGGACAGCAAAATATTCAGGGCAAAGTGGGTGATATTTACCAATCCAGAAGAATAGTGAAGAAGCAGCAATGTGGCTTAGATGCAAGTCTAAGCACAATACACAATTAGAACTCAGAGCAGCAGAATGGTGACCAGCAATCAGTGTACTGCAAATGGATAGGCCAAAAACTGGGATTTAAATACCCTGTTACTTTCTGGAGGGCTAAGGTGTTATTGGCTCTCAGGCCAAGTAAGCAATGCAGTCCTGGGAGTAGACAATGAGGTCTAGAACAGACTAATGGTTTTAGCATTAGGTGACAAAGGGCTAATGGCTGTCCTGATAGCTCAGTACTTGTCAGACAGATGTGTAGATAAAAGGGGAAGTTTGCTTGGTCAAAGGGAAAGGAGTTAAAACAATCAACCATTTTGTGGGAATCTTCCAGGTACTATTGTCTAAGAGATTGAGTCATTGGAGGCTGACTGCAAGCCTATTATTGCTGGAGTTTCCTGCTGATTTCCTGACTATGGCCCTTTTCGCATGGCATTTTCAATGCAAAAGGGCCCCTCGAGCATCGCGCACATGTGAGGAGTGGTTCACATGACACACTCACATTTGCATGACGCTCCAGGGCCGGATAGGGACTGCGCATGCATTTTTTCATTTTTGGCATTAAGCCGGAAATGGTGCATGATCGTGCATCGCTCCAGGGCCCCGCACACACTTATCTTGTGTGCGGAGCCTCAGGAGCTGGGACGGTCGCACTTCCTGTCCAGTGCAGCCTGGGAGGGTCCCAGGCTGCACTGCGAAAGGAAGAGGCAGGGCTCTCTTGTGAGCAAGAAGCTCATGCGGAGCCAAAGGACCCCGGATGCGAGAGCCTCTTTCCAGAGGCTGCTCGTGCGAGCACCGCACTCCAGCACTGAAAATAGGTGAGTTGGGGACAGGGCCTATGACCTGGTTATGCCTGGGTGTCTCTTCTGACCAAATCCACAACACACGTGTTTGGTCAATCTTTTCCTCTTATCCAGCATGGCCATTCAGCCATAGCAGCATATAATTTATATTTATGCCAATTAACATATTTGGCCAATTAAATCATATTTTGCTCATCTAAACCATATCATAGTGAGGAGGGGGGTATTTGGCCTGGTAACAGTATGCAATTATAGCATTATATTCCTCTTTAACCATCATGGCAACATCCTATAGGATCCTGTGACTTGTAGTGGCAGACTAGACCTTTTTGGCTGAGAATTCTAAACATCCCTCCCAAAACTGCCAATCCTAGAACTCCATGGGATGTTGTCATGGCAGCTATAGTACAGTATAGCACTATAATTGTAGAGTGTAAAGGGGCTCCTGGTCTAAGAAGCTGGAATGCAGCCCCATGCGTAACAGCTTGAACAACACCTTCTTGGTCAGACAAGCCACTTATTAACAGAACCTTCAGCTTATTGGTGCTCATCCCAACTATTCTTGTTTCTAAATACTGATTCAACCTCTTCACTGGCTTCACAAAATCTGGAAAATGGAATGAAGTAAGCCATCTGGGTTGCCATTATATGGCATTTCCCATAAAAGTGCAGAATGAGTTCACTCAGTATTTTATACAGGTGTTAAACAGCATGGAACTCTAGAAAACACCCTAGTGGAATTGCCAAGGGGCTGGGAAGTAGTCTCTTTTCACCATCCTCTGGCATAATCCAAGCAGAGGTGGAACCACTTTGCTGTCTGTCCAGACAAGCCTATCTATTTTGTGCATTTTTGGTTTGCCCAATAAAAGTATCACTGTTTCGTGGATTTTGAATGCTATTGTATTTTGATGTATGGCTCTCCCTGGATATATGTGTGTGTGTGTGTGTATTTAGAAAGATGCTGTGGCAGGTGATATCAAAATGAGGAAGACAGCAGGGGTAAGAAATAATATAATACAAGAAATGAAACTATCAGAGGTTAGGGAGCACATCTGCCATCCAATGGACTGTGGAGGGCCACACATCCCTGTTACTTTTATGAGTAATGAGGACATAACAGTCCTTTCACTGAATAACATAATGCCTGGTAACATTGTTCATTATGTTTGCGTGTAATGATTAATGTTAGCTTTTTACTTCCAGAATGTTAAGGGGATAATTTGGAAGGGGGGATTTTTAGTTATTTTTCTAAAGCTTTTTGTTGAGATTAATTTTTAAATTATATGTTTACTTTAAAAGTAAAGTGACAAGCAACATGTTACCTCTTAAAAGTGCTAACATGTTAGCTTTTGAATATAACAGTCTCAGCTCTGGGGTGATAGTGGAGATAAATTAAAATGTTGGTAACTACCTTAGATTAGGTTTGGGTCATGATCATCCCAGTCTGTGATAATATAAGCCCCTTACCTTTGTCCTTGAAACCACTGGTAAGTTTTCTGAAGATGTTTGAATGCTAACAAGAAAAGCTTGTTAATATTTAAACACACCACACATATCTTTGCTGCAGGTAACCCATTATATGCAATTTTGTGCTATTACTATAAACTTCCTTTCACAGAACCACTTTGCTATTACGAAGCATCAGCCGACTCCATTTAACCGGTCTGACAATGGAGCATCAGGAAAGGTATCATTGCTTATAATCTCAAAGCCTATTTCATGCTTCGACTGCTTGCCCTTTCATTCTAAGCTAATGGAGAAAGAGATGTTGAAGGAGAAGTGGGTGCTGAAAAAGAAGGGGGGCGGAATTGTCAGCAATAAGAAGCAGGAACAGATAAAAAGCATGCGACCATAGAATTTGCTTGCTGGCTAGTTCAATCAATGTGAAATTCAGTGCCCCACCACATTAATTGTTTGCCCCATTTCCCCTTTCAGATTGTTAAATGAAATGTTGCAGGATGGTGGAAGTGAGCAGAATTCTCCCCTTGATGCAACACTTAAAATATTGGAACACTTTCTTAATCCCCATGCCTCATCTGTCTCTCTGATCTGACCTTCACTCCAGTTAGTCTGTCCCTTTACTGAGCGGCTTCTGGGTCACATCCTGGAAAGAGAAAGGGCCAAAATGGCTCAGAGAGGATAAGAAAATGTGGTGACATGTCCCCCCATGTCCTCTAGGGGGCACTGGTGGCATTTGAGGACATTTATAGGGGTGCATCAGGAATGCGCACCCCCCAGGTCCCCTGAATGGCTCCCCAACCCCTGACAGATGCTCACTCCTGCTTTATTTCATCTGTTCTATCTTTGTGCTTGCTATCAAATATGATAGCTTCCTTATAATGTCAGTAAATATTTTAAAACACTCTTGATTCCCTGATTTTAAGATGATTTCAGATGCTTAACTTTCTCCTCTCTTAACAGGAACTGTGTTCTGAAAAGAACAGAGGGCCCTGGGGCATCTTAAAGAATGCCTGGTATTATTTGACATAAACAGAAATGGGTTGGAGACCATGAAAGTTTGTGGCAAATAAAACATGTTTGTCTTTAAGGTGCCATAAGGCTCTCTGTTGTTTTTGCTGCAACAAGCTAACATGGTTGTTGCCCCCTCTCTGCACTGTGTTCAGAGGAGATTCACAGTCTAATTTGGCCCCATTGCTTCAATCATCCTAAATTGTCTCATTAGAGAAATCTGGAAAGTGGAAACCTTATTATCTGGAGAACTGGCGGCTGACAGAGAAAAATGGGTAGTGGTGTTCTTATACAAATTATTCCCTCTCTGTTCCGCCTCCCTCTCATCCTAAGACTAGGCAAATCCTCAAAGTTTGGGGAGAGGAGAGGAGAAGAGCCCCATCCATACAATTACTTCCAATAAATTGGAGAGCTCTAGTAAAGGAAGGAAAGAGATAAATGAGGGTCTACAAAGGTAGCAATCCATCTGAGGTTCTCTTCTTTACCATGGAACAATAACCTCCTCTCCACTCAGCCTCTTCTGTTTCAAAAGAGCTCCTGTAACAATGTCATTGTCACTAGGGGATATATCTGTGTATGTAGGGCAGACTTCGTTCTTTTACTCCACCAACCGGGGTCATCAAGATACATATATTTACTAAGCATCTCATTCACCTTGTACTTACAGCCCTATAAACGTGACACACAGATGGTAAGAAATGGCACCAGCTACATGTGGCACCCTACAATATCATTTAACGTGCTGCAGACCTCTAGCTTGGAGCACTGACTCTACAAATAATATACAAACTCCTGGAATAAACAAACATGCTGTAAGATAAGATGGGACTGATAAACAAATTGTGGTAAATTCTTGAGGCATATGCCTACCCAGAAACTGCATTCAGAATGTACTAGAATGGAATCTTCAAAAATCACAAGCAAATGGAAAGATTCTCAGTGGCTCAGTCATGTACAGATTTCCATATATACTCGTCACACAAGAGGCAGATTTTTTACAATATTTTTTAAAGGAATGGGAGAAAAGAATGAAAAATTGTTGTATCATTTTAAACTGTATTTAAAAAGTAATTATACAGGACTTAACTATATAAAATATTATATACTTTTTTTCAAAAACTATATAACTACTTTTTCCTTGTTGTTGTTTTTTGTTCTTATCTCTCAGCCTCCACTCATGCAGCAGTGCATGTAAGTTATTCTTGCTGCCACTTGGTAAGAAGAGCTGTATGAATGGCTGCAGTGAATGCTAATGAAAGTAAAGGTTTTCATTTCAGAAGGCCATTTAGGAAGAAAGAAAACAGGATCACTGATGCAGCCAACATAGATTGTAAACTACCAGTCAGTTACTAACTAGTTCACAGTGGAGACACTTGGGGGGGGGATTTATTCCTCATCATACCTGCCTGCCTTTGGTGGGGAACCTCCCTCCAAGTGCTGGGATTTGGCCCTGGCCCTTTTATTGGAACAGTACAATAGAATACTAACGTTACTCTGAAAAGCAATTGTCTTCTAAGAAATTGTCAGACTTTTCCCCCTACAACTAAAAATACTTTAGCTTAAGACAAGATTTAAGGTGCTTTCATATTCACTTCTGCCTCAACAAACCTGGAAAGTTACCATGTTCAACTTCACCTTCATGTAGAATTTTGAAAAATTACAATTTTTGTACTATAGCTCCACAATCATCCCATCCAGCATCATCAGTGACCATGCTGGCTGGGTAGTTCTGGGCATTGCATCCTCAGAAATTAACTATTCTAAGTACTATTTTCATGCTATGGAACTAGTTAAACACATGCTACATAGTGCACTCACTTTTATTTCCACACTACACTGTTATAGTGCTATTATTCCACTTTCAACATCCTATGGAATCCTGGGGTTTGTAGTTTAGGGCGGGGCATTTAGAAATTCTCAGCTAGAGAGCTCTTTGGCCTTAGTGAACTACAAATCCCAGAATTCCACAGGAGGTTGAAAGTGGGATAACAGCACTATAACAGTGCAGTGCAGAAATGGCCTTAGGGTGCAAACATTCTAAAGGCACTGGATCCCATCTGATCCTGGAAGTTAAGCAGGGTCAACCTCGATTAGTACTTGGATGCCTGACTGTCAATGAACACCAGGTGCTGTAGGTTATATTTCAGAGGAAGGAACTGGCAAAGCCACCTGTAAGGATTCCTTGCCTAAGAAAACCCTATGAAATTTATAGGGCCACCATAAGTCAACAGGCAACCTGAAGGCACATATACAAACATCCACATTAGACAAGTATTGTGCTATTGCTTTGCATCATTCACAGAATTTGACAAGGAAACAATTCAGAAGTGGTCCCCCCTGCCATTTATAACCTCCTGCCTCTTTTCTAGGTTTTTTTCCCCTTTATCAAAATAAATTTACTATGAAGAAAAAGAAAAAGTAGCCCCCAAATTTCTTAAAGAGTCTGGAAACTGTTTGGAAACATGCATTGTGGTTGTTGGCTCCCATGTCTGTGGGGTGGTGAACCTGCTCTGTGTTTGAGTTGGAACTGTACAGGAGTGATCCCCAAAACAGGCTTAGCACCTTGGATAAACTCCTTTAAAGATCTGACTACACCCCGGGGCAGAATCACCTACATAGGAGCCATCAGTCCCTGCTGGGAAGAACTCCTAGGCTGTCCCTTGCTTAGTAATCTAAATGAGAGACAGTGGGAGCCACATGTTAAATGAGAATACTAGTAAAATAAACAGATACTTTTAAAAAAGGACTTATCTAGTGCATTCCCTCACATACTCAAAAGACAGAGAACAAATTCCTGTTGAATTCATTTACATTTCTTTTCATTTATACTGGTGTTACAAAATTCCTAGTGGCTTCTGGCACGTTTATTTTGCTTATTCAAACTCACCACAAATCATAATTGATCTGACAAACTGAACTCTGGCCCACAAAACATTATGCTGTCACAAATTGGTTAAGTCTATGGGTGCCCCAGGAGCCTGTCTTTTTTGGCTGCTTATAGACTTAAAATGGCCATGCCTCTGGAACCTGCCATCACAAAACTCTTCCAGACAGAGGGAGAACTCTAGATGCCTGGCTCCAAACTGGCTGGCTCTCATTTTAATTTACATTTAGATGGGTTTTTGAGAAAAAGGAATGTAAAAGTAGTCTAAGAAGAGCATCGCGTATAAGGAATATCCAGCAAACCTACACAAGATATTAGTCATTTGGGTGCAAAGATAGGCATAGATAGGTTATGAAAAAGAGAATTAAGACACAACCTGAGTTTCTAGCTGTATCTGTCTATTGTTTAGGGGGAGATTCTATGAAATAAACAATAACATACAAATAATAGAAATAATGAAAGTATACACTGCCTCACACTGTGGTATTTTATGGCTGTTCCTGTGTGCCTTCAAGTTGTTTCTGACTTATACCAACCCTACAATTCACAGGAAAAGTAGTCACTTTTTTTTTTACTTCCTTTAAAATCGTCTATGTGTGTCACTTTGCTCTTAAAACAGGGTTTTTGGGTTGTTGGTGGTGGTGGTTGTTTTTTGCCTTCAAGTTATTTCTGACTTATGCAAACCCTAAGGTGACCTTATCACAGGTTTTTCTGGAGTTGAAAGTGCGTGATGTGCCCACAGTCATCCGGGGGGGGGGATCAAATCCTGGTCCTCAGGACCATAATTGAATGCTCAAACCGCTACACCAGGCTGGCTCACTAAAACAGGGTATGTATAGATAATAAGCGCTTCTGTAGGTATGTTACCCCAAAACGTAGGTGCTACAAGGGCCCCCTCTGCAATGCCAAATACTTCCTTGAAAAAGTGGGGAATTAATTAGCTCAAAATCAAGGGGGCTGTGCGAGGGGGGCAACTTAGCGAGATCTTTCCTACCAGCATTTACGGGCACACGCAGGAAAAGAACCAGCCAGAGATTCAGAAGTAAGCTAAAATTGTGTTTTATTGAGGGAAATTCTCTCTGCATGCACACAAGATAAAAAATCACATATTCAGACAAGAGTTAACTGAAAGAGCAAGGGAAGAAAAATTATAGAGAGGCTGAGGGGGTTTGGGAGGGGGTTTGAGAAGAGTAGTGAAGAGCAGAAATGTGTTTCAGCTTAGGTAGGACCTAAGGACAGTTCTCATTTGGGAGCCAGATGGACAGAGTGATGGGTAGACCTTTGAGAGACTGCACTGGGCATCCTGAAATCAGGGGTATTTGTACCCTGAAAATAGCCTGTAGCAGTGAAGTTTCTAGATGCAAGACAAAGGGAACCTGTTGTGGACAATGAGGGCTTTTGCCTGTTGACGGGCTTAGTGCTTTGATTGACAAAGACATGATGAATGTTGTAACAGCTGTCTATTGTGGGTGCTGTGAGGAAAGAGGAAGGAATCCAGAAGTACAAGGGATGGATATCTGTCAATCAGTGTCCTGGTGGGCTCCTCACAGTTGGATTCCCTGGAAAATTCCATTTAAACCTATTATCCACTGGAATGGTGTGTATTTGCCTGACAAATGACTCAATCTTACCTTGGAGGAAGTTTCGAGTTGACCTGTCCTTCTCACATTTACAGTCAAATTCTTTCCCTCGCTCCGTTTGACCTCTCCGTCATCTCTCAGGCTTGCATTTGATATCAGTGCCAACTAAAGTGTGTTGCCAATTACATATGTTGCCAATTACATATGGTGCCCATCCAAACCACACTGATATTGGGGACCTCCAAAGTGGGGCCTTACAGGTGGTAGGGGGACTACTGAGAGTCCTAACTGGCTCCTAAGCAAGATGCATGCCCCCTGTACACTTTGTTTCAGTGTGGAAGTGACTTGGGTCATTTAAAAAAAGCTGCTGTGCTACCCAGTTTCTGCGTCACTGTGGCACTCCCTCCATCTCAACTGCCACTGCCCTGGTCTCAGAGAACAGAGAAGAGAGAGAGAGAGAGAGAGGAACCACGAGTATCTGCTGGGCTAAATCCCCTCTCCCACTGCCATTCCCTTTTCCTTGTGTGTCCTCTCTCATATAAACTATAAGTCTAAGAGCAAAGAACTGTCAATTTAACAATTTGTCAGAAAAAAATTGAAGGCAAACAACAACAACAAAAACAACAACACTGCTCTAAGAGCCTTTGCAGCTGAAGAGAGGGGCATAAATACTCTAAATAAATAAATAAATACATCCTGGGGGGTTATAGAAATACCTGATGGGCCCTCACAGCCTATGGGCCAAATAGCACCCACTCCTTTCCTAGATATTAGTAGCTAATCACGGTTACCATAAGACAAAAGATGTCTACAGCAGAAAATGTTTTGGTTCTTCTAACATGTCATCTCTTCTATTGTTTGATATTGACTACGTTGACTAATTGACTAACACAATTGCATTTTTTTACTAGATGTAATAAACATTAATGTGGGTTCATATATTAGTACGTAATAGATACCATATGACTGCAAACATATATCTGAATGTTCAAGCAATTCATTAAAGGCATTCAGATTTGGAATGTTGATCCCTGTATCAGCAAATATTTAGCTACAATGATAGGAAGGGTTGATTCTGTAATATTTTGGGGTGGATTATTTTGGTGTTGCTGTTGCTGTTCATTACATAGTCATATTAGACAAAGACAATAACCTTGAATCAATCTCTGCCATGGCAGCTGGTGGCTTCTGTGTCAGTGGGGCAGAGAATCCACTCCAGGTTTTAATCAAGGGTTGAAAGGTTTCCAAGGTGCTGAATTCTGTTTCTAAATACATTCAGCACTTTGGCTAACTCCTTTAAATCTAGCCAAAACCTGGAATGGATTCACTGCTCCAACGACATGGGAATGACTAGCTGCCACTGGCCCTGTGAAATAGATTGGACTTAGTCTGGCTGTTCTGCAATAAACAGCACCAAGATTAGCGGAAGCTCTCTGCTGGAGGAAGAGAAAGAGAAGGAATGTTTCCCAGGTTCCTCTTCTTCTTATGCTACTTCTCTTGGATTCTTCAGCCTTGTATCTGTGGTGTTTTGTGTCTTGCATATATGCATCTGGTTGTTTTGACTAGCTTGAAAGTTGCTGTTCCCAGCCATTTTATGTCATGTAGATCGTTGTCCAGAAAAGGCATAGGAACCTGGGGTCTGTGTAAATGTTGTGGCTTATTGAATTAACCTCATCGAGTTATTTATGATGGTGGAGTTTGTGGTTTGGCTTGTTCAGGGAAATTAGCATTGTTGGCCTTTTTCTGATAATATAAATTATTGCCTGGAACAGATGCTACACTGTGGTTTTAAGGCTGTTTTGTGGTTTATTACATCAGTCTCATCATGTTTGACTGGTAAATTTAATTCCTTTGGCTTTCTTACAGGTTTCCATTCTAGGTCAGTTTGGGAGATAATACTAAAGGAAGGGTTTTCAATTCTAAAATATTTTCCCCCAACTTCTTCTAACACAGCCTTCCTAGAAACTGGAAAGACACAAGCTTTGGAATGAGAAATGGGAACAAACTCCTTTAAAAATATGATGTGCTAGTCTGTAATCCTTTCCTAATTTGGGACCCCCAAAATGTGCTAGACTAGCAGTGCAATCCTATCCATGGCTCCTCAGAAGTAAGACCCATGGAGTGTGATGACTCTAAAGCCATTTCCATATTAGACTGTTATCGTGCTATTATTCCACTTTCAACATCCTATGGAATCCTGGGCTTTGCAGTTTAGGGAGGGGCCTCTGAGGTCCCTCTCTGAACTGCAAACCCCAGGATCCCATAAGATGTTGAAAGTGGAATAATAGCACTGTAACAGTCTAGTACAGAAATGGGCTAACTCCCAGATAAACTGCTACAGGATTGCAGCACAGATTGGGAAAACCTAAGGTCTGCTCCTTCTGTTCTCCTATGCTAACCATGTGAAATCACATAGGACCCATTCCAATTTGCTGCATCTGTACTATCTCTATCTACTCTGTCCCCAACCACATGCATCACGGAAAACCAATACTGGCACATATCACGGAAGATCTAAAACTGACCACATAACACCAATTCTGAAGTCTTTACATTGGCTGCCTATTAGTTTCTGGGCACAGTACAAGGTGTTGGTTTTTACCTTTAAAGCCCTTCATGGCTTGGGGCCAGCCTACCTGCGGGATCGCCTTCTCCCATACAATCCGCCCCGCACACTAAGGTCCTCTGGGAGGAATTTACTGCAGCCAGTCAGAACTAGGTTGGCTGCGGTTACCCAAAGGACCTTCTCTTCTATCGCTCCCAAGTTATGGAATGGCCTGCCAGAGGAGACCCGGCATATCACCAGTCTTGACTGGCTTTAAAAAAGCAGTCAAGGCCGCTCTTTCCAACAGGCCTTCCCAGACTAGTGTTCCACCGCCTCTCATCAACTGTCCTCTTGTTTTTAATTTGTTAATAGTTAATGTGTTTTAGGGGGTTAGAAGGGTTGGTGGGTGGGGAGGATGGGCTACATTTTAATGTTTTTCATAGAATCATAGAATCATAGAAATGTAGAGTTGGAAGAGACCCCAGGGGCCATCCAGTCCAACCCCCTGCCATGCAGGAACACCCTCAAAGTGCTCCCGACAGATGGCCATCAAGCCTCTGCTTAAAAACCTCCAAGGAAGGAGCTCCACTACACTCCGAGGCAGCAGATTCCACTGCCGGACAGCCCTGACCGTCAGGAAGTTCTTCCTGAGGTTCAGGTGGAATCTCCTTTCCTGCAGCTTGAATCCATTGCTCCTTGTCCTGGTCTCTGGAGCAGCAGCAAACAAGCCCTCTCCCTCCTCTACGTGGCATCCCTACAAATATTTAAACATGGCTATCATGTCCCCTCTTAACCTTCTCTTCTGCAGACTAAACATACCCAGCTCTCTAAGGCTATCCTCATAGGGCATGGCTTCCTTTTTAATGTATTTTATTGCTGTAATGCCTGCCTCGATCCATTGGGAGAGGCGGGGTAAAAAATAATTATTATTATTATTATTATTATTATTATTATTATTATTATTATTATTATTGCAGGCAGTGCTAAGGGTACCTTTCTGAGCTTTAATCACCACTCTGTAAGAAAAACAACAGCGGATGACGTTGCAGGTTGGTTTAAAATCATCACCATCATCTTCATCATCATCACCACCATCTTCATTATTATTACAATTAAAATATTGTTATTACTAATATTGCAAATCAGTAATGTGTGAGACTCTGCACTTTCAAGATTCGGATTGGGCTCAGGCCATCTGAAGGGCTGCTGTTGTTGCTGTGTGGCTTCCACTCTTGTTGTGTGTCTTAAGCCACTTCTTTTTTTTCATCCAGGTTCAGCCTGTGCTGATAACACGGTGATATAGCCACTTTTTAATGATAAATATAACGACATACATACACATATGAGCCCTCAGTTACAGACAGCACAGAAGAATTAGGTTTTGCTTTCACCCTTTTGTTACTAATCCCGGGAACCCCCGTCTCCACTAACGAGAGAGGAAAAAAAAAACGGAGCCGGAAATTCCCTGGAAGTGTCACCTCCTTCAGAGGAGTTATCACTCTAAGTTTATGCTCTATGAATCAACCTGACGAACACGGATGCCGGACTCGGCAAAGCTCTTTCCCATTTTGGAAAAGGGCAATTCCTAAGTTGGGGGGTGAGGAGGAGAAAGGATAAGACTGGCTTTCTCTCATGGACGTGGAGAATGACGTTTTGCACCTCGACCAATAAGCAAAGCATGACTTACATCATAGAGAAAAGAAAAAATGGACAAATAATAGAATTTTCAGAGAAAAATGTTCCTAGTTCCTTTCGAAGCTGTTCCGTCGGTAGTTCCCCCTTGGGGGGCCAGGAACCAACCGATAAATGTCAACATCCGCCCGGAAGCAAGGCATTGTGTGTGACTCTATCTATTATAAGTCTATGGCTTCGATGCCAGTGCCTGCTGTCGCCATTTTAACTGAGGGTGGGCTGCCGCTGAGGTGTCCTTATTGGCGCGGGTGTGGCTTAGCCGTGGGAACGGAGCGAAGTCTGTGAAGGTAGGAGAGTCTCGGGGATAAAAAGAAAAAAAGGCGGGGAAGGGGACCGGGAAGCGGGAAAGTAGTTCAGCGTTGGCACCTGGGGTGGTCCGTGGCCCGGTGCTCCTCTCGGGAGGCGGCGGGTGGCGCTGCGAAGCGGCCCCGGCCCCGCAGCTCACTAGCGGGGATGCCGGCCGGCGCCTGGCTCTGGCCCTTCTGGCCGGGTCGGAGTGCCTTCGCTCCACCTTCCTCTCTCTGCGTGTAGAAAACTGGCACGCCTGCCGGGGAGAACCGTGCTACCCTGGCCGCTTCCGCACTAGGCAGTTCTAGGCCGTTTCCGCACTAGCCTGTTATAGCGCGATGATTCCGCTTTCAACCTCCTCTGGAATCCTGGGGTTTGCAGTTTCGGGAGGGGCCGGCCGCCCCTCCCGAAACTGCAAACCCCAGGATTCCAGAGGAGGTTGAAAGCGGAATCATCGCGCTATAACTGGCTAGTGCGGAAATGGTCCTAGTGCTATCATTCCGCTTTCAACATCCTGTGGGATTCTGGGGTTTGGAGTTTACTGAGGCCAAAGGGCTCTCTGGCTGAGAATTCTAAAGGCTCCTCCCTATATTGCAAGCCCCAGGATTCTATAGGAGGTTGAGAGTGGAATAATAGCACTCTAACAGTCTAGTGTGGAAATGGCCAAAATTAAAATGTATCTGAAATGGCCTTTCAGCTTTGCAGAAACCAGGGTAACTGTTAACAGGCATGCCTAGTAGGAGGTACAGAGTGAAATAAAAGAGTGCCTTCTGCCTGCCGTGCTGGTTTCCTGTGTGCAAGCAGTCGTTTCCTGTGGAGTAGGGTACCTGGTCCTTTGAACCGCTTGCTTGCCTGTAGCCTTGTGTCATTCTGCCTTGGGAAAAAGAGAGGGAAATCTTTCCCCCTCAGCTCTGATAATGTCAGAATGTGTGGTCCCACAAGGAGATTGCTTTGTAGGATTTTAAGGATGAATGAAAAAGAATCCCTTCTTCACCGCACAGTATGTATGGAATTCTCCATCAGAAGAGATGATGAATCTACCCACTGGTTTCTGATACCTGTGTCTCCAAGATCATGTATCATTACTGAATTGAGATGCCGGACTACCAGTTGAATTTAGGCCCTTACGTTGAAGCGGTGTGATCTCAAATACCCTAGACCAGTGGTTCTCAACCTTCCTAATGCCGCGACCCCTTAATACAGTTCCTCATGTTGTGGTGACCCCCAACCATAAAATCATTTTCGTTATTATTTATTTATTATTTAGTTAGTTATTTCCAACATCAAATAGATTGGAAACGCTGCCCTAAATCACTGCTCTGGATAGACTTCTAATGCCTAAAAACAGGTAACCCTCCCCCCACTTTTTTTAAGCACAGAAAGTGTCCATCAATGCCAGAATTAAGGCAGTAGTTCTAGTTCTGAATGTTGGGTTTCCACAGTTCAAAAAGCCAGTCACTCCCAAAGGCAAAGCCAAAACAGACCACATTTTACACGAGGCGCAGGGAGGAAAGGACAAGGAGAGAGGAAAGATGGCAGCGGCATAAGCAGACGCATTTGGTTTCACTCCCTCCCTCCCTCCCTTAAAGGGAGTGTGGACACTGAACATACAAAAAGTGAGGAATGCGAGACAGTCAGGGCGAAGAACACAACACGTGCATGTGGCAAGCGCCAAGGGCCCACGGACAACAAAAGCGAGAGGAGAAAGTCATCCTGGCTATTTCTGCATTAGACTGTTATAGCACTATTATTCCACTTTCACCATCCTATGGAATCCTGGGGTTTGCAGCTTGAACCCCAGCGCAGGGGTCTCAGAAGCACTGCTCCCATTGGCTGTGAGGCCACCTTCTTTTAAAAGGGGGGGCAGGATTGAGGAGTGGTGACCCCTGTGAAATGGTCATTCGACCCCCAAAGGGGTCCCTACCCCCAGGTTGAGAACCACTGCCCTAGACAAACAACCAGGGAAAGTCTAGACCTTTATGCTCAGTTTATAAACTTTCTCAAAAAGATACATCTGAATACTGATAGAAGTAGAATAGGTATCTGCTTTAGGTCACTAAAGAGTTCTGAAGATAAACTGAATCTCACTGTGTTCTACCGTCTGTGGTCTCTGCAAAGAAGAAGTTGGTAGATTTATTATTGTCCCTGACCATATTTGACAGGAAGCTCCACTGATTTCAGTGAGACCTCTTCCATGTAAGTCTACTTAGGTGTACAGACTTAAGTTCCTGTCAAGCGGTTGTAAAAATAAGATACAATATTCCTCTGAGCCAAAAGGAGGCCAGTTTCCCAGTACGTGCCCTAAATTTATCGGTGAGAAAAGGAGCAAATGTAGAATGCTGGGTAGGAAAGAATCGCATCATTTTTCTGAGTGAGAGTCAACCACTTTGCACCAAGTCCCCTGCATCTGTCTGAGTGCATATTGTTTTTTAACTGGCTTTCAGTGCAATCAGTTGAAAGAAATCTGTGGTGCTTTTGTGGGCCCAAATATTCATGAACAAACCTGTCATTTGTCTTTGCAGAAACATTACGGTTCTATGGCGACTTACCTAGAGTTTATTCAGCAAAATGAAGAGCGTGATGGAGTGCGTTTCAGTTGGAATGTGTGGCCATCCAGTAGACTGGAGGCCACAAGGATGGTTGTCCCCTTGGCCTGTCTACTCACTCCTTTGAAAGAACGATTAGACCTTCCACCTGTCCAGTATGAGCCAGTGTTATGTAGTAGACCAACTTGCAAAACTGTACTCAATCCGCTCTGGTATGTATTTGTTCAGTGTCATTTATTTCATAGCTGTTGTATGTGAGTTTTCTTGATTTTGAGGTAGATGTATTTATAACACTTTTGATGTGATCTTTACCTGAGAATATTTTTTTCTACAAGTAAAGGTAATCCCAACTTTGAGTTTGGTAATTGAAACATAGGGTATATCCAATGGCATGGATAAAAAAATAAAATAAAAATCATTCTTTAAATGTAAAAAATGTAAATACCAAAGTTCTCTTAAAGAATAACTTGGTTATTCTAAACATAACCATGTGAGCTGTACAGTTTATCTCTTAACTGGTTCAGTTTCCTCTATCAGATACAATGGCCTGATTCAGATGTCACCTTGAATCATAGTTTGTGACAGGAAAGAACTTAGCCTCTTCTTGAGCTTGTGCACAACCGTTCATTCCCTTTCTCCTTCTCGGGTGTGGACCTCTGTACCCCAAACTCTTGCAAATGTGGAGGGGCTACTTTATAACTAAAATGGTTACCTTTTAGTTGGCTGAAAAATCTGAAGGCTATGAGCTACACTGGTCTGTGGTGTATAGTGCTCTTCTTCCAGGTCCTCATCTTCACCTCAACATCCACACAATGGCATGTGGAATAGCACAAGCCAGCACATAAACTATATTATATTTCTCTTCTACCTCTGGCCTCATGAACAATTTGAGACTATATTTTTTCATCCTTTGTTGACCAAATGTCTCCTCCTACCCAGATCTGGGACTGATCTGCATTACTCCTATTTGCTGGCATATAAGACTCACTTTTTTTCCTGAAAAATATTGTTTGAAAATGGGATGCATCTTATATGCCAGTGTATCTTATATGACTGCAAATAGTATTTGCTGGCATGTAAATGGGGTGTGTCTTATATGCTGGCGCATCTTATACACCAGCAAATACGGTATATATGAAAGAACCTAGGTACTTCCTTGAAATACACTTTGAAAACTTAGGACACAGGTTATGCAGAATTTGGCTAAACAGATCTGGGAACTAATTTAGGTACGAGAGGGGAAGGAAGAGTAAGCATAGTCTTGTTTCTAACTCCCTAAACACAATTATTGTGTGTGTGTGTATGCACGTGCACCTTCCTTTTGTCTCACAAAATACTGTTTATCTCCTAATACAATGCAAATGTAAGAAAACCCACTTGTCAGTACTTATTCTTGTCGGCAGACCAATCAGATTAATGGAAAGCAGTGAACACAATTGAAAAGACTACCTGACTTGAGGTAAGGTAGAAGTACAGTATCTGCCGGAACTCATTTAGAAAGAGCTCTCCTCAATAAAGAAATGTACCCTAGCCTAATTGAGAATAGTTGAGTTTACTGCTATTAGAGACTTTAAATGGGGAAATTGAACTTGGCTTTTATCAGACACTACTAGCAGTAATTTTCTCATAATATTATAATAGTTCTCTTTTGTGTCATACCTTGACTTTGAGGATATCTATTATACTCTTAATGCCAATTCTTTGCGAGAGAAATGGAGAACTGTGGCTTTTATTTGCTTGATCTTTCAAAATGTGATTTTAGGAGCTTTTATATATTCCTTTCTTACAGTCAAGTTGATTACCGAGCCAAGCTTTGGGCCTGTAACTTCTGCTTTCAGCGAAACCAGGTGAGTGTGAAGGAGTCTAGGTTCTACCAACTATATATATATATATATATATATGGTGTGTGTGTGTGTGTGTGTGTGTGTGTATTTTTAAATCCCCATGTGCAGAAGTGATTTTTCTGGTTATGTTCTACATGCCCAGATCAGTAAAATACATTCTTGTATAAAATGAATATGCTAACATTCAGCTGTTCAGTTTGATCAAAGATATTTCCAAGGTTGAAACTGAAGTTTATTGATGAGATCATCTTTGAGTTTTCCATTTTTGTTGTTGTTACAGAGCAGGCCCATCATGATGTGATATTGTTATAGGTTACACAACAGTGACTTAATTGGGTTAATTGTCACACTGTGTTTTGTTTAGACCCCTAACTGTGGCTTAGGCTTCAGAATATACAACAGGTAAACTATGAGTTTTAGTTGCTTGTCCACTTTTATTTTAGGTCTGCTCAGAACTTCAGTCTCTAGAATTGTCCTCAGGCGGAACAGCAACCATAATAACTGTAGTTTGCCAGTATCTGAATCATCCCAAGAATTAGCAAAGCTGTCATTTGCCATCAACCCATGGCGTCTAATTCTGGTTTTCAGATCAGTTGCAAAGCATTATTTATGATTCGTGCGTTATGCAAAACCATACTTCAGTTTCTAAATCATGCTTTAATGTGACTACGAATTGAGTCTGTATATGAAATAGACATAATATTTGAGCTAGTTTGCTGTCACCTGATGTCCTGTTCACTCATATACTGTACCCTAAAATGTTACCATATTTAATGGAAAGTTAAGGTAATTTCCCCTGTTTTGTTGAAATAAAAAAATGCTTCTCTGTGTTGCATTAGAAAGGAACTTTTGTATTTTTCAGTATGTGTCCTGATGCTTGATTTTTCCACCCCCTAGTTTCCACCGGCATATGCAGGCATATCTGAAGTGAATCAACCAGCAGAGCTTATGCCACAGTTTTCCACAATTGAATATATAGTCCAGGTAATCTTTTGTGTTTCATGTTTGAAATTCACAATAGTATATTGAGTAACTTTGTGATAGCTGTCTTAAAAAGTTCTAAATGTGATTTTTCTGAGGTTATTCTGTTGTGTGTAGTTTTATGTGGTAATTTTTTTCCCTCTTGCACAAGCGTGGTCCTCAGACACCCCTAGTCTTTCTTTATGTGGTGGACACATGTTTGGAAGAAGAGGACTTGCAGGCGCTGAAGGAGTCTCTGCAGATGTCTCTGAGTTTGCTGCCTCCGAACGCTCTCGTTGGCCTGATTACCTTTGGCCGAATGGTTCAGGTTCATGAACTCAGCTGTGAAGGAATCTCCAAAAGTTATGTTTTCAGAGGCACCAAGGATCTAACAGCAAAGCAAATACAGGTAAAGCTAATCCATTAAAGCTAATTCTGCTTTCCAGTTGCCTGCCTCTCCTTCCAAAATTATTTAAAGGTGGGATTCTCTAACTCTGATATGTGTTTTGACTATTAGGATATGTTGGGTCTTTCAAGGCCTGCTGCACCTGTTCAGCAAGGAAGGCCTCATCAGCCTCATCTGCCTCAGGAACAGCCCCCCATTTCAAGCAGGTACTTACCTCTTTTAAAGAGGCTATATTTCAAAGGACATAATTGGTTGACTTTCGTGAAATGTCTAAAACATTAAAAGCCTCTGTAACCAGTTTCCCAAATGGGACTTTTTAAAATAAATAAAATGAGTTCTTTTCAGCTCTTTGGAGCTGTTTCTTTACATATACAGTCATCTCTCCACATTCGCTAGGGTTAGGGGCACAGGACCCCTGTGAAAGTGAAAAAAGCATGAATAACTCTAGGCCCCCTCAAACCATATTTAACACAAAAAAGTATGATCACTTGATCATCAATCCACTGTGGATTCCTTTGAGGCATCAGAGTTCCTTCACAAGGCAGAAGTGGGTGGCTTGTGAGCTTACTGCCACCTCCAGTACTGTCCCACACCATTTTTAATAGGGACTTACAAGCCTCGTTTGCAGTTTCTCAGTCTCACGAGGCTTGCAGACCCTATTAAAATGGCATAGAGAGGCAGCAGAGGTGACAGCAAATAATCCATAAATAATCAAATCCACAAAAGTGAAACCTGCAAATGTGGAGGACTGACTGTATATTATATATAGCTGTGGACTGATGTCTATCATCATGGTGTCATTCAAGATGCACTTTTGATTTCAAAAGATGGAAGATGAAGATCCTAGCAAGAAGGAATAAATATTTGAATAATTAAAACATGTCAATTCATTTGAAATTATGATGTAAGAACCACTCAGTTTCCAATGTGGTAGTTTAGGTTGTCTTTCCATGGCACATGCTTAAGCAGCAAATCTCATGAGATTTTTCAGTGATTAAATAGACTTATTGTTGAATGAGTTTTGCATAGATGTGCAAAATTTAGTTTCTGTCTTTATTTGGTTGATACATACAATTTTTATTTAACAGTGCCTACCTTGGGTATCTTAGCTTCTTTTTGTATTAACTGATCCTTGAACAGTAAGTTAGAAATTCAAGCAACCTGAGAAGCTTTGCATATCAAATTGATTCTTTATAGGATAAAACATTATTTACCTTTTGTTTGAACTTTTGTAGATTCCTGCAGCCTGTTCACAAAGTTGACATGAACCTGACAGATCTCCTAGGGGAACTCCAGAGGGACCCATGGCCAGTCATGCAAGGAAAGAGACCATTGCGATCCACTGGAGTAGCTCTGTCAATTGCTGTTGGGTTACTGGAGGTATATTTGCTTTCAATAACAAGTTTGAAAGACTGTAGAAATAAACCAAAATTATCTGGTGCACTCATTGCCTGAAAAGTATTTGTGCTCCATCTTGTGTCCATGCGGCTTGATATGCATAGGTTTTTAATGCAGTGCCCCTTAAGTTTTGTTTTGGAAAGAAGATGTTTCAGTACTATTTCTTGTGGTTTATGGGAAGTAATTTTGTATGCTTGCTAGTTGAAACACAGCTTGAAAGTGCTTTGCCTTCTCCACTATTGTAAATTAAGGCCGGAGAAATGGTGATAATACAACATGCACAGTTCTTCCTTTTCTGACATTAAAGACATGCTATGTGTTTATAGAACTGAAATAGCGTATGATGGACCACCTATTTTTTTCATAAAAATATAAATTAATATCTCAGTGGGATGGGTGTAGTCAACAACACAGGTATGCATTTGCCCACGAATACTTCACAAAAATTGATCATTATGCGTTTATATTCTTCCTTCTTTCTCTATCTCTAAGGGAACATTTCCAAATACTGGGGCCAGAATAATGTTGTTTACAGGAGGTCCTCCAACTCAGGGGCCAGGCATGGTGGTAGGAGATGAGCTGAAAACTCCAATCCGTTCCTGGCATGATATAGAGAAAGATAATGCACGGTTCATGAAGAAAGCCATGAAGGTAGACCTCTACTTTATACTCACTCTGTGTAAAGTTAAATAATTTTTTTCAGGTTCTGCTGAACCCTGGTTTTCCTAAAAATGCACAGTTGCAGGAAGTCTTTGGAAGCTGATAAAGGATCAAAAATGTTCATCTTGATTTCAGACTTATTTAGATCAAATGCTTTCTTCTCTCTTTATGATCTCTTTAAATATACTTTTGATTACAAGATGAAGTGGTTATAGTCATCTAGTGAACATCCTGACTGAATGTTTTGCATATGTCTGTTGAACCAGTTGCTGGAACAACCACTATGGTTGCTTTTTCTTATCCCCCTATTAATATTTGTTTATGCCTGTGTAGTCTTGACCCCACTTTAAAGACTGCTACACAAACCCTGTTCTCTGATGTAAATATCTCCTCAATGTACAATGTTGGGATAACTTACCAGCAGGCTCAAATTCCTATGCTCTAAAGCCCCAGTGAGCTTCTTAATAATGCCATCCCTGATCACATGTCTGTGGTGTTGTCAGTAAGTTTCCCACTGTTCAGCCACCTTGTGTGTTTATTGGTGCATATGATTTCTCCCTCCTCAAACGGTTCAACTTTATCATTCATGTGTGACTTTTTTTCATATTTGCATAAACTGCTTGCCATCTTTCCTTTTTCTTGAGTTTTTGGGCTCATCAGGATTGGCTAATCAAGATGATTTGCATTACTATACTCACAATCCAAACAAAGTTTCTCTTGTCTTGGGATATTTCCCAGGAATTCCCACTAATCAGTGCAACTTTTATTCATTATCCTAAGTGTATTTTTTCATGCTACCTTTCAGTACATTTTGAATTCCAGATTATGTGTGCTGCTATTGTTGTGGTCCATTTCGTTTTGTTTTGGCCAGTGCCGCCTTTATGCATTGATATTGGCTATGGGTATTCATTTCTCAAGTTTTCATGCTCCATTTGAGAATTTCCGGTTTCCTACCTGCTAAAACCAATTTCCCTCTTTTCAAGTGCCTCTTTTATATCTCTTTCGTCTAGCACCTGAAAAGTTTTTTTTTTAAAAAAGTCTTGCATTAGAGTGCTTGAGTTTAAAAAAAAAAATCAAATTTTCCTGTGTGCCAAATCCAGTTTCGCCCCTTTACTTTGTTTTTAAAATTTTCCATACTGCTAGTCAAGAATATAGTGCTAGAATACCTAAATTAAAAAAGAAATCTGTATGTTTATTTAAATGTATTATACACACAGAAGAAAACATCAGATAATCAGTAAAAAAAAAACATTTCGTTCTATATAAGGGGAAATGTAAAACTTCCTATGTGAAACTCATATTCATATTCCCACCTATATAAAAATTGTATGTAAAAATTTCGTATATAAAAAAGATTTTTCTTCCAGTGCTAGAGAGCTTGTGTATTATTTTAAATAATCCTCCAATTTTCATATAGGGAAACTTAAAATAAAGAAGGAGGAGAGGCCAAAAAAGCAGAGGAGATTGTGGGGGACGAGATGGTAAAAGAAGAATGTGTTTAGAGGCAGATGCAAAAATAATTAGAAAAAAAATCATCAAAACTAGTCACAAATTAACTCACAATTTCATGCTACAGTAAATTAAATCTGGATGAGTCATTCCCTCTATTTATATACAGTAGGCCTTCCACATTCGAGAGGGTTAGGGACACAGAACCCTTGCGAATGTCAAAAAACCGTGAATAACTCCCCTGGTGGGTGCCCTCCCTACATCCTCCTGCTGGACCCTGGCACCGGTGCACCCATCCCAGCAGTGGGCAGGGAGCTCAGGGAACTGGCAGTCGCGCTCCCTGTACTCTCCTGCTGGCCACCCATGACATGCCAGCGATGGCCGAAGGAGCACAGGTATGGGTGATTGCCCTCCCTGCAACCTTCCGTTGGCTGCTAACAGTGTGCCCACGTGGATGGTGGGTGATTGCCCTCCCTGCATCCTCCTGTCAGCTGCTGCCGGTGCACCCCTGCAGGCAAGGGGTGGGAGAGTGCAGGACAATGAAGATCTTTTCACCTCTCTGTGCCTGGGCAAAAGGCCAGGGAATGGGAGGGGGAATAGGGGGCACAGGCGAGTATCTCACGAATAATCAAATTTGCGAAAGTGAAATCCACAAATGTGAGGGGGGAACTGTATCTCTCAGCTTCACCTACTTTTCAGCTAGTGAGCCTTTTCCCCTTGGCTTTCTTTCTGTTTACTTAGCTTTCTAGGCCTTTGTCTGTCTGTTTGCCCAGCACTCTCTTCCTACTTGCGGCTCCCACAATGGGCTGTGAGTCTCCATTTTCAGTCAATAGTAGCTTCTCAGAAGTGGCTGAATATCAGTTTTGACTTCTTCAGTTATTTGGCTGATTGTCAGCCAGCTCAGCTTTTTTTGTTTGTTTGTTAAGGAAGGGTGAGTTAAACAAAACAAAACAGGAAAACCACTGCTTCTAGCAGTATTTGGGGAGACTTTTTGCCTGAAAAGAAAATGTGGAGAGCTGTCAGAGAGCTTGGGAGTGGTTGGGGGCAGGAAGAGAGGAGCTGGGGACCACATGCAGCTTGCAGGTCACACCTTCTTCACACTTGTTCCAGGATTGTAATAATCTTTTGTCATAATGGTAGCAAAAGTTGTCTGCAGCTTCTTTCTTTGCTTTGTCTCTGTAGCACTATGAAACACTAGCTAGTCGCACAGCTGCCAATGGACACTGCATTGATATTTATGCCTGTGCTCTTGATCAGACTGGTCTTCTGGAGATGAAATGTTGTACAAATCTAACTGGGTACGTTCTCAGCTCTTACACTTAAACTCTTAAACTGTGTCCACAGTCTGCCATTTTTCCCTCTGGGACCAGAAGAGGTTTTCACTGGGAGTCTATTGCCTAAATTTTTTTAGTCCTGATTAGAGCAGACCCATTGATGCTGGTAGATTTATCTGTGTGTTGACTCACCATTCAGCAGTTGATTTAATGGATTTACTCTAGATGGGATTAACCAACAGCTGTATGTGTATTTGGACAGTATTGTACTGAAATCATCTGTAATACTTAACTGATAAAATAGTTGCATACATAAAATATCAGTATATTTTCTCATACTGTAATATCCTACTCTGTATGGTTACAAATGTGTGTGTATTTATTTAGACTAAGCTTCAGTGAATTAAATACAACTACATCCAAGGAAATATACATAAGATGAAACTGTTGAAAACTGAACTAAAGAAAGAGCTGTATAGACAGCAGTAGTTTGGTTGTCAGTGACAGCCCATCCATTTCTTCAAGACAAAATAAACATGCTGAAATTTGTGATACCGCTAAAAAATGAAAAAACCAACTTCTGTAAGAAACTCAATGACATTTAAGATTTATCCTAACATATACACACATGGTGTGCCTCTGTTTGTTCTCAAATATATTAACTGACTTGGTGGTGGTGGAGAGACAAAGCTGGCCAATATAAAAGGGCCCTTATTTCCATGACAAGCAGTTGGCTGGTGTTCATTGAGAGGAACTCCTGTGAAGGGAGACAATATGAAACATTGCAGTCCCTTGGATGCGGTATATGGGATCTCTCTTGTCCACCCTACTCCCGTCATAGTGACATGCATGTTGTAGCCCGACATTCCTCTCCTTAGTGTAAATGCAGATGTTAGGTTTGTTTCAGGTTTAGCTGGCGCTCTCCCTTTCTTCTGTGGAACATTAAGTTTGGTTCTTTCACTCTTAACAGAAGCATTTTCAAATTAGACTCCCTTAGCATTCAGCAGTAAAAGCAGAATGAGGAAGTTGGTCTATTTTTGTTCAGCATTTCACTGTCTACATTTCACTGAAACTCCTTTTTCCCCCTCAGAGGACACATGGTGATGGGGACTCCTTCAATACTTCCCTTTTCAAGCAGACATTCCAGAGAGTGTTCAGCAAAGATGTCAGTGGAGAATTCCGAATGGCTTTTGGGGCTACTTTAGAAGTGAAGGTGAGTGTGACTGGCTCTAGCTGCGTCTTGTAATTGGGGATCAGTAGCTGAGTATTAGTATTATACTATCTTAATTTGGATGGAATGTATAAAAAGTCTATAATATAATAGATAGTTGTCAGCTTCAAAGAGAATTCCCTATTCATCAAGACCTTGCTTCATCTTCCTTTCTCTCTCACGAATGGGTGGAGTATCTCATGGAAGTCTAGTTCTTTCTCAATTGTTTTTAGGGCACATTTGCAACAAGATGGTAAATTACTCAATCTTCTGTAACTACCGTTTGGGGCTGATGTTGTAATACCTTGAATTTTAGACTTCTAGAGAGCTGAAGATTGCTGGAGCTATTGGACCATGTGTATCCCTAAATGCCAAAGGGCCATGTGTTTCTGAAAATGTAAGTTTTATGACTGGAGGTAGGATGGACAAAACTATTTGGGGTGGGGCAGGGAGTACATTAATGTGTGTTGTGAGTGTTAGGTTATTTAAATGGCATGGCAACATGAAAAGCTGTCAGCCAAAATATTGTTCAACGTCTTGTGTAATTTAATTTCTCATTTTCTGTACTGGCTCTATAAACTAGAGCCAGTACAGAGAGCTGAGGAGAGATGCATAACATTGCTGTTTTCTCAGTGCTTTCTTTCTTTTGCTCCTGCTGGGTTCAGATTGCAGAAAAGAACCCAGGGTGGCCATAGAAACTGGTCATGCTCTGGGTTCATCTTGAAGAGCAATAGGACATTCAGCTCCTGAGCAAGTTCTCTACTGCCATTTGTGTAGATGGGCTTATTTCTAATCTGTCCTTCTCAGAGCCATAACAAATCAATTGCGTTCTTAATTAGAAGCAACAGTAACAAGAGTAATCTTCAAGGCTTGCATAAAATCCCTATATTGTAGAGGCATGGAATACATCAGTAAAACAGAGAACAGGTATAACTTGGTTAACAAACTAGATATGTTCCTGGGCCTTATTATTTTAACAGAAAATTTGATACCAGTGGAAGGAAAAACATGGAAAGAATAAGGATAGGTTCCTACGCCACAAAAAGACGAGCAGTTCAACATGTTTCAAAAGACTTTTTATTCAGAACTAATAGCATGCACGTCTGAAATTGAAACCACTAAGCAAGCTTTGCATGAGTAAACAAAAATATTCTGAATCTCTTGGAGACCATTTGAAGGTTTATTCCAACCTGCATCTGGGGATGACTTTTTTCTTTCATCAGCCTCTACCTTTTTTATGATTCCCATTTGATTGCGTACATTTATAGATATGATTTTATAACATTTACGGGTAGCTAGTATGGCATACCTGCTTTCCCTTTTCTCCCATGTTTTGCTGTTCATGCTCAGTAAGGGATTCTGGAAGTAGCTTCTATTTACATTGCCTGTTGTAGGCAAGCACACATAACTACAGAAAGATTTGCTAGAATAGAATCTATTTCTTTCCCAGCTGAAGCTTTTTTGTGTTGTTTAATGCAAATATACTGCTGCAACCCAATATTGAAAGTCTATGTTTTTCCAGCCTTCTTCATCTTCCTATTACCGATGCTGCTAAAAAAAACTTCAAACTAGACAGAGGATGAGGAAGAAGAGGAGGCTGGAGATACTAAGAAGAGTTTCACTGTCAGCAGTTTTGTTAACTGAGGCATACCTGTACCATACATTTGGACCATGTCTTTGATTTGGCTGTTAAATAGAGATGACAGGTGATATTTGAGGGGAGTGGCTTGATGGCTCCATGCCTTGTGTTATCCTAGGGATTGATGAGTAACATCACATATTTTTCAATGCTAGTTATAATATGCAGAATACTGTACCTTTAAAGTATACTAACTTAACGGTTGGTATATTCCAGCTGGAACGGGGTGAATGTCTTCTTAATGACAAATGAAGGTGGTGGCATGGGAGCCAGGCCAAATTGTTTTCTACTCTCTCTTTTAGCCACCAGACATTACAGAGTATTTTTTGCTGGGTTTTAGGCTTCAGTTTTTGTGTTTGTTTTTTAGCCAGTATAGGCAGGAACAAATTGTGCTCTGACCATATTCCTATAGCCATGGTATAAACAGAACACCCCCCCTTCCCCCTTCTTGGACTTTCTCATAGGAACTTGGGATTGGTGGCACATGCCAGTGGAAAATTTGTAGCCTTGACCCCACCATGACTCTTGCCGTTTATTTTGAAGTAGTAAATCAGGTAACCCTGTCTTTTATTTTATTTCTCTGCTTAAAATGTTATGACGATATCTTGAGATTATTTCTAGATGTGTATTTTCTAAATTGACCAAATTAACCTTCCAGAAATTATAGCTGCTCTTTTGTTGAGCAATATGCCATGTTTAGCAGATAAGATTATGTAGAGGTTAGTTACCTTACTGATCAAAGTTGCTCCTTATTTTCTTTGCTTTTATTCCCCCTTTTGCAATTTCTCATAATGCATATGTTCAGCTCTGTCAGGGTACAACCCTAAGCACACAAGGAGTGAGCCTCTTGGAACTCAGTGGGCCTTACTTCTGTGTAAACATAATTAAGATCGCACTGTTAATCTGGTTCTGATGATTTTAGACACTTGCATTTAAGCTCTGAGAAGCTTGTTTGCTCATTATTGACTTCCAATATAGTAAGCTGCTTTTATTTTGCTTTTATTCTGTAACTGTGTGTGATATTCTGAACCTCCCTTTCAAACATAGCTTGTATTCTCAAGGTGCCTTCTCTCTCTCTGGTTTCCAGCACAATGCACCAATACCTCAGGGTGGCAGAGGGGCCATCCAGTTTGTTACACATTATCAGCATTCCAGTACACAGAGGCGTATTCGTGTGACTACAATTGCTAGAAAGTGAGTTGGGATAAGTAGTCTGTGTTTTGCTGTCTTTGTGCTTATGTTCAACTGTGATGGGCCCAGGGGCCAGTTTTCTCTGTTGATACCCTCCACAACAAACAGCAGCAGCTCAGAACCAGCCAAAATTTTAAACAGCTGTAAAGCCCACCTGTTGGGGTGGGAGAATTGTGTGTGACCTTTAATCCTCAAAAATGTAGGTGTACTAATTCTTGCTATTATTATTAGCTGGGCTGATGCACAGAGTCAGCTGCAGCACATAGAAGCTGCCTTTGATCAAGAAGCAGCTGCTGTCCTGATGGCTCGACTGGGTGTCTACAGAGCTGAATCAGAGGAAGGGCCTGATGTTTTGCGATGGCTGGACAGGCAGCTGATCAGACTTGTGAGTATGATCCGTTGCAATCAGTTCATTTAAGGTGATTGGATTACTCCTGTATGCATTCTTATAACTTTGAATACTGTCTCGGTTTCTCTGATATGGTTAAGTTTTGTGTCACTCCTATCCCCTGCAAGTAGTTTGAAACCACATTCAGACAATTCAGTTTGTACAAATGGGCTAAATCTGAAACATTCAACTTATGCTGAACCCTTCTTCTTGTGTAGCCACAAGTGGGAGATGCAGAATTCCCTCTGTGTAATGACAAAATGAGAAACTTTATCTAGTTAAACTAGGCCATTTCCAGACTAGCCTGTTACAGCACTGTTGTTCCATTTTCAACATGCTATGGAATCCTGGGGTTTGAGGGCATTTGAGGCCCCTCCCTAAACTGCAAACGCCAGGATTCCATAGGATGTTGAAAGTGGAATAATAGCACTATAGCAGACTAGTGCGGAAATGGCCCTAGAGTTAATGAACAAACCAAGATCTTAGGATATGATTTGATCCTGACCTGCTTGAAGTAACCATTATTTAAACTAATAAAGTAGTTCAAGTTCTGGAGAATTCTGTTTAGCTTAAAAATGGAGGCAAACCCTTCTGACTGTCACCTTATGTTCACCTCAGAGAAACTTCCAAGGTTTCTTCATGTAATCTTAAATAATACTGCTGTGTCTGAATAGTCTCATTTTAGAAAATAATTTAATATTTTGTCAAAAATCTAATTAGGCTGTATAAAGCTCATCCTCTATTCATTTCAAATTTTAATTTTCAGATGCTTATGGGAGATAGCTTCACCAATTGAGGATTGTCATTAGTGAAACTTGACAGCTCAAATTCCAGAATCCATTGTTCTTTTTCAGTGTTGATGATGTTAGAGTTGGTGATATTATTCTAAATTTACTTCTTTTTGTTCAAGTTAATATCCTGTATAACCCAGATGGGCAACTGCTTGAGAGGAGGGGGCCAACTTTCACTCCTACATTACCCTGTGGGCTGCACCCATATATGTCTCAGGTGCACCAGGTGACACAATGTCACTTCCATCCAACTGTTTTACATTTTGAGATTGTTTCAGCATTTCTTTTAAATAGGCATATTGAGGGCTTACACAAGATAAATGTGTGCAAGTGTTGCATTAGCAGGTTTTGGGGAGTTATTTTTGTCCATTTCACCTAAAAAGTGGCCAGAAAAAAATGTTGGGAAGGAGGCTCAGCAATAGCATGTGTATTTCTATACTGCTTATCAGCTAAGTGCTCTCTAAGCGGTTTACAGTGTGTTAGCTAATTGCCCCCAACAAGCTAGGTACTCATTTTACCAACCTACAGAAGGATGGAAGGCTGAGTCAACCTGGAGCCTGGCACGATCGAACTCACAACCTTATGGTTATAGTATCAGCATTTAACCACTGTGCCACCAGGCCTGAGGACACTTGGGAGGGCACTGAAGAGGCCTGAGGGGATACAAAAGTGGGACTTGGGGGTCTAGGCTGCATTTTCCCCACCCTGCTATGTAAGATGGCTCAGTTCCTGTAGAACACTAGTGCATACATAGCTTGATAGTCAGTCCACCATCCTCCATATAGATTTACATACTCTTTCCTTTGCCTGTTCTCTCCTTCTTATACATGTTTCCTACTCCACCTTCTGATTTTTGCTAACCATAGTTTGCCATGGCATATTTGTTTTACTTATTACATTTATATTGTGCATTTCATGAGATTATATCCCAGGTAGCTGCCAGTAAAATTAGTAGAAAATACATCTTCAGGCTATTGCAGCATGTAAAAAACAGTCAGTTAAAATCAATGTGAGAAGACACAGCAACAATAAAGTGAATCTGTTGAGCAGGCCAAAGGTATGTTTAAAACCATCATCATCATTAGCAACAATAGCAACTCTGTTGTCAGATGTCATCAGATTGGTTAGCACTTTGCCACTGGACCATAATTTGAAGTTCTGGTTTGTGGCATATTTACAATCCATAAGACAGACAATGCTGCATGCTATGAACTGTGGTTAGAAAAAACAACAACAGGAAGGGATGAGGGAACCAATGAGTAAATGGCAAAGAAGTATGGCAGGACAGGGGGGCAATGTAAAAAGAAGTCTTGTTTGTTGTCCCCAAAATCAAAACATAGTTCTGTCTTACCTCTGAGTTGTCCTATGTAATACAGAGTATTTAATTAAAACCCTTTAGTTTTAATTTCAAGCATACAAGAGTCAAACCATTGTTTTTGAACTGCTTGCCTGTTTTTGTATTTCATCTGCTCAGGACTCCAGTTATAAGCAATACAGCTAGTATGATAAACAGTTGATATGATTATCTTGGAGGCAATTTCCCCCTCAGTAATTTTGAAAGAAATTTCTTTATTAAATATATCTACTTATGTAACAAATTTGATTCTCTTCCACTGGGTAATAAACATACTTTTTAAAAAAATGAATCTTCAAGCCTTCTTGGTAACATTGCTACAGGTAATTGATTTATTTTCCTCCATTATTACATTGTAAGAAATTAATTAAAATATTCAAGCAATTACTGAGATCTGTATATTTCTTCAACAGTGTCAGAAGTTTGGACAATACAACAAGGATGATCCAAATTCATTTAGACTGTCCGATTCATTCTCCCTGTATCCTCAGGTAAAATAGTATTTCTCAAAACAAAACAAAACAAAAATTTAAAACAGTAAATAAGAGATAGCAGCGGTGCTCCAAGACACTTCTGTGATTGTTATAAAAATAGCTGCAATATTGAAACTTTCTGTGTGTTTTTTCCTGATGTGTATGAGTCTTTATATTCAGCTTCTTGAATCAAAGAAGTGAAGTGCCATATAAACTGAGAGGAAGACAGTAGTTCTGGCCAGCGTTACAGTTTCTGTTTTCTGTTTTCTATGCAGTTCATGTTCCATTTGCGTCGATCACCATTCCTTCAAGTGTTCAATAACAGTCCAGATGAATCTTCTTATTATCGCCATCACTTTGCCAGGCAGGACCTGACCCAGTCCCTCATCATGATCCAACCTATACTGTATTCTTATTCATTCTATGGACCACCAGAGGTGATTTCTTTTCTTTCAGAGCTAGGCTTCCGTAAATGTTTTTGTAAATGGGTTAGTCATCTTTTTTGAAAGGATTTTAGGCTGAATACATGCTGAAAGCTGGAATGTCAAAATTCTACTCTCAAATTATTACTACTCCACCCACATCTTGGTGAAAATTGCTAAACAAGTTATTTTCCCAAGAGGAGGGCATATGTCCCATTCACACTTGGTAGAAGAAAATTTTCAAATGCACAGTTGCAGAAGAAGAAGGCTCTTGTGAGAAGAAATTTCCATCAGGGAGATAGTTCCTTTTAGATTCCTTTACTGTCTGCTAGTAAGTGTGATCAGTCTTTTTTTAAGTGAAAGACACCAACTTGTTATTAAAAAGAACCTATTAATCTATATGCTAGGAGTAAAGTAAGTGTCTTTTAAAATGTATGTGTACGTGCCTTTAAGTAGCCTGTCAACTTACGGTGACCCCATGAATTTCTTAGACAAGGAAAACTCAGAGGTGGTTTTGCCAGTTCCTTTCTCTAAGATACAGCCTATAGGACTTGGGCTTCATTGGTGGTCTGCCATCCAAGTACTAACCAGAGCTGGCCCTGCTTAGCTTCAAAGTTCAGGTGTGATCTGGTGCCTTTGCAGTATTTAGGCCTTACTGTTTTTAGAAATGCATTTTAAATAACAATGTCTGCTTAGATAGTGCACTACTTGTTATGGAAAAGTTATGCTTTGGTGACAGGGAAGGAAATGTGTACCAGTCTGTTTTAAAAATTTAGTTCTGTACTTGTTTCCAAATACAGTGGGATGCAAGATTAATGCAAGCTCTTTTGTGGTATATTTCTCTCCTTCTTTTGGTAAGGCAGTTTTTTTGCGTATTTATTAATTCATTTATTTCTCCATTTTCTAGCCAGTACTGTTGGATAGCAGCAGCATTCTTCCTGACAGGATACTGCTGATGGATACCTTTTTCCAAATTGTTATCTACCTTGGTGAGGTAACGTGCAATTAACTTTTTTGTTTCAGCTGAGATCTGTATGACTTGTGTGAATGTAAAGGAGTTTTTTGAAAATTTTGTCTATTTGAGGATCCTTACTACGTTTGTTGATTCTCAAGCCTATGTATTAGAACTGGATAGTGCTGGGTAGGTATCGTTCAGAGATTGGTAGCATGTGAGGCAAGATAAAAAGTAAAGACAGTCTGAAAGATTTTTCCTTTCAACTTCTCATCTGAAGGATAGGATAAAAGTCAAGTGAGCAGTCAACAATTCATCCTTTAGTCTTCATCACTGGTATTTCTGATAAGATATATTTGTGCATGTGCATGTGTGTGTGTGAGTGTATGAGATATATCACTGGATGCTCTGATTCTATCAGGCTTCAGAAAGGTACAAATATCTATGCCTATTCATACATAATCCTGTCCCCCACTGCTGCAGATATGGAACTGTTAAAATTTTCCTCTGCCTCTGCATTTAATTGAAGCAGCCTAGTGAAAGAGATTCACTTTCTCAGTTTTACCAGGCTTCTAAGTCTTGCTGCCGAGGTGGCTGGAGAGGACTTTAGTTGAATAATGCCTGGGCCTAGGACTGGAAAAGACTCATCTGCTTTGTAGAACTTTTGCTTTCACTTTATATGCTGATGAACAAGTTTAGCTTGGTATAGTGCTTGCTAAAAACAAAAGCATCTGCTGTTCAAGAGAAACTAAACCATTTTTGTTGCTGCTTCCGAACAAGTTCAAATACAAGGTCCTACAGGGAATTTCATTGTCCAGAAGGTGGAAGAAGCAACAAGGGGATCAGCTGTTTTAGGTCTAATCCTAACCAACAGCTATCCTAACCAAAAAATGACCGATTAATGGAGTGAAAGAGGTGGGATCCTTAGATGGGAGTGACCACGTTCTCTGGAGTTTGTTATACAGTGTGGAGGAGAAGCCAAGTGTAGTCAGACAAGCATTCTAGATTTTAAGAAAGCTGATTTCAGTAAACTTAGGGAGTTACTGGCTGTGATCCCATTGTCAGGAATACTTATAAGAGAAGGAAATTCATGATGGATGGAAGTTTCTTAAAAGTGAGATATGGAAGATGCAATTTCAAACAAATTCCAAGGAGGCAGAAAAATGGGACATGTCTAAAGAATCTGGGATGGATGTCTAAAGAAGCTTCAACAGAACTAAGATTTAAAAAGGATGTGCAGAAGAAATGGAAAAAGGAGGAAATCACCAAAGAGGAATTTAGACAAATAGCCAGCATATGTAGGGAGAAAGAAAAACTAAAGCGCAGAGTGAGCTCAGACTTGCTAGAGAAGTTAAAAACAATAAAAAGGGCTTTTTTGGTTATGTCCATAGCAAAAGGAAGAACAGGGAAATGGTAAGGCCATTACATTGAAAAGATGGCAGATGCTAACAGTTTTTGAAATGGATACAGATTTGAAAGAAGTCAGGTATTAAAAACACAGCTATGTTTGTCAGTGCCTAATAATAAAATAGACTAGTTTGGAAATGAAGGGAAGCCTGAAAATAATAAAACATTAAGTTTGATGGAAATGGTTTGATTAATTTTCACATATTCCTCTATCTTTCACTATTAGACTATTGCTCAGTGGCGTAAAGCCGGCTATCAAGATATGCCTGAATATGAAAACTTCAAGCACTTGCTGCAGGCTCCACTAGATGATGCTCAAGAAATCCTGCAGACAAGATTTCCAATGCCACGTTATATTAATACAGAACACGGAGGCAGTCAGGTAAGACACAGCTTTACACAGAAAGGTGTCTGAAGAAGCTCACCAAATATATTCACAAGTAAATTTTGAAAGTGTCCCAAGGCCAGATGCCCTTGTTCTCATTAAGATTCTGGGAAAAATTGTTTTCACTAGTTGTATATTCTGTTAGGCTATTTAATAATACCTCTGTGAGGATATTTCTTAATCATAGTCCGGTATAAAATGTAATGTACCTTTCTAACTTGGATTAGAATAATTCACTAGGCATGGCTGGGGTTACCATCCTGATGCTAACCTGCTAGGAGTGAAGAAACTTAGTTTATTTTACTATATTTTGTGCTTCTTGATTTTAAACTTTTCTGGATTGTTTTGAAAAGGTTTATACTATTCATTCTTATCTTATCATTGCTCCAGAGTTTTTAGAACAGTGTTCTTATTTGTAGCCCTGTAAGTTAGATTAGTCTGTAAAATGAAGACTTTGGCCAGGACCACCAAATATGCTTAATTCCTGAGCATTTTAAAAGCTGCTATACAATGCAGAAGTGTATCTTCATTTAATACCAATTTTTTACATTTATCTACCTTACAGTTAAAGGTTTATTTTTTTAAGAAAAGAAACTTCAGTCCCTAAACTACAGGGTTTCTCTTCGGTTCTTACCCTGTCAGCTCTCAAAATTTCCCTGAGATATAATTTGAAATTATTTTCATTCAGCTAAATGTGGCTCTGTAGAGCCTTCAGTGTAATAGATCATGTGATATAAACACACACACACACACTCTGATATAAAATGACAAAGGCAAACAGCAAATGAGAAGCAAGGCGGCATAAAATTTCTTCTTGCAAATGCAAAATTAGAAGCCAGTTGAGGAATGAAGTTTTATGCCATCCCTGTTGAAATGTTTATGTCTGCCGAAAGAGGAGAGTAGGCTAAAAGTGAACAGAGGGCTGAGTTGTTTGGAAAGGAACTTCTAAAGGAAAGGTCCTGTTCCTTGTCATTAGTCCAGCTTCATCAGTAAAGAAACTCTGAGCAGAACCTCATCAAAAGATCTCAGTCTCTGAAGTGTTTCATCTGGTATTCCCCAAGCTAAGGGTGTACTAGGTCATTTAGTTTTCTGGTTAATCATGGTATTTTCAATTATGCTTTGAAAGAAATTGGAAGTCAGTGAAGGATCTATTAGGACAGTGTCATGTAGACCAGCTGTGCTTTGAACTAACTAAAATTTCCAGAAATGTTGAGCCCATTATACCATCCAGTTTGAGCTTACCAAGGGATGCATGGGTTGAACTCTGATTATTTCATCCTAAAATACCTTTTGAAATATTAAATGCCAGCAGTGTGGTTGATTCCTGTAGAGGCAAAAGTTATTCTTCAAGAACTTCAGAATGAGTTTTGACGTGTATTCCATCTTCCCAAACTGTCTTACCTGTCATCTGCAGATGGTCCCAGTTAATTCTGAGCTATTTTAAGGGAGGTACGCAGCTCACCTAGAGATTCCTTTAGACATCTTGGATATGGTGGTAAGATTGGGAATTCCTGTCATTTTAACTCCAAGCTACTTTTTCATTCTGTCTTATATAGGCACGGTTTCTCTTGTCTAAAGTGAATCCCTCTCAGACCCATAATAATCTGTACGCATGGGGACAAGTAAGTAATGAATAAAATTAAAGCTCATATTTCCTCCCTCTGCATATATTCACCTAATTAATTAATTTTGTTAAATACTTTAAAGAATAAGGATGTAAATATGACATTTGCTTTGTTCATTTGGGAGTTTTGGGTTTTGTTATGTACAGAAATACTTCAGTTAACAAAGTAGATATATTCTTGGACATTACTATTTTAACAGAAAATGTTGGTAACAGAAGGAGAAATAACATGGAAATAAAAGGGATAGCTTCCTATCCCACAAAAAAAAAGAGTTCAACATGCTTCAGCAAACTATTTATTCAAAACTAACAGTATGCACATTTTGCAATGATGCAGTCAGGTCAGGTAAACTTTGCATTAGTAAAAAAAAATATGTTGAACTTTGTAGAGACTGTTTGAAAGATTCTTCCAAAATGTACCCAGTTTCTACTTTTCTTAAGACTGCCATTTTGGTAGCCAAACATGGAGATCTGCAATTGCTGAGGGTAGCTGAGGAGTCAGGATTATCTACTTTCCTCCATTTTTCTCTGTTTTGCCATTCACACATGTTCAGCAAGAGGTTTTGGAGGCAGTTGTTGTTTACCTTGTTGCACACGTAACTGCAATAGTATCAGCTAGAGGAGAACCCTATCTTTTCTCAGTTCAAGCTTTACTGAATTATTTACTGCAGACCTGCTGCTACAAACTGGCACAGAAAGTCTGTGTTTATCTGGCAGTTTTTTTACCATACTCCCAGTGCCAGTGCTGCTAAAATTGGACAAAGGACAAGGGGAAAAGCAGGGTTGGAAGGCATTTTGAAAACTTTGTAAAAAGTACTTTCTTTGTAAGAGGCTTTGTTAAATGATATATTGCCTGAATAAGCATGAGGCCTAGAAATGGCTAGATAAGAAATAAGAATAAATGTTGAAATGCGGATCAGCACAACTTGGGTTCTTAGGTCCATGTTTCACACTCGATTGTGCTTCAGTCTGTTCCCCACTAGTTATGAGAGTTCAGTTTTTGTTATTTAAACTGTATTTTTTTTAATTCTAGGAGTCTGGTGCCCCAATCCTAACAGATGATGTTAGTCTACAGGTATTCATGGACCATCTGAAGAAACTGGCTGTTTCAAGTGCATCATAATTTCTACTTGATATGGAAACCTCAAAATCAATGAACTAAAATCATGCTACTGATGAATCAGTCTGCCAAGAACTAATGACATTCCTTCACCTCTTATACATCAAAATTTTAGTGATTCCACCTAACAAATGTGTTAGGGAAGTTTTGTATTTTAGATTTAACTTATTGATATTCCTTCTGTCTGTGTTCTGTCAGTTCTACTTTTTCATTCATGTAATTATTTGATGATGATTTACTGCACCTATGCTGTCCCATCTAATTAATTTTTCTGCACTTGTACTTAAGTAAAATAAAAATTGGGGTGGGTGTGAGGTTTATGAGTTGTCTTCACCAGGCGATTGTGTGCTTCTACGTGTGAGAAAAACTTGTCTCCTTTTCCTTACCCTAGATTGGGGTGGGCAAAGTATGGCCCTTGGGCCCTCCAGACTACCTCTTCTCTAACCAAAAAGGGTGAACTGCCTTTTCTAAAAGCCTTTAGTACTGCTCAACATCAAGAGAATAGTTTTTTCCAAAAAACACACATCTAATTTTGTTCCCCCTCTCCGCCATGAGGAAGACAATCTGTACAGATTCCAAAAAATTTCAAAAAAAAAGAATTGCCCCTTGCACCTAAATTAACAATGCCTGTCCTACATAGAGAAGGCAAAGGGGGAGAAAATCTAGGTCCCCACCTGCAGCACTGATTGGAAACTGTAGCTGGCAGAGTAGTCAGGAAGGCTGCAACTTCAGTGGTTATGCTCCCTGATATCATCCAGTTGTACCCTGCCTTGAACCTTGAGGAGAGGCAGGTTAACAAATAAAAATTGATGATGATGATGATGGTGATGATGATGGAACCATCATCTGTCTGTCACCCAAAATAGGTTTTCTACAGGCCGTTGCTCGGCGGGAGGAGCATGCGCAGTACCGGCATGGGGGAGGGGTTCCCGCCAAGCTACTAAGCTCTAGAATCTTCTGAACGCTACCGCGCATGTGCGAAAGCTCCTAGTGTGTGAAGGCACAGAGACCACGAAGAAGAACCATCATCTGTCTGTCACCCAAAATAGGTTTTCTACTCCTCATCTAGCGCACTATTGTTCACACTGACTGGCCATCTTAGTGAACTGGCTCTACCAATCACATGGGTTTGATGCAATAAGCCACAAAAATATCCAGAGAAACCAAGCTCCAAATTCATTATTTTATTAACTGTTTTTAAAAACATTTCTCAACATCCCTTCTGCAGGATCTTTGAATAGCAGGAGCTTTGATGCAGTAACCAATCTAACGTAGTTGTGTGTGGTATGTGAACTGGCTAAGAGAAGGGAAGGGAGTGTAGCTGGTCACTGGAAGCCTTGAACTTTGGTGCATGAAGCAGTTATCACTCCACCTCTCCTCCAAAAGTGGGATTCAAGAGCTTATGAATTGAAACATATTTAGTATAGTTTAAGACCATTTCCACACTAGCCTGTTATAGTGCTATTATTCCACTTTCAACATCCTATAGAATCCTGGGGTTTGCAGTTTAGGGAGGGGCCTTTGAGGATTCCATAGGATGTTGAGAGTGAAATAATAGCACTATAGCAGGCTAGTGTGGAAGTGGTCTAATGAAACAAAAGATCAACGTTGGGCATCAGACAGGGTCAGTAGGGAGAACCAGTGTGGTTGTAGTAGTTTGAGCGCTGGATTGTGACCCTGGCCACCAGGGCTTGATTCCCTGCCTTGGCCATGGAAACCCACTAGGTGACCTTGGGCACATCACACTTAGCCCCAGAAAACTGTACTATAGGTATGCCTTAGGGCTGCCAGAAGTTAGAAATGACTTGAAGGCACACAACAACACTACAGGTCGGTGGAGATGGAGATAAATTACTAACCTTAATACCACTTTGTGTTCACTGAGCCTGCTGTAGCTTCAGACACTGACATGCACGATGGCTAATAGACTAGAGCAGATTTTTGAAATACAGTGTATTTTTTCCCCTTTACTTTTGTAAAAATCGTGCCTGATAAAGAGTTGTGAAAATTCCAAAGTTCACACAACTTGTGTACCACTTCTGAAACATTTCAGTGGTACTAAAAAGGAAGAACCTATCTTTGATTTCTAAAATATACTTAACCATGGACTATAACGCTGGCAGGCTTTCAAGACTTTCACTACACCAGGGTCTCCCTCTCACTATACTTACCATGGGCTGCTTCCGTTGAATGTACTGAGTTGCATTAGGACACCTGTTTGAACCGGGGGTTGCGTGCCTTCAAGTCGTTTCTAACTTAATGACGACGCTAAGGCGAAGCTATCACAGGGTTTTCTGGAGCGGAGAGTGTGTGACGCGCCCAAGGTGAGTTTCCATGGCCGAGCGAGGATTCGAACCCAGCTCTACGGGGTCCATTGTCCGACGCTCAAAGCACTACACCGCGCTGGCTCCCATAGGCCCGCCATTCTATTACTGGACTGCAACTCCCGGCATTCCTTGGCAGCACCGCCGGTTGTGAGGGATGCTGGGAGTTGTAGTCCACCAAAAAAAAAACCTGTGAAGCGCCGTTTGATTCCCTCCCGATTTAACGTTTAAAATCCGCAGTACCACATTTCCACGGGAAACGAAACCTGCGTTAGGAAGAAAGGAGACGACTGTCCCTGGTTTACCTCGGGGGCGAGGCCAGAAAATATGCCTCCGCCGAGCGAGAACTGTCCTCTCAGAGAAACAGAATTGTCTCTACAACTTCCCTCAGTCCGTCGAAAGCACCTTGGAGAGCCTCGCGGCTGGTTTGACAGTTGGCCAATGGAAGAGACCGTTGCTCGGTGCGGAGGGGAGGAAATAACGTCGAACGGAGAGGTTAGCAGCATATATTCTGAGGTGGCGCATGCGCGTCGCCAGGCTGTGTCCCGTTCTCCGGACTGTCCGCCGAAGGAGAGCGAGGTGAGCGTGGAGGCCGGCGGGCGGGGGGCTGCAGGATGAGCAACCCGACCGTTTGGAGTCGGCGCGCGGCTCTGCTGTATTCCGTTGGAACGTGGACCATCTTCGGCTATATCGCCCTCCAGTCTTTCAGTTTCCTGAGGAGGGCGGAAAGACACGAGAAAAAGGAGGACGAGGAGCAGCCGCAGCAGCCCGGTAGGTTTAGGACGCCGCGTGAGGCCTTTACCCTTAAGACCTCTGAGCTGAAGCGCTGGGGTCCTCTCAGTCTTCTCTGTACCTGAGCAGTGAAGTTATGCCCAACCTCAGCCTTTAAAACGTTGGCCAGTTCCGCACTGGCCTGTTATAGCGCTATTATTCCACTTCCAACTTCCTGTGGAATCCTGGGGCCTTTGGGGCCCCTCCCTAAACTGCAAACCCCAGGATTCCATAGGATGTTGAAAGTGGAATCATAACGCTATAACAGTCTAGTGCGGAACTGGCTCATGTTTTGTGTACCTGGTTCATATACAGTGTTTGTGCTGGAAACAGTATTTATCATACATATTTTCCTTAAAAAAATTTTTTTTGCTAAGCTTCAGTGAAACAGCTTATTTTGGAGGTGGACCTGGCACTTAGTATCTTTAAAAAAACAAACAAACTTCATGCTGCAAAAGGCACTGTGTGCAATATGGCAATTTTATTTCATGTTGCAGAAAGTCACACAGATGAGTTTATTTTACAGGAAGTAGAGAAAAGGCAACAAGCTGTCACCAACAGCCTATCCTTGGCATTACTGCTAGAAAGGATGACGGGTCAGTGGCCAGCCTGGCAAAGTTTTGACTGAAGCATCTGTGCGCAGATTGTCCAAGATGTACTTGTTGCCTTTGTGAAGTGCCCTAATGCGGACTGGAGTGTTTTTCCAAGCTGCAAGGGTTTGACAGGCAAAAAATGAGCAGGCAGGAGCATAATTCCAGAAGACTATGGAAAGCATTTGCAAGAGTGGAGGTGCAGTGTTAGGAAATCCTCAGCTGTTGATATTTTGCCTGCCAGGCACAGGTTTGTGATGAGGTAAAGGGGAGGGTGCTACCATATTTTATTGTTTACCAATATCTGATTGTTTACAGGTTTGTAAGCTTTCAGATTATGTAGAAGTTCAGCACTAACAGAAAGTTTTCCTGTTGAGTATGCTAATAATGTTGATAACTTACTGACTGAGGTCATCATGGTGACAAGGTGCTGTTTCTGCCTTTTGGCAAAACTTGGGGCCTTTCCGCACTATACTGTTATAGTGCTATTATTCCACTTTCAACATCCTTTGGAATTCTGGAGTTTGTAGTTTACTGAGTCCAAAGAGCATTCTGGTTGAGCATTCTAAATGCCCCTCCCTATACTGCAAACCCCAGGATTCCATAGGATTTTGACGGTGGGATAATAGCACTATAATAGGCTAGTGCGGAAAAGCCCTTGGCATAGTTCTAGTAATTTGCACTAAACAAGTGCATCTAAACAAGATGCACTTGTTTAGATCTTCAGACATCTAAATTGTGGTAGCGATCAGTAACTTGCTCAAATATGTGTAATATATGTTTGGATTGTAATTTTAGCATCTGAATGTATCTTTTAAATAATCTATAAAGCTTTATATCACTGTGTTTAGGGGAAAAAAACTTCCTCAGCATTTTACCACAAACTCCTATAAACAGGAACTCTTACTTCCTTTTGCCTTTAGATAAGGAACCGGGATTTGGTACAGCTGCTTCAGAAGACAGTATAACAGAAACCACTGTATATGGAACCCCAGGGTCAGGTTTTTATGTTACATCAACAGTGAAATATAAAGCAAACTTCGTGCCTTACACAACTCGTTTGTATAATTACATGCAATCCTTTTTTGATGACAGTGCTAAAAAAGAAAAATAAATGAGTCTGAGTGCATAAACTATGATATCTAAAATGGTATCCTGTATTGAAGAATGTATACCAGTATCAAGATGTTTTATGCTGAAGAATGGAATTATCTTGATTTTGTTGCACAGCATCCTAATTTAAAATCATTGGAAAGTTCTGTGAACTGTCAATTGCTCTTTTAAAAAACTCAGTCGGTTTCTTCAGTTGCCTCATGAAAGATTGCCATGGATTTGAATTTATTCTCACTTATTAAAAGTGGGTTGCTTTTGGACTACATATCTCTGGTTGCAGTGTGTTTGAAATTATTAGTGTGCTATATATAGTGTCTTAAAAACATATGATGGACTAGAAACCTTTAACTTTCATCCTGTGACTCATTCATCTTTGGTTTGTTAACCATATTGGACTGGACTCTGGAAGAGAAGAAGAAGCAGAGTTCCTAGGTTCATTCCGCATTTCCTCTTTGGCAAATCTGACATAAACATTTTCAAAAATGTGATCAAAGTGCTCTAAGTTTTGTAATTTTTTTTTTAAATTTCAAAATCAAATTAGAGTCTTAGTAAAGTCGACAAGCAAGTGAGCGATTCTAGGTATTTGCATCAGTAGCCAACATACAAGCAGCCTGGCTCATTTTGATACAGGCTATAACATATGTTCACCTTTCTTAACTGATAATAATTTTCAATGAGTTTAATACAATATCCAGTCCAGGTGTTCTTTGAAATTTCTTGGACCCATAAGTAAATCTGGAATTTTGAAAAGAATCAGTGGATGAAGTGAAAAAATAGCTATAACACTAAAGGGCTGCCACTTATGAAACAGTTGCCATGGCAAATGCATTCAGGCACAAAACACCCCACAAAAGGAAATTGTTAAGGGTAGAAAGAAAACTTGCCCAATAACCTGAGTACAGCTATAAAGTGGCTATAAAATGAAGCATCTGATGTGTGACCAAGTCCTACCTGGCCTACTGAGGCCTTGGGATGGGGAAAGTAAAGATGACAGGTAGCTGCAAAGTAAGCAGTTCCATTTGCAAGCTCTGCTGTAATGTGCCTTCAAGTTGACTCCAACTTATGCCGGACCTGTCCTAAAGTTTTCTTGGCAAGTTTTACTCCGAGAAAGTTTGGCATTGCTGTCCTCAAAGACTGAGAGATTGTGAATTGCTCAGCGTCACCCAGTGGGTTTCTGTAGTTCAGACCATGGCGTCTTGGAGTCCTAGTTCCAACTCTCAAACTGCTACACCATGCTAGTTCTCACTTTGTGGGCACGAATGCTGGAAAACAACAACAACATCATTAATAACAATCAAGGTAAGTAACCTTAGTGGTTACCAGCTTGAGGATCCTTGCCTCTAGGTTAGGACTAAGCAGCTGGTTGCGGGTGTGTGTGTGTGTGTGTGTGGCATTTCCCCTCTACATACCTCACAAAATGCAAGGTAAATTCTGGCATGACTAAAAGTGCTGTTGTATCACTTTTGGTTCTTGGAACTGACCGAAAAACAGGTGATGGTTGCTCAAGGGTGGGGGGTAAATGGGAGGTGAGCTGAGAGGACCTAAACTATAAAAATTTTGTGGAGTTTTAGTTGTTTGTTTTTCTGGATTTATTGGCTATTTTTTTTTAATTTGGGAGGCCTTGGGGCTACAAAAGAAGTTCTGTGGGCCTCATGTTCCTCACCCCAGCTTCAGTCAAAGCCTTGCTCTCAAAATGGGTCTGTTAAATTAAAACAGACTAATGTAACTAATGCCCTGGAAGCAAAGATGCTTGTCTCCTTGAATTCTCATTGTCACATGATTTATATTATTCCTGCTAAAATGCAGACCATGGAAAGGAGCTCACCAAGTTTCAGTATGAATCAGCTACAGAGCTGAAACCAGGGTGATAACCTCATTTTTCTCCCCAGCGTGTATGATTTTGGGCTGCCCACAATCTTAGAGGCGAAACCAGAAATTGTTGTAACATCTCTACTATTCCTTCCCATCTGCTTCATATGTTCAAGCGTTTAGAATGTGAGTCTAAGCTAGACAGTTCTAGAAAATCATTTAAAAACTATCAACAGACTATAAAATGTGTAATGGCAGAAGAACAGGAAGAATAAACAACATCAGTTCTCAAAATACTGCCTTTCCTGTCACCACTCTAACCTTGTTGTTGTGTGCTTGCAAGTTGTTTCTGACATAGTAACCCTAAGGTGAATTTATTCGGGCCTTTTCTGGGGCTGAGAGTATATGATGTGCTGAAGGTTACTCTGTGGGTTTACATGGCCAAGGAAGGAATCAAACCCTGGCCTCCAGGGTCATAGCCAATGCTCAAACCACTATACCATGTATAGCCCCTTCAAAAGAGGATGCCTCTGATCATAACGATCCTTGTCACCACTTACTTTTCTTCTCAGTGGCAAGCTTCGGACTTAGAGCATTTGCTCCCATAAGCGAAACTGTAGAAATAAATGAATTCAACATCACCCAAGACAGTTTTCAAAATATAAAAGAAGAAAACTATGAAGTATGCATGTATATGTTCTAATAGCCTTATTGTAATTTTTTTAAATTCACCATGGTATAGGTAACTTGCTGTGAGTGAAGAAGAGCCAGATCATCACAGGATGGCAGCATGAGTTTTTGATTTGTGTTTGGACAAAATAGGTGACATAGCTTTCATGGTATGTTGAAACACACCAGCATTTTAGAATTAAATAAGATGTAGAAGGAGGACCAGAATAATCAAGCTCCTTTGCAGACCTAAGTGAAGATAATGGATATATGTTATGTTGTAACAGATACAAATAAACTTTTAAAAAATATTTCTGGAGGCTTATTTCTATCCCATAAACTTTCAGTTCCATCTAAATTTTTAACTTCTTGCAATAGAATCCACACTCAACCAGTGGTGTAATTGCCTGTCTGTTTGAAGGATACAACTGAATGATCGTGTGCGCCTGTCTCTGCTTCTTATCCTCCGCTTCAGGTATGTTTCTGCCCCCCTGCCCATGCACTACTATTGACTTGAATGTCTTTTTGGAGTAGACTGCATTGTGACTCTCTTCAGTTTCCCTCCTCTATTGATTTTATTGTGATTTCAGTTGCATATTATTGTACAAAATATAAAACTGTATAATTTTATTTGGGGTGAGTTATAATTAACATGTTTATAAGCCTTTAGTGTGTGTTGCTGCTCACAGTGCTAGGCATCTGAGTTATTACATTATTTCCCCCACTCCCTCTCTCCCCTCTTCTGCTCTGTTGGCTTCTGTTCCCTCCTTCCCCCTTCTGCTTTCCACCCTTCCCTCTTCTGCTTTCCACTTATTGTTGGGTTCATGAGACATACATACATTTGGTAAGGTTGAAACTATAGTCCTTCCTCCACATTCATGGGTTTGACTTTCACAAACTTGATTATCTGTGAGGTGCCCTCTTGGGTCTCCCACTTCTCACCCTCCCATTCCCCGGCCTTTTGCCAGGGTGTGTGTGCCTTCCTTTTACAGACCTGGGCAAAAGCAAGCAAATGGCAGGGGGCAGCCCTGTGTGCATGCCTTCTCTGGTCATGTTGTTACCCCTTTCCCATTTGCTTGCCTATTGCCTGGGCACCTGGAAGGCAAGTGAAGGGGGAGGCTCACATGCATGCCTTCAGGCGTGTGGCTGTCCCTTCCCTTTTGCCTCTCTATTGCTTAGGCACCTGGAAAGAAGGCAGCGCACTTGGGCAAAATGCAAGGGAGGGGGAGTCCTGGAAGGGAAAGGGAGGAAGAGTGCTCACTTGGGTGGAGAGAGGAGGGTGTGTGTGTGTGTTCCTTTCATGAGGGTTCTCACCCTGAATCCTTGCAAAAGTTGAGGGGCTACTGTATATCAAAGATCCATGCCTTCCTTATGTCTACTTCATTTCCTTCTCTATTAACTTCTGTCTCTCCCTCTCTCCTCTACCTCATCTCTCCCTTTCTGTTTTTCACCCATGTATTTCTTCAGTGGATTTGAGAGGTTTGGTAAGATTGGAGCTTGGAGTAAAAGTTACAGTTAACTTGAGTTTATGCTTTTCCAGCTCTACCCGTGTTTGTCTTTCTTATTTTTTTCTTAAAAATACTAGGTATAAGTCCCATGGGGTTAAATGAGCAAAACATGTTCCCTACTTTGCAGACCATGCTTATTTGGGAGTGGGGTGACAAAAAAGATGCATGATTTGTTTATGTACAAAAACATTCTACATGTGCTCAGAAGAACACAACAAAATTCTGGTTAACCAGCCCCCCCCCACCGCCCCAATTCACAGATTAGTGTTTGTAGCCCGCCACTTTTTGCTGCACTTACTGTGAAGTAGTTGAATTTAATACATCATTCCTTACCAACCTTTAACATTACTCCTTATTAACCTTTAACAAGGGCAAGTGAACAGTTTTAGAAGATGAGAAGAGGTAGAAGGAAGAGAGGAGAGGTGCATGTCATTGACAAAACTTAATTGAACAGGTGGTCCTATACTTTACGACAGTGTTTCCCAGGAGGACAGTTTTCAGATGTATTGAATTCCCACTGTTCCCAGCCAAAATGTACAAACTTTATAGTCTATCTAGGGAGGGAAAATACAGGAAAGGCAACATTAAAACTACAAAAAGGGCATTTGAAAGTGCCAATAATAAAATGTATCCCTAGGGACCAAAGTGGCAATCTCCATACCCATAGTCTGTTCTGGAAACCAGCATTTCAAGCATTTCAAATTAAAGATAATTTTAATTATTGGTGTTATTAATTTTCATACTTAAGGTCACAAGCTTTTTTTTAAAAAGGGACTTTGAGTGGTTTTGTGTTGAGGTGGAACAGAATTATAATGCCTATGGGCACATGTCTGAGCCCATGTTGCTTTAAAGGCACTGATCTAAAGACAGAACATGTGTGTGCATACAGCAGTAGTCTGCCTTGTGCTTTCCTTTCTGGAAGTACCACTGTTCTAAGGCATGAAGGCCAGTTATGGAAGAATAAAAAATCATTCAAGAATTGAAGGGCAATTAGTGGACATAGCTAGCAAGATGGGACCAGCACTTACTAGCTGTGAATGAATTCCCACTATTTGCTGGTGAGCATCCAAACTGGAAACAATTTTTTAAAAGTTCAATAAATGACTTGTACCTCATGACATAAGACATTGTTTCTCTTTTTGTGTGCATGTGTTATGTGGTTCTGATAGTACTCATGCATGCTTTCTCTTCCATGCCAAATGAAAAAATTTTTGGTATTTGGAAGTGGGATCATGCTTATTTTTAGGCAAAACTGTCGTGGGAAAGCATCTAAAGAACACTTCCAAGAGGGTGGCCACATTTCTCTCTCCTTCCCAGCTGCTTTTGACAGATGTGTGGGGAAAAGAGCAAGAAATTATAAAAGATGGATCTTTTTCTTGTTTCCCACTATGGGAAAACAGTGTTGCCCCCTTTTCTTATTTCTTCTAATTGCATTTATGAAAAGAAAGATACAGGTGTGTCACTATGAAAAATATTGTACCACCTACATGCACACACACCTCAATGCTGGCAGTGATTACTTGGTTTCTGCAGATTGATCATATTAATTTCCATAATATAAAGCAAAGAATTGTTGACATCTTAAAAGACTAAGGGCCTTTCCACCACACTGTTATAGTGCTATTATTCCACTTTCAACACTCTATGGAATCCTGGGGTCTGCAGTTGAGGGAGGGGCCTTTAGAATTCTCAGCCAGAGAGCTCTTTGGCCTCAGTCCACTACAAACCCCAGAATTACATTACATTACATGCGGGAAAGGACTCAAGACAATTACGATGTTTATAAGCTTTCATGGAAAAGTCAAACGGGTGTAGCGGTTTGAGCACTGAACGAAGACTCTAGAAGGTCAGGGTCTGAGTCCCGTCTCAGCCATGGAAAGCCACTGGGTGACCTTGGATAAGTCACCTTCCCTTAGCCTCAGAGGAAGGCAATGGCAGAGTTCTTCAAAAGAAATCTTGCCAAGAGAGTGTCTCCATAAGTTGGAAGCATAACAACTGGAAAAGTTTTGCGAATACCAATTGTTGTGGCACCTCCCCTCAGAAGTTTATGTTTTAAGCTGCAGTCAGAATCTTTGTTGTTGTTTTCATGCAGTACACTAAAATGGTTATTCTTCTGCAGATTATTCTAGCTGTCTAGACAGGAAAAAAAAGTTTTCTTTCAATTTTCTAAGAACAGTGGTAGGCAACAGCATCGCCTCTCATTGTCTCAAAATGAACTTCCTAGCTCCATCTCCCTCCCTCCAAAGCAGCAACACAGAAAGGCATACATACATCCAGCAGATTAGTAGGGCTGTATGCAGACTGTCCTTCAGAGGAAGGAACCGGCAAAACCACCTCTGATATTCCTTACCTAAGAAAACCCTCTGAAATTCATGGGGTCCCCATAAGTCAAGAGGTGGGTTGAAGGCACATACATACATGTGCGCCTGTGTGATTAGCTGTTTGTCCTTTGCAGGGGAGAGCGCCAAAACCAGTGAGATCCTGTGTCCTACTTGACTCTTAGAAGGCCATTTCCGCACTACACTGTTATAGCGCTATTATTCCACTCTCAACATCCTGTAGAATTCTGGGGTTTGTAGTTTCCTGAGGCCAAAGAGCTCTCTGGCTGAAAATTCCAAAGGCCCCTCCCTCAACTGCAAAGCCCAGGATTCCATAGGAGGTTGAAAGTGGAATAATAGCGCTATAACAGTCTAGCGCGGAAATGACCTTACCTTGAGGAGGGGGAATTGGATTCGTTCGACTTCCGAAACCGTTACAAACTACTTTGGCCAGTTCAACACATTCCCCCAATGATGCAGCCGTGGGATAATAACGGACTGGAGGTAAAAGTGACTTAGGAGCAGCCCCCCTAATCCAATAGTAGTTTTAGCGGATATATTTCCTTGATTTTTGCCCTCGCTCGCTCGCGGAAGTCCTTTGCTCCATCGATGTGCGCGCAGACGCGTCCCCTTTTTGTTTTAAATAACTCGTTTCCTGCGAACTGAAACCTGGACAGGGACTCGGAAGCTCGGAGACAAGAAAGGAGCAGCTGCATTCGGATCCTAGCTCGCTCTGACGTCCCACTTCCGCCTGGAGGAAAGAAAAAAAAGGGGGGGAATAGTAGTGAGGATGGGAAGGAACTCGGAAGTTGGGGAGCCGGCCTGAGTCTATTTTTTAATGAGTCCATCGCTGGAGGGGAGGTTTCCATTCGCTTCCTGTCCGTGGCGGAAGTTGTCCGGCGTGGCTCTAGGAGCGCAACCTGGCCGGCTCTTCCGCCGGCAGATCGCCTCTGCGGGGCCGTCATCATGAAGGCCATCATCCAGCGCGTCACCCGGGCCAGCGTGACAGGTGCCGCTTTCCTCTTTTCTCCCCTTGGCGCGGCCCGGGACGCCATTCCGGACCCCGCCTGAGGGCCTCCCGTCGGGTCGGCGAGCCGACCTGTGACCGGGTTAAGCAGCCCAGGCCATTTCCGCACTAGGCTGTTATAGCGCGATGATTCCACTTTCAACCTCCTCTGGAATCCTGGGGTTTGCAGTTTCGGGAGGGGCCGGCCGGCCCCTCCCGAAACTGCAAACCCCAGGATTCCAGAGGAGGTTGAAAGTGGAATCATCGCGCTATAACAGGCTAGTGCGGAAATGGCCCCAGTCGCCCTGGCGGGCAGCCGCTTCCCCGCCTCTGAAAACACCACTCCCCTGACCTTGTTATCGTGTTTGTGGGAGCCCGTTCTTCCCCCGCCCCGCGTACTCCTGAAGTGTGACATGGGGCCATTTCTACACTAGTGTGTTATAGTGCTATGATCCCACTTTCAACATCCTGTGGAATCCCGGGGTTTGCAGTTTCGGGAGGGGCCTCAAAGGGGAGGGGGCCTCCCGAAACTGCAAACCCCAGGATTCCAGAGTAAGTTGAAAGTGGAATCATAGCGCTATAACGCTCTAGTGCAGAAATGGCAATGTGGATGTGGCACAGAGTTTTCCGCGTTCATCGCGGAGCTGAACAGAGAGACAGATGTGCCAAATGGCCCTTAGCTGGCTCTCTTCTTTGGACCTAAGAGGTGGGTGGTGGTAGCTAAGGGCCGGAAGGCAGCAAATGTAACAGCTCCCACCCCTGGTTATCTTGTTGGGAAGCAAAATGAATCCCATCTGTTGGATGAATATGATGGTGTGGCCCTTATAAACATTTGGTTGTCACATCTCGGCTTAATGCTATATTAAGAATTTTCTTAAATGTGAAGATCATTAGATGTAGGAGGGGCAGAGGTGTGGAAAGGACTTCAGATGCTTGACACCTGTTTACCATTTGGAAACAGAAACACAAGCTTTTTTTCCAGGAGGGCTATGGATGTTTGAGGATCAGCAACCTCACTTGTTCCCTTGCAAGTTGCACTTGCCTACTGGGATACTCAGATGGGTGGCTGTGACCTATCAGGCACATAGCTAGTTCACTCTGGAAATATTTCCTCTGTTAATATGCCGCTTCTCCAGGGCTGAGCCTTGGAGGAAAGATTGTCAAAATTATAGTGAAGAGGAAACAGCATCATCACCATCCACAACTGAAGGCTTCCTCTGTGCTCCTTGCCATTCTCTCTTCCCTTGTAATGAATTTGATGCTTTTTGACACAGAAAGGCCTGCTCTGCATACTTGTCTTAATCCAAAGCAGCTAATGGCATCAGAGAACAAAAAATTTGGATACCAATGACATTTGCATACTTCTTCTTTTGGTTTTGGAGGATATACTTTGTTAGAGCATTCCAAGGACGAGAAGAGGAAAGGAGACGATTTTCAGAAAACTAATTGAGAAATAGAATTGGTAGCTGACAGCCTATGGGCAGTAAATTGCCTTTCTAGTTCTAGAATAAGAAAACTTTAAATTTCCATTGTCACTGAAACTTGCTGGGATGTAGATTAATATGTGATATAAGAGAGAAATTCTGGAAATCTAACATGTCTAAAACGTCTTCTACAGTTGGTGGGGAGCAAATAAGTTCCATTGGACAAGGCCTTTGTGTACTACTGGGTATTTCTGTGGAAGACACTCAGAAAGAGCTTGAACATATGTAAGTTACTAGAACGTATTAAACTTTTCTTCTCTTCCATACTTATATGCATTTTACATATGTGTACAGTTTCTTTAAAGATATTAATTTTCAGCATTCAGTGACTGACATTCAATTATTAAAATACCAAATGCTCCGAAGTTATGAGTCTGTGTTTGTATCATCCTTCTTCCCATTGTTATGGAAATGTTGCCCCCAAACTATTAAATACAAATCTTTTTCCTTCCAGAAAACACCATTCATGCCTTCTGATCTTCCACTTAGGGTTCGAAAAATTTTAAACTTGCGTGTGTTTGAAGATGAAAGTGGGAAACACTGGTCTAAAAGTGTAATGGACAAGCAGTACGAAGTGCTATGTGTGAGCCAGTTTACTCTTCAGTGTATCTTGAAAGGAAACAAGCCAGACTATCACATGGCCATGCCTACAGATCAAGCAGAGTCATTCTATAACAGCTTCCTAGAACACCTTCGCAAAACATATAAGCCAGAGCTCATTAAAGGTAAGGCAAAAGCTAGATTATTGTTTGAGGAAAAAAATATATCTAGATGCACAATGCAAATTGGTTGCCTTTGGGAACTGGAGCTTTTAACTTGTCTTCAATTAGTTTAAGGTAGGGGTACATCACCTTGGGTGTCTGTGGTATAGCCATGAAGTTAGCAAGAACTGCACCACTTTTACAACCCAACTGACAGCCGTGGAAGAAGATAATAGATCTGGCAATGCTGTTAGCAGTGTTGGAACTGCAGTCTTAATCAGAAATTGCCTTGAGGTGAAAACTTATGACTTCAATACAGTAAGTCCCCCATATCTGCGAGGGATATATTCCCAGACTTGGTGCAGATTGTGGAAACGTGGATAATAGCAGATGCTTTTGACCCCATACTGGGCAAAGTGATGAGGGTGAGAGGCAACTCCACTGCTTGGCTCCTCTTTCCTTTCTGTCTTCTTTCTTGGCAAGTAACCCACTCCCCAGCGGGAGGCCTCGTAGCTTGGAGCCATGTTCCTCTCTCAGCCAAGGAAAGAGTGCCTATCTCCTTCCTTGGCTGAGAGAGGCATGTGGCTTTGTGAAGCCAGACTTTTCATGCTTCTCTTGGCTGAGGAAAGAGCATCCATCTCCTTTCTCTGCCGAGAAAGGCACGGGGGAAGTTATGCACTTCTCTCAGCCACAGAGGTGGGAAGTCTCCTTACTTGGCTAACAGGTATGGGAAGCCCAGCTCTGTCTTGCTGTGAGCCTTTCTTGGTCAGGGATGGAGAGAGACTCCTTCCTCAGCCAAGTAAGGTGCAGGGGCCCTGGCTGTGCAGAGCAAGGACCCCAGTCGGCAGCAACAGCCAAGGCCCTGGAGAAGATCATGGGTAAGTGAAACCGTGGATATTGGTCTAGCAGATACTGGGGCCTACTTTATTTCCTGCTGATATTTGTTGCCTGATAATAGTGTAATCTCAGTGCTTATGGGGGCGGGAGTTGGAGAGAATTTGTCACCTTTACCACTCTCAGAAGTCATTAATCTTGCTAGGTAGGGAGAGGAGAAATGTGAAGAGGAAGAGTGTATATGTGTTTGTGTGCATGCACGCACATATATATAGGCATGTGTGAGCATATATATTACACATGCATGCAATTTTCAGCCAATAAAACATGCAGTTTTCAGAGCCAAAAAGATTGTGCTTTCCTGGTTTAAGTGATCTTTGTTATGTGTAATCTTTGGGGAAGAACTGAAGAATCAGTCATTCCATAACAAAAGCAAGTAGTCTAGGGGATTAATTAAAGCAAAAGTCATAGGGATAGTAAAATTTTTCATCATGTAGCCCATGGCCTAGAAGAATGAAAGGAGAGAAGGAGTAGTAGGGAATTATGAAAATCATAAAGGTATAAAAAATGGATTTCAGAAATGGCACACCTGTTCCCCACCCTGAGCCAAGTCCTGCGGATGGTGCTGCCTTGGAAAATTGGCAGCTGAGAGTAGTATGTGGGCATGAAGTCTCACCTGCAAGTAAGATTGGAGGGAAGGAAGCTTGCTTGATTCACTTCAGGCTGGGACGTGTTACCTAATTATATTTCCTTTCTGTGAATCCTGATAGGATAGTGCCCGTTTCAGATTAAAAGCCTGAAGTATGTATGAGAGGCCATTGGGAATTTACTGTTTGTGGGGAGGGACTTAATAATGTGCTGTGCAGTCTGTATTTCTTACTTTTCACTGGATATGCTTTTAGATTGCTTTTAATTCCATTGATAGTTTAATTTTACTTTTGTATGCTTTTATTGGTGTGAGCTCTTATCTGTATCTGTTTTCATTTTTGTAAGCCATCTTACATCCCCTGGCTGAGAAAAAGTGGGTGACAGATAGATAGAGTGAGACATATTGGTCCAAAGAATGTTTCTTCTGAGCAGTTTCACCCTTCAACTACACACACACACACAGACACAGACATACACACACACAGGATTCTGTTGTACCCCTTGTCATGCCAACGAACTGTTGTTTGCCATCCAGTCTTCACACTTTTTGGTTACCTCAGGGTGGATTTTTTCTTTGTTTTTAAAACACAAATATGAGAAAAATGTTTCTGGGTCAAGCATAGGGTGAAGCTTATTCTTCAGTTGGTTCCACTCTCAGACTGATAATGGAGGAAAGTTCTTGCCTTTATTTAGAACTGTGCCCTCTTTTCCAATATCAGGTTACACCAAAGCATGCCATGATAGAGAATCAAAGGGAACACATTACTTTTTAATTACATACAATATCAGTATTTGGTCATATTATGGAATTATCTGATATGCTATAGAATTGTCAAATATTTTTCACTCAAGAGTATGCTGTTCTTTCAACATACAGCCCTTTGCACAGTAATATCTTCAGGAGTTTTTGCAATATAGACCAGGAAGTAGATTAAGTCAAAAGTAACAAGATAACTTCCCTTTTGTAATGAAATAAAAACTTTTAGTATTCTCTGGCAATTGGCAGCCTATTCAACCATGCTACAGAAAAGTAAATGATCATATTAATTTGATGCTTAAGAATAAAAGCAAAGTTGAAAGTGTCATCACATACTTTTCCTCCAGGGAAGAGTAGTTGTGGAGAAGATATTAAGTAGACAAATGGCTGGCAGGAAAAGGGTTAAAGAGCAATGCTTTCTGCCAATTCACTGTTCAACCTTGAAGCCATCCATAGCCCTTTTTGTCTTGATTTTTAAAGTGAAAAGTCAGGGGAAAGAATAATAGAATTACCTGAAGCATCTAATCTGTCTCTAGCTAGATATCTCGTTTTATCTGTGTGCTGAGCTTACAATTTTGCAGACATATTTGGTCCAATAGAAAGATGTCAAGTCAACCTTTTTGAGTGTGCATTTTATTTTATTTGTAACTGATGTGTATTAGACCATGCAACAATGTATACTGAAAATCATCTGTTTAAATAACTCTGCATGTTCAACCTAAAGCATTCCATATCATGCTTGAAAGGAAAGAAATAAAACAGTAGACAGAGGGAAATGGAAGACTCCTGATTGGCACTGGAAAGATATGCTTGATTGGTTTTAAATGCATTTCTGGAACTCTAGATTTATGTCAGCTGCTTTCCATTCAGTGCAATTAGGTGTGTAGTACATGTTCCTCAGATGATAATATCTGCAGAAAGTGTCAGGTGAAAACTTTTTACATGAGTGTGTTAAATACAAAACTTTTTTGTAAAGTAACAAATAACACTGTGTACATGTAATGTGTAGTGCTGAACCAAATCCTTCTTTTTCTCTCAGAGCTGTATTAAGAGCTAGTGCATATTATTTTAGAGCCAGTGTGAGTTAGTGGTCTGTGTGGTAAACTAGGACAACGGTTTGAATTCCTGCTCACCCCAAGAAACTCATTGGGTGACCTTGGGTAAGATACAGTCACTCTGTCTGAAGGTAGGCAGTGGCAGACCTCCTCTGAATCAATTTTGCTAAGAAACCCTATGATTCAATTGCCATAGGTTGGGATTAACTTGAAGGCATATGGCAACAACGTTAACAGCAACAATGAGCTGTTCTGGAGGGGGGAGGCCTCAGTTAATTTATTGTAATGTAATCATGTGCATTGTCAATTTTATTTAAAAGTTTGTTATCATAGTCATAAATAATGTTTTAAAAGGAAACTGCATGCCAAAAATAAATACAGTACAGATTACTTTAGTTTTGAATTTTAAAAAGCAGTATTATGAGTTTAACAGAAGAGAGATCCAAACTTGTTCTTGAGTAAGTAAGTGTCTTCTTTTTCCCATTCCCATTCTAATTTGTTAGATGGCAAATTTGGCGAATACATGCAGGTACATATTCAGAATGATGGCCCTGTGACCATAGAATTGGAATCTCCTGCAGCTCCCATTGATTCTAAGCAGGTAGGTTTGCACTGCTTCCCTTCAGCTATCCTCATCTGAATTTGTACAGCTCCTGCTGATATTTAAATGTCTGTTACATTCTGCTTAATTGTGATCTTTACTGACAAACCTGAAATATTTAATCCAATTCTGGAGAACCATGATTCCAGGACTGATTTATAAAGAACCTCTTTTCTGTTTGAGGATATAAAAACATTGTTCTTAAAAACAACAGTACATTTTCAATAACAGTTTTTATGAAGACAAATGTGGTAATTTATTCTGGTAATGAAACATGGCTATGATCTTATGGTGCCTTCTTTACTGTTGTCCTTTTCAGCTGTTGTTTTATATGTTGATATGAATTGTTATAAAATTGTCAGTTGAAATTGAGCTTTACATACCTAAGCTATTTGATAGAGTTGGTAGAATTATATTTATGTATGAACTGAAGTATGGAATGCCATTAATAGAATCTAAGCTGCATGAGAAGGTAATTGAAAGGAAGATGCCAATGGAAAACTGGTTTAAATTGGAATGATCATTCCATTATACTATTCCGTTCTAATTGAACTAGTAGCTAATATCTGCCATGGTATATAATGGGTGCCCTCAGCGTATGCAGCTATATAGGGATGGGCCAACTGAATCCTCGAATCCTGGGTAAGGATTCAGATTCCCGAATCTGAATCTCTGCACCAAAATAGGCAAACCGAATCTTTTGAATCCACCAACTAAATAGATGATTGGAGACTGGGACGCCTGAAAACCAGGGAGATTGGGACGCCTGAAAACCTGGGAGACTAGACATATAAGGGGAGATAGTAAGTAGGTGAGTTTTTCCCTTGGAATAATAATGCCCTATGCTAACAATTTCACAAATTACATCTGGACTTGTATTCTAAGATACTTAAATTGAACATTTAAGATCTAAGTTCAGTACTTGACTGGAAGCTACAGGCTTGAGATTTCAAGGACAACTGAAACATTCCTTTGCATAGCTCCCTTGCAAAGCTCTTTCAGACACAATTCTGAGCTTTGGAGTTTTACAAGGTGTCACAGCCTTCTCTGACAAAGTGTATTGGTGCATCATCAAACTACAAACTCCACAATGCCAGAAGGAGCTATGCAAAGAAAAGCCAGTTTTGACCTGGATTATCTCTCTACTATAGTAGGTGGACCTGTTTACACAGGCAGGAAAATGTGACATTAATCCACATTTTCCTACCTGTGTAGAAAGGGCCTTCATGTCATTTTCAATCAGGGGAGATGCTGAGGCAAAACTATGACAATTGTCTTGGCCAGATTTCTTCAGAGGGAGGTTTGCCTTTGCCTAGGCTTTTGCTAAAGCTGAGAGAGTGTGTCTTGCCCAAGATTATCCTTCTTTCCCTTGCTTTTTAAACTCTTTTTAAAAAAAAGAATTTGAAAGATTTGAGATTCGTGGATTCCCAGAACCTTCCAGGGATTCGGATCTAGATTCAGATTTGGGAAATTCTGGATTCATCCCATCCCTATAGCTATACATGGATTGGTTCAGTGGTAACTGGGAGTATCTTTAGTAATTGATGACATTTAGTGCTATTTTCATGATGTTACACAAGGGGCGGGGGGAAGAGACACATCCCAAGATACAGGAAGATAGTTTTTATTATCATCTCAGAACACAAATATGAGACAGGCAGCCATGAACAGAAAATTTTTGCAAGGTATTTTGCATGTTATTGTAAAGTTGCATCTTGCATGTTAGTTATTTTAAAGTGGTATATACTGCATTGTCATCCTGGGTTGGGTTTCTGGGTGATGATGATGTACATAAAAATTAAGCATGCAGTTCAATAAAACATATAATCTAACCATGAACAATAACATTTAGAGGATGGTTGATGCCATTAAATATAAATGTAAAAATATAGAATGTTTATGTTTGTTTTTTTAAAAAAACACCTATGGGTATGCAATGGTATTTTGGCTTTGTGGCAATAAAATTAACAATTTTTGTCTCAAGTGCACTTCACATGAGAGGCCATTTCAAAGTCAAGATGCCGCAATGTAGAAGGCCTTTTCTTTTTTAGATGACATGTTTATGTCTCTTATAGAAAGTACATAGAGAATAGCTTCCTCTGATGATCTTAATGCATAAGGAGGTTAATATGGGAGGAAGTACTCTTGCATTATTTGGCAGGCACCAAGCCCTGTGCTGGTCTTGGTAGCTGTGATGCCATGGACATTTGGTGTAAAAGGTTGTTTAATTTACTATATATATATTAAGGTAATTTGGTTATGTATGCACTCTGCATGAGAGGTGGTAAGGTAAAGAGCTGTGGAAGGGGGTGAGAGAATGGAATTTTGGGAGTAAGTAGTGATTGGTTGAATTCCTGAGGGGATATGAATAAGTTTGGTGAATGACAGTTGGGATGTCAGTTGATATAATTAGGGTAGTTAGGAGAAAAGAGTGAGTGAATGGACAATTAGGGTTAAATGAATCAGTGGAGTCTAGAATTAATGAGTGGAGTTTAAGTGTCTGAAATGACTAGGAGTGGAATGTGTGAAAGAATGTGAGCTGTGTTCTAAATATATTAGGCTGTTTTGGTACGTCCAGCTTCTGTTAATAACTCGCTGTTTTTGCGTTTATATGTTTTTGGCCTTTGGGAACGCTTTATATTATAAAGCTTGATTCGGACATGGTGTCTTTGGTGGCAGCAGTAAATCAAGAGGGTAGTGTCTAGTCGAGATATAAATTGCATAGTATCTCACACAGGTACCTTGAAGGCATGTAGGAAGTTCCCACAGTTAGTGGCCATAGCAGCAGGACAAGAAGAGGTCCTTACAGAGGTGGGGACAAGGGAAGGCCCTCACTCTTGGTGGTAATGATGAGATTTATAGAAGTCTTCAAGTTTGACGGCAGCAGAAGTTTAGGCAGAGTCTGACACCTCATGGGAAAATGAGGGGTTAAATGACAAATAGCAAATAAGTAGCCCTAGGTTCTTCAAATTAATGCAGTAGAGCTCCAGCCAGCCAGAAATCTAGTAACTGAATACTATACCACTTGAAGCTTCTGAACACTTTGAAGGGGCACCCTGACACCACAGCAATGCAGTATGGCAATTACTGGTGTCTGGTCACTGTAAGTAGCCAATAAAGAACCCAGATAAATCTGGCATAACATTATGACTGATGCCACAGGGGGCTCGAGAGAGAAAAGTGTCCTCACACTGTGTACCTGCTCCTTCAGACAGAGTGTAACCTCATCTTCTGTCAGGATTCAGCTTGAATCTTAAAAAAAATTGTAAGTCCATTTCTGTGCCCAGACAGATATCAGACCTCACCTGCATAGTCTTACCTGAATCTATCAAAGATAAATAAACTAGCTGCCATTAGCTTACTGATGAGAATGTGGCTTCGTATTGCATAGAACGGGGAATAAAACTGAACCCTGAGAGATTCCATAGAGGCTTCCATTTACCATGGAAACAAGCAACAATATGTAGCGCTATTTTTTGAAACACTTCTAGAACCACTGTATCACTGTGATCACCAGCCTGAGCCCATAGAGTCAACCTTAACAGGATACAATGTTGAATGAGATCAAAAGCCATTGATCACAAAGCATTAAGAGGTCTCTATTTCTCCCTTCAAAATCTGACAAATTCTGGTGTCTCAGTTCCAAACCTAGACTGAAAAGGATCTAGGTAGCTTTTTTATCTAATAGTGCTTGAGGTCAGACCACCAACACTCTCTCAAGCACTTGCCCCCCTGCTCCCACAAAGGAATATTTGCTGCTAGATTATATTGTTAAAGTCTTCTGGTTCCACACAAAAAATTTCAAGACCTGGCCCAAGGCTGCCTTCTTGAGGTGATTAAGACCACTTCCTTTGTCAGGGAGACATTTATAATCTGAGCCCACCAGGTCAGTCCTTCATATTGATGTAAATTAGCCAAGATGAGGAACTGTATCAGTAATGGTGTCAAGATTAGAGTGAATATGAGCAACTTCATCTTAAGAGTGCTTAGCAAATTTGTCACAATAGCCTTTTGTAGGTTCCAACATAACCTTCCCAAGGTTTGGATCTGTAACAACTCATTAACTATCTTGTTAAGCTCTGTCAAACTCAAGAATGCATTAAAGCTCCAGAAGTGAAATCATCACTCCCTCATTTCTACAGGTAGGTACAACAATGTGTCATTTCATGGATTTGATTATACCTGCTTGTGTCATTTGTATTTTAGTCATTATCCTGCTGGTTTCATTGCCCCCAGTGCTCTAGTAAAGCAGGGAGCCAAGTGGCTCTATAGTGCTGGAGGTGATGCTTCAGAGCAATCATGTGCAAAATTATTTTGTCATTCCATAATAAGATCAGGACTCCATAAAGAGTACTAGTCATCTCACCAGAATCTATTGGATTCCAAAAGGCTCTTGGAGCACACTGTTGTAATCAGGCTGCTGAGGGGAAAAGGTGCTATCAGTCTAACTTTCACCAGAAAATGGGTTAACTGTGACAGTAGGCTTACAGAGAATCTGTTTCCACCACTTTCAGTTCTCCAGTCTCTTGTTCAGTTGAAAATACTAAATAAGAGTATGCCCCAAAAAATATGACATCCTGAGACATCCTGATGTCTGTCATGGCAACCATGAAGTCTTGCTCAGACTCTTGTAAGGTTGCCCACTGAAAATATCAAAATTCTATAGTTCAAGCATTCTAAGCCTTTCTTAACACTCTGTCTTTGGTCACCTTGGCTAGCTGGGTGGAAATACTGATGGACAGTGGGATGGTTGCTATACTGGCAGTATCCATGACCTATCTAGTACAGTACTGGTTCAAACAAGTGAGGAGGACCACTTATCTTTATAGATGGTAGGATCTTTTTTCCAATGTATCAACAATTATCATCAACAAATACATTCTGGTGTCATTTGTATCCGCATTTTAAGAAATTTCTCAGTCTGTAAGTGAATGGATTCCATTTTTTTTAATCTTTCCACATGACTACCACAAGTGAAAGAAAGTGCCTTTTTCAGCACTACATTTCCAACACTTATAATTTTTATACATCTTGGATAGTTTATCAGGCATCATTTACCATCCAGAGTGCATCTTATACAGATTCTCTCTTATTCTCTAGGAGGCTCTGTATTTCATTCTCACAGACCATGGTTTCTCCCACTGAGATAGTTCTACATGGTGCCCAGTATTCTAAGCCCATGTTATCATAATGTCTGTTATAACTACTTCTGATTCCCATTTTAATAATATTCTGTATATTTTCAAAAGTGCATTCTCTTAGTAGATAATATTTGTAGTTCAGTGTTTTTGTCATATATTCCATTTGATCTTAAATCTGTCTTCAATTTCTCTCTTACTTATCTGTACAGAAGCCAATGACATTTTATCCTTTCTGCCAATAATTCTTCTTGTGTTTTAATTCTGTAATCATCTTTTTTTAAATATCACCATCTCCTTATATAAATGATCTATTTATCTTTGAGAATATTTTCTCTCTTACAGAAGGCTTCATGTGGTGAAATCCACTGACATGTTTTAGGGCAACATCTCCATTTATATCTTTTCCAAACTTTTAATTGGGATTTTCATATACAATGGCCCCTTGACTTTTGTGAGGGTTTGGGGTGCAGAACTTTCGTGAAAATCAAAAAACTGTGAATACCTCCCCCTGTGTGAGGGAGCACTTCCCCTCCCATTCCCTTCAAGAGCTTCCCCCTCATTTGCTTGCCTTTTGGCTGGGTGTACTGCCTTTCAGGTACCCTGGGCAAAAGCCAAGCAATTGGGAGGGGGCAGCCACACACTCAGAGAAGGCATGCATGTGCCTTTCCCCCATTCACTTACATTTTGCCTGGGGGTTCTTCCTTACTTCCAGGTGGCCATATAAAAGGCAAGCAATGGAAAGTAGCAACCATGAACCCAGAGAAGGTATGTGTGTGCCTCCTCCATTTCACTTGTGTTTTTCCCAGGCATGCTGCCTTTCTTCTACATACCTGGGCAAAAGGTAAGCAATTGGGAGGGGGCAGCCACCCATTCAGAGAAGGTATGTGTGCACCTTCTACATGCATGGGACTTGCCTTTCTCATTCACTTGCCTTTTGCCTGGGTGCATCGAAGAAAGGCACACGTACCCTGGCAAAATGCAGAGGAATGGGAGGAGGAGAATGCGGGGGAGGCAAGCAGATTTGTAAAGGTCAAATTCACGAAAATGGAGGGAGGATTGTTTAGTGATTATTGAAGTCTTTATCAACCATTTCTTTATCGTATCAAAGATATACATGCCAGCCAAATCTAAGGTCTTCTCCTTCAATTTGGAGTAATATTTTGTTCTTTAAATTAACCCAACTTTATCTATTCCAAGCTGCTTGCATAATAGTACAATTCAAAATTTGGTAGACCTAGATGACCTCTTTCCTTTGAGTCTTGAAGTACTTTCATTTTAACTCTTGACTTTTCCCCATCCCTTATGAAATCTTGAACATCTTTCTGCCAACTCTTAAATACTATTTTGTTAAATATAATTGGAATTGTTTGGAACAAAAATAATAGATGAGGGAGAATAGACATTGTGATAGCTGAAATTCTTCCAAGAATTGATCATTTCAGGGCTTTCCAATTTTTTATATCTTTTTTTATACATTTGCCCATATTTTTTCATAGTTGATCAGAATTATTAGTACAATTCCAAATATTTCACCTTTTTATCCATAGTAAATCCCAGTCTTTTGTATTTCTGTCTCTTCTTCCTTCATTGTATTTTTGTTAGTATACTTGTTTTGTCTTAATCAACTTTAAGGCCAGAAATAGCCCCAAAATCTGTTTGTATTTTCTTCACAGTATCTACACTTTGCAAGGGGTCATCCAATGATATTGACAAATTATCATCAAATGCTCTCATCTTATATTCACATCCTTTGATTTTAATTCCTTTAATATTGTTATCTTCTGTTATTCTTCTACTTGAAATTTTGATTAGAATCAGAAATATTAAAGGAAATAATGGAGAGCCCTATCTAGTTCTTCCCTGAATAATTCCCTTCCCCCCTCCATTTACTATCATTGGAGCCGACTGATTAGAATAGATTGCTTTAATCCATTTTAAAAATTCCTTTCCAATTTTTATCTGATTTAAAATTTCAAAGATGAAGCCCCAATTGGCATTATCAAACACTTTTTCTATATCCGAAAAGATTAATGCCAATTTTCTTTCTGTGTGTTGCTCAAAATGTTCAATAATATTCAAAACCATTATCCTTTAGAAGTCTTTTAGGGGAAGAATCCACATTAGTCTTCATTGGTCCAGTTTTCTAATACCCCTTTCAAGGTCCTGATCTTCCTTATGTATTAAAACTATGTTGATGTCTCCCTAGGTTCTAGGGGTTCTAAGATTGTATTGACAGTCTGCTGAAATGGCAAGTTTATTTGATCTTCAAAAATTTTGTAATATAGTGCTGTAAAACCATCTGGACCCAAGTGCTTTATCCTTTTTACATTTCCTAATTGCTTCTGCTATTTCAGCAGCAGTTTTTGGATGATTCAGTTTTTCCCTCTGTGTGTCAGTTAATTCAGGTATCTTTTGTTTAGATAAGAATTCATTAAAGTGCTAGGGAGGTAAAGTTTAGCCTTCTGACAGCTTATTTATTTTACATTCCACTTTTCTCCCAACATGGGACCCATGGTGACTAAGGCTCATAAGGGCCTTCTTATGTATTTCTTTGTCATCTCTCACTTAGGAAATGAGCCACAATCCTGCCTTTCTCATAGATGAAATGGCTTTGCATCAGCTTTCCTTTTGCTGTGTAAAACCTGCAGAGTGCTGCCCTCACCTGTGCATACACCTGAAGTAGTGACACTCAGAGGGTGATGCTCCTTTGGGATTGCCTCACTGATGGTGATTCACTGCCCACAGTAGGCCCTTCACTATGTGCCAGTCCTCAAAGTGCAAGCTAAGAGATTCTTCCTAGTAAAAAAGCATCAATCACCACAATCAAGTATTTTTATAAATGCTTCTGGTTATCGTATAATGAGTTTATCATATTCTGTCAAGTAAAATACTTCAGTAAAAGTTATGAGCAGTTATGAGCAAGATGCCAGCAGGTGTCAGTACAGCTTCAATAATTCTTCTACCACTTTCTTTGTCATTTTTGGATATGTTTCCACTAAAGTCTCTCTTTCTCCATTTGCTTCCTTTTGGTTGGTTTCCCATTTACAGCTATGTGTTCTGTCCTGTTCATTGCATATTTATATTACCTTGCTGATGGATCAGCAGAGCTGTCATATATGATAAAAGATCTAGTAAGGGACTAACATGCCACTCTCAATAGCAGGCTGATTGCAAATAATTTTATTTGGTCTTTCTGGGTAGGGCTTTGTTCTTTATGCATTTTTCCCATGGGACAAAGTTGATGTGGTTTACTAACTGAGAACTATGAGCTGAGAAATTTCTAAAATTATTGAGTGACTTTGATTTTAATTAAAACTGTTAAGATTTCCTTAAGATTTTTTTTAAAAAACCCAACCCTTTATCATTCTGTTTTGCATGTTTGTTGAAAACTTTACTCACTTAACATGTAAGAAACATTTTGGGCATGTGAAGCACTGTGGTAGCTGCAAGAGTCAGGAGTACTGCTAGAAAGTTTTTAAATTAAACTTGGTGCAACTTATTTCCAGATAAAAAGCCTGAGATCACCATAAACATCTTATTATTGGAATTGTAGATGGAGGGAGCTGAGTAGAGATTCACAGTCCAGAACTCTAGAATTTATGTTCCATGGGAAAGGATGTAAAGTTTGTTCACACATAAAACTAAATTACATTTGGCATTACATGATTAACCAGGCAGAGGCCTTCAAGATCCCTTCTACTCCCCTTCCTTCTTCCATTTACAATAACATTGTACTTTCCCTTCCGAGCCAAACGATCTGTTCCCATTTTTTCCCCCTGAGTTGGCACATTGTGGTTGCCTCAAACCAGGATAGGAAAGAGAGAAGTACAGTTTGAGAGACTGAGGAGGAAATGTGAGAGTCAAAGATTTCTAAGTGACCTAAGATTTCTAAGTGACCTCCCCCATACAGAAACACAGATTTCCAGCAACAAGCATAAGGTGTGTTGTCCATTAAAATCCATATAGTAGGCAACCTCAGGAGGAACAAGTGAAGGTAGAAATGATATTGAATTAAGATGTAGCTCCAAACTATCCACATTTATATCCTGACAGAGCACTTGGGTATCTGTTGAAAAACATGATGTGCTATCCCTTAGAAACTGTGTCTTTACACGTCAGTGTTGCCATTTTTGTATGTATGTTCTTAAGGCATGATGTTAGCTAAAAAGCTTTATCTTGCACCATGCTTCTGAGCTTTTTCCCCTGCAACAGCCACTTCTGCTGATTCGTTCTTGACCATCTAGCTTGCCAGTGTCTTTAGTTTTCAATTATACCAATGTCTGCAGATAATACTGAAATGGTGCATTGGACATGTCACCCAGTCCCTAAACCTGGCTGCCATTAGTGCACTGGGCCTCCTTTTTGTTAGGACTCAGCTTCAGTTCATTGGCCCTCATCCAACTTGTTATGCCATCCAGACAGTATTCCAGCAAATACACAGTCACACCTGAACTGAGGACAAGGGCGAAATGAGATTGGATGTTTTTTGCATATTGATGGTCTTACATTCCAACACCTCCAATTACTTCACCTAACAGCTTCATAAGGATATTAAAAAGCAAGATAAAAAAATGAGAATAACCTAGTCCACACACTGCCAAGCTCTAAATAATAATGAGGTATAGAGTGCCCTGTCTATTTGAGATATACTGTGGGCTTATTTTACAAGAATCAGCTGCTGCAAAATTACCTTCACTGGGATTACATACCTGTATTCTAACATTCTTCTACCAATTGTGAAATCTCCAATGCAGATGGAACATTGCCTGACTTTGCAAATGAAAAAATATACCTGTGGAAGACACAGAGATAATATCCAATGCAGCAAACAGATGTTATGGGGCCTTCCCTTGTATTTTTCCCAGTCTCAGGAGGGTATCAGCAGGTCATTCCTGCCATGACGAATATCCAAGATCTGTCATCTGCACATACTGGGGAGGATTAAGAGTGTCAGCCTAACCACCAAGCCAGCAAATGTAAATGAACTGTTTTTCAGCAGATGTAAATGAATTGTAAATAAGTAAATCTGGAAGGTGACTGTGCTTGAAGTACTTTCAACAGTATGGTCTGTACATTCCAGATGAAATTTATTCTCATTAAAGAAACAATGATAATGTACTAGCATATATACCTGGCATTGTCTGGGATTTTATTTTCTCATAGGTAGTAGTTGTTAGAAAGATTTGAGATCCTGTGTCTCTAATTTCCCAAACTGTCTTGTCCAGTACCTGTAACTTTCCCCTATATTCCCCAATCCAATCTGTATTCAGAGTTATTAACATGCAGAGGTTGGGTTCCTGAGGGAATACAATGTCGTCTTCCTTGCTGCTAGGCCTCATCTCCGTAGCAGCTGGCTGGGCCCATGAGCTCTCTGACTGAAAATTCTAAAGGTCCCTCCCTAAACTGCAAACCCCAGGATTCCATAGAATCTTCTTAGGCAGCCAATCATATGAAGTCAGATCTTTGCCTGACACAGACGAACTCACAAACTTTGACTTTTATATATTAGATTGTGCAGCTATTATGTCTTTTGTATGTGATCCCTATCACATCAGTGCTTGTCTCTTATCATCAGCTGCTGCTAATATTCCATGAAACACTTCATTATGCATCTTTGAGAAGCCCTCTGCTTCTTCCAGCAGAAAAACCTGATTTCTGCAAGTTCAAAGACAGCCCTTTCCTCTGACACAGCTACAATATAGCTCATTAAATGATAGATTGCTAAACTGTGTCCAGTATTTGGGGATTCCTTGATGCTCTGTTCACATTTTATGCTACACTTCTCATAATGTCTGGATACATACGGTATATCATTTCACTTTTATAGAAATTTGAATTCTTTTCTCTGCCTCAGTCTGTAGAGCAGAATTAAGATAATAACAATGGCTACTAACATTTTTTTTTAAATTTAAAATGTTTTCTTTTTGTATTTGGGATTTAACAGTTAACTTCTTGTTATAAATTTTTAGCCATTGGATTGGGTGTGCTGTAAACCCAATGAATTGTTCTAACTTCATGTTTTCATTGTGTGCTTAAAGATTATGCTGGATTCAGTAGAAATAGAAGTATACCACATCAAAAATATATGGAAAAACTGCCTGCGATACAGTCTAAATATTTCATCAGGTGTGTTTGTGTTAACAGGTAGATACTTTTTAACAGAAGCACTTTCAAATGTACATTTGCCTCTTGCTGGTTTAGGCTTCTGAAGTAAATGTCTGCTGGGCTGGCCCTGTCATAAGTCAATTGGAGTTACCTTGCTCAGGCAGTAGTTGAGCTGAGCAAGTGGCAGTCTCCAGACCTGTTCAGCTTCTCTCACACCATAGCCTTGTCTGAAAGAGCATGCTAGGCCCAGATCACTAAGCAAAGTGCCACAGCAGCATGGTAAAGTAGTGAAGCTAAGGCAGTAGCTCTGAGGAAATAGATAGCATGTATGCAAGCAAGCCAAAAAAGTTTGGTTGCACACATTCATATGCAGCATGCATGCCAGACTTGGTTAGCAGTGGGATTTTGGCTAAGCTATTTGCATGACAGAGGTGGTTGCTTGCCAAAAGACAGTTGGTCTTCCCAAGTATATTTGTAACTTTAGCTGGTAGCAAAAAACAACAACTTCTTAAGCTTTAAATTAGTTTAGGTGAACAAATGTAATAACACATGCAAAACAAAGAGACTTCAGTAATGTGCAATAGTGTGTGTGCAGGGGGAAGCTGCCTGCTGGTTCATATCAGGTAGTAAATATTTTTGACTAGCCCTATAGTTAATTCAAATGTCATGTTGTCATTCTTCAACACCAGAGATGGATAAGTGCCAGGGGCCTGCGAGCACATCATCACTCAAGGGACCTTAAGAGTATTAAACACACCAATTTTTACTTCTTCACCCACAATTTGGAAGTGTTGAAAAGTCCCCTCCATGATGAATGGTGCCTCCACAGTCTCAGGAAGATGCTCTTGGTCATTTTGCTGTGCTTTGAGGACTTTTTTTGCACCTAGATGGGAATTTTTTTCCCCAACCTGAACATTAAATGCTAGTCACTTTCTGTTTGGGAAAAACCTTGTCCAGGCCTCAAAAAGATGAGAGGCCCTTCAGTGCAGCAAAATGGACAGTAGAACCCTGAGAGGCTTAGGAGGTGCTGCTAGCCATTTTGGGGCTGAAAGTTTTAGCCTCAAATTGCAAGGGACAGAGGGAACTCTTGGGAGGTTCTCTACCAACGTGTGCACTGCATCTTCTTCATCCCTGTTCTAAGCTTTGCTTTGGAAAATTAAGAATATGCCAGGGGCTTATGAACTCCCTTTTCATCTTCTCTTGTATTAGTTACCAGCTGTTTCCTGTGCTTCTTGTTTAATGTTCCACATGGTGTGCTATAGTATCCAGATCAAGCATGCTACACGCACCGCAAATCAGGACTTGCCTTCAAACGGATTTCTGATTCTAGTTTGGCAGCTATTCCTGGTTACAATAACAATAATTTTCAAAATACAGACATCATGTCAAATCTTGGTTTGTACTAATCACAGATTAGAACTGAAATGTTTTGAGCTTTTAAAATAGGGACATATTACAGTTGTGACCTGCTTATCTGTTTTCATTTTATGTCAGCTCAGCACTCCAGGAATTAGGTGCCAAGGCCTTTGCAGGCAGAAGATAAACTAACTGTAGAAATATAATATAAACTGTAGTAACCATTGTGTCTTTCTGGTACCTGGGAATGGTGCAAAAGCATTCCTTGTCTTGTTGCAAAGAAATTAGAAGCAGTGGTTTGCAGAGGGAGAGACCAGTCTACCTTTAAAGCATCATCAACAAGCATTTTGATCTTACTGAACCTTATTGTATGGTTCATACACTACTGTTTGTAACAGGACCTAGCTTAATGATTGTTGGTGGAAGAATCATGTGCACAAATAACAGATGTATTGTCTATGACATTGTTAAACATTTCAGGAACCTTCTTTAAATATTCTTTTTCAAAACTCACCATGCTGTCTTATTGCACATTGGTTCTTACAATCACTCCTCCCTTGTCTTGGAAGTATGTATTTTACTTCTTCCTGAAATACACACTATTTCAAAGAAGAAACAAGAAAAAACCTTTAGGTTCTTCCTGAAGTGATATGAACTGAAATCACTTCAGAATTATTATGAAGACTGAATTTAGAGGACCAACACTGGTAGAAGGGATGGGTATTCCAGAAGGACTGCATGTACTATAAATGTACTATTTTAATAGTCTTACTTGAAACAGCATATTAATTTTAATTTTTAATGTCCATTCTGTAATAGAAGTCTTCTGTGGGTCCCATTTGTTCTTATTGTCCATAAGGAAATCAGTTGTGCTATTTTAGACCCATATTTTGGAAATGGACGCTCTAGAGAGAGTAAGCAGGGGTATCACAGAATTGCCAAAGAACTTGTTCCCTTTAAAACACTGCAAACTTATACATAACTAAATAAATAGCAGTAGCAGTGTTTTAATGATGTGTGTGCATTGCTAATTGCTTCTGTTTTGAGTGAGGATTTACATCACTGATTACAGGAGGATGCTGATTAGAGTAAATCATTTAAGTGAGCATCAATCACTTTTAGTTTCTTGACATGGCAGGAGTATTCAGGAGTGCCAGCTGCCTGTCACACTAAGATGATTTTATGTAGAGGTGTTTTCAGACATCCAAGAGCAATATAGGTTCAGAAGAGAAAGGAGCTCTTGCTTTTCTTAGGACCCAGTATTGATTCCCTGGCACTTTTCACGTTCATCTTGGGCTTCAGATCCCTACTTCTAAACCTTCATACTTTTGATAATATTGTGTATCCTGGCTTATAGGTTGGGATGCCTATTTTTGCTTTTTTCATTCTCTTTTTATTAAAGGTATACAACTTTTCCAGCATAGGTGAACACATACACACATGCATACATGTCACAGGGACAGGGAGGTTTAAACAGCTCTCACTGTCCAGTGAGATCTAGAGATCATTGGAGTGTGTTTGTATGGATCTGAAATTCTCTCTCACCCTTTCCCTGTGATTTTCACTCAGATTGCTGCTTTTCTGCAACTGGGAGAAGGGGGGGGGGAATCTCAGAAGCTAGGGCATTCTCCTTCACCTCCCCTCTGCAGCCCAGCTGATCAGATGGATTTCAGGGAAAACCAGGTGGGATACCCCCAGTTTAGCATGCCTCATAGGGGAGTGATCAAGGACTACAAATGTGGATCCTTTCTCTAGAGGTTATGTGTTTGTTTTTCTCTGAATCTTGTGCGATATTTTTGTTTATGGTATAACTAAGCTGGTATATTACCCTCACTGTTGTCTTGAACTTCTCTAGGATATTAAGAAGTTTAGTGACTAAAATCAACCTAAGTCCATAAATACAATATAAGTTTTGCTTTGCCTCTACTGATGCTTTCCACAGTGACTTATACCTGTGGACTTGCTCACTGTTTTTGCAAATGGAGAGAGAAAGGAAGTGTTTCTACTGTCAGTGCAAATTCATTTGTTTTTCTGTAACTTTCACCTGGTGTTGTAACATTTAATGGTAAAAGGAGGTAACATATTTGCAAAATTAATAGGAAATGCTACCTAACACTCATTGAGAAGGCCAAATGCAGTACCTCCCCTCCACGGTTTTGCTTTCTGCTGTTTCAGTTACCTGTAGTCAACCATGGTTTGAAAATATTAAATGGAAAATTCAGGCATCCAGGTGACAGCAGCCATGTGCCCTGTTTGGGGTCCTGCCTCTCACACCTTACCTGCCTGCCCCCTACTTTAACTATCCCTCTGCCAACACTGTCACAAGAAACAGCTCAGATGTTGCCAGAAGCAGCTCTTTAGCTTAGCAGGCTACTAAATATTATAGGGTTTGGTATTTCCGTGAGTATTCAGTTATCTAGAAGGGATCTTTGAATGTATGCTTTGTGGATAAGGGGAGTGGGCTAATGTATAAAGTACATACACATAATTCACTTAAAATCTGTGTTCTTAATACTTTGAGTGAAAAAGAAAGTCTACTCTTAAAGAGTAGTTTGGACTTAAAATATGTGATGGTGTTAATAAATGTTTTAAAGATCCATATCTCCTTTACTGTTTCCTACTCCAGTGTTTAAACACAATCCATCTAAGCTGTGTATTTTTCAGTCCCCCTTACTACTGTGGCACCACTAAACATGTGCTTAAATTGTTTCCAGTGCAATCAATAAGGCTTACAAGTGCTTAACTTCTTACTCATATTACCATTTGTATTGCTTTGTGTTAATATTATTATTACTGTTTTTATGCCTAATACTGCAGGCAATCTTAAGACATTTTCTTTTAGATGAATACAAAACTATCTGTAATTTACTCTAGTAGCATGCCAAAATTGAATAGCTGCATATATTTCTCAACAGAGAATTAGTACACAAGCTTCCTAAGTAATACAGAAATGTGTCAGTATAATAGCCTGTCATCAGTATGAAGGCTAGATATTTTATGCAGTGCACTAAGATACCATCAGTGCTGTTATGTTGTTTTTGTCTTCTGTGTGTATTTATGAACCCCCTCCTTTATTTTTTATTCTTATTCTTTGCAACAGTTGGCAAAACTTGAGAAACAGCAACAGAGGAAAGAGAAGACCAGAATGAAAGTACCATCTGAATCAAGTAGAGAAAGAAACGTTCCTAGAAGTAAAAATGACCCCAGTGCAAGTAGTGGAGCTGAGGGAGATGTTTCTTCAGAAAGAGAACCATAGCTTTTGAAAATCAGGTATGGACTCTTCTTTCCAGCTTATAGCTAGGGCCCAGTCTTACCATGCTTCGGTACAGGGTGAAGTGGAATTCACAAGAGCATAATTTGTAGTGCCTTCTGTTCCTTACCTGTTGTTAAAATATTTATCCGCATACTGATTGACTCTTGTCTAAACGAAGGAGGGCAAGCAAGTTGATTAATCTACTGGTGGCTTGGTGATTGCTGAGATCAGTGATAGTCTTGCTTTGGTCCTGTAATTACTAATCTTACAACTTACTCAGTTTCCATTCAGGAATAGCTACTGAGTGTTTTTCCACCATTTGGGACAACTGTCTTCAAACTTTTCCCTTCAGAAGCACATTGCCAACAGGATCTTCACATTTATCCTCTTATGAGTATAAGGAATGCTGAGTTAGTTTAGTTGGTTCTTTGAGATATATACACATAGCCTAATGGGTAATGAACACATAGTAAGAATAAGTTGATAAAAGCAAATATTGTAATACAGATAATATATTCATATAAGCATATGATTCTTTTCAACCTCCTCCCTACACAGACACTTACTGCTGATGTGTAATTCTATAGCAGTCTTCAGTGTCTTTACATAGCATGGTTATACAGTTTCTGATTATAAATCCCCACTGCACTGTCATCTGCTTTCATTTCCAGTAAATAACAAAACCACTCCTTAGCTCATTGACTCTTTTGCTTTTCTATCTCCCCCAATTATTTCTCAACTCACCATTTTCCATCATTCCTCACCTTTCTCCTTTTGCCAACCAGTTTGCCTTCATATGCAATACCATCCTGCTCTTTTCTCCGCAGTCTTCTGGAATCCTTGTTTCTATTTACCGTATCAACACACTATACAGTCCCCACATTACATCACTACGCTTGACTAAATAGGCCTTGCTCTGATCCACCAAAGTGTTGGTTACATTTGTAAGCAAAACTATACATTCAGAGTAACTTAAACATAGATCAGATATGATGCAAGTCTTAAAAGAACCAGAGTATGTACTGTTGCTTTGTGACATCAAAACAAGTGGCAGTTGCATGTTGCGGCAGAGGAGAACAGATACGGTAGATCTTATAAGACTGAAATCAACCACAACTAGTTTGGTCAGTTCTTCATGCCAGTGTGTCCTCTTCCCATATAATTTCTTTCAGTCAGTTTGCCCTATCTGTGCTCATTTTTTTCCTACACATTGCTGATAATCTGTCTCCTCTAATTTAAGCCTTTATCTCCCCATTTATTTCCACATCTTCTTCAAGCTTTCACTCACTTTAATAGTTTACCTTTCACTTCTTCTCTCCTTAAACCCCTTTTTTGCTTTCTCATCACTATCATTTTGTTTCAGAGCCTTTTATCACATTTCTTCCTCTGAGCCTTTTCTTTTTACCCTGAACTACTCTAAATCCACCTTTATGACTGCTCATGTACCTGCATGTCCTGAACATTGGGACACAACAGGAAGTTTAGCAAATACAATTTTTTCAGATTTTTTTTTCCATCCTTGAGAGTGTTGGATGACCCAAAATGTGAGCAGATAAGTAACATTTTCTAATTTTCTTTTAATGAGTTTTTGAGAAGCATTTGGATTAGAATTTTTCAAGTTTTATACTTTATTTTCCCAGTCCTGAAGTTTTCGTTTTGGGGGGGGGGAAGACTGTGAACAATGAAAAGTGATAACAAAAGTCAGTCCCACCCTCTGAATGAGTGATGGGAAATTATTATTTTTACATGGTAACTTCCCAATTTCTGCCACAGTTTGTCAGTCAGACATTATAGCACTTTGTGACTTAATGGTGAAGCTACGTATGGAAGAGCAGATATATAGCACATGAACTCTTAACTAGTTTGCCATCCTCATTTGATGAAATTGTCTAAACTGAACCACAGATTATATGAAATAAGTTGGGGGCAAATTGTAAAAAGGTAATCTGCTGCTTCTCTCTTTTCCCCTTTGAGTATAAATAACATGAGGCTTATTTACCTTAGCAAAATTCACCCCCTAGCACTTGACCAGTTGTATGTGCATTACAATGATTGTGAGCTGGAGCTGTCAGCTAATTGCCCTATTGGACTGATGAATCCACTTCTTTTTAACCTTGGGAAGAAATTAACATTCTTGTGGGCAGAATATTGATTTGGCCACATGATGGAGCAGTCTGACAGCCCCTTCATTCTGAATTTGCTTTGGGGCCTGAGTCTATTTTTGGTTGTGTCAGGGGTGAGGCTGCCCTCTTGAAATGACTCACTGAACATTTTGCACAATTTTCCTGACTGAGTTCAATGATGGTTTCATAAAATTCTGTAGGGAAGCCATTCAATCAAGCTGCTTTCCATACTTTCATTTTGAAAATTGCTTTGACTTTCTCACCTCCTGACAGGGAGGCATTTAAGCCTAACATGCTGGGCAATAGTAATAGAATGTCTCCAGAGAATATATTTTAAATCATCATTAGAGAGACCCTAAACTTTGAAACAAAGGGGCTGAGGGAAAGAAAGTGGTTATTTAGTAAGGTAGGAAAGAAAAGAAGGTTACTGAAAATATTGAAGGGCAAGTACTCAGTAGTCAGAGGCCAGATTAAAGAATACCATGCTGGAATGCATACCATGCCCTTCTTAAAGTGTTAATTAAAGTGGCTTTTAAGAGTGACAGAGGTGAATTTGGTGATATTTATAAATACCACTACATAAATCCAGTTTCTCCTTCTACGATTATGGATTCAAAGTGGAGTTGCAATTGGGTAGGCCTTCATTGTAGTGCCAGTTCAGTAGCTCTTTCAGCATAAGATTCAAGTTAAACAAAATAAAATGCTTCATAGAATATATCATTGGTTTATGAATTTTGTTGCCACAGGATATAGTGATAATCAGTTATTTGGATGAATTTAAAAAATGGTGAAGCAGATTAATATATGATAGAACTATTAGTATCTCTCTTTTGGCCTTGATAGTTAAATAGAACCATCATGTTGTGAATATCTTCTGTTGTGAAGCAGGCAGCTGGGGAGGGGAGGATATTGCCTTTGTGCCCTTTTATCTGGAAGTACATGCTTGTTTACTTTTGGAAACAGCATACTACATTAAATCAATGGTCTACAAGCCTTTGCAACTCAGTGAGCATCTTTATAATCTGTAAGATGAGAGCTACTTTTATTTTTCATAAAAATAAAAGTAGATCCCATGTTGCAATTTAGTAGTTGCATAGCATATAGAATTTGAATGCATGCAGTTTGTCATGCAATAGTGAAGAGTATGACCAAGATAAAGTATGACCACTAATTGTGAAATTTAAACACTTGTACTTCGGATTTTTTCCCCACTTAGGTTACATTTGGGTGTGGGCAACTTACGGGCTTCCAGATATTATTGGATTGCAACTCTCCTCAGCCCTAGACAACACTTGTGGTCCAACAATATCTGGGAGACAATAGCCTTATCTCTGAAGTAGATGTTACTCAGATATTGTGTCCACACCTGTATATTCGGCGGGACAGTTCTTATTCCTTCTGCATTTGTAGCCAGCAAAATTGTTTCATATGGCTGTAGATTTCTAAAAACTTGTCAGTCAACAGGATTACCTGGGAATTAATTAAAACAGAAGCATTGCCAAATAGATGGCTCCATTTTACTCAGATCTAGTTTTGTGGGGACACAGAATTAATGGACTGATGCCAGTTGTTTGAAGACTTTAACACAGAAAAGTTTAATAAAGTTAATGGTGTGAATAGGAAGCCACATTTAAATTCAGTTTGTCAACTTCTTGACAATGGAGAGGTTTTTTTCCTTAACAAAGACAACCCTATATTAATAAAAATAAGTGAAACAGAAAACATAGCTAATGGAATTATAGATGGAGCAGAAGTTTTGAATAATTCTGTAGGCTGCTTTGACATAATTATCATGGTATGAAAACTACTGTTGCACAGTTTTTTCTGTTGCTTGGAGAGCACTATAATAATTCCTGGAGTCCAGGTGAAAGCCACACTGTGGCTACTTCCTCTACCAATTTTCACCCTCTTGGAATTGGAAGCAACACTGGCTTGGGAAAGAAGCACAATTTAGACCTCTCTTGTGTAACCTGATGGTATAGGAAGAAGCTTTAATGCCAGGAGTTCTATCAGAAGAGGACTCCTGTTACTCCTTTGGCCAGTCTAGATTTGAGACTCGGACAGGAGTATGTCGCCCACAAATGAAGTGAGTACTCTCAATGTGAAAGAGGTGAGAGATGGGGTATCCGGTTAGAACTTTGCATGTAACATTTCTTCTGGCAGAGGGTGAAAATGGTAAGCAATCATTACCACCAGCAAAAAAGAAGAAAAATAGTGTGATAGTGCAGAACAGTGAAATTAATAATTTAAGCATAGAGGTTTCAGTTGACATAGAAAGCTCTCACAGTGTCGTTTAGGCTGTAGTTATCCCAGTCTGTCTCTAGGTGGAGGTGGTCAACCAAAGCCAAAAGCAAATTTTTGTGCCATGCCCAGGCTGTAAGCCAGACTGGCAGAGGTCCAGAAAATTGATAGAATCCAGGTGTGCCTGAAGTAGACTGGTTATTCCTCACTCAGCAACCTTCCCCAAAAAGGGAAAGTTCAAACTAAGGTGGTAGCTGTATGAGGACTCTGTATCCAAGGGTTGGTGCTTGTTTTCTTCAGAGCAGGAGCTGAACAGCCACAGAGCTGAGGCATAAAAAGAAAACCAGCAAACACTCAGTTTCCCCTGGCTCAATTTTATAAGCAGGCACTGGGCTTGGGCCCAACTTTTAAAACTGAATACTGAAAAAGAATTATATATTGAGCAGAAAAAGAGCTGCAACAATTATTTGGCAGGTGGAAGAAATAACATTTTAATGGCAGACTATACAATGTAGAGTTCCCACTCAGTTCTTTTGTGGTTGACAGGCTTCTATTATGTATATAATGCCTGAAGTTGAAGTTATCTACAGTCTCTTAAATTACCTCCCACACCCTTCCCACCTCATTCAGTCCTTTTCCCCCCTTTCTTCCAGTTTCTCAATGGCCACCCTACTGAGGTCTTCTAACCATTCTATGTGCCCTTTGTCTCTAACTAAATAGAATTTCAGTCCTGGTTCCCATCTCCTCTGATGTTATCCATCTGCTGTCTCCATGTCATCACTCTGTCCTTCTCTGACATTTCCCCTACTGAATTCAAGCATATTCCAGAATTCCTCTTTATTTTTTTAAAAGAAAATCCTACTGCCTTCCATCACCTTGAGTTTTAGTCTTTCAGATCCATTTTTGACTCAGTCTGGTTTCTATCATCCAATGAAATAACTCTTTCTTATCATCATCATGGATTATCTTCTCCTGGCCATTGTACACAGATTATTTCTGTCTTTTCTGCCTTTGATACAGTTTGAACATCATCTCTTGCTTTTTCCCTTAGGTTTCCATTACTCCTCTTAACTGTTTCTCCCCTTTCTGTCAGATTGTTTGTTCATTCCACTGGGGAAACCCTTTCCTTTCTTTGTCGGGTCACTCAGAGTTCTGATCTTGGTCCTCTGCTATTCTTTTTCTGTACTCTTTCCAGGGGTGAACACATAAAGGCAAATGATGTAGCTTGTATGTATTGATAACTCCCAGCTATATAGCCTCCTCTGTCTGATTTTTGATCTCTGCCTGTTTGATATGTGCATTCAAATATCTCAAACTTATCTTTATCTTAAACTAATTGTATCTAATACTACTAATTTTCTCATGTAATCTTTCCTCCCTTTATACATTGATAATATAATCATTCACAATGTTAACTAGGCATACAGTTTGTACTCAGAGAATGGGCTGGAATATGCCTTGAAAAATTAAGCCACAGTCTTGGAAGCATCCCATGCTTTATGCTTTTTGGGTGGATGGGGCCTTTTTTCTACCAGTATGCTGACAGGAGCATCTTACAGAAGGAGATAGGAATATACCAAGACTATCTGTCTGGAGCCCAATAGTAAAGCTGGTTGTCATTAGGGAATCTGGAAAGCATCTTAATTGCCAGAGAATGCAGTTCCATCACTGAGACCTGGCTGACTAAGCAAAAGGCAGACAGACATGAACCCAGGTGTGCATGGGAAAGTTCTGCTGGGGGAAGGGAGCGACATGAACAGCTATCAGATGTATTCAAGGGCAATGCATGTTCATTGTTGTGGAAGCTATTTGAAGAAAAAATACCTGTATATTTCTGAGTGCAAGAATGTAGTGTGTTTTTAGAAAAATCAGGCCCCAAGGCTGCGGGCCCCAAGGCTGGAGGAATCCTGGGCTGATTGTGGAAAACAAACATGGGAAGAATATTTCAAAAGATTTACAGAGGTTAAACTGACATTTAAAAATGAAGCTGTTCTATTGTTGTTGTTAGATTAAGGCAATCATTAAAACCAATGCCAGTTTCAAATGATTTGGTATGTTGGGGAGATGTGAACATTTTGTGTGTGTGTATAATGGTTCCCCCCACTCACTATTTTGACAGAAAACCTTCCTAAGACGCTGCTGGTGACCTTCTGTGCTCATTAGTGGATGACACTCAATTCCTATATGAAAAAAACGAGGCAGAAAGAAACATGGAACAAAGAAATAGAAAGCTAAGATCTGCATCATGCTGTATTCAAAAACAACCAAAGGAATGTTATCTGTTTCCATTGCTAATATGCTTAAAAAGGTGGTAGATTACTTTTTTATTGTTGTTTATTTGGATAATTTCTTTTGTGCTTGTTGCAGTGTGGCTGCCACATGTGTGGCTGGGCCCCACTTATGTGGGATGGAATCTCATCGTCCACCCTGGCTGGCTGGTTCTTGGCAGAGTCTACAAATGTTCTCAGCATGGAAAGTCTCCCTCCTTTCCCCTCACCCCAGTAAGAATGATTAATCTGCTGGCAGCTTGTGAGGGAGAGAGGCTGGGTGTGTGCTGGGATAGAAGAGTGCCCAGCACCATGGAAGCATGGTACAACTGCAAGTGTGAACCCTAGCTCCCCTCCCTATGTCGGTTCTCCACAGGGAGGCTAGGGCTCATCAGTTTGTACTGCATTTTTTGGGAAAGGGGAAAGAGGATTGACCGTAATCTTGTGCTGGGCTTTGGAAGCAACTAAACTTGAATGCCTCCATACTTCAGTATGAAGATAAGAATAAGACTTCCACCTTCCACTAGGCTTGGGTGGGACACATTCTGGCAGCCACACACTTTCCCCCTAAAATGTCAGTCTCCACTTTCTAGATAGAGATATTATTGATGCAACAGAGAATACCCACACCATGTGTGTGTGTCTCTGTGGTATTTAGTTCCACTCACACCCTAGCCATTCCATAAAAATCAGTACTTTGTCTGGTTTCATGCAGTCCCTGTTCTGATATTATTCTAGTGAGATGGAAATCACTGCAATGTCACTGCTTTCCACACCACCAAGAAACAGGAGTCAATCTGGGCTAACGTGGAAATTGTCTCCCTCATGTAGTTGCTGCCTACTCCTTAAACAAGCAACGCTAATTTGGGAGGAGCCGTATTAGGGGCTCCTCCCATGTGACACGGCATTCTTGTGTTACCTTGGTGATCCAGGAAGGAACTGTTCTCACATTGCTAGTATAATGTAAGAAGAGGGCCATCTCTGCTGAATGAAGAATGGTTGTTTTTCTATGCAGGTTGTAAGCAGCACTGTTGTAATGGATCATATGATCCTTTTTGATAAATATTTTTTCCCTTAGATTTTCACTTCAGCTTTGAAAAGTAAGCTTATGTTTTGGTCCCATCAACATGATTTGTTTTTTCATAAGACTGTACAAAAATGTGTGCACTGACTGTGTATTGTGTATGTGTTTGTGTGTGTCAGACTGTACAATTTGTGAAAAATAATCAGTTCTTGGGTTGGGGAGAGGAAGAATCCACATATAGTGGGTTCCACTGATCTGCCATGTATTTATTCTGTGAAAAGTGTGTGTTTGTATGTGTCTTTTAACTTTTTTCAAAAAGGGAAAACTTTACTAATAAAGTATGCCACCTGAGTATCTCTCTTGTGCTGAGTGCCTATTTCTTTATCAAGAAATTCATTGGATTTCATCAGAGCAACTATCTGGTCACATTGATATTAGCTACAAGGAAAGGAACTCTGTTAACCTTTCCCTTAAAAGCGTCCAGAGGATAGTCTTGGTCACTTTTCTTTAATGAGGGATATTCAGTCTGTCATTTTGTACTGGCCACAGATGGCCAAATTACAGACTGTAGTTAATGTGTGTAACTGTCTCACAGCACCTTCCCTCTTGCATTTGAGTGCCTGTCAGTAGGGAAAGCTACAACATGGGGGGATTTGGAGGAAACACTTTTCCCACCTGTCACTTCTCTGCTTCCAGTCCAATCCCTCTGCAAACATCTTTTTCTCTTTGAAAAGAGCTGGAGCCACACATTCTATGTATAAACCTGGAATGGGCAACTCTGGCTCACCAGATGTTGGCATGCAATTCCCGTTAGTACCAGCCAGCACAGCTAATTGGGAGGATTGCAGCTGAATAACCCTGGAGGGCCACAGTTGCCCACCCCGGTAAAGTCTTTGGCCTTGAGAGTTAGTAAAAGCCACTCCTGCATTCTGTGCTGATGACATTTCTGCCAGAGCCAGCAAAGGCCATCTGGTCTTACCATGCAGATGTTGTGTAAAGAGAACAGAGGCAGCAGGTTGCAAAAAGCTGTGTGGTGCTGGAAAAACAGAATTTCAGCTTTGTCTGGTCAAGTTTCCACAAATTGGCTTGTACGTTATGGGCTTTGCCAAATGTACAGTTTGGTATTGCTCAAAGGGCAGGTCTAGCCATTGTTTTTATACCAGAGTTTGTATCTCATGACTTCTCGTATCTTAGGAAAAAAACAGCCTTTAAGATCCTACTGTAGTCAGATAAGTGGTCATGCATGCTAAGTGTCCAATCAGCTACAGGATATGGGGAGATGGTTTCTAGGATGCTGTGTGTATTTTAATCCAAAGGCTGGAATCCTGTTGGTGTCTTATTTAAGCATAATTTCCATTACAGTTGGACATTTTTGTCTGATGTGGAACATCTGCTTTCAGTTCAAGTTTGTGGAAGGGATGTGCCTGTGGTGCCTTTGCATGCCTTGTTTGCTCCTTTACTTGTACATTCCATGGGTGCATTAAGTTGCTCATTTCCTTGTGCGTTAAGTGGCACATTCCGTTGTTCACTTGCTTGCCTAATGTTGCCATTCACAAGGCAATAAGCAATATTACCAAATCGTGATGTCATTTGCAGAGGTTTATGCTATGCAACTGCAATGCTAGGACCTCAGCCATTCTGTTTAAATTAGATGCATTCTACTTTAGGTTTTGGAGGGCCATGGGGCAGACCTCCAAGATCCCCTGGAGGATAGTCCAGCCTCCTAGTCCCCAACAATTGCACATTCCTACATTATACACATCAAATGTATGATCACTTTAAGAAAATCTTGGACTCTGTTCTCTCTTTTTATTGCTGTTGTCTGCAAGTAATATAAAGTACTGACTAAAATTCATAAAAGCAGTTGAGTCATAAGACTATTTTTTTTTCTCAGAACTGTGGTCCGTCAGCGCTGTACTGCAAGCTGCTTTTGAAGCAGCTCTTTTAAGCAGGCTCTGAGATTTGCCAACATGCTGTTTACATTACTGTCAGCATTTTCTAGGGTGTTATTTAGAAATGGCAGCAAATTCCAAACCTCACTGGAAGGACTGGACCCCAGATCAGTTTGGAAGCTAGTCCAGATTTCAGTGCCACAAATCATCACCATAATGCCCAGCACTGTCCAGCAAATTAATCCTTCTTGTGGAGTGAGCATGGGTGGACCATTTGGGGGTCTTCATAACTTTATGTGAGTAGCACTGCTGCAATTTTCTGAAACCGAAAGTGACTTTCAGTTTACTTTCGAGGGTGATATTTACTTGTTTTGGGGTTGGACCTTTGAAACAGTGCTTAAATACAAAATTGTTCTCTCCCCACAATCATTTCCCCCCAAATTTTACATCTTTTGCCCTTTTTTGGAGCTAGTTATTGGAGACAGGATTCAGGGAATCCTAAGGACCACACGGGATGCTCCTTGGGCTGCACAATTATCAATCCTGCCTTATTGCAACACTCAGTGTAAATGTAGCTCTCCCACTCATGCTTTCTTGAAGTATTTCCTTTATGCAGTGATGCAGTGGTGCCCTTTCATGTTGTGACTGCCACAATAGGAACCAAGTTTGTTGGACTCAGCTCATAGCAATATTGTCATCATCACACGCCAGGCACTTACGCTAGAGCAAATCTGGATAAAATTTTCAGACATCTGGGAACTTCCATCTGTTTGTTCCAGATTACTTCCAGAGGTGGTTTAGGGCTGGGAGAGATTTGTTCATCCATAATTTTACAAGGTAAAGGCAACAACTATTTCACTGAAAATTAACAAAGCAGCATCAAGTTGGCTTCAGCTTATGGCAACCCTATGAATCTCAAAGAGACCTTGTTGGTATTTTCCTTGCTTAGCTCTTGCAAGCTCAAAGCCTCGGTTTCCTTGATTGAGTCTATCCACCTGTAATGGGGTTCTCTTCATTTCACACTGCCTTCAAATTTATCATCTTTTCCAGTGAATCATGTCATTTCATGATATGCTCAATGTGTGACAGGCTTATTTATTTATCTTTTAAACAGTCCATGGAACTCTCCTCCAGCATCACATTTCAAATGAGTGGGGCTTTTTTTTTATATAAGTTTTCTTTACTGTCCAGCTTTCACATACAAGTAGGATGAGAGCTAAATACTAAGAAAACAAAAATAATGACCATCTCTTTGATCAAGGTACAGGAAAAAATCAACAATTTCAATATCTTTATCAACCACTTTAAATTTATATAACTCTTTGATAAAGATATTGAAATTGTTAATTTTTTCCTGTACCTTGATTCAGTTATTAATCAAATTAAGACGGCTGTCAAAAACTCAGAAGGACGGCTGTGAAGGAATGGGATAAGATCCTGAAGCATATAAATTTGTCATTGAATACCAAAGTCAGGATCATCCATGCATAGTATTTCTGGTTTCTTCAGTAACTATAAAGTGTAACATATATTTTCTAAATGTAAGTAGTCTTAAACACTAGTGTAAAATCTATTCACCAATGAGAATACAGCATGCAAATTAACTAAAACTTGATGCTGACTGGCTGTCACATCTGATTTCACAATGTACCCACCCAACAATGATTTTCTTAATGTAAATACAATCTGTGAAACCAAAACACTAAGCCAGACATACAAGGAGGTATGGTAACACACATAGCTATTGCATCCACAGTGAGATAAATCTGGAAAGTACAATCATCCTCTGCTATCCAGATAAAGTAATTCTCCAAAAATCTACAGATGAAGATGTGGAAAGAAAAAAAGAAAGGATGTTTTCAGACAAAGATCAACACGCCTGAGGAAGCAGCTGTCTCAGATTTGTATGTGACTCTCATGTCAGCTTCTAAAAATCCTTCTGCAAAAGCCACTGGACTCCAGAGTGACCTGGTATTTGAAGAACTTGGTCGCCGCATCAAGGAGGTTGGCAGTCAACTTGTCAAAAAGGTGAATGCTGTCTTTCAATGGGACATTATGTGTGGAGGGACAATAGTGGCACAGTGGACTCTAGATCTGAAGACAGGCTCTGGTGAGGTCTACCAAGGAGCTTCCCGCAAGCCTGCCAACACTGTGTTCATTCTCTCTGACCAAGATTTCATGGAGCTTGCTTTGGGCAAGATGAAACCACAGAAGGCTTTCCTGGTTGGCAAGGTGAAGGTGAAGGGAAATATTCTGCTCAGTCATAAACTGGAAATGATTCTCAAAGAATATGTTAAGCTCTCAGTTGCTCACCAGCAGGAACACTGATAAAATCCCTTATTCTCTTTAGTCAAGATGTTGGTCATAGAGGAGAAGGAAATTAAAATGCAGAGTATTTTAATTGAAAATGTTGCTGTGCAAATGTGTATTTACCGAACTAAAATAAGTATGAGCAATCATGATGTGCCAAAGGGAAAATCCCAAGGAAATTATTTAGCCCAGTATCTGTTATGCCTGCTGTAACTACTCCCATACATGGAAGGAATGCCCAGACTTGGAATAGTTAATGTTTTGGACTAGAAATCCCAAGCCATTTGTGCCTTACACTGTTATAGTGCTGTTATTCCACTTTCAACATCCTGTGGAATTCTGAGGTTTGTAGTTTACTGAGGCCAAAAAGCACTCTGGCTGAGAATTCTAAAGGGCCCTCCCTAAACTGCAAACCCCAGGATTCCACAGAATGTTGAAAGTGGAATAATAGCACTATAACACTGCAGTGTGGAAATGGCCCCAGAATCCTGCAGTCAGCATGATCGTGGATCATACTAGTCAGGGATTCAGACAGTTGATGTCTGAATAAGTAACTTTTGTCAGGTTTATGAGTAACTGGGGAGAAAGATGTAAAGTTACCTTGAAGTCATCTCCTTTGAAGGTCTAATCAATGGAAGAGAGTTCAGCTTTGTTTATTGGGGAAGCAAGACACTTCTAATATATATCAGGATTTGGAATGTCACTCTTTCCTCATTAAGGAGACAAATCTGCTGGGTATTTTCAGAGTAGAGGATGGGGAAATAAGTTTGACCTTGGCAAAAATAATATGAAGTGTCATGATTAGAGAGAGTGTATGCACCTCATGAAATGGAGGAATATGTGTTTTAAAAGGACAAGCAGAAAATAATATAAATGTATTCTCATCATAAGAATGTCACATACATGTTTTATAATCAGTATCCAAGTCCAAAATATTGTGCAAGCTATCTTGAACTTTCAAGACAACTCTAGGAATTTAGCTAGACAGAGACAGAGGTAGAGATCTGTCTTGTAGTGTTACCCTGTATGTTGGAGGTCCCGGGAGGGGCGCCCAAATAACCAAATAAAAGCACAAGATGGGGAAATTAAGCTCGAGCACTCTCTTAAGCAAACGAGAGGCAGGGTAACTTTAGCTAGGATCTTTTACCCTATGTATACAGCGTCGGGTCAGAGAGCGGCTAGACAAGGTTTTAAAGTAACAAATAATGTTTTATTGAAGACAAGAAACATGAAAGACAAGACATACACTAACTAACTGAGAAATAGAAATGGAGAGCTTTGGGGAGTGAGACCTGGTCTCTTAGTCCTGGAGAGAAGATGAGGTTGCAGGGATGGAAGCTCAGCGCGGTTTGCTGAGGGGAGTTCACTGGACAAACCGATAGCAAGGCGGAATGGAAGTCCAAAGTGTTCCGAGGTAGTCCCGATAATGGGGACTTTTTATAGGGTGGATTTTACCTATGGGCTATGCCATGCTCGGTGAGAACAAAGGAAATTTGGAGCTGGACAAAGGAGTTGGAAAAAGTCAAGTTCTGCATGATGGGCTTAGCGCTTGATGACAATAGTATGGCCAGTATGCTGATGACCCAACATAAAGGAATGGCTCGGCTCGTGGCCGTGTGTCTTTGTAAAGATTCACGCTGAGCAAAGCCGGTTTGCAAGAAGGTTTTTCCCTAAAGCATCGGAGAGGCTTAAGTTTCCTGTCTGAATGAGGTTTGGAATGTACAACCATTAACGGCCGCGTCCAATACGTGCTTGTCCGCTGGACCTCTGCAAATACGTGGAGTTGGGTGGCAGAGAAAGGTCAAGTAAAGGCCAAATTATTTGATATCAAAAGGATGTCTAGTGCTCTCACCAGACATAGCATAACCGTGATAACAGTAGTACTAATCATAAAAAAGCAAAACGCCATTCTGGTCTAACTAGGGAGAAAATGGTGTGGAAACCATGGCCTAGGAGGTAAAAGTTCTGGAAATGAAGCCCCAGGAAGAATGGTTTAGGGAGCTGGGTATGTTTAGCTTAGAGAAGAGAAGATTAAGAGGCTGGACAGCCATCTTTAAATACCTGCGATGATGTCAAGTACAAGATGGAGGAAGCTTGTTTTCTGTTGTTCCAGTGGCTGAAACACAAACCAATGGATTCAAATTACGAGAAAAGAGATTCCACCTAAATGTTATAAAGGATCTCTTGAGTGTAGTTGTATAGTGGAATGAACTGTATAGTGGAATGAACTGCCCTGGAGTGCGCTTGACTCCTTTTCTTTGGAGATCCTTAAATAGGTTGGACGGCTATCTTTTGGGAGTTCTTTAGTTGTGTATTCCTGCCTGGCAGGGGGTTGGACTTGATGGCCCTTGCACTCCCTTCCAACACTATGATTCTTTGAAACCCCACAACTCTTCTATGCTGTTGATGAACAGAAACTATTAGGTGAGGCTTTCAAAGCATGAATATGTTCACCTGTTGCACATCCAGTTGCTCTTAAAGGCACAGCTACATGGACTAGTTAAAAAGTTGCTAAGCCTTTTCCATTTGTGCTCGCATAATGATCAGATTAAATGGAAACACATGTACTAGAGCTACAAGCTAATACAGAGCTATATTTCAGTTGGATTATTGTTGTGTGTCTTCAAGTTGTTTCTGACTTATGGTGACCCTAGTGCGAACTTATCATGGGGTTTCTGGGGCTGAGAGAATGTGATGCACCCAAGGTCACCCAGTAGGTTTCCACGACAGAGCAGGGAATTAAACCCTGCTCTCCAGGGTCATAGTCCCGGTGTTCAGAACTCTGCTGGCTCTCAGTCATTTGAGGTAGACATTGCTAATTCTGCAGCTAGATAATTTTGTTCCCCAAGCAGATGCCTATCTAAAATTATGTTAGAGTAATACTTTATTCTTTGGGGAGTAAACAAAAGAAGAATTAATTGTGCCGACTATTTAAAATGCACAAAATTGAGCTGACTTTTGCCTTCAGGAGAGGAGGTGCTCAGTCCTTTTCGGTGGCAAAAATCACATCTGAATCCCTGATGCTAATTTAAACAGATCACAGGTTTCTCTGACTACCAGGAACTTTCCAAAGTATCAGGCAGAGGTTTTTCTAGCCCTGTTGGGTAATATAATGAGAGATTTTGAGGACTGAACCTGAGCCCTTCTGCAGTAAGAGGGAAGAAAAGAATGAGAGATTTCCTATTGTTCTCATGCTCTTTCCAGATCTCTGAACACGTTCACCCTTCCCATAAAGCAGAATAACTAGAGCACTTTGTAGCAAAAGACAAATAGGTGGAGGAACAAAGATACTCCTCACAGCATGCTTTCATCCCCCACAAATTTAAAAAGAAAGGTCAAAGGAGCAGGAAAGAGGCTGCCACAGCAAACTGCAGGCAAGATAAGAAGACAGGAGTTTGATGTAATAATTTTAAGCTCTTGTGGTTCAAAGTTGAATTTAGCAACCTAAGCCCATATTGTGGTTATTGGATATAAGCACCAGAAAGGTAAGTCAGGAACTGCAGATGTATTAATATGAACCAGGCAAACTCTTGTTGGTGCTACATGTGTCCTTAGAATTGCAGCCTTAGAGATGCGCTGATGCTAATCTGTCGCAGCAAAATACAACAGAGTTCACGGCACCATAAGGAATGATAGATTATTATGGTACTAGCTCTGTGGACTTGATTCCATCTGAGTATGCCTATAAAGTGATATTCTCACTTGATGCTTACTCATATGTACAGAGGTGTATGTGAATGAGAATTGATATGTGGAGAGAGAGAGAGAAATACCCTTTAGTCCCCCTATTTACATTTCTGTTGGTGCATAAGTACACATAAACTCTTGTGCGTGAACATGAGAGACATATGCCTGCATATCCACATATGCAGGTATACACACACGCACACGCACACACACACAGCCCATCCACTGAAGATAGCACTTTATGCATACTTCTGACAAAACTGGAACCGCAGAAGTTTGTGCTACAATAAACTCTTGACCAATGTGGATAAATAGTTGCAAGAGTTGCATACAAATTTTGAAGCCAATGTCCCAATAACAGTAGCTACAGCTCTTGGCAAACAAAGCGTTTAAACCAAAGCAAACTACCATTTTGCACACTGTCTCTCTTATTATTTTCCTACTTTGTCGCTTTTTCAAAAGCACCAGATGGTGTCCTTGGCTTCTGCTTCTTTGTGCTATTCAAAGCTAATAATATTTCATAGAAAAGGCAAACACCAATGGTTTAAGCATTCCTAGGTCTGTTATTGCATGCAGTGTTGAAGATATTCAGGAGAACACTGGATGGGTTTGTTTCTCTAAATGCAGAAGCAAGCATATGGCATATCAAAACCAGGACGCTTATTAATAGGAGGGAGGCATAGAACAGTTTGCAAAAATAAATAAATATTAGCACTGCAATCACAAGCAAAGGGAAATGGTGAATGAAGGGAAACAAGACCTTATATGACACAAAACTCATTAGTTTCACAGCCTCTCCATGAGTGGCTTCTTGTTGGTTACACTGGGGTTATATAACCCTAAGCCTAATGTCAGATTGATTTTAGAGATGGAATTAATTCCTCAAAGCTCTACTGATTCCTATAGATCAGGTGCTAGGGAGCCCTTATTAGCCTGGGAACTGAACTGGTTCTGGGTAAGGATTCAGAGATATCTGCAATGGGCCAGGCAACCTCATTGCTGGTATGTGTTCTCTGCTGTTGCTGCTTTGTCCCCTTTCATTCACACACATTGATGTAGCCATGCGTGGGCACACTTGCTCGTATGATGGTGCCAGTGGAGGCCTGACTGCAGCAAGGAATAGGTATTTGAGGTTGCAGGGGACATGGACAGTCCCACTGAGGAGGGAAGGGTTAACCTTTCCCTCACCAGCACAGAGCCCCCAGTGTTGCAATGCAACTTTTAAAAGCCTCCACTGGCTCCAGTTGAAGTTTTTTAAAAGCCCATTTCAATACAGGAAAAGGAAAGGGAAATCGCTTCTCTCTTACCAGGGATGTAGAGCCACATGGGCTAAAGGTATGCTACTTCTCCTATAAATGCCTCCTACATATCCAAATAGAGTCTATAACTCCCAGCTACTGTGGTCTCAGCTGCTCTCAAACAGTACATGAATCCATTAATTGAATTAGAGGCTGAACCCCAAGTTTCCATCTACAGAGGACACTGCCTGCTGCATCTTCATGAATCACTGGACCATACCACTTTCCCACTGTTCTTCACTGGGGGCCTCAAATGAGAGTGGATTATTCAGTCAGCCCTTCTCCTGACGATCAGGATTACCCAACAGTCAGGAATCTGACTGTTGCATCTCTTTGAGTGCTTGTTTTGAGCATGCCTTCTCTTTCTCCTTGGATTATATCCCCAGAACAATAATGTGTGTGCATGTATGGGCTGCTGACACCTGGAAGATGGTGTTATTTCTGCTGTCACATACCTTAAAGTAGGAATCAGAAAATATCAGATAGTTGTTAGGTTTCAGTCCCCATCAGCCTCACCCAGCATGGCCAATAGACTATGAGAATTGTAGTCCAATAGTGCCACAGCTTCGATCTTCAATGTGGCCTATTATTTCTTATCAAGGTAATTAGGTTGCTCATTCCTCTCAGAATGTTGCTCTCTGTCTGTTTGAACCCTGTTCTTGAACGGTATGTTGGTGGCACTTCTAGCTGGCCCTATGGATATACATCAATCAAGACAGGTTAACAGTTCTTGCTTCTAATTATATATAGGTAGGACTGTTACAGCTTTAGGATTTTAAATCCCCAAAAATCCATTTCTCCAGACTTGCCACTGTGACAGCTGTAATATCTGGAAGTGGGAAATAACCTTATATCACCTCTGCTGCCTTCTGCTCTAGTCATGCAGTAATATATAATTTCAGGAAAAGGAGCATGAAGAAATTGATGCCCTCTTTAACTGGAAGAAATATTAACGTGCCAGATTGATGTTCTGCCAGAGCTGCGTTAGTATCCAAGTTTCTGGTATGCTATAACTTGTAGAGATTTTGGTAGCCACATCCGTGACACAAACTGCCCTTCTAGTACCTTGTTCATATGGACTGCAAACATTGTGCTGTTTTTTCAGAAGTTTCCCAGCTATTTGTGAGCATTAATGAAACATGACTTGGATTACATGGTGAACTTTAACTTTTGAAATATTGTGCTTCACAATTGTGTACAAAGCAGATATTTTTAGGATTAATCCAAAATTTGCTGTGGTTAACCAAGTTGTAAATTTGGGGTGCATCTGTGCATGTTTCAAAATTTGGCAGGATTTTTGGGCACATTTCTTCTCCCAAAACAAAACTCCCTTTTGCTGCTGGGATTTGGTCACTCTAAACAGGGGATGGTGAGATGGACACAGGCCTTATGCACTGGGGAATTAGCCATTGCTTCAAGAAGACCACCTGGTAGCCCCTGATCTGGATTAAGCATTCAAATATATTGTGTATGGCTTTTTGTGGGTCTTGTTTCTAAGTTGCGAGAAAGAAAGATCTCACATTTTTGAATATATTTTATTTAAAAATATACCACATATTCAAACAAAACAACAACAACAAAAATACAACAAACCACAACCACAATCAAGTACAAAGAAAAAAAGTAAAAAAGATACAATATGAACATATCCTCAATATGAATTACTAAAACTAACACTAAACACTGGCACTAAATGCTAATACAAACAACTAAAAAGACAACGAGATATTAAAGGTAGTTTCCCACTTTCCTAACACAAACTCTTATTGATTATATAAAAAGGTAACAACTTCTCTAACTATGTATATCATTCCAAAGCTTCCACTGCTACTTTTCTCAAACAACAACAACAAAACTCCTAAGGATCAAATCTGGCTATGATATTACAATAGTTTTTTTTCTTTTATCAGTTTGTCAATTTCTGAGGACTTGGATGACGCCTTCCTCAACCAAATGACTGCACATTCAAAGAGGAGAGATACAGTAATAATAGGAGATTTCAATTACCCGGATATATGTTGGCAGCCAAACTCTGCCAAGACAGCAAGGTCCAGCAAGTTTCTTGCTTGTCTTGCAGACAACTTCATGGTCCAGAAGGTGGAAGAGGCCACAAGGGGATCAAATATTCTAGATCTGATCCTGACCAACAGGGATGACCTTGTGAATGAGGTGGAAGTGGTGGGATCCTTAGGGGGGAGTGACCATGCCCTATTGGAATTTGGCATTCAGTGGGAAGGAGAAGATAAGGGTAGCCAGACACTCATCTTAGATTTTAAAAAAGCGGACTTCTGTAAACTTAGGGAGCTGCTGGCTGGAATTCCGTGGTCAGGAATAGTGAAAGGGAAAGGAGTTCAGGAGGCATGGGAGTTCCTTAAAAAGGAGATACTGAAGGCACAGTCTAAAACTGTGCCAATAAGGAGGAAAAATGGAAGGCATCTGAAGAAACCAGAATGGTTGACTAAAGAACTCTCAGCTGAGCTAAGTGTTAAGAGAAACATGTACAGGAAATGGAAGAAGGGGGAAACCACCAAAGAAGAATTTAAGCAAGTAGCCAGGAGATGTAGGGAGGAGGTCAGAAAGGCTAAAGCACAGAACGAACTTAGGCTGGCCAGGGACATTAAAAACAATAAAAAGGGCTTTTTAAAATATGTCCGCAGCAAAAGAAAAAAGAAGGAGACGATAGGGTCTCTGCACAGAGAAGATGGCGAATTACTCACAGGGGGAAGAGAAAAGGCAGAACTACTTAACACCTTCTTTGCCTCAGTTTTTTCCCAGAAGGATACAAGCACTCAACCTGGTGGTTGGGGAGCAGGGGAGGAAGCAGGAGAAATGAGGCACATAATAGGTAGAGAGGTGGTACAGGAATACCTGGCCACACTGGATGAATTCAAGTCTCCAGGGTCAGATGAATTGCATCCTAGGATATTAAAAGAGCTGGCAGAGGTCATTTTGGAACTGCTTGCTATAATCTTTGAGAAATCTTGGAGGACAGGAGAAGTTCCAGCAGACTGGAAGAGAGCAAATGTTGTCCCCATCTTCAAGAAGGGACAAAAAGAGGACCCAAATAATTATCGCCCAGTCAGCCTGACTTCAGTGCCCAGAAAGATCCTGGAGCAGATCATTAAGCAGTCAGTTTCTAATCACTTAGAAAGCAATGCGGTAATCACGAGAAGTCAACATGGATTTCTCAAAAACAAGTCATGCCAGACTAATCTTATCTCTTTTTATGATCGAGTTACTAGCTTGATAGATGAAGGGAATGCTGTGGATGTAGCATATTTCGATTTCAGTAAGGCCTTCGACAAAGTTCCCCATGACATTCTTGCAATGAAGCTAGTAAAATGTGGGCTGGACAGGGCTACTGTTAGTTGGATTTGTAATTGGTTGACCGACCGAACCCAAAGGGTGATCACGAATGGCTGCTTTTCATCCTGGAGAGAAGTGACTAGTGGGGTGCCACAGGGTTCTGTCCTGGGCCCAGTGCTGTTCAATATTTTTATCAATGACTTGGATGAAGGAATAGAGGGCATGCTCATCAAATTTGCAGATGATACCAAATTGGGAAGGGTTGCTAATACGCCAGAGGACAGGATCAAAATTCAAAATGACCTGGATAGATTGGAGAGCTGGGCCAAGGCGAACAAAATGAAATTCAACAGAGAAAAGTGTAAGGTCCTACACTTAGGTAGAAAAAATGGAATACAGAAATATAGGATGGGGGACACGTGGTTGGATAGCAGTACGTGTGAAAGGGATCTAGGAGTCTTGGTAGATCACAAGCTGAACATGAGTCAGCAATGTGATGCGGCGGCCAAGAAAGCCAATGCAATTCTTGGCTGCATCAATAGGAGTATGGTGTCTAGATCGAGAGAGGTACTGGTACCACTCTACTCTGCTTTGGTTAGACCCCATCTTGAATACTGTGTCCAGTTCTGGGCACCCCAATTCAAGAAGGATATTGACAAGCTGGAGCAAGTCCAGAGGAGGGCCACCAAAATGGTGAGAGGCCTGGAAGCCATGCCCTATGAGGATAGACTTAGAGAGCTGGGTATGTTTAGTCTACAGAAGAGAAGGTTAAGAGGGGACATGATAGCCATGTTTAAATATTTGAAGGGATGCCACGTAGAGGAGGGAGAGGGCTTGTTTTCTGCTGCTCCAGAGACCAGGACAAGGAGCAATGGATTCAAGCTGCAGGAAAGGAGATTCCACCTGAACCTCAGGAAGAATTTCCTGACGGTCAGGGCTGTCCGGCAGTGGAATCTGCTGCCTCGGAGTGTAGTGGAGTCTCCTTCCTTGGAGGTTTTTAAGCAGAGGCTTGATGGCCATCTGTCAGGAGTGCTTTGAGGGTGTTCCCGCATGGCAGGGGGTTGGACTGGATGGCCCCTGTGGTCTCTTCCAACTCTACATTTCTATGATTCTATGATTCTAATTTCAGCTGAGTCCAAAGCCATTTCCGCACTAGATTTTGTAGCGCTATTATTCCACTTTCAACATCCTATGGAATCCTGGGGTTTGCAGTTTAGGGAGGGGCCACCTGGTCCCTCTCAAAACTGCAAACCCCAGGATTCCATAGAATGTTGAAAGTGGAATAATAGCACTATAAAAGTTTAGTGCAGAAATGGCTCAAGAGTTCTCCACACTTCCAACATGTGTCAGCAACACCTTTATACATTTTAGCCACTTTCTTGGATCATATACTAGTAATATATCACTTTGTAAAAATTCTCTTTGAAATCATGAAGTAAATTTTAAACCCTTTGTCTACATATGTTCATTGTCCATTGTTCCATCTTGTATATTATACCCAAAATATTTAGCCCAAAATATTTAACTATACGATCCTTAACCTGTCCCTCCTCCACATCAACTTTCAACCAAAGCTTAGGCATTTTAGCAATAAGGTGTTCATCATCCATATGTAATTGCTTTTTAAACTCTGGTTTATCTTGTTCAAAACCACACCCCATTTTATCTATTTTAAACCTAACAGTTGTTACCCCAAAACGTAGGTGCCACCAGGGCTACCCTGCAAGGCTAAACACGTCTTTGAAAAACTGGGGAATCAATTAGCTCAAAATCAGGAGGCTGCAAGAGGAGGGCAGCTTAGTGAGATCTTCCCTACCAGCGTTTACGGGCACACGCAGGAAAAGAACCACCGAGAGATTAAAAGTAAGCTAAAAATGTGTTTTATTGAGAGGAATTCACTCACGCATGCACACAAGATACACACAATCACACATTCACACATTCACACAAGAGCTAACTGAAGGAAAAAGGGAGGAAAAATTATAGAGAGGCTGATGGGTTTGGGAGATTTATAATTACCAGTCCAGAAGAGTAGTGAAGAGCAGAAATTTGTTTTGGCTTAGATAGGACCAAAGGACAGTTCTCATTCAGGAGCCAGACAGACAGAGTGATGGGTAGACCTTTGAGAGACTGCACTGGGCATCCTCAAATCAGGGGTATTTGTACCCTGAAAATAGCCTGTAGCAGTGAAGTTTCCAGATGCAAGACAAAGGGAACCTGTTGTGGACAATGGGTCTTTCACCTGTTGATGGGCTTAGTGCTTTGATTGACAAAGACATGATGGGTGTTGTAATAGCTGTCTATTGTGGATGCTGTGAGGAAAGAGGAAAGAATCCAGGTGTACAAGGGATGAATATCTGTCAATCAGTGTCCTGGTGGGCTCCTCACAGTTGGATTCCCTGGAAAAGTCCAGCTTCTGTTTAAGCCTATTATCCATAGGAATGGTGTGTATTTGCCTGACAAATGACTCAGTCTTACCTGGAGGAAGTTTTGAGTTGACCTATCCTTCTCACATTTACAGTCAAATTCTTTCCCTTGCTCAGTTTGACCTCTCCATCACCTCTCAGGGTTGAATTTGATATCAGTGCCAATTAAAGTATGTTGCCAATTACATATGATGCCAGTTAGGTATGGTGCCCATCCAAACCATACTAATATCAGGGACCCCCAAAGCAGGGCCTTACACAGTTGTATATATGAAAACCACCGAAAGGTAAATTCCTCTGAAAACAATTGAATTTTATCTTTAATTTTATATTCACCTTGAGTTCTCACCAATAAGTTAACTGTCTTTGATTACCCATCATTTCTCTTCTAAAAAATGCTTCCTGTGCTGAAACCAATAGAGGCATTTTAGGACATAACCTATTTTCACACTTATTCCATACTCTTAATACAGTATGTCTTACAAAATGATCCTTAAAAATCTAGGTTCAGTTCTATTATATCAAAAATATCCATGCCACCTGAATCTTAAATTATGTCCCTCCAATTCCTATAACTTTCTGTTTCTTACTGTTATCCATTTTTTCAACCAAACTTGACAGCAAGCAGCAAAATACAATTTCAAGTTCAAAATACAATTTCCTTCCTTTTGCATATGGTAATATTTTAACTCTAACTAAGGGTTTCTTTCCTTGCCAGATATATTTAGACAAATCCTTCTGCCATGACTTTAAGGCTACATCATTGGTCAAAATTTGTATTGTCTGGAACAAAAACATCATTTTAGGTAATACATTCATTTTTATCACAGAAATTCTACCCATCGTTGACAATTTTAAATTATCTCGTCTCTCCAGATCTTTCTTAATTTCATTCCAAACCTTCACATAATTGTTCTGGAACAATCAACAATTCATATTTGACAAAGCAACACTAAGATATTTAACTTTCTTCTCTATCTCAAAACCAGTTTTATACATCAGAGCATTCTTGCTTTGTGCAGCCATATTCTTTGTTAATATCTTTGTCTTTCGTTTATTTATCTTAAATTCAGCTAAAGCATCAAATTCTTTTAGTTTTCCAATCTGCACCCCTATGCCTTCTACAGGATTTTCCAACATTATAACCAAATCATCAGCAAATACCCTCAGTTTAAACTCTTATTTTATGACTTTTATATCTTGAATGTTTTAATCACAGCTTATATCTCTATTCAAGATTTTTAGCACCAAAATAAACACCAGTGGTAACAATGGACATCCTTGTCTTGTACCTTTCTGAATTTTACACTTTTTTTGGCCAATTTTCCATTCGCAATTAGCCTGTGAACTGTAAGTTGCTCTTGCCTACTTAACAATTTCCCCCCAAAATCCATTTGTTCAACACTTTAATAAGAAATGTCCTGTTAAGACTGTCAAAAGCTTTTTCACCATCCAGTGCAGTCTGTTTCTCATTATGCCATTCTAAATATTCAGTAATATCCAAAACAATTCTAACATTATCTCATAATTGCCTCTAGGGCAAAAAAAACCCCACACAATTATAGTCCCTTCCTATATATAAAATTTATATTAGAATTTCCTTAGGAACAAATACATGTTTCCCATCAACCATCAAACCATTTTCAAAGAGTTACTGCAAAGTATGATCTCTTGTCAATTTCTTGGTAAATGAACTATAATATCCTTTGGCACCTTTCTCAGGCCCTTTCTGCACCGGGCAATTAAAACGGCGCAGAGCGACCTCTGACAGAGGTCTTCTGCACCGTGGAGTGGACTGGGTCGGACTACTTTTCATAGTTCCGCACCTCAGTCTGCTCCGGAGCAACTGGAACTGTTTGTGCAGCATGCTTTTTAAAAACCTCTTTTAAGAGCTTTTTCAAAAGCACGGAGCACACGACCCCATGCTGCTCTGTCGCCGCGCTCTGGTGCAGATTTGCAGGCGCACACTAGTGCGTGCCTGCAGATCTGCTGGGGGCGGGCTTTAGGCTGGCGAGCTTCTCCACCAACCGGAAGCCACCATTTTGGACGCCGGAGCAGTGCGGAGCTACAAGCTCGCACTGCTCCTCCTCCCCTACAGAATTGATTGGATGGAGAAGAAATCCGGTGAGTCCCGTTTCTGCCCAATTCAGTCTTACATACTGTGAATTTTTTCTGTAGATGTGGTCCACCTCCATTGCCATGTTTGACACCTTTTGTTCTGAAAAAATTTACTAGTCTGTAATCATCTTTTCCTTAGACTCTTCATTACAAGCCTCCTCTACATCTCTAAATCTCAGACAAAATTATTTTTCTCTTAGTTCCTTCAAGCCAAATTGTCTTGGTCTTTCTGCATTTCAATGTTCATGAGTTTAGTTCTTGTCTCCAAGTCATAGATTTTCTCATTAACCTGCTTCATCTCTAGAGACACTTGCCATAAAACACCTTTCAAATCCTTAATCTCATTCTTAAATGCTCTTGTCAGATCCACTCTCATTTGAACCACTTCTTCCCTCATTAAAGTTCATCCACCACTCTTAAAAAGGTACCAGGAGATGCAGTTTTATCCCCAGATAAACTATCTGATCCCCTCCTTTCTCCTGCCTTGGCCATCCTTCTTGTTATTGTCATAGTTGTCAGCAAAACCTCACATAAAAAGAAAACTCAGCAGCAATATACAGTCCTCCCCCATTTTTCCTTTAGTTCCCTCCTGGTATCTGCAATAATTAGATAGTTGCCATTCTCAGCCTTATCAACAGTTTGTTAAAATAAACATCTGATAACTTTCACTTTTTCACAATCTCTTATGTTCTTTCATAAACAGCTTTGCAAATGTCCAGATTTCTCATGTCTTACAGCTTCAAAATCCAATCTTTAGCTTGTGGTTCTCTCAACCATTTCAAAATCTTTGTTCAGCCAAATTTTTCTTAAATTTTTTGGCTTATAAACTCAGCTCTCTTATTGAATTTTACAATCCTTTAAATCTCTCTCACAGCAAAGTGTAATCCAACCACTGAAATTCAGATCTCTCAATTGTTAATAAAAGCTCTCTTGATCCCAGTCAACTCCCCCTCACAGTCTATCAACTAAGAGAGGAGGGTATGCAGGTTAAGTGGCCTTTTAAAATTGAAATGCTTTTTAAAGGTCTGCATCTAATGACATGAGCCTGTTCTTTCTCCCAGTGCCTCCTTGCACTCCATGGACTTTGTCCTGTTTGTGTTGGTCTCTTTGAGAGTTGTGCGGTCCAGAGGCTGTGTGGGTGATCTGAATGACTCCCCTCTAAATCAGGGGGGCAGTAAAATAGTGGTCCAATCCCTCTCCTGCTGGTGTTTTTGTCACCTCCTCTTTAGCAAGATGAAGAGACAGTTTCTACCCACCATGAGTTCCTCCCTGAAAGTCTCCTTTTTTCCAGTTTCCATGAAATGATAGCACTTTTCATGATTTGGAGAGAACGTACTGCACTAACTTAGCCTGGGAGAGATAGGCAGGGTTTGGAACCTCCTGAGCGGCACATGCTGTGACTTGCGTGCCAGATGCTTTTCAGGAATGTTCAGTGTATCCTGCCCTTGGTCCATGGTGTCACTGGAGCAGTACCAATGAGATGGAATGTCTCTTAGTACAGAACCTTGAGGGAGCACCTGTCAGATGAAGATCAGATAGGTTATATTTTGCAATCTGTAATTATGTATTGGTTGGCATAAAGGTCAGGTGCTTTTATCTATTGATGGTCCCCTCAAGGAATTTAGCATCAGTGCGTAGGAGAAATCTTCTTAATTGGACTAGAACTGAACTCCTGTACTTATAGTGTCTACTTTGCCATTTTTTTTTTCATACTCTGAGTCACATGTGATCACAAACTGGGATCTAGTGAAGAGTGAGGCCTGCCAGGGCTGACATAGTGTTTTTATAATTCTGACTTGTTCTACTTTTCTATGTTCTCTGTCTACAATCTGATACATGAAAGGAACTTCAAGCCCACACAGGTAGACTACAGAGCCCCCGTAGAGCTTCACCTTTCATGAGCAACCATTTGGGGCCAATATATTCTGGTTTTCTTCTAGCTGGAATTATTTTCCATGAGCTGATTAGACACAGATCAATATGCTTTCAGGGCTTGGGGTATTTGGATAAGACTTATTGGCAGTAGCTGAGACTCACTAAAGCCAATATGTAAGCAGGAGACTCTACAGCTGTGGAAAGTACAAGAACTTGGGTTTGTCCATAAGGAAAAAAAAATCCAAATCCACAGTTCAGCAATATGCCCTCCAGCTGAGCTTGGATCATTAGTGTTAAAGAATGGATATAATAACATGCTGAAATCATCTATAACACAGCAGTAGTAGGATACTGTTCTGGGATTCTTAATATTTAATTAAAGTACTTTTTATGATCAAACAAAATGTCACAAAATAATTTGGGAAATTTCAAGTTCTTCAGAACTCTTTGTTAGGCTGGATGTTATGCAAAACAGGACTAGGGAGGAGAACAAAATAATAAAGCAAGGTGTGCATTAATCCATTGTCAGCCTAACAAGAGACTTGTGTGTTTCACTTAAAGCTAGAAACAGGTTGGGGTAATCAGTATACTTTTATGTTTTCAGAAATGAGGGTCAGCCACTGTCCAAGATCTCAGAGGTAGCCTAAGACCAGAGGCACCTAGCAGTATCTGTCTTGTGAGAGATTCTTTATGGCTCTATCATCAAGCTACTCATGCATTCTTTTTAGTTTTTCTCATCTGAGAACCTGCCTTGGGTTCCATATGGCAGAAAAGTGAGATATACATTAAATAACTATATAACTTTGCTTTGTGCAACATCCAGAGAATCCAATATCTTGTTCATAATTCTTTGATATATTGGTTGTTCCTAATAAAATTATGCTCCAGCTATGGGGTTTGGAAAGTTATCTGGACAAAGATGTTTGAATCAGAATTGAAAAATAATGGGCCTGGAACCTAAATGGCTGCTTACTACCATGGTTTTTAATCTGCTGAGCGACAAGAACTGACTGCTGAACTGAAGAAGCCTTAGAATTTCTTGTAAAGCTATGCTTCTCAGGCTACCTGGTGTGAAGAACCACCAAGATTTTTTTCTGCAGTGTGCCAAGGATTGGCACCATGGCCCTTTTCACACGGGGTAATAAAACGGTGCAGAGCGACCTCTAACGGAGGTCGTCTACACCATGGAGTGGATTGGGGCAGACTACTTTAGTGTAGTTCCATATCCCAAACTGCTCTGAAGCGACCGGAAGTGGTGGCACCGTGTGTTTTTAAAAAACCTCTTTTGAGAGGTTTTTAAAAAGCATGGAGCACGCAGCCCCGTGCAGCTCCGTCGCAGTGCCCCGGTGTAGATTTGCAGGTGCGCGCAAGTGCATGCCTGCAGATCTGCCGGGGACGGGCTTCCGGCTGGCGAGCTTTTCCGGTTGGTGGAGAGCCTCCGCCAGCCGTAAGCTGCCATTTTGGACGCGCAGGACGCCGCAGGAGTGTGGAGCAGCGAACTCGCGCTGCTCCGCGTGGCAACGGACTTACCCAGCTGCCGGTAAGCTCCGTTTCTACGTGTTTTCCCCGTTCTCCCTCCACGTGTGAAAAGGGCCTATATTGTGCCCATTGGCTACAACTGTTTCTTTCTTTCAACTCTGCAGATCAGAATTGGATCTGCAAACTTGTGTTGTAATGGGTGTCCCAACATTTTGGTGTTAGCAAAAACTGTACCAAATGCAGAAACTGCAAGCCTTTATGTTAGTCCAAACACATGAATTTTAAATTGGAAATTAGTTAGTATTACAGTCACCCCTCCCTTATAGTGACCTTCTCACACATGACTGTTGCACATCCAATAATAGTCACTGGATGTAGCGGGCATGCACCCCTGCTGCTGTAGGTACATGAATGTCACATCCATTGACTCTAATGAGATACGATGCTTCTCATTTTTTATTTTTTTTTACACAGGGGTGCCTGGAATGGGACCCCTGCATATACAAGAGGGCACACTGTACACTAAAAAACTGTGAAATTGTTGCATTAAAATTTAGCAAGATGGTAGTTAAAAAACTCAGAAATATCTAGAAATGAAAACACTTGTCAATGGTCCCCCAAAGGTAACAAAATAACATGGAATGTTAGTTATTACTCAACCCCTCAATATAATAGCAGTTTTATGATCTAGGTAATGATTTTTTAAAAAAACGCTTGTTAAAATGAATTTGAGTTAACCAATTAAGCTCTATCAAATTATCTCCAACTCTGGCTCAAGTATAAGGAGAGAATTGCAAAGGCAAGATTCATGAACAGGGAGCACCTCTGGGTTATTTCTGTAGACACTGTACCTTCAAGAAGTGAAGCTAATTGGTTTTCGATCAACAAATTATGCTTTGAAAGGAAAAAGAAGGGACGGGGGGCTCACGACCGACGCTGGAAGCTCTGGGCGGTACTGCGCACGCGTGCGAGAGGACAGCCGGCGCCCAGATCCCACAGAAGGCGGGAAAAGAGGCGAGAGGAGACGCCGAGACCGTGCCTCGAGCCTCATGCCCAAGAGGAAGAGCCCCCTGTCGCTGGAGAGACTGTGCCTGGAAAATGTGATTAGGCATATGGAATGGCTCTGGGTTAAGGCTTACGCTATGGAAGACAACCCCAGCAGGAGGCATAGTCACGACGCCAAAGGGCCCCTCAGCTTGCTGGCTGGCTATCATCTCCAGGAACTGCTCCAGATCATGAGAGAAAGGCAACTCCTGACTCCAACCATACTGCATGTTCTCCTTTGGCCACAGTTGAAGGAACTGAACTTGAGCAGCTGCTCGCAGCATGTTGACAAGACTATTGCCCACCTTATCACAGTACGCTGCATGAATCTTTCCTCACTGATCCTTTGTGGCTGCAACCAGATCCCTGCGGATGCTTTGGTTGACCTTGTGAAAGCTTCGCCATCCCTCACAAAACTAAACCTTGCATCTACCTAGTGCAACACGCAAGTTTTGTGCACCATTCGGTCTTTCTGCCCTGAGCTTCGTGAGCTGGACATCACTGCCTGCAAGAGACTGCCCCTGGATTCCCTCCTCCAATTGGCCTATGACCCCATTGCGAGATCCTACTGTTGTCAGTCATTGCAGACACTCAACACTGAGGGACTGGCCCCCAGCACTGACCGGCTTTGAAAGAAGCAGAAGAGAGATTTGCAACACCCATTCTTCTATCAGTTGATTTTCTGAGATTTGTCAAAACACAAACTTAATATGAGGACATTGCTCTTACAGGGACACGTTGTTGCGTATCTTAAGGCATTAATTCTTCCAAGTATTTCTGCTCACTCCATACTGATCTGCTAGGACCCTCTATCTGCTAGTTTTGATAGTTCCTTAGTTCAATTTTTTCAGTTTGCCATTTTTTTTAACTTACTGGATGCATAATTCATATTTCATGTTCATCACTGTTGTCTGTAGTACAGAACGTGAAAACTGGCCTCTGTGCCAAGTACATGAAGTGAACATTAGAAGGAGCAAACCTATAAACATGTCTACTGTTATCAAACTGTTGTCCCTGCTGACATGGGTCAGAAGGCAGAGAATATAACAGCTGCAATATCTCAAACCAAACCAGGCTTGGATAAAACAAAGAGAATGGATTGGGGTGCCTTTAGGGTAAGATCTTTAGTCCTGGAATCACTAATATTCTATAGCTTAGAAGGGGAGATCCTACAGATACCCCTGTTCTTCCACCAATATTATGGCTTTATCCAGTTTTCCAGATGGCAACCCTGTTACAATGCATACATATTGTGGCAGTAGGCCATCTCTCAGACAGTTCTGTACTATGATGTAAATTCTGGTCATGCTAATAGCACTGAACAGTGTGAGCATAGCTGATGAAGAGTACTTTCCCTCTCCTGTTCTTGCATGATACCGTTTGCAAATCTTTTAGGGCATTTTTGTAACAACAAAACACTGGCCTAGTCACCTGTGAAGAGTCAGAGGCCATTTCCACATTGCACTGTTATAGTGCTGTTATTCCACTTTCAACGTCCTGTGGAATTCTGGGGTTTGTAGTTTACTGAGGCCAAAGAGTGTAGGGCGGAAATAACCAGAGTCTCCTTCATAAAACTAGTTAGAAAAAATGGTTAGAAACTAGTTAGAAAAAAAACTATGGTGGGGGGTTTTTAAATCCCAGTAAGCTACTTATAGCTAACAGACATGGATGAGCAAGTAGGCTAATGATTTTTTTGTGAGCTGGTGGTAACTTTTATGGAGTTAATAGTACAAATGTTTTAAACAATTCAAAAACTGGATGGCAGGAGAGACTGTACATACCTTTTAAAAGGGTTTACTTGCTTTTATCTCTTTTCCATGTATATCCTCTTGGGAGCCCTCACAAAGTGAGAGGTGATAAACAAATACAAAAATAAAATAAATGACTTGGCAAATATTGACCATGGCAGCTGAGCACATATGGAACTCTGCTGTTATCACAATGGACATATGTTGGGAAAGTGTGTATCCACTTGTCTATGGCAGAATACATTTCTCGGCAGGGGCAGACAGAAGAAAGATGAAGGCAATTTCAAAGGTAGTAGCAGTGCTTTGCAACAAGACTTTGTACAGTTCAAGCCAGGGCATGGAAATATTACTTTTTTTAGTGAACTTCAAGAAGACCAATGTCAATTGCTGCAGTCCTCCTCAGCTGGTTTCCCTAGCATCTAGACCATTGGAGTTTGCTATGGGTAAATGGCCTAAGCAGAACATATTGCCCAGAAAAGGAGTGAGGAAGTGAAGAGCTGTCAACCAGGGGAAGACCCGATTCAAGATACCAAAAGCAGACAAAAGTTCAGATTTTAAGAAGAGTGTGAGACTGAAACTTCTCACTAGGAGACAACTTGCTTGGGCTGTTAGGGCTGAAGCTTTATGGCATTGTTCATCAACCTGGGGCTCTTTCACACTACACAGTAATAGCATAATGATTCTGCTTTAACTGCCATGGCTGCATCCTGTGGAATCCTAGGATTTTTACTTTGGTGGGGCACTAGAGCTCTCTGGATGATAATTCTAAATACCCTTCCCTAAATGGAAATTCCCAGAATTCCATAGGATGATGCCATGGCAGTTAAAGTGAAATTACAGTACTTTAACAGTATAGTGTGAAAGGGCTGATGTGGTCCTCCAGATGTTGGGCAATTGGCTATGCTGGCTGGTGATGGTGGGACATCAAGAAAACATCAGGAGCTGGAAGGCTGCTTTGTATTAGGGATAGGAAATTTGTACTCTCCAGAAGGTGCTGGGCTATAATTCTCTTTAGCAACATGACCTTTGGTGAAGGATGGTGGGAATAGTGGTTCATCAACATATGGCAGGGGGGCTATATGTTCTCCATCTCTGTTTTATAAGGTCAGATGGAGCTGCATGCACTTTCTGGTTGCTGATTCAACTGGGGAAGTTTGTGATGGTGGTGTCTCTGGGCCACTGATTCAAACTGCAACTTGTCTGACAAATGTACTGTCTCAGTGTAGAGGAAATAAAGAACTGGTGTGTGGTTAAGGACACCTGATATCCTTCATCTACTTGAGGGATATATTAGCTCTGAATATCAGGGTCTCATTTAACTGTCAAGACTAGCAGTCGTTGATAGATATGCTCTCTGTTTGTCTGGTCCTTTCTAAAGCTGTACACCACCAGCTTTATAAATAAATAGTTTCTTTTGTCTGCTTGGAACCACTTTTTCATTTGGTAACATCAGCTGGTGGTTCCTGTGGCATGGTGTCAGAGAATCCATTCCAGGTTTTAGCTAGATCTAAATAAGTTGTCCAAGGCACTGATTCTATTTAGATTATGTTGGAGAGCACCTTTAAAGCCTGGAAGAAAATTGGAATGGATTCATTGTCCTACCATCATGGAAGCCACCAGCAGCCACAGATTAGATGATGCCAAGTTTGCAAGCCAGTACAAGTGATCAGATCATCCTGGGAGTGAGGTAGATTTTACCCCAGGTGCAAATGCATGAAAGAATGTGCAGTGAAATATGTGGTAAAATAATTTGTTTGGTCTCCCAGTATTACATATCTGAGAGGAAAAGACTCTGTTCATTGTCTGGGCCATGATATTCTTTACTCCATAATAGAAACAGTGATTGAGATCCTAGATCTAAGTAGTGTTTCCTGCCCTAGCTCTCCCAATATTGCTTTACCAGGCAGTAGCTGCTGTAAGTGATGGAGGTCTGATCTCCTATAGGCACAGCATAGTGATATTTTCCTTTGGTGCAACAGTCAGAAGTAGAATTCCTGTCACAATTCCTCCTCACATCTGGGATCGTTGGCAGAAGGGGGGGGGTGGAAACATCAGTATGTGTGCCCTGATCAATAGAAGAACAGAGCTCTGCTGCTCACAGCTGCCGCTGCCTTTGGAGCACTTTCACAATTGTGGCAATAGTGCCACAGTCGTGAATACATAGGGATGATGTTACAGATGCATCTGTAACTGCAGCAGTTAATTCCAGCCTTCCTAATTAGTTAGATTTATAGCCTACTTTTCCTATATTTAGCTCTAGATGATTATCTCCTTCCTTCTTTTTTACCCTTGTTATGTGGGTCAAGGGGGAAAAGTGTGACTGGCCCAAGGTCAGCCAGTAAGTTCTGTGACTCATTGAGGCCCTGAAGCTGGACTCCCAAGCCTTCTAACCACTACCACATTTTCATTTTGTTTTAAAAGTTTGGTTTTTTTTCTGTTAAAGATGCATATAAGGCAGCATCACAAAACAAAACATTATGACAGAGCAGGAATTTTGTGGCCTTCCATGGATTGTTGGACTGCATGTCCCAGCAACCCTAGCTATTGCAGCCAATGGTGAGGGGTACTAGGAGTTACAATCCCCACAACATCCAGAGGGCCTCATGATACCCACTCCCTAGACAGGCAGAATCTGGATGCCAAGTTTATGTGAGAGCTGCTGTGGGCCAGGGATCCACTATTTCTATTTCTAGAGAAAGTATGCATTCCCTGTGCTGGAAAATGCAAAGTTGATTTAACCAGCTTCATATACAGAGATCATTGAAGCTGATCTCAGTGGAGGAATTCAGCACATGCTTAATCTTACCTATTAAAATCAATAAAAAATCAATTAAAATTTTAAATGTTTATTGCTCTATGCTTTCTGTAATATTACATTGATTTATTTTGCATGTCTGTGGTTCTGTGTTTTGTGTAGTCCAATCCTATGCATTTTCCCCCACAATAAATCTTACTGAAATCAATGAGACTTACTCCTAAGTAAGCAAGCATTTACAGTTGCCCTAATCTCTTTTCAAGCTGGAACAATGTGGCTTATTTCTTTACGGGGTATAAACATTTACACTGTCCTTCCAAACCCTATCGCTTTAATCTCTTTGATAGGCTTTTCCAGAAATGCCTACTGGCAATGGAAAAACAAATTAGCTAAAGTTCATTTATTTTTCTTCCATATATATGAGCACTTTAACTCTTGGGAAACAAAAAGCAAAGTAATGGTGTGGGGGGTTTGTCACTGCAGCACATCTACAAAAGACTCTGGCTTGAGGGTCTTCTGAGAAAAGAGGTGTTAACAACTAGGATCTGTTGCAGTCACTACTAAAGTACAGAAAAAAAAGTTGTCATTGGCCCATTGATTGTGCTAGAACTGGGCCTCAGGAAGGTTTTAACTGTAGAAGTACATGGTTTGAGAGAAGAAAATGCAAACATTTCTTTAGCCATGTAGATAGCTGGTACTGTCTTCCTTCCTTCCTTCCTTCCTTCCTTCCTTCCTTCCTTCCTTCCTTCCTTCCTTCTTTCCTTTTTTTTAATGTTACCTGTTTGCTTCCAAACAGCAAGGCTTGTGCTCCTTATTGAAATGAGAAAACTTAGGGTGGAAAAAGGGCTAGGCCTTCCTCCTCTCAGATTATGAAGTATAGCCTATCATTCAAGGCTATTAATCAATGATGGGCAACTTTACAGGATCAAGGGGCCAATTTTCTGCTCTCAGGACCCACTCCTGATTACAATAGGCCTGAAAATAAGTAAGCAAAAATTGCAAAATAAAAATAAAAATCACAAAACTAGAAGTCGCCGGATGTCCATTTCTGGTTTTGTTTTTTGCGGTCATGCACAAAGCCCTATAGTCTATGGGCTGCACTTTACTTAGTCTTGCTGCAAACCAGGTATGCAAATCATCAACCTTCCAGATGTTGTTGGACTGCAAGCCCCAGAATTCTTAGCCAATATAGACAGGAATGAGCAATGCTGGGAGATGCAGTCCAACATCATGAGGGGCTCATGATTCCTAATCCTTCTTTAAACGGTCAGTTACCTATATGTACCACTTCTTGTTTATCAGAGACACAAGCATCATGCCTATGTTCTGGTCCCCATCTTTGTCAAATTACTCCTCTTGAAACTTTGGGGAAAAAATTGGGGGAATTCCTCTTAAAATTTTGTTAGCCTTCTTGAAGTTTCAGCCTTTTCCCCATTAATCTCCACAGTTGTGATGAGAAATGCGTAGTTCTCCAGTTGCTACTAGACTGCTACTCCCATCAAGTATAGCCAGCATAGCCAATGGTAAAGGATGTTGTGTGTTCTGAGCCATTAAAACATTTGGAGTGGCACTTCTGCTCTAGAGATTAAAAACTCTGAAATGCTGTGTGTATGCCCATTTAGCTATGTATTGCAGAATGTGTTGAACCGCAGCAATTTTATAATAACTGCCACCAGGTACACTGTGAGATTAAACACAGGAATTCTCTTTTGACCAGGTTGCTAGCACAGCAGACGCCAATGGGAGAGTGTAGGTCTAGATACACATGATGTTAAATATATCGTAAATAGTAATCTGTTATCCAGACTACAAAATATAGGAAGGATTCCCCTCCCACCCCTCTTTACTGTTGCTTCCCCAGCAGTAAAAATTGCCATCCCCTAAATTCAATTAGAGAAAAAAAATAGTTCCCATTGGCATTAATAGAATTGGGGTGATGTTCCTCCAGCTGCCTTCAGTGCGGTAACACGCCGTGATAATATTTTCCTTGTGTGATACTAGGCCGTGACACTTTGAAGAGCATGCTGTTTAACTACTTTTTTTTAAAAAAAACTTAGTGGTGAATTATTTTTGTATTTTCCACCTTAAGCACTCAAAACGTTTTGTGTTGGTTATCTGTGAAATTCAAAATCATCCCCGAGGAACTCTGAATTAAAATGTTCTCAAAATCTATGTGGTTCCACAGCCTAAGTTATTTCTATTGGCACAGATTGTTCAAAATATTTTATTCCTTTGATAGAAGCTCAGGCTGTTAGAAGCCTGTAAGCTCAGAGACAGATTGCTGGGAAGTACTGTAGTAATTTTTTTTTTAATGGCAGAGATATAAAATTTATCATGTGAGTATCTTGCCTAAAAAAAAATCCTATGCAGTTCATGGGGTCACTGTAAGTTGACAGGTAACTTGAAGGCACATATGCACCACGTCTTAGTCATAGCTGATATAACTGATGAAATAAGTCAGGAGGATGAAAAAAAGCATAGATAGCTGAATTCCTTTAGTGGGTGCAGTCAAATAATTTATGTCTTTCAGGTAGTACAAAGGAGAAACTTTCAGAAAGGCGAGGATAATATTACCTTCTCTCACCTCTCTCTAGAGACACAATGAAAAGACATGTTGTTACGAACTTTGGGGTCTGAGTTCATGGTCAGTTAGCCCAGTGAGTTAAGCCTGTGGTAAAGCCTTCCCGTTGCACCACCAATAGATCCTGGTGAAAAATTCTCTTGGGCGCTGAGTTGCCACCTGTTTGCCAGCATCAGATCTGGGAGGGGGTTACCAGTGGGTGGCTGTGGGCTGACCAGCCACTAACTGACTAGGTGAGCACCGTTGGGATTGAGTGATAGCTTTGGGCCATTCTGGCTATGCATAAAAGGCTCATCTCCTACCCCACTGCCTTCCACCCTGACTTCTTGCAGACTGGGAAAATTCTCTAGACACCTGCTACCTAGGGGCCCTCCTGGGAGGCATGCCCTGTGGCAAGGAGGCAGGCAGAGAGGGCAGAAGGACATCAAGGTGGCAGTTTGGTGCAGAGGTGGGGGAGACATGGGAGAGTCTCCACTGCAAGCCGTAGCCTGAAGCCTATCTCAGCTGGCTTTGCTTTCACAGTCAGACCCCTTCCCTTGGCAGCTGGAGAAGCAACTCCTGAGGCATTCAGCTTCCTTTCTTGGCCTGCCCAACAGCAGTTTTGAGCCTCTGTCAGGGTGGCTAAAAATCTTTACATGGGATTTCACATTTTGTATCTCTTTAATAATAAGTGTACCCCTTAGAAAGACAAAAACATATGTGACACAGTCAGATACTGGGTTCCATCCCAGACCTCTGGATCCTGGTGATTTATACCTGCCCCCCCCACCAATCAGCATTGTCTTCAAGCCTCTTAGGGAAGAGAAAAGAAGCATCAGTCCCTGAATGCAAGGCAAAGACTTGGCAGAAAATTCACTCATACTGCCATTCAAACATTACAAAACGGATGCCCTTTCTGATGTAGAGATTAATCGTTCTGTTGGAAAATGTAACATGTGGAGTGACGTCAAGGAAAAGCTGGCCTGATTGCTCTGCACATTAGTTCCCAAACACACAGACCAGGACTGGGCTTCCCCAGATTTTTAAAGAATGGAAGATCTGAATTGTCATTCTGTGGTGCACCCTCATTATTTCTGCAGTTCACCCTCATTATTTCTTGACATTTCAGCAATATTCATGCTGATCTTTAAACCACTTTGAAGGAAGTGAAGAAGGGATGGAGCAGTATGAAGCGGAATCATCACCTTTCCCAACCCAGTTATTGGTTGGCCCTGGAGTTACACTTTTTAAAATCTTCAAATTAGAATAAGAGTCAACCAACAGCAGCATAATGTGATCTCATGACATATAACTGACAGATCTGAAGGCTAAGTGATCTGAATGGGGTTTCCAGCCTGTCTTTGCGATATTTCCAATAACATCACTGGCTGTTCTAGTGAATCCCCAGTGACCCCCTTGCTTCTGGAGATTCTTCTCCATTTTGCCATAGCTTGTCTTTGTTTGACAAAGGACACAAGTGAAAAAAACACGTCTACCATGGCCAAGCATGGCTTACAGCCAATTTAAAGGTTATTTTTGGGTGGTGGTGGTGGTGGTGGTGAAGCAATTGTCATTCTCTGTTGTGACAACATCTTGTTACATGTGGCTGAATTACTTGAAAACTGCCTAATTGCCACAATTTTAAGAATGTTAGTTTGTAGCCCCAAATGCTATAAAGAGCTCTTCCATACCAGGCAAATATGTCAAGATGTGGTGGTATTTCTTACTGTAGTTCTGGCTCCCCCACCGCCAGAGATCAAGTGGCATTTTGCCAAATCACAAAGTTGGCATAGCTGGCCTGTCTCCCCTCCTTTTTTGCCAAATTCATATCCTATGAAAGGCATTTGTTGCTGTTATGTCCTAACAAGTTGGATTTGACCTATGATGACTCTGTAAATGAGAATCTTCCAAAGTGTCTTGTCATTAATGTCACTGCTCAGGTCTTGCAAAGTCAGAGCGGTGGCTTCCTTGGTTGAGTCTATTCACTGGTAATGTGGTCTTTCTCTCTTCATGTTGCCTTTGACTTTTCCCAGCTCTTTCATGTTTTCATGTTTGTCTCATGATATGCCAAAAGAATGGTAGCCTCAGTTCAGTCAACTTGGCTTCCAGTGAGAATATTTGTCTCTTAGGTGATCCATGATACTTGTAAAATTCTGTAGTTTTTTGTCACACGGATTGTGACGATCAGAGTAGATGTACACAATACCTGACCCCTTCCCTATGTTCAGGACGTTGCCATCCTCTACCCTATATCTTCTCCTGCATATCCCATGCTTTCTTTTAAAGTTTTTTTTCTCAAAAAAGCTTTACACTCTGTATAGCCCTAAGGATAAACCAGTAGATTCCTGTGGTGGAAAGAGGACCACCAGCACATGCAACCTGAGAACTCAACCTGAGAATTCACGTGCAGGAAAACTTCCAGACTTGAACTCTGTCTAGAACCTTAGTGCTATGCTACTCATATTTAGTGCTTGGAAAAATCATTTCCCTCCCCCACATACACATAGACTAGTAAATTTCCAAGTGGAGTTGAAGATGCAAAATTAAGAAACAGGGAAGAGGACACTGGTATCATTGGAAACATTGTCCCACTTAAATTTTCAGTTCAACTAGCACGTCCATTGGAGGAAGTGTTCAGTACTGGAGCTTTAGCACTAGGAAAAGTTTATTTTTATTTTTTTTAAAAAAGCACACTGAAAGGAGACACTGGAGAGAGGAAAAGGAAAGAAAGGATGGGGTTGGAATGGGGTTTGTAGGAGAAAAAGGAATCTGTTTATTTATTTTCTATCAACCTCTCCCCACTCTGGTATGGCTTCTGCCCCTCTAATTCTTGCAAAAGAAATAAGAGGATTGGGATAGGGAAATGGCAAGAAGAGGCAAGAAACAGCCACGAAAGTGGTATGGAAAAGATGTGGGACAAATTGCTGTCTGGATGGGCTTGTAGGGTCTATGTGGGAAATTAAAGATTAATAAATGTGTTCTGACATAAGCTTTCATGCACAAGAGGCCACATCATTAGATGCATGAAACCACTACATTACATCTTTTCAAGAAGTTCAGTTTTATCACTTACTAGTGAATTTACCCGGCGTTGCCCAGGATGTTATTTTCTCATAGGTAATGCTTGTTAGAAACACCTTAGGAATTACCTTACCTTGGGAATTAGATGTGGTTGAAATGCACAGATTTAAGATCCTGTGTCTCTAATTCTCAAAATTATTTTGTCTAGTCTAGTACCTGTAACTTTTCCCCATATTCCCCAATCCAATCTGTATTCAGAGTTGTTAACATGCAGAGGTTTGGTTTCTGAAGGAATACACTGTCCTTCTCCTTCTTGCTGCTAGGCCTCATCTCCATAGCAACTGGCCTGAGGCCCAAGAGCAATCTGGCTGAGAATTCTAAAGGCCTCTCCCTAAATTGCCAACCCCAGGATTTCATAGAATCTTCACAGGCAGCCAATCATATGAGGTCTTCTCACCTGACACAGCCAATCATATGAGGTCTTTGCCTGCCTGACACATACAAACTCACAAACTTTGACTTTTATATATTAGAAGATTGTTTGAAGTGAAATTAAGGGGGGTGTTGTTCCATTACAAGCACTACTTATTTTACAGAAATATAAGTGAAAATGTACCGTAATAGTTATTTATTCCTTTTAGATTTCATTTCCCTATAGCCTCACTGTTTATATTCCAATCCCTGCCCCATGTGCATAGATATTTACCAACTGAGGAAAACACTTTGTGCATCTGATAAACTGTACTCTAGGCAATGGAAACATAGACAATCACAAACATATTTGTCTTCGAGGTGCCACAAGACTCTGTTGTTTATGCATCACTCATATATCTACAACAGCTTCACATGGCTAGACAAGACCAGCTGGAGGTAAGTAAAGTTCAGTTGGACATCCTGAAGTGGTGCTGGCACTGATACAGAAGTGTCCCAGTGTGCCCTGGTAACACATGTCTACATACCTTCCAAAAGTCTTGATCTGGCATGGACAGTCCTGATTAACTCTCTGTTATCACTTCAGTTTTTAAAATGTCTCAGCTTCCTCCTCCCACTTTTCCCTCCTTACTTCAACTGCTGCAAATTGAGCTCAAAGTGCAAAAGTAGTTTGCTCTCATTTAATTCAGCAGGGAGGAAAGACAATAAGAATATTATTTTAAAAGCATGATTAAAACAAGTCAAATTTTTAAAACATAATTACCAGTAAAAGATTAAAAATGCAGCATACCACTTCACACACGGAGTAGTGCTTCACAATTAAAATTCAGAGGCCAGCCTTAATACAAACATCTTCAACTACTAGCAGAAAGAGAATAGGGCTGGGCCCAACTGGACCTCCTGCAGAAGATCATTCCACAGCCTGGGAGCAGCCACTGGGAAAGTACTGGTAGGAACCAGGAGAAGAATTAGCATGAGAGTTGCATTGTGATGGCAACCATGTTAGAAACCCCTTCTGTGTCACTTGGAAATGGGGATGAAACTGCTCAGGATGTCCAGAGTTACTGCTAAATCTGGAGCTCTGTGTTCTCTAATGAGACAGTTGTCTCCACTTCTCTATAAGGGTTGGGCCACTATATGAGTGTTGTACGCTTAAATCCCTCCATGATGCACAGACTGGAAGTGTCATTGTTTCCTGGGACAAATCAGCTGAGAGTTCTTATTCCTTTCCTTTATGATAAAAGAAGAAAGCAGGACAAAGAATTTGAACCGCAGCCACTTTTTGCAAATCACGAAATGTACACTTGGCCCTCCACATTCGCTAGGGTTAGGGACACAGAACCCTTGCAAAAGTGAAAAGTTCGCAAATGTCAAAATTTGTGTGTCTGTGGAAAGTGGGCATCCAGGGTCTAAACCAGGTCAGGCAAAGGAGATGGTTGGCACGGTGGTCCTGTACTTCCTCTCTCTTGCTCATCTCCTTCCTTGGGTGTGTGTGGGACATGGGTACAGGGTTTGTGGTGCTGAGACTTTGGGCAGAGAGCCATCCAGGCAGAGACTGGTAGAGGCACAGGAGGACCAGAGGTGGGTTTTTAAAGGGCTATGCAGCCTGATTGGAGCCACCAAGAGGGAAGGTTCCCCCCAAAAAGAAGCACCTGGGGTGAAAGGAGAGGGGCTGGAGAAACTCACAAATAATCAAATCCGTGAATGTCAAACCTGCAAATGTGGAGGGCTGACTGTGTTAGTCTTCAGTCCTAGTAACTTTTATTGATGATCTTTTGGGTCCACTCTCACCAAGGCTTATGAATGATGAAACATCAAGAGTGGCCAAAAGCAAAAAGCAAAATCAAAACATATGGCAACTCCCATTCTAAAACAAGAGAACCTGACTTCTGCAATATCTATAAATCAGTCTGTCTGTCTGTCTATCTATCTATCTATCTATCTATCTATCTATCTATCTATCTATCTTTAAACGGATTTACACCACAAATTATACTATTTTGTACAATTTATTCTAACAGTTTAATAGACCTCTGGGGCCTGATGACCTTCTATCACAAGAGGAATTTTGTTAGCTGGCTTCTCTGTTTTCTGAGGTTTCATCAGGCATTGTTTGACATTTTCACACATTCAAGCATATACTCACAACCTTCTCTTGCCCAACCTTGTTTTCAAAATGAAAGTACGCATTCTTAAGAAGAAGAGTTCTAAGTGCTGTGGCTTTTTAAAATATGCTTTAAAATGGAAAAAACACAATTATTTCCTTTCCTCTTTACAAATCATTCTTTTCATTTGTTTAAATCATTTTAAGCTGCTTTCCTAAGAGCTTCAATGTGACTTAACACTGAGTAGGAGAAACTCAATTAAAAACATGACCAGATTGAAATGTCATCTGAGAAAAATTAAGAGCACACCAGAGAAACCAACCAACTAGTTCTTGGAGCAGAAAATTTCGTAGCCCTTGAGAGGCACTTGCCACTGATTGAGTTTCTCTTCCAGTTCCTCCCTCCTCCCATCCATTCCCTTTCACAGGAAGGGTTTTCCTCAGGACTGCAACCAAGGAGGAAAGAATTACAGTTCCTCACCATGCCTATTCTGATCTTATTTCAGGCTTCTCCCTCCACTGATGCCATTTGCAATCTTTTAAACTGTGCATATGAGATTACAAAGTACACATTTGATGTTAAGTCCAGTTTGGGCTTCAAAGTAAGTAGAATAAACGTCGGTGGTGTTGGTAGAATAAAAACACAGGGAACTAGAGCTCTGGCCATTTTCCAGGTGATTGTGATAAAAAGGGTAGTATCCTATATACTGTTGTTCTTTGAGGAGGGGGGAGGTATATCAAGACAGTCTCCTCAGGCGGCCCTCAAAGAGAGTCCAAAACTTAGGAAGTTGTGTTGATCTATTAGATATGCATTTCTTTATCATGGAATCAACACAGCTGCCTGAATATGGGACTCTCCTTAGGTGCATTGCATCAACAGAGACTTTGGCCATTTTACCACTTGACTGGTATAGTGCTATTATTCCACTTTCAACATTCTGTGGAATCCTGGGATTTGCAGTTTAGGGAGGGGCCTCAAAGGCCCCTACCTAAACTGCAAATCCCAGGATTCCATAGGATTTTGAAAGTGGGATAATAGTACTATATCAGCCTAGTGCAGAAATGGCCTTTGGCAAGGAACCTGGAGAGTGTTACTGTAGTTTTTAGTCCGAGCCTGTGGTATATTAGATATCATTTGATATCAAGAAATTGACCATCCCAAACCATTCCTCTCCATGTGCTTGCGAGGCCCCCGGACAAGCACGCACACGGGCATGGCCGAAAATAGCTGAACAATACAAAATAAATTCAGGCAGGCCAGTAATTGCTGGACTGCAGCTTCAGGGGACCTCCAGGCAAGTACACTTTAAGATCATATTATGTATGCAAGCAGCTTACAAAAGACTCCCTGCCCCGAGCAGGCAGCTTGACGAGCCAAATATCCAACTGTCAAGCACTCTGTGTTTGCATACTGTCTGCACTATTGACAATGCTGTCATAATTCAATCATGCAAAGTACTGACCTTTCGGAGGCTTTGTCTCCAGCCCAAAACCATTGTTTTCCCCAAGAACAAACTAGCCTGCAGGCACATTTTCCCCTATAAGACCTCGTGATTTTGAGCGCTTCTTCAGATCGTTCTGACCTCCATCCCACCTTGCTGTCACTCCATTCGACGAGCCTTCCCCTCAGCTCCACGTGCTGAGAATCTCCGCTCCAACTGACTTTTCTTCTGACTAACCGGGCTTCAGGATCAGGTGTAGTATTTCCCCTGAAAAATCCCTCTTAAAGCCCTCTATCAAACTCCTACCATTCTTTTGCTAGGTCTGTGTGAGTGATTGCATACATACGTTTTGACTGCGTTTCAAAATAAAGAAAAACAATAATTATTTACTTCTGCTTGATTATTGACTCGGCCTGACCCCGTAAACAAGATCTCACTAGGTTGCCCTGCCTCTTGCATTGCTTAGCTTGTGCTCTTGCTAATTCCCATTCCCCAATAATTGGAGCACATTGAGGTGTCCCTCACGGGACCCCAGAAATCAGGGTAACAAGAGCAAATCAAAATTGATAGGGTGTTAGTCAGGAATCACCAAGCTAACCTAAGTTTAAATCTGCAGGTTCAAATGAACTGCCTTCCAAAGTACTTGAAGTAACTTGCTGCTGTACTCTCTGAATACCTTGCCATAATTTCTTGACACTAATAGCAGTTTGGCAATGGAATCAATTGCCTAGAGAGGTGGGGAGGTTTCCTTCTCTGAAAGTCTTCAAAAAGAGTCTAGACCTGCAGAGGATGCTTTGGCTGGAAATCCTGCTTTAAGCGGGGTGTTGGACCAGATGGCTTATGGGACCCCTTCCATGATTCTAGGACCCTATGACATTGGCCACTACTCTCCTGTTAAACACTGCTTGTGAAAGTGAGTGGGAGCAGTTTAGTTTCATATAGCAAGACCTTACAACAATAATACCCCTGTGTTCCATTTAATTTATTGCTAATGAAGGAGAGTCCTTCACAGGGAATCAAAGGGCTATGTAGGTTCATAAAAATTATACTCCACAGAAATTGGTCTCTTCTAATCTGATGCTCTCCTGTAACCAATTTTGCTTCAGGAATAAGCCAGAGTTCTCCTGCTCTCCATCTGCCAAAACCCTCTTTCACATATGCACAATGCTTATGACAAGAGGTGATTTTTCTTGTGGTAAAAATAGCTGCACGGGATTGAAAAGGCTGTGCTGACTCCTCCAAGATCTCAGTTATTCAGCTAATAATTTAGTTCACACACTCACAAGGCAGGCCTCAGATGACCAACCATTCTGCTCAGAATTCTACAATCTTACAAGGTGAGGGGCTACCCTGATTGTCAGGTGTTGGATAGCACTAACAAGTGCATGCAGAGTTGGCAGGGAAGCCAGTGGTTTGAGTGTTGGACTAGGACTCTGGGAGGTTAGAGTTCAAATCGCCACTCAGCCATAGAAACCCACTGGGTGACCGCAGGCAAACCGTACTCTCTCAGCCTAAGACAAAGACAATGGCAAACCTCTGAATGATTCTTGCCAAGAAAGCACTGTGACAGCATAAATCAGAACTTGGAAGCATATAATACCAGCAATGATGCAGAGTTGATCTTTAGACCACTGCAATATCCCCAGGGACTTATGCAAGAGAACCTGCAGTACTGAATGTGCCCCACATTTGGAAGAGGAAAGATGCTACTTTATTTTATTTTTATCTTGGGCATACAACTTTGTCTCGGTCTAGTGAGGCATCCTTCTACATTGGCATCTGTTCATGGTTCTAAGCCTTTTATTGGAAAAGCTTCATGTTCCCATTGTTCCTGAAACAGAATGACGTTTTCTAAGGAGGTATTGGTGATATAAATGAGGGAAGGTTTTTTCCCCAGTTTGTAATTCATTGTGTTATAATGGGCAAGGTCTTTGATTACAGCATTCAACAGATATGCTCCATACCAAATCACTTTTATGTCATTAAAAAAACTGTATTGAGGGAAAATGTTAGAACAGGACGGGTTGTTTCTGAAAGAACTAAAGAATAAGGAAGCCATCAATGCAGTTTCCTGCAGAGCTGCCATTAGTAAGAAAGCCTGTATTTTGAGTCTCTAAGCAACTTATTCATAACGCTTGCTCCTATTTATGATGTATTTAAGCCATTACATTTTTAAAGCTATTCCTGACACATTTCACTGAGCAGTGAGTTTAAACAGAAATAAGAAAATGCAGACATGCAAAATGTCTTCAGAATAATGTAATACAATTCCAATGGGTAATTCTGTTGGGTTTAATCTACATGACAGATGTTAATCTCGCAATGAGTACAAGATCTAGCAAATTAGTCTTAACATTTTTATTCCACCTTTCATTCAAGAAGCTCAAGGTAGCATACCAGGCTGTCTCCCATTCCCGTTATCCTCACATCTTTCTTGTTTGCCAGACTGGGTGAAAAGAGAGTGATCAGCCCAAGGTCACTCAGTGAACTTCATGGCTTGATGGGGATTTGAACTTGGGCCCTAGTCCCCATCTGATTCTGAGTATTTCTAGATGAAGGAATCCTCACACTAGCAATTCAGTCTTTTTCTCTTTAGCAGGTTTTCTGTGGCAAAGAAAAAGGTAGCAGAAATGGTGATAAAAACAAAGGAAGATGGTAAGTGGAGGACAATGGCATGTGTCAGGAGAAAAGCCTCATCCAGAATTGCTCATTGCACCTATCCACAGCTCTACAACAGATCTCTGTGCAGCTGGGAATGGGACTGATGCCTTGCGTGTGTCAGCAGAAGCCATCACAGACCTTGCAACATATGGAGAACTTTAGTGTCACTTCAAGCACCTTTAGCTTCAAGTCATCAAATTTATCATAGTCAGGTGATTCCAACTTATGCTGAAGCAACCCACCGCCGGTGTCTTTAAACAAGCAATTCCAGTTCATACATGCAATTGTATGTTTGGCTTTTGCTACTTCAGTGAAACAACTGTTAATTTGAACAAACTGAAGGAAGGGTCTCCCTCTTTTCCCCCTCTTTCCTAGTACTTGCTACCAGCATGTATCAATTTGTATGCAATTTGTTAGCTATTCTTGTTCTTAGCCAGGCACATTTTGCACACCTTCAGCCCTAAGTGAAAAACATGGCTGATATTTTCCTTGTTCCACTTAGGAGTGAGCTATAGGTAGTAAGCATATAAAGATGCCCCTGCATGGGAGGGAGACAGGAAGAACTTCACACAGGAAGAGGTTACCTATTTTAATAGTAAGGTTGGTGTGCAAATTTACAGTTCTGGTACATAACGAACAAGACCCATCTTCACTTACTGGAGCAAACAAGAACACCAGCAAGCAAAGTCACTTTGGTGGTAACAATATCTGAAAGTCATCCTTGATCTAACAAAATGCAACACAAACAGCAGTGTCTCTGTCCTTAAGTGGGATGGATCAGCTTACGAGGATCAAAAGTGGTGTTTAGAGGAGAGGTTGACTGACTTTTTGTGGTGAAAGAGCCTTACTGCAAATAAAATCAACAGACATTGAATACTGCCCTATCTCCCTTCACTACTACTTCTCCCTCTTTTTTTGCCCTCATTTTTCCTCAGCAACCTGGGATTTTTTCCTGCATTGTCTTTAGTAATGCCACATGACAGCTCCATGACCCAGTTGCTCCCAGCCATTTCTTCCTTCACTTCAATCTCACTGTTTGCAAATTTGTGTTTCAGATTTCAAAAGATAGTGAGAGGTGTTGCAAAGATTTGACAGGTATCAGCCTAAACACAAAGGACAGATTGAAAAGATATTGAGCAGCCAAAGAGGGAAGCAAACCTACTGTCCCAATCACAGGTAACCTTGTAAAGATTTCCCCATACTATCCCCGTTCCATTGGACTAATTATGTTGGAAGCACCAGGGACATAGTCTAAGCCAGTGCTCCTCAGACTATCTGATGTGGAAGACTTGCAAATTATATATTACTAATATGTCAGGGACTCTTATCATATCTGTGTCCTTCGTCCTGTGTTTCTTTCTTTCTTGGAAGCTTGCAGCCAATGGCTCATGAATTCGCACATGGATCACAACTCTGAGTACCACTCATCTAGGTCTCAATAGCTGAACTGTCTGAATTGGACTTTAGTTTCAGTGCATCATTGTTCTGAACAGCAGTATCACTCAAAAGACATACTATCAGTGGCTGCCAGAGTGAAACACACACATTTTTATTTGGACATTGCGTGAAGATGTGGTCCCATTTAAAGAGTAAGCTGCCTTGGGTTAGTAGTATTTGTTTTTAATCTTGTGACCTTCCTTGAGGTTATTATTCATCCCATAAAGTGGCCTGAAAATATTATGAATATTTATTGTATTATGTTTTTATTAATATTTTAATTTTTACTTTAAAGGATCCATAACAAATCCAATCTCACATTTTGTCTGGCAAATTTTAGTATATTTGTTCACTATTTAGTTCTAATTTTATCTGTGGCTTCAATTAGATCAGAAAGCCATATTCAAATAAGAAAGAGATGCTCAATTTTTCTTAAAAATATGCAAATTACCTGCACAGATGTCACCTCTTAGATAAATTAATCAAATAATTTCCAATTATTGGAGAGCTAATCTGATGAGGTTGTGCAAATGCTCAAATGGTTGTTAAAGTCTGAAAAGAATTGATGTAAATGCCAAAGTATCTCTATTTGAGAGGGGTATAAATGTTACTCTATTGCAAAAAGAGTAACTCTACTACAAAAAAGGAAGTTTTTGTCACACTTCATTAAGACCAAGTGATTATGGCATAAGCCTTTGTGGTCTGGAATCCAGTTCATCAGAGGTATATGAGATGTTATCCTGACCTTGCCAGTTCATATTCACAATGGTGTGAAGTGAGAAAAAGATAGCAGTTATGATCACAGAGAAATGAATTGCAAAAAACTGCAGACCATGAGCCTTCTGTTAAACTTAAGTTCAACAGTTCTAAGAAGTCATCCAGGACAATTTACAGATTCTCTCTCTCTCAATCCCTTTCTCACATTTGATAAGCAGACCTGTTTAACACAGTTATGTGCAGTAGTAACATAGCACAATCAACCAACTGTATTACATCAAAATGTATTTCGAATGAGACATATTGGTAAGTTCTGAAGTTTTCTTTTGCTAAAAAAAGTCAAAATATTTCATTAGTAAAATTTAGACCCAAAATTAGAATTATTCTTTCTAGTTCAGCTTACATTAGAATGGATATCAACAGAGGTACCAAGAAATTGATAGCACTTGGCTCCCAAAATCTAGTTGAATAAATCAATACCCCCTCCCCATACACTTCTTGTATGGGCTCCTTGAGGGCCCAATTACTCCCTTCTAGAGGTCTCTCTCCCTTCTCCACTCCCCATCATCTTGATGTCCTAAAAGGAAGCTGGTGGCAAATATGATATTTTATGTTTCAGATGACAATTATCATGGGGCTTGTACTCTTGAGGACCTTCTGCTGCCCCCATCTCCCGCACTCCACTGTTTGGTTCCTTAAAATGGTGGGCCAAGCTCAAGATGAGGATGACCAGTTTGATTGAAAGGACTCCAATTTTAGTTCTCCTCTCCCATTTCAGCCCCAGCCCTACAGCCAGCTCATGTAAACATTACAGCTGCAACAATTCACAAATGGCCATGCAAATGGAAGTATTTGTTAAAAGACTGGTTGTGTTTTCAGAAATGCGTAATGAGAGAAGTCAGGTTGAAAGCAAACTATTGCAGATTATAATACAGCAGCTATTTCCATTTTAATAAATATGTATAATGTAAATACATATCTGCTCCATAAATCTAATGAAAGTACAGTTAATCATTTCTGGAAGAGCATTGTTAGCAGTAATAATTCACAAGGCTTAATGGCATAATAATGAGTTGTACGGACAATCACTCATAATGATACACTCATAACAGGACAAAATGCAGTTATTCATTTCTAATACATTTGTCTTATTCACTTGCCTTGAAATGACTACAGATCTATAAACCTGAGCAGTACATGTCCAGATGTTGCCCTACAGCAAGAGAAGCTGAAAATGCAGTAAATTATAGAGATGTGTTTCATGCTTTCATGTACACTAATAACTGCAAATCTTCTCCATGCTAAAAGGATAGATGTAAGAACAGCTTAGCACAGCCTGGTGGGTGGGGCTCAGACTTAGACATGCTTAAAGCAGAACCATTGAAATAAACGAGAGTCAGTGGAGCCATTCATGTAAGTTACATGCGTCTAACTCAATGTTTGGAAACGACCTTGCCCCACACCTTACTGAAAGAAGCCATAATCCAGAGGAAAGACATTTTTGTACATTCCCCTAAGAGAAAGAGAAATTACAAAAGAGGATCTTAATATCTGCTGGCCACATAGGAAAGCATTGTATCAAGTTAGTTTTGACTTTAAGGCAGCCTTATAAATGAGAAATCTTCAAGAACCCTGGTCTTCAATAGCCCCTCTGAGCTCTTGCAGATTCAGTATATTGGTCTATAATTGTTTGACCACTAGACCATATTGGTCTCTAAATTTCTAATCTGTCCATTCATCAAATCTTTGGAGATTGTAGTTGGCTTCATTTTGTGAACATACACTCTATGAGCCAATTGATTGTTATTGGCAGTTGGTTGTACAGATAATGTGATAGATAGGGGCATACCTAGCTGTTGGTATTCATGTACTTAAACATATGGATGAAATTTGTCTGCATATAATATGAAACTGAGCACAGAGACTGATATCCTATCATTCTCTGTAGTCATGACAGTTCAATTAAACCTTTCAAGCACGGTTGTACTAGACCTGTGGCGTTTTTTAATTAAAAACTGAGTGTACTCGTGGGTGGCTGTTGGTGAGTCACTATGGCAATCGTTGTGGCTGTTTGAAGGTGGCAAACAGTGAGGTCTGGTATTCACCTGGTTACATCCCACTCTCTCTAGGGTTTCTCTGGAAATGTACAGGGTGGGTTGGGCTAGAGGTACATTTTCCAATACATGAGAACTGGTTGATCTTCCAGTAGAAAATTGAAACTGATGAAAAAAGGCCTCTTAGCTGCATTATCATTTATATTGAAGTGCATAGCAAAGGCATGTAGTGGAAACATGCATTCTGATTAGTATTTTATTTTATTTTATTTTGAGAATGTAGGATATTGCTTCATACCAAGTATGACCATTGGTCCATCTCATTCTTGTTCTTCACATTGTTTGACAGAGCCTTTCCACCTATAAGCATGGCTAGGAAATATACCCATATAACCTGTATGTTTTCCTCAGGTGCACTCTTTGCAGACAGTGAAGAAGCCTACACTCCCATTATACCAAGCCCCTAGATTTATAACTCAAATAGGGCTGCAAACTCTCTTCTGGATTCACAGAAAGGGATTTTTAGCCAGTGGGGGAAATGACTGAAAACTAACCATTTCAAGTAGAATAGGCAAATAGGTTTTTCGAATCTCATGCAAATAAAAGTGAAACTGACTTCATTTATCCACATGAGATAGAATACACATGTGGCTACCAGTACAAGGCAAGACTTGTCCACAGGATATTAAAAATATATCAGCATATCAACATACAAATGCCTGGCAGTGTATGTGTTGGGGGCTTCAGAACAAATGGAACCAGATGAGTTAGTTCAACAAACTTTTAGAAATCTAGCCACTACAGTCTAGCTCAGAGTACAGCAAACTATTTCATGGTGATTTCCATATTCTCCACAGGGAGTCCAAGATCTAAGAGTCAATTTGATAACCCCCAGAAAGAAATCTGTAATGTGAGTCCCTGAAGTGTGGGTTCCATCTGACCTACCATGAGGTTATGTTGACTGTTCCATGAAGTCCAGGCTTTCATTTGTTGATATGGTTTGATATTTTACCACATAATTGCAAAGTCATTTGAGAGTGGACAGTAGTGGACTGATGGGGGACTTTTTTGATAGAACTACTCAACAAGTGGTCCCAGTAAACGACAGCACTTTCTGCACAAAAGTATCCCTGCAAATACTAGTGTCTTATCATTGCCTCTTTATTCTTCATCTGTTAACTTCAGTTCTTGATTTTGCCCACTCAGCGGCCTGTTTGGCATACAAGGAGCATACTTGAGGAAACTTGGAAAGAATCTTTATCCTCTCTCTTTCAGTATGGGAGGCACAAGGCAAAAAATCAGCACCAGGGACCATGTTCCAGCACCAGGTTTAATATTTTCCTCCTTCTCAAACTCCTCCCCACAGTGGACATGCAGAGGAAGGGCAGGCTGATCCAGCCTTCTCTTCTATACTACCTTTTGCCATGTTCTGGCCTATTCAAAGCAGATGTTAAGGTCTTAAATTTGCTCTCTCTTAATAACAGTCAGCCCAGAGTACCACCACCCCTCACGTTGTTCCTTCCTAGAACAGAAACAAGAATAAATATTTTCTTGGGTGGCTTCCAAAGACCATCATCTCCTTGTTAATTTTCTAAATTTACATTAACACATCTCACCTGTAACACAATATTTCAATATTTAGGAGCTTAGCTATTTTTTATCTCCCCTCCTGCATAATTTAGGTGGTTTTACAGGCGCTTCTGTGCATCCCTTTAGCCTTTTTTAATATATATATATATATTATTAGTGCAAATCTTGGGTCTTGTGTTAGCATGCTGATACTTCCTGCTTATTTTCCAGTAGCCCTGTTTTTGGCTCTCAGCCTGGCAGCAATCAGTACCTGAGTGGCACTGAAGGTTTTTTTTAATGGCTGTGCTTAGTTTATGAAACATATTGATTAGCGCTGTAAACTGCTTCTCAGTCCCAAAGACAGAGAGGTTCCTGAGACACAGGGACAAAAGTCGTACTATCAAAGAGGGAAAATCAATTTGGAATGGCTAGGAGTGGCAAATAGAAGAAGCTAAACCCACTCACCCCCAGTCTGCCAAAATTTCTTATGCAGGCCCATCAGTGACGTGCAAGCTGCTCCATGTGGCCAGATCTAGGACCAGACTCTTTCTCCCTTGCTTACAACTGACCTGAGACCTACTCTGAGAACCAGACTTCTTTTTTGAACATTTAGTAGTTCATTTTTGCTGACAAAGACAGGAGGCCCTGTGGTTCAGAGATAGCTGTTGCTGAATCACTTGCCTCTTGCAGTATTAGTGGTTAAAATATGTCAGAATGTACACGCAAACATATCCTAAGAACAAAGAGAACAAGTCACAGGAGATCCAGAGGACAACTGACAACCGGAAACACAAATATTTCCTGCAATAGGCATGTTCTGGGCTGCCAGTTTTAGCACTTTCTCTGGCAAGATGTGAGGCCCTTTGTAGCACTATGAGTCCTCTTTAATGCCATGGATCCCTCTTATAGAATCTTGAGGTTTGCAATCAAGAAAGAGATATTTAGAATTCTCACCCAGAGAGTTCATAGAGTAACTTTGACCACATTACAGACCCCAGGTTTCCCCAAGATGCAGCCATGACAGTTAATGTGAAAACACAGTGCTATAAATGCGTAATATGAAGGGGCCACTGGTGAAGCAGCATAGTTTATTCCCCTGCTTTCTCTGTTTCTGCTATTGTCTGTTGGACCAACTTGCATGATATTTTCTTTCCCATTATTAGGATGCAGGGAAAAAAGGATGGTGATGGAGAAGGACTAAGGATGGAAGAAGTCTCATCCATTGTTGTATTAAGAGTACAGCTGTCAAAAGATATTTGAAGGGTGCAATATATTTTTGGAAGGGTCCTTTTCTTTGGTGAAACTCTGCCCTGGTGTTTTTGCTCCAGGCTAGCCTCCCACCACTATTTTCTAGGGGTATCTTATCTTGCCTTCTTCTTCCCCATATGACAGAACAAATGTTTTATTGTTTTTCAGAGGGTAGAGTGAGTTTGTTGTAGCAGAAAGGAGGAGTCTTGTGTCACCTGGAAGCCTAACCAGCTTTACTTTGGTGCCATTTATCATGTTAAATGTTTACTATACCATATACAAAAGTACAAGCTGGAAATAATTAGTCTGTAGTCTGCAACACCCCTGCTTACTCTCAAAGTGGGCATCTGTGGAGAAATTTGCCACTGGCTCCTTGTCTATTGCGTGTGATTGTGGTGTCATACTGCTGTTGCTGCATGTCATGTCTCATCATCATGTTTCCTCTCAACAAACTACACAGAAGGATAGGGCAAAAATGAAATTGACATAAAATTCCTGGTACTTCCTATTGGGCTGCTGGTCTCTTGAGATGTGGTTCAGTGCACACGGATGGTCAAGTCCCTCCTGTGGTTGCGTTCTGACAGGGCTTGTCATACAGTGTCCTGGTACATATATCTGCAAATCTAACCTAAGGGGAAAGGGAACCATCACACTCTGATCTATGAAGAAACATGAGCAGACAGCTCTGTGGGGACTTGAGAGGCAAAAGACAATGCGATGAGAAGACCAGTAGTGTAAAGTAGTCATAAGTCTTTTCTCTCCAACCTAAAGTTTCCAAAAATAAGCCCTCATTAGAACTGCAATCTAAAAAAGATGAATTTGTAGATACTTATCTAACCAAATTAGGCTGGAGAGGAGATTTGGTACCAGATTCTGCACAATTTCGTATACATTTCCATAAAGACTCTTCCTTCTCATGAGCCTTCTGTATCCAACTACTAAAAGTGCAGGTGAAGGCATGATGTACCTGTCATCAATGCCAATGTTGAAAGGACAGACACATGAATTGCATCCAGGAAATTAGGATGAGCAATCTGGTAGGGAATCAGATCCTGAAATCTGAGTATTTGTTGGAGATGTTAGCAATGTTCTTCTGGGCTCAGAGAAGTAATTCAGGAACTCAAATAAGAGGCAAACTTCCACATTCTTCTCCTAGTCAGATCAAAATCCAAGCCACAGAAGAATTCCTAGTTGCCTCTATCCCACTTCTTATTGCCACTGCCTCCATTACCCTTATACTCTTCCTTTTCTAACTAGAAGAAAACAGAATTGAGAAGAAAGGAGGGCTCCCTGCTTCCTTCTTTCCATTGTGCCTGCTGACAGTATCCATGAGCATGCATGACTATGAGAGCCTTCGAGGGCTACTGCAAAAAGCTTGTCTTCATAATTGTTCTTCATCATTCACTTGTGGATCTATTACACAATGCAAGTCTTTGCACCTTTCCTTACTGTGAGATGTTTTGGTTGTTAGGTATGCTGACATGTCTAGGCTGAAGGTGAGTATTGGTGTTAATGCTTAGTAATTTCACATATTTAAATAATGAACTGCTAATAATAACAACATAGAAAGACAAGTCCAGAGTTTGGGGAGATTGTATTTGGGTCTGATTGTGTTATTGATCTTTGTAAACTATTCATGAAGCCTTTTCTGCTGAAGCTGAGGGGGGTAAAAATGCTATAAACAAACCAACCAATCTGAAAAGTGACAACAGTTGTGTGGTTTGTTTGGACATGGAACTGCCTCTAATCATGTAGATTCTAGAAAGTAGAATCTGCTCCCCACCCACAGCTAATATGCTTGCAGGCTCTTTCTTCACATAGGCTTTTTGCAGCTGGGGTCCTGATGTCAGATGTGACCCAGATTAGAGTAAATAACAACAACAATAACAATAATAAATTTTTATTTGTTACCCGTCTCTTCTCAAGGCGGGGTACAACAGAGTTTAAACTACAATTAAAAACACATTATTATTAAAATACACTAAAATACACTAAAATATAAAACTACTCAAAATACAAATATATCATAATTAAAATATCATAATTAAAAATAGACTGGGTAGGCCCGCCAGAAGAGATAAGTCTTTAGCACTTTTTAAAATTCAGACAGCATATTTTGCTGTCAAATCTCTTCCAGCAGGTCATTCCACAATCTAGGGGTGGCCGATGCGAAGGTCCTCTGAGTGACCATTGCCAGTCTAGTTCTAGGCAGCTTAAGTAAATGGCCTCCAGAGGATCTGAATGTACAGGGCAGATTGTATGGGAGGAGGTGATCCTGTAGGTAACTTGGACCCAAACCATGTAGGGCTTTAAAGGTAATAACCAACGTTTTGTACTTTGCCCAGAAACTAATTGGTAGCCAATGGAGTGGTTTTTATACTGGTGTAATATGTTCACACCTTGCTGTATCTGCTGCACTTGGGAAGAGAGAGAATAAGTTACAGAGGTAGAGTTGAGCTCCCCTCACCCATGTGCCCCGGTGATGACTCTGCCGAGAGCAGGCTGTTGTTCTCATCTCCCAATGGGTCTCCGACACAGAGGGCAGTGGGTTGAACTTCTTTCATCTTCCTTTCTCCAAATTTTTATCTTGGGGTTGCCAGACTGAAAACTGAGCTCCTGCACCTTTAATGATTGTACATAAGAGGGAATTCCATCAAGTATTGCTTATGATGTAATCAGATAAGAAACACTTGTTGAAATTCTACACAACCATTAAAGGTACAGGAGCCCTCTCCAGTTTTCAATCTGGCAGCCCTACTTCTCTTCCTCCTTGGTCCTGGCATAGCTGGCCTTTATACTCCTGGCAGTGTGATGTGATTGTGATATACATACACGTGTATGTGTATGCACATGCACACACATATATGCTCCTCCCCAGTTCCAACCTTGCAGCATATCTAGTTCTTGTGGCAGTGAGGATGTGTGCCATGACAATGGGACTATCATGCTCTGCTGTTCCTCTTTTGATGCAGTGATGTTGCCAGGGAGACCAAAGAGAAGAAGCCAGCTGCTCCACTGTGTCTTCCCTGGCGCATTAGAGTAACGAGGGGGCCCACCTAAACAGCCCACTTTGCTTTTGCTTTTGTAACCATTAATAGTTATTGCTAAAAAAGCACATCGTAAACCGCTTACATGCTATTTGTAATGTATAATGTGTTTCATGTTGTTCTCCGCCTCGATCCATGTGGAGAGGCAGGATACAAATAAATTATTATTATTATTATTATTATTATTATTATTATTATTATTATTATTATTATCATCATCATCATCATCATCATCATCATCATCATCATCATCATCTCCCTTTTCTTTTAGTCTGAAATGAAGTTGGGAAAGATACAGAAATCATGGGCTGCCATCCTCCATAGACTGCTCTGAGGTGTGGATCAGTTCGTGCCGACCATATACAACAATCCAATACTACCCAGTTTCAGAGGACATTATTCCAGAATTTAAGTTGTTGTGGAGTGATCTAGTAATCAGTAACAATGTCTCATAGAATCATGGGATTTGAAGTTTAGGGAGAGGCATTAGAATTCTCAGCCAGAGAGCTCCAGTGCCTCACCAAACAACAAACCCCAGAATTCCACAGGGAGCAGCCAGGGCAGCTAAAGTGGGATAATAGCACTATAACAGCGTAGTGGGATAGAAACCTAAGGTTCCAGTATTCTAAACATTGTACCCATGTATTGCTTTTCATTTCTCTCGGGCTATTCTCAGTTTACATGTTAGTCTCTCACAATGCAGAATTGATTATATCCAGCCTCGTTCATCCAGGTTTTCACAGTCAGTCTTTACAAGCTTTTTTATCATTTAATTGTCTCCAAATAAGATAGTTTTTGTGGTGGTCGGAGCATTCTTTTCATACTTTACAATTTTTTTGGCAAAACCAATTTAAAAATAGGGGGGCTCTGTGGGCGGTTCTGTGAGACCTCCAGGAGCCATACTTTCACCACCCTGGTCTATATACTCTGGTAAGGAGAGACCCAAAGGCAATCTCAAAATTAAATTCAGGCAAAGGTTTGAAATCATATGGCAATTCAGTTCAATCAAAAACTTTAAATCCATCCAATGATAAACTGTGGCTCCTCCCTAAACTGCAAACCCCAGGATTCAAGATGTTGAAAGTGGAATAACAGCACTATAACAGGCTAGTGAGAAAATGGCCTTTGTTTCTATGTATTCCAATATTGCACCATGCTGAGTGTCCACTGAATGTCCAAGAGCCTTCTCAGTGGCTGCTCCCAACTTCTGGAATTCTGTCCCACAGGATGCTTCACGGGCCCCCTGTCTACTGTGATAGATGACGGCTCAGAGGTTGATGAGCAATTGATTGTGCCAGACATAGTGCCAGTGATAGACCAAACTATCTTGGAAACACCCCCATCAGCTGAAAGAAAAGCTGAGACAGAGTTGTTGCAATTGGTGCAAGAGGGAGAAGAGGCAGCAACGATTTAGAGGCATTAGATCCACCTTTGCCCCCCAGCTCCCAATCATGGAGGAGACAGAAATGAGTAGCTCAGAGAGAAGTTGTTTTGGCAAGACTAAGGAAACAGAACAATGATGAGTAATACATGTTTCATCAGCAAGATAAGTCTGTTGGTGTGGCCTGCTGTTTGCTTGTAGCAAATTGCTATTCAAGCTCCTATGACCCTTGTGTTCCAGCTCTCTTGACCCTTTTTGGGCAGACCTTCAGCATTCTGGACCTTTTGGATTTGACCTTGACTTTGGCTTGGCTCAGTGTTTCTACTGATTGTTGCATTGGACACTCCCCACTGCCTCCTCCTCCTTCTGGGCAAGTACTATTGCCTCCCTTCCCTTGCTGGCAGAGAGGCACGGGCAGGGAGTTGAACTCTGACATCTACTCTCCTTCAGCTGGCAGGCAAAGGCCTTTTTATTTAGGCAGTTAAGAGGCAGAAGAATATTTTTGATGGTGTTTATTATTTTTAATGTGCTTTGAATTGTGGTGATTTAGTGTACCAGACCCTATATGCAAATGACTGCTACATGGGTATTATCTTCACTTGGTGTGAAGACTCAACAGTCTTAGTTTATGACCAGCTCTCCAGTATTTGTCCCCTAGACTGAAAATCAGCACAGAGAGATCTGAAATAAAGAATCAGGATTGTGGTACTCTGCAGGAAATTCTTCTGTCCCTGCCAAATGTAATGTTTTAGACTGCAGTTTTGATTTCTTTTGTTGTAATGGATTGATTGAATAAATATCTATGATGACTACTCAGGGGATACAGTTCAAAAGTGTCAATGAATATATCTATATTTTGGTCTTTATTTACCTCTGATTTGCAAAGATTCATAAGGAAATTTTTTGTTAGCTTTGTTTTTATCTAGGTGATCTGTAGTCAAATTGTTTGATTTCTTTTTAATGCCATTATGATGTTTCCAGTTATTTTTCTTCCAATAAACCCTGCTTAACATTTGAGACTTTTTGCTTTCCAACTCATAATACTGACATTTCAGTTATATTGGTGATAACTGAATCCTGCCAGCATCCAGAGAAGATCAGTTCAGCTCACTTGCAGTGTAGCTGAGATGGAATTTTTCAATTGCCAGGTTTTTGTTTTTAATAAAAACTATGATGTGACAGATGAGTAGTGTCGATGATTAATAAATCCCAGATACTTTTACCTGTTCCTTTCAATTTGAGAAACTTCATGTATGGGCAGATCTCTAAGAACTCCTTTCAAAGTGTCCCATAGTAAGCCTGGTAATATCTCTGGTCTAGAATTCTCTTTATGTTAGTGTCTAAGGCCATTTCCACTCTAGTCTGTTATAGTGTTATTATTCTGCTTTCAACATTCTATGGAATCCTGAGGTTTGCAGTTTAGGGAGGGGCCTCATAGGTCCTTCCCAAAACTGCAAACCCCAGGATTCCATAGGATGTTGAAAGCAGGATAATAGCACTAAAATAGGCTTGTGCGGAAATGGCCTAATAGAGTCACTATTATCAGAGTTACTCAACTAACTGCACAAGAGTTCCTGTGGTTTAGAGGTTTGAGTGCTGGAGTTCCAGTGTTTGAATCTCCACTCAGCCATGTAACTCACTGGGTGACCTTGAACAAGTTGTACCCTCTGTCTGAGAAAAGCAATGGCAAATCCCATTTGAACATATCTTACCAAGAAAACCTGTGTTAGGACTGCCTTAGGGTTGTCATAAGCCAGAAATGACTTGAATGCACAACAACAACAACTACACTACTATATCTGAGGGATTTGGGTGTTTTAAGATCTGGGCCCCAAAATATGGCATGCGCTTTCAGTGTTTTTGCTGAGAAAGTTCATGGTTAAGTACAATTCATTATGCAAGTAAATGAGGAAGAGGATCATATCAAATCCCCCTTCTCATTCTCTGTAATATTCTTGAGGTGTACGTTCATCCCTGTTGTGTACCTTCAAGTAGTTTCCAACTGATGGTGATGCTAAGGCAAAACTATCACAGGTTTTCTGGATAGGTCTGTTGAGAGGGTGCCTTTACTTTCCTCTGATGCTGAGAGAGAGTGACTTTCCCAAGGTCACCCCAGGGATTCCACGGTTGAGCAAGAATCTGAACCATGGTCTCCAGAATCATTGTCCAACAATCAAACCACTACACCACACTCGCTGTCCACATTCATCCTGTGACTCCTATTTTCCAGGGGCCAACTAGCACTGTACAATTATAGCACTATTATTCCACTTTAACTGCCACTGTTCCATCCTATGGAATCCTGGAGTTTATAGTTTGGGGTAGTTCTCTAGCTGAGAATTCTAAATGCTCTTCCCTAAATCCCACGATTCCAGAGAACAAAAGCTTGGTGGATAAAGTGGAATAATAGTGCTATCACATTGTGGTGTGAATAGACCCCCTCCCTGGTCTTTGACCTTGATTAGAGTGCAGAGATATTGCCTCAACAGTTTTAATTTGAATTGCATGTTAGACCTATACTAAGAACTTCATTCACTACTGTTTTGTTGCCTGTCACTTTTATTGACATTTTAATCAGTTTCAAGTTTACAAGTGAAGGATCAACCTTCCAGGCACACTGCCATTCAAAACTTAATTACTAAAGCATGTTGCTAAACTGGGCACTTGGTTCTCACTCCCTCATTCTTTTGGCACCTTTCGCAGGGTTTGGCACCATGTTGTACAGGTCTGGGTCCTGGGCTGAATAATCCGGTTAATTACATGACAACTACTAAGCTAAGTTCTAAACAGTCAAGATTTGACTGTTGTTTCATGCTTGGGTAGAATTTTGCTCTTTAGGCAATATCCACATCAGAGTATATCAGATTTTGTCAACTGAATTTTGTTGGAAGGAAGAGGAGTATCTGATCTACAATGCCATCTTGATTGCTGCTGGTCCTGCTTCCCAGTCCACTTTCTTTTTGAACTTCTACCCCCCTCTTGTCTGTATCTGGTGTGGTTCCATGTCTACACATACAAAACTGGTGCTGTTACATCTATTTTGGCTATCAGGAAATCTTCTAATCTTCATAGCCTTCCTCCGTATTGCCTTTCTTTCCCTTCTCATTTCCTCCTTCAGCCTTTCTTAAGACTTTTGTTCTTGTGATTCTAGCAGGCCAGTGTAGTTTCTGTGGGTGACCCAACCAGATGACATACCAATGAATGCATGAAAAGACCCAGCTGAAAAGCTTTGCCTTTGAATTTATGGTTGGTGCTGTTATGAAAGTTCTCTTGGGCTTGTGATCAGTGATGGCTCATTCATGTATAGAAAGTGCCCTTCAGTGCTGCAGCCCTCAAGTGACAAACCTACATGAGAGAACTTGTCCTCGGTTCTCTGAAGCTCTCTTGCTGCTTACACAGAAATTCAAATCCAAAAGATGGAGTTATCAGGCAATTCAAATAAATTGCAATGTGCATGGATTCAAGGCTCCAAGAGATTTAAAGCCGGTTTGGGAATGAAGAACTGAATTGCTGCTAGTGCCCACTTTTATTCCTTTTCTGCAGAAGGAGAGAGAGGGAGAGATCCCCTCCTTTTTTATATTATTTTGTATGAGAACTGCCCCTCTCCCAGCTTCATCTTTGTTGTGACAATTACTTGCATCTCAGGGAGCATTCTCCTAAGCAGAGAGCCTGGCCAAGTTGACTCTCCTGTGTTTTGTTGACAGTCTCATTCATGTAAGCTAATTTAATTACCAACCATGCATATCAATTTGTTTATTGTTCATCAAAACTGAATCATGCATCTATCTGTTTTAAGGTTGAAAAAAATTTCAAACAGGCAGCTGGGGAAGAAACAGAGAGGACTGTAAATCTTTCTTGTTCTCCTTGCCAGGCTATATACAGTGTCCTGATATGCGTTGGTTGCTCTTAAAAATTGAAAGGCAACTAGGGAATAGGAGTTTGCTGCCAAATTGATCAGAGCACAGTGTACACGTGCATGTGTTTTACTCCTTTTGACATTTTTGTTCACTCAAAATTCCCTACACAAGCTGTCCCCCCCCCATGGGAGAAAATAAATCCTTCTTGTGGGAGGAAACCAGCACAAGAGAGAAAGGTGTTACATATAATCTTCTTTGTTATATGCTAGCTTACTACCTGTAGGAGCATTTTACATGAGGAGCATTCAAGTTAGGTCTTCTTCTTACTCCCATTCTAACATAGTACAGTCTAAAGTGATCCATTTTCTACATTAAAAAAAGAACATGGGTGACTGGATCTGAAACTGTCCTCTCCCTCTCCTGCACTTTGATCCTGTGCTGCTGCAGGCATTTTTCTCCCAGCCTAGCATTATTACTAGGATAATTACTAGAAGTATTCTCCACTGGAGAGAAACGTGCCTGAAGATATGGGGTCATGATGAGAGTAAGGCTTTAGCTCCTCCTCCAATCATGCATGAAGCTTTCATGTGAAAGTAAGTGCTCTCTCTCATTGCTTTAGATACAGATGGTACAGACACATGAATAAGCAATGTGGCTGCCCCCTGCCATGTCTAATTTGTCACTGAATTCTTTGTCGCTGGTGTGATTTTCATCTATTCACTGAATTAGCCAGTTTTCTTCTTTCAACCTGCTTTTGAACACTTGTATCAACATTATATGTACTTGCAAAGTCACTGTTAACATCTCTAGAACCTGGGTCTCAATTCATGATTTCTGATGCTGAATGAAATGGTAACTGTGTGGGCCCCAACCTCAGGATCCATGCCCTGGTACCGTATGTCTAAAAACTAAGTCATTAGGAAAAAAAGTTTTTTTTATCAGTTAGAACAAACTGTATGCTAATCTATGCCGTCTAATTACAAATATAGAGTTGGACTCATTGTAAGCCCCACTTTCATCCCATTCTCACACAGGGAAAACCTTACTTTTAATTTAAAAGCATTACTTCCGTTTTTATTTTGTTGCTGTTGTACTTTGAAAAATACTGGAACAATGACATTGCACAATACACAATACATTTGAATCCATGGGCGGTAGCAAGCCAGCTGCCCAATTCTACCTTTGAGGAGGCAGAGTTCCTTCACAGGGCAGGAGCAGACAGCTGGCAGGGCTTGCCACTACCTCCACTGCTGCCCTGTGCCATTTTTAATAAGGACCTACAAGCCTAGCCTTGCATTCACAGTCTTTCCAGGCTTGCAGAGAGACTGCAAATGTGAGGTGAGACTGATAAATCCCTATTAAAAATAGCTTAGGGCTGCAGTGGAGGCAGCAGCAAATAATCTGCAAATAATCAGATCTGCAAATGTTAAACCCATAGATGTGGATGACCAACTATAATTTAAGTTTCCTTCATTGCCATCATTATGTTGCAAATCTCATTGACTGTATTAACACAGTGGCTCCCCCACTTTTGTGAGGGTTTGGGGCACAGGAACCTCACAAAAGTCAAAAACTGCAAGTCTCCCCCTCCCCACAGTGGAATGAGCGAGCAGGGGAACACATGCCTTTTCCATTCCCACCCCACCCGCCCTCTCTCATTCCTTCCCCAGGCTTCCCCCTCGCATTCCCTTTACCCTTTATTCTCTTTTCCCAAGCATGGAGAAAGAAGGCACATGCATGTGTCTTCCCCCCGGGGGCTCCCCCTCCCCTCCTCTTGTCTGTTGCTCATGAGCACGCACTCCCTCCCGGCTCTCTCTTCTCCCATACCCTTCTCATTTGCCCAAGCACAGGGGAGGCATGCACATGCCTTCTCTCCCAAGGCTTCCCCCCGCCCCGATACTCTTCTTATTTGCCCCACCACAAGAAAGCAACGAAAACATGCATCATGTGAACAATCAAATTTGTGAAGGTCAAACCCACAATTGTGGAGGGAAGGCTTGTCAGTGTTGATTAGTTAGGTTGATACAAGTGACTAGTTTAGGAATGCAACCGGAGCTAGTTAGTTGGTTAGATAAGAAGAAACAAGACTAAAAAGGTGAATGTTCACATTTAGTGGGATTTTTTTTTAAAAAAAAAAAACACCCTACTACATTAACATGGCAAAAGTGGATGGAAGAATGATAAACAATAAAAACAGGATGGCAAAACTGAGTAAATGAGTAATGCTGAATAACACTACAGCAATCCTTGGGGGAAATATGTTTTCTCCTGCTATGTTCATTCAAATGAAATTGCAGATATATCTGCTAAGAGTTGATTTCCCATTCCATAGTTCTTAATGTCTGTGCATTGAACAGAGGTTTGATATATTGTGTGAACATGACACTGGTGAACAAACAGGCTGGTCTGGATGAAGTTGCTGCTTAATCAACTTAAACTGCACCCATGAATCACTGGCAAGATTTTAGCTGGGGTGCCACCTTCAACAGCTTTCAGTTTCCAGTAAGAACATGCAACTTTTATTAGGATATTAAATTCAGCCTTGATGACTTACCTTTGAGAATTACTGTAGCACTTTTTAATCAGCAAACTGTGAGTGAATGCAGACATCTGTTGACCAAGCGGGTGGCAGACTGGTATGTCGGCAGCTTCATCCTTATGAGATAGGCCAAACTGTAAGACACCTTGGCTGTATTCCTGAGAGTAGAGAAATATAGACAGGGTGAATTAAAATGATCTTTCATGTCACACACAAAAGAATACAGGCCTATATAAATGAAGAGGGACAGGTTCTTTTTATACTTCCATTTTCACTCTTTATCCAAGTTAATACACTTTTTGCAAAGCAGTCTGGTTCATGGGTTAAACCAAATCTCTTGCTAGAAGGAGAAAACTAAACTAATTCAAATTGCCAATTTACTGTTTTTATGAGAGAACCATAGGAAGAGGAGTTCAGAAGTACAGTATTCAGTTGCTGTTAAATTCTGTAAAAAATTAGTGAACAAATTATTAGCTAATTAACTTATGAAATTTTACGAATAAGCCATTTTCAGGTGAAAGCAAATCCTTGATCTTCTTGGGCATAGCTTAGCCCAATGTCACCTCTTGGATGTCCAACTAAAGACAGAGGAAGATTCATTTCGCATGAAAGGTATGCCTCTGAATATACTCTGCAGGTCCTCGAGAATGAAGTTCAAACTGATCAATCAAAACCTTGGAACTCCTGGTCATACACTACCAGGTATGTTCTGGGAGGCTGAGTTAGCATAGAAACCTTACAGAGATATGGCTTTGGGCGTCTCCAGTAGCCTGACGTGGCTGGACAGAATTCTTTCTTCAGGCATTTCTAATAAAGGAAGACGTTGGCATATAGAAGCACATCACCCAAAATGATAGTAAAATACTTCTCTGGGTATATAACCTCTGTATGTGGTTAAAGGCAGAGATTTGACCACACATCTGCCTGTGAGGTAGGATGCGCTATTACTTGTAGGATCACATGGAACATACTAGAATAGTGAAAGTTTGTGATTAGATTTTTGTGCCTTTTTGGTGGGACTAATGAAAGTGTAGGTTCAATTCACCTTATTGTCAACATGGCCACCCTTGCATTTAAATGAGTCCTGAGAGTATCCTACTGTGTGAGCATAAACTGAAGGAGAAGAAGTCATATCCTCTTTACTACTTGATGGGACAATCTGAATGATTGGCTTCAACCCACATATGCCAATGGCTACTAGTCTTGCTAGCTGTGTGTTACTTCCTCTATCAGAGGCACTGCATGCCGTATATTTCTGAATGCCATTTGCTGAGGAACAGGAGGCTTCCCACAGGACACCAGGCCACTCACTGTGCAGACATAATACTGAGCCTACCTTAGTCTGATGCAGCAGGTCTTATGTTCTTCTAATTTATTTGGCCTATAGTTGTCCTTATTTTTCTTGCATAATGGTAACTTCAGGCAAGGCCAACTTTTGCTTCTATATTCTTATGCTGAGATAGAGTACAAGTTTATCACCACACAAATAAGGGAAAGAAACCCAGAGCAACTCATCTGCTCTGGTTTTCCCAAGAGTGATTTGAAATTTCACAAGGACAACTGCACCTACGACAAGTAGGGCACTCAGACTGTGTAACAAGTGCCACTATAGAATCACAGCAAAGCCACTTCCCCAGTCTTAGGCAGGTACACCTGGAAACGTGACAAACATGATTGGCTCTAAAGCTACATAATTAGACTTTGTTTATGCTCTTAAGAAAGATGTTGAGTGACTCATATGATTATGGACCAGAAGCTCATAAATTCAGTCCTCTAAAAGCAGGTTGCTTTGTACACTGTTAGCCTACAAATTAACTCACCTAGGTTGAACCACAGAATAGAGCGAGCAGGAATAAACAGGAAGGACTGTTCCAAGGAATCTACAAAGAATATAGTTCCTTATAACCAATATGTACATATAGTTTCATTTACTTTCATCATCGTTTGCTACTTTTACCAATCTTGGCCCCCTCTGGTTTTGTTCCTACTGCCTGTTCCTTCTTTTAGTTGAAATTGAGATGATATGTTTACAGGGGCAGAAATCTGTCTTTGATTGTAAAGGAACATCTCCTACCACATATGGGCAGCCTCTGGCTCACATGTGGCCATTGGTCAGTCTATGTGGAGGTCATGGAACTTTCCAGTGTGATAACCACTTTTCTTCAGCACCCAACTGATCATCCATCAGCTAAGAGGCTGGAACTGATTGTTGTTTTCCTGTTGAATCACTAGGATAGAAACAAAATGAAAGAGGGGCAGAGGTCACAATTTTCTTGTTGTTGTCTCCTCAGAAATGCTGAGATGGAGCATTTCTTTGCTTTCTCCTAGCCTTCTGAAGCTCCCACCATCCCATTTCTGATCTCAATGTAAATCTCCCTAAATCTGAGGCATAGAAAGTTGGAGGTGTATCTCTATGTGAGCATGGATATTATATGTATATCTGTGGCCTCCAATGTACCACCCACTACTGTACATTGGTTGTAGGACCAAAAATACTGCCTGCTCCTGAAGCAGAGTGGCACTATTATAACAGGAAGGAGTAAAGGCTATATAGGGACCATTGGACAATTTCTAATGAGCTATTTGATATTTAGATCATGCCTGTAAACACATTAAGTGATTTCAGGGAAGCACAGAAAAGTATGAGAATAAAAGCATGAATTAAACTAGCAGAAAGAGAATGGCCAATTGCACTCGATTACTTATTATAGGCACTGGTGTAGCAACTCCTTTGACTCAGAGAGAGCTATATGTCATCAGAGGTGATACCTCCCTCTGAATCCCCAGGTGACTTCAGTCAGCAGTATGAAGATGCTTAAAAAGTGTCTACTCAAAACAAGACGGAAACCTGTGGGGTTCTTACTGCAAGCACTACAAGCTGAACAACAGTTCTGGAGTACCATTTTCTGGAATCAGCCCTCCAAGGAAAGATGGGACTACCAACTACTCATGCCTCTATCACCAAACCAGATCATCTATCCATAAGAAGACAGAAAACAGGAATGTGTGGAAGGCAGATAGGTGTCTACCAGTGGGCCATTTCCAGTGAACTGCCTGACAGTATGAAGATTACCAGAGATTTAGGAGGATGAACAGAATTACATACCTGTTGTCCTTTATCTAGCAAAGACAACGAACAAAGTGACCAAGGCAATTTTAGGACAAATCTGGAATCCAATAGAAAGGGATCCGGGTAATCAGTTTCATCTAAGAATAAAACCACAGGTTCACAGAATCATAGAGTTAGAAGAGGCCACAATGGCCATCGAGTCCAACCTTCTGCCATGCAGGAACACACACTCAAAGCACCCCCAGCAAACGGCCATACAGCCTCTGTTTAAAAACCCCCAAAGGTACTCCACTGTGCTCCAAAGCAGCATATTACACTGTCAAATGGCTCTTACTGTCAGGAAGTTCTTCCTGATGTTTAGGTGCAATCTCTTTTCCTGTAGTGTGAACCCATTACTCCATGTCCTTGGCCATTTCCGCACTAGACTGTTATAGCGCTATTATTCCACTTGCAACATCCTATGGAATCCTGGGGTTTGCAGTTTCAGGAGGGGCCAGCCAGTCCCTCCTGAAACTGAAAACCCCAGGATTCCATAGGATGTTGCAAGTGGAATAATAGTGCTATAAAAGTCTAGTGCGGAAATAGCCCTTGCCTCTCGAGCAGCAGAAAACAAGCTTGCCTCATCTTCAACTTGACATCCCTTCAAATATTTAAACATGGCTACCATGTAACCTCTTAATGTTCTTTTCATCATCAGGCTAAATGTTCCTAGCTCCCAAAGCTGTTCCTCATAGGGCATGGCTTCCAGACCCTTCACCATTTTTGCTTGCCCTCTTCTGGACATGTTCCAGCTTGTCAATATCCTTCTTGAATTGTGGTGCCCAGAACTGGACACTGTATTCCAGGTGAGGTCTAACCAAAGCAGAATAGAGTGGTATTATTTCTTCTCTTGATCTCAGCACTATACTCCTATTGATGCAACCTAGAGTCACATTGGTTTTTTAGCTGCCACATCACACTGTTGGCTCATGTTCAGCTTGTGGTCCACTAAGATCCCTTTCACACATACTATTTTCAAGCCATGCTTGAATACTTTGACTGCATGGCGATTTTGTTCATTATTTTTTTTTTTTTAGAGAGCCAGTATGGTGTAGCACTGTGAATGTTGGCCTGTGACTCTGGAAGATCATGGTCCAGATCCCCTCTCCACCATGGAAACCAGCTGGGTGAACTTGGGCAGGTCATACCACCTTACCTTTAGAGGAAGGCAATGGTAAACCTCCTCTGAATAAATCTTGAAAAGAAAACCCTACAATAGGCTCACCATAATGCAGAGTTCACTTAAGAAAACATCAGGCTTTCAAGGAAGGTTGGATGAGAATTTCAGGAGATCAAGGTTCAAATTCCTACTCAGCCATGGAAACCCACTGAGTGACCTTGGGTGAGTCACATTTGCTCAGCCTCAGAAGAACGCAATGGCAAACTTCCTCAGAATAATTTTTGCCAAGGTTGATAAGGTTACCATAAATTGGAGTCAACTTCAAGGCGCATAACAACGACACATTTATTTAATCTCTCACTTTGTTCCTTGAGCACAGAGTGGCTTACAGCAACTTTTCTAAACATTAATGGTTCTATTTCCCAAAGGCTCACAATCAAAGATCAAATGCTTTGATCTCTTTGGGTACCTTGCCCAAAAAGGAGGATGTGTGTCACTGACCAATCATAGGTGTATTCCTTGGGACTCAGGGAGGGTTACCTTCTAAATGATCTCACAAACACCCTTTTCAGGGTGACTACAACTGCCCCCTCTCACCACCAGGCATTGTTGCCTCCTACATTTGGTGTGTCGTCTTCTGCTAGAATATGTTTGAAGCCAAACAGCATGAGGTACAAACAGGGATGAGGTGACCCATATTCTTCTAAGAATCTTATCCATTTCTTCAAGATGTCAAAACTGAAATCCCATTCCTCAAATCCTATACTGGACAAATACCCTGACTGTGCTGCAGAGCTAATTATATTCAAACCAAGGCAAGCAATTTTAGCCTCAAAGTGGCTAGCAAACATATCATGATGTGCTTCAGAGAGTTCTTTCCCATCTCTCTGAGGGTTAGGTTAGAGAATGCTGAAAACTTCCTGGGGAAATAAATGCTATTAGATGGCACTCTACAAATATGCAGTGGTAGATATGAAAAAGGACCAGCTTACTGGCAGTACTGTTGCCATGGTTTCTATGAAAGCAACAGATGACCCAAATGTTTTGATCAAGGGATCCCAGGCAAAGCAGAACCTGATAAATAGGCTGCTAGAGAAAATATTTGAGTCAGATTCCTTTTAAAAAGATATTTTTAAAAATTTTTTAGTCATCTCATGGCTGGGTGTTAAGTTTTCTTTGCTTGATTATATGGCTTACAATTTAATGTATTTTGTTAACAAAAGAACACTGGTTGCAGAACAAAGCTTTCTAGAAACCATTACTATTAGCTGTTTGTTTGTTTTCCTTTTATTACATTCTGGTGTAGGCTGGCATGATGATTACTTGATTAGAAAGCTGGAGTTTCAAAAGAAATACATCACCACCACCAAACTGGATACCATACAAAACATGTAAGATAAGCAGTAGGTGGAGTCTAAGCCTGTAGTGGGTAGAAACAGAACCAAAAGTTCTGTTCCAAACTTTATGTCCACTTTTCTCTTTCTTTCTGTCGCACCCTTCTTTTGAAACTCCATTATCTTTCAGTTTCCCTTTTCATCTCACCCAATAGGTTGATGGGAATAGGGCAGACTCCTCTTGCCAGGGATCTGATCACTTACAGAAGGATTTCAAATTGTGCTGAAGGCCAGGGCCAACAAGACCGCGGGGGAAGCCAATACAAATACTGGAGCCACGTGACAATGTTCCATATATTTTTGAATATATTATTTATCAGTTGTTTTACCCATTCACTGGAAAACCAGTGAATTTCAAAGAAAATAATAATGATAAAATGATCTCAATAGATTCAAATTAGCCTTGACAGATAAGCTGGGCCAAAGCTAACAAAATGAATTTCAACAGGCAGAAAAAAATGAAATGTGCAAATATAGGATGGGAGACATCTGGCTGGACAACAGTACATGTGAAAGGGATCTAGGAGTCTTAGTAGACCAGAAGCTGAACAAGAGTCAGCCGTGTGATGTGGCAGTCAAGAAAGTCAACATGATTCTTGGTTGCATCAATATGGTATGGTAACAGTACCACTCTATTCTGCTTTGGTCAGACTTAATCTGGAATACTGTGTCTAGTTCTGGGCACCTCATTTCAAGAAGGATATTGACAAGCTGGAATGTGTCCAGAGGAGAGCAACCAAAATGGCGAAGGGTTTGTAAGCCATGCTCTATGAGGAGTGTCTTAGGGAGCTAGTATGTCTAGTCTGCAGAAGAGAAGGTTGAGAAGGGATATGATAGCCATGTAAAAATATTTGAAATGATATCATATCGAAGAGAGAACAGGCTTGTTTTCCAACTGCTCCACAAACTAGGATTAGGAGCAATGTATTCAAACTACAGGAAAAGAGATTCCATCTGAACCTCCAGTGAATATTGTATATCATAGATTCTATGATATACAAGGTTCAGCACTGTTCAGCAGGGGAATATGCTGCCTCAGAGTACGCTTCTTTGGAGGTTTTTAAACAGAAGCTTGATAGTCATCTGTTGGGAGTACTTTGATATGTGTTCTTGAATATCAGGGGGTTGGACTGGATGGCCCCTGCAGTCTCTTCCAACTCTATTGTTCTATGATTCTATGATATACAAAATTTGAAATCCCCTATAAAAATTACCTTGTCCACCAGGACCTCAAAACTGCTGCTGTGCAGGCCAGGAAATGAAGCCAGTCTCCTCAGGAGTTGCTCCCACAGCTGCCAACTGAAGCAGCCTGACCATGTGCGCAAAGGAGGAAAGGCCTCCTGCCTTCAGCTGAGCAAGGTACCAGATTGCTTCTTGTACATAGAGGCCCCTCTGTATCCTCAGGTGCCCTCTGCACCCAAAAGCCACCTTGCTCTCCCTCTACCACCAGTCTGCCTGTCTGTTTTCCTCGCTGCTCGGAATACTGCAAGGACACCCACCAGGAATCTCCCTTGGGCAACAGGTCTCCAAAGTTTCATCCCCGCCTACAGGAAGTGAGGAAGGAACTGGAGATAATGAGGACTCCAACTGGAGATAATGAGGACTTCCTCTCCTTTGCTACTAGCAAAATGAAAGGGACTGAGTTTCAGGGAGGGAAGCCTCCATTGGCTATATTCAGACCCTACATGGGATCTCCTTAGAATCATTATGGGAGTTGAATGGGACTAGAAGGGCCATCAAGTCCAATGCCTGCCATGGAGGAATATACAACTAAAGCACTTCTGAAAGATGGCCACCCAACTTCCATTTAAAGGCCTCCAGAGAAGGAGGCAGTCCCCTATTCTCCAAGGCAGTCTAATCCACTAACATACATACATACACTATCATCCCACCAACAAACTCGTCTAATGCTTAGGTGTATTCCTCTTTTTTGTAATTTGAATCCATTGGTTTAGGCTCTAGTCTCTGGACCAGCAGAAAACATCTTCTACAATACATGTTTCCAAACGTTTAAAAACAGAAAGAACGGGTTTTATTCCATATTCTATTTGCAGCTGTTTTGACTGTTATTTTATATTTTATAAATATTTATATTTTGATTACATGTATTTGCTAGTTTGCTTTATATCATATTGTATTTTTGTATTTTATCTGGTTAATTTCTTTTACAACTGTATAGTTTAATGTTTTTTATTATTCCTTACCTCTGTCCTTTCTCTCTCTCTCTCTGTGTGTGTGTGTGTGTACACACATATATTTTAGATTGCATGTCTTTGTCAGGACCCACTGTTCTGGACTGTTTTACTTGCAAAGTGCCATGTATATTGATTATGCTAAACAAATGAATAAATATTTTTGAAAAACTGAAAGGAAAAGTTTGTGCTGCTTTAGTTAATTGTCTCACTATTTCTGTTGTTCTATGCTTTCTGTTTTATAAATTCCTTTGAAAAGATTTCACCTGAAGAGTAGGTAGGAAGCATTTTAAATGGAGAAATAAAAATAGTACTTCTCTGAATAAATAGCAGAAAAGGGAAGAACGGGAAAGTTAAGAAGAAAAAAAATCAAAACAATCCTATTTAATGTTACTGAAAAATAAGTCTTATTCATTCACCACAATGAAGTTTCCATCCATGAACTGTGACTGTAGCATTTTCATCCTATTTTAAAAATAAGTGGATGAATAACAGCAGATTGCCAGCATGGATGTGATAACTGGTGCCAAAATAAAGAGGGCATTATGGATAAAGACAAAGAAATAAGAGCAAAGGATCTAAAATAGAACCCTGGTAAACCCTCAGAGACTGTGCGAAGAAAGAAAAGAAAGAGACATTAACAGAAACATGATGAGTACAGTTAGGGAGATAAGAGGAAAACCAAGACAAAACACAGCCATGAGAACTGAAATCATACAACAAAGAAAAAGAAATAGCACGTTCTTAAAACACTGAAATCAGAGGACAGATCAAGGAAAAGCAGCATCTCACGGTCACACTAAAGTGGTTTGGGCCATAGAGCCAAGAGTGCAGCTACAGGGGTGGGTGTGGGTGGGAATGAGGACATTGCCCCCCCAACAAAAACTCTGCCTCCATATTCAGTTTTCCTTCAGTCCTCAAATTTCTAGCATTGCAATGATAGACAGTGAAAATAGTTCATCCTGAGAACTCATATATTTGCTATGTCTGTTTTCCTTTAGTAAGCTTGCCTACTCCTTTTCTTTGGATGCCTAAACTCTATGGCCATTTTCATATATAGCCTGTTATAGTGCTATTATTCCACTTTCAATATCCTATGGAATCCTGGCGTTTGCAGTTTCCCTAAACTGCAAACCTCAGGATTCCATAGGATGTTAGGATGTTAAAAGTGGAATTATAGCACTATAACAGGCTAGTGTGCAAATGGTCTATTTCTAAATGCTGAACTGAAGTTTTACATGACTGCAATGCTAGACAGAAGGAAAAATTCATGCGGGGGGAGGGCAGCAGAATTATTTGGGGCTGTGGTGCTCTTATGTTGTCTCACCTCCACAACTATACCCTGCCTGGACAGAGTCCAAAATAGGGCCCGCTTTCTGCCAATGTGCAACTTACCCTAGTGGTGAGATCAAATAAACCTCATCAGGAAGTATCATAGCCAAACATGAGGGAGGTGCTTGAACAGGAGGCTTATCTTACCAAACCATGAAGTGTTTGACAGCTGCACGGGAAACAGAGAGGAGTTAACCTGGCAGCAAAAGCAATGTCAGGGTCTCTGTCGTCCCACCTACCATGCGTGATAGATGACTTAAGCACAATCAGCCAAAAGCAATGCATATTCTAGGAGTGGTATCACAGAAATCATTCTGCATTGTCAGATGAAACTATGATGATGAAACTCTGTTGTGGTTACATCTGATTATGCCATCTCCCTAAAACCTACATTTTCATCTTAGTAGCACCACAGTTGAAGAGTTACTGAGGCACTACAGAGTGGGGTGCTGGGAAATGAGGTCTTTGGGGGTTTTTCGGTAGTGAGGACTCCTTGGGGTCCTGTTACAACTGTTTGGCTATTTCTACACTACAGTTATAGCGCTATTATTACACTTTCAACACCCTGTGGAATTCTGGGATGTGGAGTTTACTGAGGCCAAAGAGCGCTCTGGCTGGGAATTCTAAATGCAACTCCTTAAACTGCAAGCCCCAGGATTCTGTAGGATGTTGAAAGCGGAATAATATCGCTATAACCATGTAGGGCAGAAATGGCCCTTGTCTCAATCTCCCTGTGAGCAGAAGAGCACCGCAGCTATCATTTCTCAGTGCCCTCATTTGCAGGACCTGCCAAGGAGAAAGGATAATCTCTGGGGGTGAGGTCATATTTGATTATTAATAACTGTAAACATGAATCTCAGCAGTTTTGAGACTGTTGATCCAACATACAACCTCACAGCTACTGAACAGGATGCCAGTATATATACAAAATACAATAGGCACAGCACAATAGTCTTCATATGTGAATCCACTTTCAAGCCCCACAATTTCAATAAGACTTACAGCTTGAGCCAATGCATTTTTACTCAGTTATTCAAATACTACTCAAAATGTCTATGATAACAGAAACATCAGGAGATTCAGAACATAACTGGGGAGGACTGATAAGCAAACTGCCCCTTTCCCCTTCATCACTGGGCCCCTAGCAGTGAGAGGCCTGAAGCAATTGCATCAGCTGAACCACTGACAATCCAGCCTTAAATGGACTAGTCCTATCCATGTCAACAAGATGCAAGAAGATAGGACCTGATGTAATTCAACAGCCAATCACAGCTGGTACTGAGAGAGATCGGACATGGCAGGGCACACAGCACAAGGCTACATTGCTATGGCTTCATATTATGTACACTTAAATCTCACACAAGGGGTAGGTTTTTGTGATTTGGAAAAAAAGGAGAAAGGACGGTTTACTTGTTTGTTTTGTTTTTGCACAAAATTGCTTGCCCCCTGCACAAACATTGGTCTGCTAACATTAGTAACACTTCCCTGCTTAGACACCTAAAAGGTACTCTGTGGCCAGATCAGGTATCTCTATAAGCAAGTAGGGTGAAACACATGATACAAAATATAATTACTGCAAATGACTGTTCCTCATGTAAACACTCCACCTGCCATTGATTATGTTCCTCTAACACTTTACTTCCCTCCACCACACAAACAATAGAGAGTAGTCTCCCCAGTATCAAGTGGAGGCACTTTCCCCCCAAGCATACATAGGCTGTTCATAGAATCATAGAATCATAGAAATTCAGAGTTGGAAGAGACCACACAGGCCATCCAGTCCAACCCCCTGCCATGCAGGAACACCCTCAAATCAATCCCGACAGATGGCCATCAAGCCTCTGCTTAAAAACCTCCAAGGAAGGAGCCTCCACTACACTCCGAGGCAGCAGATTCCACTGCCGGACAGCCCTGACTGTCAGGAAGTTCTTCCTGAGGTTCAGGTGGAATCTCCTTTCCTGCAGCTTGAATCCATTGCTCCTTGTCCTGGTCTCTGGAGCAGCAGAAAACAAGACCCCTCCTTCCTCTACGTGGCATCCCTTCAAATATTTAAACATGGCTATCATGTCCCCTCTGTTGGCAGTGTTGGTCAGACTTTCATGGGTGCTTGCATCTTGCAGCATCATAGCCCAGATGCAGGGAGGAGAAACTGTACCTACTATACACACAAGGTACCCAGAGGGAGGATGATCACAGTTTGTCTCCTCTCCAAGTGTGCAGAGAGGGACTAGAGGTAGCTGAGGTAAGACCACTGGCAGAGCACGGGGGGTGGGTGGTGCATCATTCCCAACTCTCTCATCTCCAAAACATCTTCCATACATGCAACTCTAAGGACTATGGCCCTTTTCGCACCTTACCTGGTGCCATTGGTGTCATGTGGGCATCACGCAAAAAGCCTCCTTCAGGAGGAAATTGCGTCCCCTGTGCTTCCCTCTGCAGCACTTCTGTGCTGGACAGAAGGAAGCGTAATAGCTCTGCCCCTTCCTTCCTCAGCGCAGCCAGATACTTTCCCAGGCTGCACTAGGGGAGGAAGTGCGGCCATTTGCTTCCTGAGGTTCCGCATACCAGGTAAGTGTGGGAGAGGTATGGGAGGAATGCGCAATTACACATCATTTTCAGGAAAACCCCCAAAATGATATAATGTGTGATTGCTGCGGGATCACTACAGGAGCAATGCACGATCACGAGAACATCATGCGGAACCATCCTCGCGATTCTGCGTTGCTCTTGTGGCCATTTCACGTTCAAAGTCATGTGTGAAAAGGGCCTAGGTGTCCTCACTGCTGACATTTGCTCTCTGCCTGTGGTTCTCAAGGGTGATTATTCCACAGGAACAGGACCAATCCCACGTGCTTTTCAATGCAGAGCAGGAGAGAGGTCTGCTCCTGGCCAGCAGCATTAACCAGGTTACCCAGAGGTGTATTTAGCACAAACAATGCCTAGGACATGTGTAGAAGGTGTGCCTCTCCCTCCAGGGCTGCTGCCGCCACCTCCTCCTCCTCCTCCTCCTCCTCTTCCCCCTTCTGGTTCTTCCAGCACTGCTTTTTTGTATCCCCTGATATTGGCGCCCAAAGCATGTGCCCTACTTGCCCCCCTCTAGATATACCTCTGAGGTTGCCCCTGACCTTTTTTCCCATGGGCTTAGCATATTTGTCCTAAGTCAAAACAACAAAGTCACTTATGGCAATTTAAAGATAAATAAGCTTTTGTTTGACACAAATTTTTGTGAACTGCAGCCCACTTCAGAGGAAGCTCACATCATTGTGGGCTGTGCATGAAATGTGTTGGTCTGTAAGACTCTTTTGTTGTGTTGGCAGCAAAAGGCTAGCATAGTTATGTGACATCAGATTTTCCCCCCTCTAGGCAGGTTCCTGCCCCCTTGCCTGGTTAATCAACAGGACAAGATGTTCTGGGAATGGAGCTGAAGCTCTTAGGCACTCCAGTATGTCGCTATAGTGCTGCCTGTCAAATCACTGGTTGAGGCCTAGAAATCATCTGGTTCTAGCAGTTGGCAACTTCATGTGTTGCTTTCAGGTTCAGTTCCACCCTAGATGCTGTGCAACAAAGGCTGCCTAGCCTGTGGCTTTGGCCTCTTCCTCACTGAGCAAGAACTTTGATATAGCTTAACTTGACATGAGTGTGTCCTATGAAATCTTGTGATTTGTAGTTTCATGGGAGGCACAGTGGTTTTGGGCAGAAAATTATAAATACCTGATGAAACAACAGATCTCATGATTCCATAGGACAGAGTCATGGTGGTGTCAAAGAGCTGTAATTGTGTAGTGTGAAGGTGACCTTTGTAATGTGTGTTTCCCCTGTGTTTTCATGAGTTATTAAATATTGGGCCCATAAAACTCTGTCGGATCTAATTTCAGCTTGCTCAGAATGGGATTCTAAAGAAAACAGGCAGAGCTTGAACAACTGAGAGGCAGTGATCCCTCCTCTCTTCATTCTGATTGCCAGCAGTCAGGTTTCTGAAGAGACATAAAAGGGATGGCACTGCCAGGATGTGCAAAGCATTCATTTGGAGGTGTGGGAGAAAGGAGGGGAAGGTATGAGAAGAGGAAGAGGCTTACAGGCTTGCTGGGATATCACCTGGCAGGGCTAGCCTGTTGAGCAAGCAGTGGAAGCTATCCACGGATTGCCCAAGTAGATGCCAGAATGGAACAAAATGGCTTGTTTGCCTATGAATGGCTCAGCTGTACTGGAAAATTATATTCTCAATTTGAATGCAAGACTTCCTGTATGGACAACATAATCTGTTCCTCCCAGATAAGGCACCCTCTGCAGGCCCTGTACTCTTGATCTCTGTATCAACCAGTCTTCAGGGCAGGGGAATGCAAACACTTCATTGGGTGTCATGTTTCCAGTCTGCTGCTGAGGCTGAGCAGAAAGGCAACTGTCCTGTGGCATTTGCAAATAGAATGTGCATCCTTGAAGTTCTCCCTCTTTTCTCTTCTCTTGTCTGTGCCATGATTCTTCCCACTTCTAACGCCTTTCCCTAGCTGTGCCAAGATGAATGGAGACATATTCTCCCCTTCTGCCTACAAGGGTTCAAGCTCTCACCTGCTGCTTTCCAGCTTCCTGCCCTATAGAGTGAGCCACTGCAGACTGGCCAGAATGTCCCCTTTGTTACTGCAGTTATCTGGCCCAAGCCCGAGGTCTACAATTTCATATTGGTTATGGTTAATATTTTCACGTGGCACTCCATAAGATGAACTCCAAGTGTCTGAAAGGGTCACGAAAAGCCTGTGTAGGCAGGAACAGCCGCATGGCCTTAATTATGCACACTAAGTCTAGGCCAGTAAACAACCATTTGCCACACAGCCGGTAGTGCCCCCCCAGACACAGCTGATCATTAAGCTAATGTAAGGGCTCTCAGCCCCGAACTGCTTGCTCTATACAAACACTAAGCACTTCTCATATACATACTGTTCTAACAATTGGCAGTGCTAGCTGAATCTCATCAATTCTAATTTTGACCTTTCGGAGGCTTTGTCTCCACCAAGTTCCCTATTGTTCTCCTCGGGAGAGAGCTAGCCTTCAGGTACAATCTTCCCTATAAAAACCCCAAGTTTGAGCTCCTTGTCGGAATGCTCGTGCCTTGCCTCCCGAACTGCTGCCGCTCTGTTCAGCGAGCCTCCCCTCAGCCTCCATGTGCTGGGAAACCACGAACCCAAACCTCAATCTCTATCTTCTCTTTTTCCAAACTGCAGGATCAGGTGGAGTATCACCCCAGAAACCCTCTGAAAACCCCGATCAATTTTCCTCACTTTCTGCTTCCATAGTTCTTGGATGAGTGTGTGTGTCGTTTGCTTAATTAAAGAAAGTTTAATAAAATCTTTTAATTGAACAAGTTACCTAGTTCTTGTTGTGGCCCGACCCCATAAACATAGGGTTAAAGATCTTGCTACGTTACCCTGCCTCTTGTATTGCTAGCTTGTGCTCCTTGCTAATTCCCCCAACTTAGTAATATTTGGAGTGCATTTAGGTGTCCTGCCCAGGACCCCCAGAAATCAGGGTAACACCTTCACTAGTTACCCCCCCCCCACTGATCTTTCTCTTCCTAGATGAACCTTGAATTTTGGTCACAGGATACCTTTGTGGGCTTTCTGTGTTGATTAGGGAGTTGTGTGGGCATTATGAAGTGTCAGCTCTCCTTCCTTTTATTTCTGTATTACTGTGTTTTGAAACACTGCTTGTGAGAAGCAGGTGTGTATTGTTTATTTATAGAATGCCTAGGAATCCAGGTTTTCTAGGTGGCTTTACATTAAACAAAGTAAAATACAAGTAGAAAGTCTGAAACAGAATAAAAGCAGCAACTGTATAAAAACAAAATAATATTAAGAGCCGAGGATAACTCTTGTGCAAAATTTTTTAAAAGCACTGGAGAATTTTAAAACTGAGGTAAAATAGAATTTTATTTTTGAGTAATAAGGTTGTCACCTGATGCTCAAAACATTCCAATGTATGTCCCAGGCACACTTCTGTGAGCAGTGTCCATTGCTAAAAAGGCACTGTCTCTTGCAACTGCCTCCTTTGGCATGGGTGTCTAGAGATCAGCTTTAATGAAAAAGTGAGGTAGAGGCGGGTCTAATACTCATGGCATGACAGCAGATGATCTCTCCTAGCAGTTTCATGTAGAAGCTACACACCAGGGAGGAGAAATTAGAGCCCTTAGAACCCTGTAGCATCTGTCCAAAGCTGTGGAACACTAAACAACCCAAATTACCTTATGGAATCACCATCCAAATAGGAACACAACATAGTACTACTGAGGCCTAACTCAGACAACTTCATCAGAAGAACACCTGGGGTGATGGCACCAAACACTGCCCAGAAGTTCAAGAGAATCAAATGGGTTGCTTTGCTTTGATCATTCATTCTTTTGTCATCATCCTACAAAACAGATCAAGGCAGTTTCTATCTATAAGGGGTTTTGAACCCTTACCTGTAGAGATGCCTAAGGGCTGGCAGCAGCAGGCACATTGCTGACTGAGCCAGTAAGATTGATGGATTGAGGGTACTGTGGCATCATTATGTATGTTGTGCAATGCAGGGATGTGAGCTGAGGTGTGTCCACAGCTCATTAGAGTCTTCTGCACAAGAGCTTTAGTTGCCCATGGAGTTCCTGATCAATGGGCATTTGAGATATATCTGCCATATGGATGTCACATTTCTGTTTTCTGGTTCTTTTTTCCTCTCTCCTCCCGGGCTCAGCATGCCCCAGATAACACATACTTCCACCAGCATAGGGCTTTTTTGTCTCCAGTATAATCTGACTACAAGGATTGTTCTGTCAAGTAGTTTTGAATGGCAACGTGTGTATCAGATGTTTGATGGTGCGTTTATTTACAACAGCTCCTTGGATAATGATTCATACCACCAGCAATGAGTTTTTGAATAGAAACTATTTAGGGTTTTTAAAATTTAAATAGCAAGAGAGTTATGCAAAGCTTCTATGAATATAGATGCTAGGTAGAATATTTTAAGGACACACTTTCACCATCTGTTGCCAAGTATGGCTTACTAGGGTGTCTTTTTTAAGAGATGCGCAGCATCTTTGGGGAAGCAAAGTGACTTGAAATACATCTGGGAAATGCGTTTGGAAAAACTAGGAAGAGGAAAACTAGAAGAAATAAAAACATTGATTTAGTGCCCTTCCCTTCACCCATCCTTGCCAGTCAAGCTGAATGGGCTCCACCTGGAACAGGGTTCCCTAGAAGAAGGAATACACATTCCCTCTTTCTTTTCTCCAGCCAGGGAGAATTTCTGAAAGGGAACCTGCAACTGAAGGGGCATCTTCTGGCTGGTATCTTCACACATACACCTCATCACCTAATGAGGGCAACCTTAAGTGATGACTCCTATGTGTGACTAAGCCATGACCAATTGACCACTATGGAGGAAAGGTCCCCACTCCTCATCACGTGTACTCATTTGCAACAGTTGTCCGAGTCAATCCAGGTCACACATTCCTCCGCCACTCGCCAGCGGAGGAGCAATGAAGCCCTGCGCCCCCTTCCTTCCCCTCTGCGGCGAGGGGAGCGGACTCTAGACTTGCTCAGGGGGGCTCTCTGCCCTCCACGGTCTGAGATTCAGCAGAGGCCGAGATTCCTAAAGCTGGGCACGCATGACACCCGGCGTGGGGGCGGCGGCGGTCACGGACACCTTGGCCACGATCCTTCGGGTCCCCCCTATCCCACGGCCCTAGAGGAAGATCTCAGCGGCAGGCACCGACCCTCCGCCTCCGCCCCTGCTCTCTCGGGGCAGCCAAGCGGATCATCTCGGGACGAAGGGGCTTCCCCGCGGCCCCTCCTCCGCCGGTGGGACTGCAGGGTCCGCGAAAGGAGGCGGCGGCGGCTGCCCCGTAAGCGCCCGCCCCCCAACCGCCCTCAGGCCGCGGAGAGGGGGCGGAGCCGATGGGCGAGTAGGGGGCCCCTCGGTCTCCGTCTCCCCGCGGCTGCTGGGCCGGCTGGAGCGCTAAGTCGCCTTCGCCGCCGCCGCCGCCGCCAGCGAGCGCGCCCGCCCTGCCCATGGCGCAGCGCCTCGCCCCCGCCGCGCCGCCGCGCGCCCTCCAGGCAGCAGCCGCCGCCGCCGCCGCCGCCGCCGCGCTCCGAGGAGGAGGAGGAGGAGGAGGCGGAGGCGCGGAGTGAGCCGGGCTGCTGCCTCTGCCGCCGGTGCGCTCAGCCGCTCACACGCTGCGGCCGGGCAGGACGGACCGGGCGCTCCTCCGCGTCTCTCCTCAGGGAGCGGGCCGGCCGTTCGGGCTCTGCCGCTGCCGCGCGCGGGCGAGCCCGCCGAGATGCCGCCGCCGCCGCCGCCGCCGCCTTCGCCACCGAGGGGGCAGCCCCCTCCTCCCCGTCGCCGTCGCCGGAGGCGAGAGCTGCTCTTGGGCCAGCTGGGCGTCCTGGCCTCGCTGCTGCTGCTGCTCCTGGGGCTAGCGGGCACCCCGGCAGGCCAGCGGGACGGCCGCCCGGACGCGGCCGCCGGTGAGTGTGGAGCGCGAGGGTGCCGGCCCGGCTCGGGGAGGGGGGCGCTTGGGCGGGCCGACCTCGGGGGCACGCGCGGGGGGGGTCCTCGTTGCCTGCGAGCGGGAGCGGAGACCGCCGTGCGCGGCGCTGGGGGAGGCTCCCCCTACAGAGGTCTCCCCGGTCGCGCATCCCTTCCCCTCTTTCCTCCTTTCCCTCAAGAGGTACCTTTGTGGAGACCTTCGCCGGCCCGGGCGGTCTCCGGCTCAGCGCCGCGGTGGTGCTGCCGCCGAGGCTGCGCGGGGGGGCTGCGGGGGCTTGGGGGACTTTTGGGTTTTGAAAGAGGAGAGAAGGAATGAGCTCTCTCTCTCTCTCTCTGGCCATTTCCGCCCTACACTGTTCTAGCGCTATTATTCCACTTTCAACCTCCTATGGAATCCTGGGGTTTGCAGTTTAGGGCCGGCCCCGCCCTAAACTGCAAACCCCAGGATTCCATAGGATGTTGAAAGTGGAATTATAGCGCTAGAACAGGCTAGTGCGGAAATGGCCTCTCTCTCTCTCTGGTGGTGCATCAAGTCGTCCACCTCTGGATTTCTGGTTTCCTTTCCCCGCCCCTCCTCGCTGGCCTCGCCGGCCCTTCTCCCCCTGCCTGGGCGGCTCCGTAGTGTGGGGGGCTCCAGCTTTTCCCACGGGCAGGGAAGGGGCCTTGTGGAGCTGGCAGCTCTCTGCCGCGATCGGTCTTCTCCGGGGAACTGACACGCGAAGGGGATCTTTGGGGCTGCATCGCTAACTGGAAGGTCGGTGGGTTTGACACCTTTCCCGCCCTTTCCCCTGGAGTTGTCCTGTGCAGCCCCCACTGAACCATGCTCAGTCTTCAGGAGGATGGGTGGGAGAGGGGTGTCATGGCGAATCTATGCCTCATGAAGTGAATGATCTTGGGTCCATTCTGCCAGGCCCCTAGCTGGCTTTCTACATCAGTCGATGCCCCTCTTTCTCTGCACACTCTCGAACTTCCTTGAGTTCACAGAATTAGTCATGAAAAAAAAAATAGCGTGCCATAAGAGCAGAATTTGGCTGAGTTCCTTGTGATTTTAGTGGCCTTAATCACACCGGACACTATATGGGACCATGGCCAACCTGCATCTATCACCTTTTAAATGGGCACCCAGGCTTTCGGCTTGTGATTTGATAAATGGTTTTCGTAGCCTACAAGTCAGAGACTTGCAGTCCTGTGCTAACTTACCAGAAAATGACAATACTTAATACTGCCTTGCTGGGGAATGACCCTGTTGAACTCAGCAGGACTTACAGGTACATGTTTAGAAACAAACTGTCCATTAATCAAACTAATTATTTGATGAAAGATCTCCCTCCCAAAGGGGTGAGGAAATCCTTATTCCTGTTATATAGAGGAAGAGTAAGAACGCTGAGGTGGAAGCTTGGAGCTCAGTCATGGGCCAGCATGTTGCTGGTGTTCACCATATTTCTTGGGGAAGTCAGCCTGGAAAATGAAAAGAAAATTAGCTTGCCACTCCAACAAGACAAGCCACATCGTCTGCATTTATGACCAGGCTGTAAGGTGGCAATTCTGCCATTTTTTCATAGGTGTAGCTCTGCTGATCAGTACAACTTATTTTTTATTAGCCTGATTAGAAAATGTGTTCTTTTTCTTCGAGAAATCATGCAGTTGCAGATAAATGAACATTTCATTGACTGATCAGTGGCTGAAATTCCTAGGCTTGATCAGCTATGCTTCCTTCCATCAGGTGTCACCCTTAACTGTCAGCACTGAGGTATTTGATCCTTTTGTAATAATTACAGTTAACATGCCTACAGCTACACCGCACATACATTTTATAGTAATCTTTTTTTGTAGTCTTGTGAGGTAGGTTATTCTTATTCTTGTTTTTGTTCATGTATAAATCAATTGTGTCTAAGGAAGATTGGCTTGCCTAATAGCCTGATGGCAAAGGGTGGAACAAAATGACATATATCGCTCAGCTACTCTTAGCTACTATGCTCTGACATCTCTTGTTATAACAATTCTTTCCCCACTGTCAAGTTGCCTTGTCAAGTTTAAGCTTCCCTAGAATCCTAGGCTTCCCATCCATTGGTTGTACCATACAGCCAATTTTAGGAGTGGACTTATCAGCCCAGACTTCCGTTGGTAAATGTGGGATACAGCCATATTCAGCAGCAGACGTGCATTTTCACAAGTTGCAAATCTCACAGAGTTCTGTTTTGCTATGGTTGCGTAACTCTGGTGGAAAGGCTATTCATTAGATTTCTTTTGTAATCCTCTCTGTGCTGTTGGATTTTGTGAAAGGAAAGGCTGTTTACAATGCATCACCTATCTTTGAAAAAAGGGAAATCCCCCTGAATTCACCTATTGTCTGTATTTTTTTTCTTTTGTATAGTGAGCGTCACTGAGTCACAGAGCCCACAGCTTTGGAAAAATGAACTGTCTGACACAGTTTAGTATCTTTGTGTTGTGGTGGAATACCATGGAGAAATTCTGAGCATATGCTAGAAAATCTTTTTTTAAAAAAAGAAAGAAAGAAAGAAAGAGAGAAAGAAAGATAGTTAAACATAGCATATCCAGTTTGGTGGTTGACAGATTGATGCTTACTTCCAGTTACCTCTTGATTCTTTTTCCTGTCAGTGCCACAAAAATACCTAAAGCATGAACATGCTTGTCATTACATGGAATTAATATTTGCATTTAAAATTTGGAAAAACAATCATAGAGATAAAACTGTGTGAATCACTGCTGTGGTAACATAATATGACATTAGGTGCACTCAATATGAATTTATACAAGAAGAATCAGACCACCATCTCTTCTGTATTCAAGAAACATGTGAGAACCTGCCTGGGATAGCCCCTCCACATGCTGCCAATAATACACACCTCTACGCAACCAGAGCCCTTTGTCATGTGGGCCAAGGGTAGAGATGGTGGAGGCCACAGAAGACAAGTGCAGAAGATTAACCCTCATAGACCTCATGTTTTCTTAAAGTATAGGAGAGGTTCATCCCTTCCTCACCTTAAATCATTTTCCTGCCTACTACAAGACATGTGTTACTAGGCACATGCTTGGAGAAGCAGTGGACTCCCCTAGCCCAGCATTTGGTTGCAAGTGCAATATAGCTTGGAATGCTAGCCTCTAGAATGAGGTAAACTTCACACCCCAAGTGCCAAGATGTCTCCCAGCTGCCAGAGTGTCTTGTGGCCAACCAAAATGTGTTTCTTTGCCTATGTCAGTCCTATTCACATAAAAAGAGATGTGGGTTGATGTTAACTCTAAAAGACATGTACAGGAGAAAGAGGATTGAATCCTTTCTTCACCTGAGCCTTCCTTTCTCTCACTCCTTTTTGTAGTCCCAGTTAAATGAGGTCCAGTGGACTGGCTGTAGATAGATCAAATCCTACTTTATGTTCTCAAAGGAGTGGACCAGGTAAGTCATAGTGACAGCTTAAGGCTATTTCCTTGTTCTTTTCTTGTCAACGTGGAAGCCTGAACACATGAGCCTGCAAGCAAGAGGCTTTCTGCATTGGTGGAAAAGAACAACAAGAAGTGTCCAGCTGATAGGGAATGGTGATTTGGAACTAATTGTTGAAAATAGCAAGGTCACTTTCTACAAACCAGCTTAAGCAGAAGTTGCTCCCATACTGTCTAGCTACATACATGACTTTTCTTAGTAGGCTTTTCTAGCTCCACCCCGATTAACATACTAGTGGGGGCCTTGATTCTGGAGGCACTTAATGGGGGGTGACATTCTGCCTCCCCCCCAAGCAACCCCCTTCTCCTCAGCGTAACTTTTGATGATAGGTAACACAAAACTTCTTAATTAGCCTGGGGGCTCTGACATGGTTGGCATCAATCCTTTCTCTTTGGCTAGTTGGCAGGTGTTTCCAATTTACTAGATATTGAAGCCCCCCCCCGGTGCTATCTGGAATCCAGAATTTCTGATATCTTGAAGTATTGCTCTTGTCCCACCAATATGAGGAGAGGCAGGCCTGCTTGAACTGGTGGTGAACTGGTGGCACACTGGTCTCTGGTACAGTTCTGAGTAAGCTGAAATGAAACACAGGGTGGATTTGTCAGTAAGACATGAGAAGTTCCAACTCACCAGTCATAGCATTGATTAATTTCTTGACTCTGAAGGGTCCTATGTATTTTGGGCCCTAACTTTTTTGAAAGCTGAGAACATTTATGAATTTGGTGGACAAGTACACTTTATCTCTAGGTTTGATGTCCCAATTCTTGTCCCATTTGTGATTTGCCTTTTTTTTATGTACATGGCTTTTGCATAGTCCAATGCACACTACCTTAACCTTGCTGGCCCAATCAGCCAATAGTCGCAGATCAGTTTGGATGACCTCGAGGGTTGACAAATGTTTGAGCATTTGCCCATGTGCTATTTCAAACAGGTCATGTCCCATACTTTGATGTACTGCATTGTTGTATGCCATTTCTGCAAAAGGGATCAAGTTTTCAAAATTCTGCTGGTAGTTAATATAACAATGCAGATACTGTTCTAACACTTAGTCCACCCTTTCTGTCTGTCTATCAGTATCTAGGTGATGAACTGTGCTCATCACTTGCTTTGCTTCTGATAGTCTTAGAAAAACTTTCCAAAATTATGAGGTGAACTGGGTACCCCAATCCGTGACAGTCTTTACCAGGTACCCTGTGTAACCTGTACACATATTGCAAAAATATTTTTGCCAGTTGTGTTGCTGTGGACAGGGATTTGTAAAGTATAAAATTGGCTTGCTCGGAAAATTGGCTTGCTGTGACTAACCAAATGAACATTTTCTGATTGCTTTCTGGGAGATCAGTGATAAAGTCCAAACTAATGTGAGCCCAAGGATGGGGGGTGTTGGCAAAGGCTGCAGCAGTCCTCATGATTTACCTCCCACCCACTTGTTTTGTGCACAGACTATGCACCCTTTTACATAACTCTCCATGTTCAGGTTCAGCCACCAATACTCCATGTCTCAGGTTCAGCCACCAATACTCCTTCATGACTGGGTGCAAGGTTTTAATGAACTCAAAGTGCTGTGCCGATTTCATGTCATGACAACACTGTAAGATGCCTTCACAATTGATGAGTTCTGTCTCATGGTTTGTGGCCCAATTCTTCTGCTTAGTGGCCTCTTTTAAGTTTTCTAATGGGGTTTCAGGGACCTCTCAAGCACAGTGTTTCACCTTTGTTTGGCTGTGAGTCATTGCCTCCAGTTCCAATTGCTGGGGGATGAATAGTCTGTCAACTGTCTCTGGTCTTTGGTACTCATGTTGAAGAAGGTATGACAATGTGTCCACTAGGAAATTCTTTTTCTCAGCCATCCATCTGAACAAATATCCAGGTCCTCCATCTGCAGTTGCATGCCCATGGCAGTTGCAGGGTTCATTAAGCACTAGGTACATCCCAAGCCTATTATGGCCATAAGACCCATGCTAGCCCACTCCCCTGAGTGTCTTAATTTGATGGGGACAAAAAAATGGTGTCACACTTCCACTCATCACAGATTGCGGGCATCTGCTGGCACTTCAGCACTTAGGACAGGCCTGCCTTGTTTACCACCGACTCAGTGTCACTTTCCTCTGAGGTCTCCCCTTGTCTCCCCCTTCGGGGATAAAATCACAACATCTGGCCTCCTTCACTATTAATGCCGGGCTGCTCCCTGAAACTTTACTCTTCCTCTGTTTCTTCCTCTTTTTGCTGCTCGGCTTTGATGCTTCTGGGCAGTTGGCAATGTGTTGTCCCATGTGTCCACAGCAAAGCCACAAACCCCACTGCATCAGTTTCTCCCACTTACTGGCCATTGGTCCCCAACTGTCACAGCTTCTGCCACGTCTGGCCCAATGTTTTGGTGGGGGGCTTTGCTTCTGCTGGATGTTCTTGACTTGCTGCCCCAGTGTTTCTAATTCCTTTGCCAGCAGCATCCGTCCCATCAACGCATTTGGGTTTCTCTCACAACGTCCCACTCAAAAATCTTCCACTTCAGCCCCTCTTGAAAATATTGGATCTTGGTTGCTTCTGACCAGTTGGGTACTTGGAGGGCTAAGCATTGGAATTCTTCTGCATAACTCTGCCACTGATCAGTTCCTCAGCTTCAAAGATATCAAACCAGGCAGGTGCTTTGGTGGGGCAGAAGGGGTCTTCAAAACTGGCCTTCACTTGGTTCATCAAAAGCCAAAAGTTAGCCAGCTTAAGGACCCCTGCATCATACAGTCCCACCAGCCAATTGCAGGCCTGTCCCTCAAGTTGTGCTGCCACACATCTCACCTTTGACTTTTCCAAGAAAAAGGTATGCTCCCATTCAACCATGAATCTGGCTACCTGCCATCTGCCTGGCCATCTAAGGTTACTTTCGGCTGCCTTCCCCCTAGGATCTGAGAGATGGGAGGCACTGGTTGTGAAGCTGGCACTGGTCCAGCCAGAGGCAATAGCCCTACCGGTCCAGCACCACCATCTGCTATTGTCTGAAGTCTTCATCTTCCTCCTCCTTATCTGCTGGAAGCTGGCCTGCTTGGCTCCCTCACTGGGACTCCTGTCATCTTTCAGCCCCTGCCCATGCCCACAGCTTCAGTTCCTTGGCTTGCTCTCATGGTAAACCACATCTGCTGGATCATTTCACATGTCTCATCCAGTTCTTCTTGGAGTCATTTTGCTTCATTTCCAAATCCTTGGTCGTTAACCACACATGGGAACAAGCCTCCAATCTTGATGTCCCAGTCCAGTGTGATGTCACCGGCACAGTGTGGGGTCCCTGACTGGGATCCATCCAGGTGGGGTCTGGATTGCTATGCCAGTCAAAGCTCTCTCTCTGGCATGCACACTCACCCACTGATCTCCACCACTGACACAGTGGGTTCCCCTGGCCAATAATGGCATTCATGCCTTGGCCATCCAGTCCTTGAGTCCCTCAAGCTTCAAGTGGGCTCCCCTTTCATGCCCTGATGGCTTTCTACTGAGGTCCTCTTCCTGCTCCAGCGGTAGTTTTTCATCCCAATCTGGCAACTCCTTCTTGGATTGCATGGTGCAGCAGTAAAGGGCTACCAGTCCTGGCTAGGAATGTAGTATGGAGTTTTGGTAAAATGTCATGTACTGGATAACCCACACTCTACAAAAACTCTACAAAAACCCACACTCTACAAAAACTGCATGTTTAGGTGCACAAAACATTCATTGTTCCAGGCCATAAATCCCTTCATGTGTCTTTCTCCTCTTTATTTACCCAGGCTAATTCTTGCTACAACCACATACACCCTTGACCAGGGTGACCCTTCATGTACATTTCTCTATCCCTGAGCTTTCCAAACTTTTCATGTTGGTGACACACTTTTTTAGACTTGCATCATTTCGCAACACAGTAATTCAGTTTTACTAGCAAACTGGAGGTTAAACTAAGCCCTTATAAGAGATACAGACACATATGTAAATTGTAATATTAAAATGTATGGGGACACAACATATCTCATGAAAACCTTTCATATATTTTTAAAAATATATGATTTATAAATAATAACATACGTTTCCAAGATTGTAGGCGACACACCTACACACTTCAGGAGACACACTAATGTGTCGCGGCACATCATTTGAAAAGCCCTGCTCTATCCCTACCATCACAGTAGTTTGTTCCCATAACATTCCAGCATTGCCAGCCTTACCTTCAGTTTCCTTCTCTATTCTAACATGAAGCACAATGCAACAGCCAGCTGGCCTGCCTGACTCCCTCACTGGGACTGCTCTCATGTACATGTACTCAGTCACTCTGTGAAAAGACCTGTGGACTGAGCCTTCATCCAGTGCTGGGGCTATTTAGTTCTGTAGAACTTGTCTGTGGGTTACAGTGAAGCAGCAATTAACAGTACTTAAGCCTGGATACAAAGTAACTTCTTTTTGCAGTGGTTAAATACAAAGTAGCAGTTAGCAAAGAATACACATCCAACAGGTTATTATTTTCATGACAGGGAGGTTAGAGAATTTAGTGACTTGATGAGGGTCTCCTCTGGAGGAACAGAGTTTGATGATGGAAAGCCTCCTCCCTCTAAGCAAGTGCTCCATCTTCTAACAGGAGTTTTTCTACATGTTCACTACCATCTTTGTTTTTGTCTTAAGGTGCACGTCATTATAAGTCTTGGATTAAGACTGCTGCTAGTATGAACTGAGGCCTGCTGCCAGGGTGTTGTGTGTATGCTTCTTTCAGGCTGAAGTTATGGAAGCTGATGGGGTGGTTCCTCAGGATGCACATTCAATTTTATGAGACATTCTTCACCTGAGACACAGTGAGGTACTGGGCACCTAAAACTTTGAACTTTGGAGAAATTATCCCAACCCATGGCAGAAGGCTACAAGCAAACAGCTGTTCCTGCCTCCCAAAAGATGACCAAGAGCTGATGTGTGCTAAATGATCATGTGTAATGAGTTCTCTTCAGTGTGGGAATTATCTGCATGTGTTTTGCAGGGTTGTTGTAAAGTGAGCATGTAAAGTGAGATATCACACTCGATATACCAGGTGTATATTCATTTTGAGAGACTAAATATGGTCATAAAGAACCAAATGAGTTGTTTTGTTATTGTGTGCCTTAAAGTCATTTCAGACTTATGGAAACCCTAAAATGAATCTGTCATGGGGCTTCTGGGGCTGAGAGTGTGTGATGTGTCCTGGGTCACCCAGTGGGTTTCCATGGTCAAGCAGGGAATCAAACCCTGGTCTGCAGATTTCCACACGAGGCTGTTATAGCGCCATGATTCCACTTTCAACATCTGATGGAATCCTAGGGTTTGTAGTTTAGGGAGGGGCCAGCCGGCCCATCTCTAAACTGCAAACCCCAGGATTCCATCGGATGTTCAAAGTGGAATCATAGCGCTATAACAGTCTTGTGCGGAAATGGCAATAGTCCAGCGCTCAAAGCTTCCACAGTTGAAACTGCTATAGCTATTCATTTTAATAGGAATGGCTTTCACTGATTGAAAGGAACCCTCTGTCTTGCCAATGTCTCAGATACTAAGGTGTTGCAGAATATTTTTGTAAACATCCCAGCTCCTCAGAGAGAACTGAGAACATAGGGGGCCAGACACCAAGGAGGCTGCATGCTGTTAGTGTAGGGGAATGCAGTATAGTCAGGATTATGCACTCTGTTCACTCTGTGTGTATGTGTGTGCATGTAAAAGAGTAAGAGAAAAAATGTACATATGTGTGAGTAGTCTATGAATGAGATATGCAGGTAATGCATACATATAAGGATTGCATGAAGGTATAAATGGGTATATTTGTGGGAGAAGGGAAAGGAGGGAGACAATAATGTGAAATGGACAGAGACAAAATCTAATTTGGAGATTTTTTATGGACCTATACTTTTGTTATCAATTTCTTCACCAAGACATGTTCAGGAGCATCTTGACTTAGGATCATTGACATTTTTGTTGTGTCTGGTTAGAGTAATCAACTGCATATCTACTTCTGGAATCAATATAAATAGGATCCTAAATTTCTTGCCTTTGCCTGGCTCTTTTCGATGTTTCTTGCCCTATTGTTCTTTCCCTCCTCTGGCAGTGATTCCAAGTGCTTGTCTGCCTGAGGGGAGAATCTAAGGTTAAGAAAGTCAAGTATAAAATAATAGTTACACCTATGCCTAGAGTACTTGTACCTGTGTGAAAGAGGACAAAGTACTTTTTCTTTCTTGGTAACTTACTCTGCCACTCCTGAATTTCTGGTACCTCTGGGGACATCTGCTGAACAGAGTGCAGCAAGACTACAAAGCAATTCCTGGATCAGGGGAAGACAACTGATCTATAACCAACTATGTAGGGCAGCATTGTCTCTGATCTGTAAGGTGGATTTTCCATGTTCTGACTCCCTATGGTTTTCCTATTTTGATGTCAAAAGAATTTTTAGAGATGAAGCAGAGGCAGGAAAGAAGTTTTACCAGAGTCGATGGGTTTTCTGTTTTTCATCTGCTATGCTAGAAATTTCTGAAGTGCTCCTGTTGCTCTACTGCAAAATCTTGGTGTCAAAGGGCTGGTTTTTAAGCCGTAGTAGTTGGCCTCCCACATTTAAAAACAAGATCTCAGAGGGAAGATTCGTAAGATGCCTCCTGGGAAGGAGCCCTCTCAGCAAAATGGAATACATGGATGGGTGTCTGGTCCAGAGTTGAAAGGAAAGACAGAATGGTTAGTTGAGTGTATCCATCCCATGCCAGCCACTCTCTTTTCTAGTAGGTGGATCCTGGTGGACAAAATCCTTAGTCAGGCGGATCTGTCCCATACCAGTCCTGCTCTTTCTTAGTAGCTGCTGCCAGGCTGTGGAATTCCATAGGAGGCTGTGCTACCTGACCCCCTGCTCTCCTTTCTTTGGCAGGCAAAAATCTTCTTATTCAAACATGCATTCAATGATTAATTGGTTGAAAGGAATCTTTTATGGGTTTATTTTTAACTTTATTGTTATGTTTAAACAATGTTATACTTAAAATTTAATGATGTCTTAATACAGAAACTCGCTTAATTGCACTTTAACTTTTTTATTATTGGGTTTTTAGCTTATCCTATTTTAGCCTTCTTGTATGGTGCCTCGGTCTCATGCTGGGAGTAAGACACCATAGAAATAAAACTAACTAAATAGCCCCAGTGCTGGATGAAGGCTCAGTCCACAGGTCTTTTCACAGAGTGACCGAGTACATGTACTTGGTATATTGTGAAAAAGACAGTGATGTATTTAAGTCTTTTACTCCAAGTCTCAAGTCAGGTCTCTACCTTCAAGTCTCCAGTCAAGTCTCAAGTCCTTGAAGATACTTTCAAATCAAGTCTCAAGTCTGGAAGCCAACTTTGTACCCCAACCTATGTTCCAGAATTTATGGACAGAATCACATAAAGTCAGCTTTAACAATTTAAGCAGGGTCAGCCCTCCATATTTGCAATTTTGCCATCTGCAACTTCAGGCATGGAGAATAGGATCCTTCTCACTCCCCGTTACTGAAGCTTCAAAAGCTTTATGAGGAAGGATCCTTCCTCCTCAAGCCTGTTGCCTAACACATTTGCTGTTCCCCTCTGAGAAATGCACCTGTTCTCTGGGGGCAAGTCTTGTTTTTCGCTCTTAGGAAATCTTTTAGAAGGCTCTTCTTATATGCATCAGGGACAGGCTGCTGAGCAGACCTCAGCCCTGCCTCAAGCCCATTACCTAACCTATTTGCTGTTCCTTTCTGAGAAGTGCACCCACACTTTGGGCTTGAGATAGATTGCCATGTGACCAGTAGGCAAAAAGAGATGGAGGCATTGTTCAAAGTTGTAAGGTTTCTAGATGAATGCAAATCAGCAAATCAGTCACTAAAAATATACAAATCTCAAGCTGAGTCAGTGTCTCATTTATTGCTGAGTCAAGTCCAAGTTGAGTCACTGAAGTGACTGAAGTCCGACTTGAGTCCGAGTCTGTTGACTTGAGTCTATAACGCTGGAAAAGGTGTTTGGTACTGGTGTATGCGGTAGGGTAGGAAGTGTCAGTTTAGAGGGGAAAAGGCTATAAAAGCTTGAGAAGCATTGGCATAGTGATAGCAACAGCCTTCGTAGAACAAGTAACTTCGACTGGGCTCCTTTAACTGCAGCTTTCTTCAGACACTACATACACAAAGGAAACTCCACATGCTTGAGGCACAACAGGAGCTGGACTGTCTCCAAATGTCCACATATTAGGGTGTGGAGATCTGCCAGTGAGGTATGGGTATGTGAGTCTATGTGAATGCATGTGTAGCTCTATGAACTTGACCCTAATTACATATAAGCAATGTATGCATTATATCTTCATGAACATAATGAGTGAGAGGGGTCAATGTCTTTTTGATGAGTAGAAGGGTCTTTTCTAGAGATGTGTACAACCATCTTCCAAACTTTTATCATTTGCATCAAACTGCTTTTGGCTTTCCTTTAAATTCCTCAAGTATTTAATCTGTGTATTTCTATGTGGATGCCGGATTTTAAGGCAGAATTTCCTTGAGAAACATCCCCAGAATGCTTTTGCTGCAGATATTTTACCCTAAGAAGAAACTTCCAGAGTCAGTTTGGATTGCACATGTGGGACATTTTTAGGGATATAAACATGTTCTATGTCATTTTTAAATTCACAGGAAACTGATTTGTGCTTTTATACTGAGTCATAGCAAGGGAACTAGTTTTAATAGAAATAACCGCGATTACTCGATTCTTTTCTATGGATTTTCTAAAAATACCTAAAACCGAGCAGCATAGTCTTCCTTACTCTTTTTTAAATTTTTATTTTCATTTTTGGCTAAACTTACCTGTTTCCATCAGATGCTTCCCCTTATATTTTTGCTAATTCTAAAGAGAGAGGTTTTATTACTTTTGGAGTTTTATAATGCGGCTCCTAGCGTAATGTCCACCTGATGACTCTTTGAACTCAGCCATCACATTTCTGGCTTGTGCTCAGTATAGTTCCTAAAATCATTCCTATAAGAGTTGCTGTCTCATCAGTTCTTCTTCTTGTCTTTTGTGTAGTGCATCTGGCTACCTTGATTTTCTTATTATCTAGATGGATCATTTGTACTGTTTCTCTCCAAGGAATTCAGGAGATTTTATATGGGACTCATCACCATTTAGCTTTTAAATAGTCCTGTGCAGTGGTTTAGCCGAGAGCTGGTGACTTGTTCTGGGCTGATCAGCAGTCTTTATGGTTAGATCTGAATCCAGTTCTTTCTTGACTATTTTCCTTGACTTTGTGCACAAACACACGCTGCCTAGCATCTTGTTTGCTGTATATCCAGATCTTTAAGCTTAATCTTCTTACAGAAAGCTTCAATTCTCTTCAGTGCGTGCTTTCTATGAATTTGGTAAGTGTGCTATCAATTCTTTTATGTAAGAGCTGATATAAAAGTATGGTTTCCTTTTTCTGAGTCTTTTTTTACCATTGGACCATCTAAGACTTTAGATTTTCTAAAATCTAATATCTGTTCTTTGCTGCTTTAATGGCTCTGATCATTTTTAGTGCAGCTTTATAATAAATCACTCATCTTACAAACTGGTTTGTAGTAGAACACGTGTTTTGTACCCAGAAGGCCCCATATTCAGTGTCTGCCATCTCCAGTTAAGAACCTTTATCAGAAATTCCATGGAGTCCCTCCCAGTCAACTTACTTAACATGGGGCTACATGGTCCAATGTTCTGAGTAAAAGGACGAAAAGATAGATAGATAGATAGATAGATAGATAGATAGATAGATAGGATGTATATAAAACAGAAACTCAAAGTGTCTTTGTGTGAATATTTTCATTAGCAGAAGTAGCATTGTAGGAAACACCCATAAACATGAAATGCAGTGTGAAATTAATAATTTATCGGTAAATTTGGATCTGTTCAATTTGGAATTAACTGAGACTGTGAGTTTCTTTTATACCAAACAGGTGAAATTAGTATTGCCTAGCTGGAAGGATGAGATAACAACAAATTACTGTTTGATCGGTGCTCTTGGCTTACATTTGCTTATCATGAGCCTATTATTGCTTCTAACATTACCTGGTCCTTGGTACCCGTAGTTTATAAAATACACATATACATATGCATCTGTGCACAAACATGTTTGTGTGTGGAGGTAGCACAAGCAGTATTTGTAATTAGTGCTCTGTATGATTCATCACATTTCTGATAATTTGACTTCCAATCCATGATAGCTTGTGTCTGGAGGATTCATGTGATTTTCCACCACACTGAAAGAGGATACAAGGAGATTGTGGGGTCACACAGACTAGCTGTACCCGTGATACATTCAGTGGCCACACCCCTGCCATCTATTCTTTTTATACATATTGATGCATGCTTCTAGAGCTCCTTCAAGTGTGGAAGTAATGTTAGTTGGGTCAGGATTACATTTTTAATGAAAGAAGTCTGCACAGTTACATTGATAATGTGTGGAATGCTTGTCATGTGCATTGAATCCCTATATAACATGGCTAAACATACAGAGAGTGAGGCTGCTGGGTACGGTAGGAATGGAGCTAGTCTCTATGGTTTCAGCTTGATCGTTCATGACCATGATCATGATCAGCTTGATTTTCACGATCTTTCATGATGTTCCAGTGCAGGAATTGCTGCTTGTGTGACTCATTAAAGTTATGGCAAGCTTTAAGACCTTTACTGAAGCATGCTACTCTTTTTAAAGGGAAACCTGTCACATTCAGCCCTGTTTTAACCAGTACTAAATACCTTCCAAGATGGACTGATTCAAATCAGGGCTGTTTAAGTGAGTACAGTCATCCCTCCACATTTGCTAGGGTTAGGAGCACAGGACCTCTATGAAAGTGGAAAAACTGTGAATAACTCTAGGCCCTTCCAAACCATATTTAACACACAAAGAAGTATGACCATCATATTCAACCCACCGTAGATTCCTTTGAGGCACCAGAGCCCCTTCATAAAGCAGATGTGGGCGGCTGGTGGGGCTTACTACCACCTTCACTGCTACCCCACACCATTTTTAATAGGGACTTACAATGCTCTTTCACAGTTTCACAGGCCCTTTTTGCATGCTTTTTTCTTGCACGAGCGCCCCTTGAGTGTCGCACAAATGGGAGCGTCGCTCCGTACGATGCACTCCCACTCACGCGATGCTCACAAGGCTAAAGTGGGGTGCACGTGCCTTTTTTGATTTTTGGCTTTAAGCTGAAAATACTCCATGCTCACGCAATGCTTGCTGCACCCTCACGCACTTACCTGTGTGCGGTGTGTCGGCAAGCTGGCCTGGTTGCGCTTCCTTCCCCCAGGGCAGCCTCCAACTCCCAGACTGCGCTGCGGAAGGAAGGGGCGGGGCGCTAGCACGACGGTCGCACTAACAGGAAGCCGGATGCGGGAGGAAGAAGGGCTGTCGTGAGCTGGTCGCACGAGTGACTGCTTGTGCGAGCGCCGCTCCCCACTGCCATGACAACGTACGGTGCGAAAGGGGCTCAGTCTCACGAGGCTTGCAGTCTCTATTAAAATGGCATAGGGAGGCAGCAGGGGTGACAGCAAATAATCTGTGAATAATCAAATCCGCAAAAGTAAAACCTGCAAATGTGGAGGGCTGGCTGTAGTTTAAATCACTAAGGGGGAAGGGGATAATTTGGACTATTGATTTAAATCAGACATCCCATTTTCACATTGCTTGAACACAAGATCACCATCTCAGTTTAGAAGTAGCCCACTCTCTGAGCTTCTTTGTAGCTCAAACTGAAAATTTCTTGAAACTTTAAGAGGAAAAAAACCCTAATGCATTCCAAAGAGTTCCATGCCAGCCTTCCTTGCATTTGTGTTTCCTCTTCTTACTTTCTTACAGTCTCCCTGCTTCCATAAAGCATTGGGGAGTTGACATTTGAGCAAGGCTGGTCCTCTGTGTCATCCTTAGGCACTGTAAATGACATATTTCCACTGTGAAGATTCCTGTCAATTACAGTCTGCCTGGGCTTTGTTGCTATTATGGGCTTCCAAGGTCCTTATTAAGGGCACAGGAGAGGTCCAGTCAAACTATAGTTCCCAGAGATCTTTTCACCAATACTTTCCTCTTGGTAAGGATTTTAAAAGGAGGAGCCCTCCTCTTTGTGTCCACCTAGTGCTGCTGTTGTTAGAAGATTAGTCTTGGGATCATGGTATAGTGGTTTGAGTGTTAGACTATGACCCTGGAGACCAGGATTTGATTCCTCACTTGGCCATGGAAACCCACAGAGTGATATTGGGCATGTCACACACCTTCAGCCCCCCCAAAAACCTGTTATAGGTTTGCTTTAGGATTGCCATAAGTTGGAAATTATTTGTAGGCACACAACAACAACAAATTTTGGGACGGGAAAGCTGACAGTACTCATCTCAGGCCCTTTTCGCATGGCATTTGTCATGTGAAAGGGCCTCCGGAGTGTCGCGTGATTGTGAGGAGCGTTTCACATGATGTCCTCACAGTTGTGCGATGCTGCCGGGGCCAGCAGGAACCAATCATGCAATATATCATTTTTGGCTTTTGGCCAAAAATGATGCACAATCATGTGTCGCTCCGGGGCCCCACATGCACTTACCATCTGTGCGGAGCTCTGGAGCTGCAGCCCTCACACTTCCTCCCCCAGCGCAGCCTGGGAAAGTACCTGGCTGCACTGTGGAAGGAAGAGGTGGAGCCCTTATGTTACCTGCTGGCCAGCAGGCAGCTACTGCGGAGACGGAGCAGAGGGGACGTGAGTGCCTCACAGAAGAGGCTGCTCGTGTGATCCCCAGTATCTACAAGCTGGTCAAGCAGCTGGTGACATTTGCAGATTGGAAGAGAAGGTCTGAAGCTGTGCAACGCTTGCAGATGTGTTAGGCTTGAAATTTGGAGCTCTGTAATTTGCTATAGAATTTATGTATTAATTGGCATTTTAGACACTCAAAGCCCATCAAACAACCTTGCTTTAAGAATTGTTTGTTCTGTTCTGCTCCTGTTTATAATCAGTATGTACAAGTGAAGGACTCTTGAGAATGACCTAGGATGAAACAGGAGGGTCATGCAGACTCAGGAACTTAAGGGTCAGTTAAAATATAACGGCTGTAACTTTGCTGATGCTGATGCATGAATCTTTTCTTCCTGTAAGCATTCTTTAATATAAACGTAAAAAAATGATATAAGAAGAGAAACCTGAAAGAATAAATCATCCTACCTGGGATCCTTTGATTAAAGTACTTGTGTGTGTATGCTTATCTTTCTTTCTCTTTTCTTACCTTCCTACCTTGTGTTTGGGGGTTCATATCAGCTCTGTGTCCGGCTGAGGTATGGCAAGGTGTGGTCTGTTTATCCACTCTAACAGAGGGAACATGGAATGCAAGACACATTGCTAAAAAAGAGCCGTGTTTTGGGGGTGGGTGGGATACATTTAATGATGATGTAACCCGCTCGTTTTTCTTTTTTCTTTTGCAATTAAATTTTAATAGAAATATTTTTTAAAAAAAGAGCCTGTGTACATGTGGGAGAAGAGCACCTCCATTCTGTATTGGGGAGACTGCTCTTTCCTGTTGGGGGGAAAGGAAGAAGAGCATTAGAGGAAGCCCAGAAATGCATATGGCAGATCTAGGGGGTAGTGCAATGGACGAGGGGGAGAATGGTAAAGAAATTTCCTCTCAAGTTAAAAACTTTAATGTATGAGTAGGAAATATGAACCTGTGTTGGCAACATGAGGCTTTGTGCGTCAGCTGTGTTCCAGCATCTCCAAATGTGCTTGCCCAATGTTCTGGACTGAAGAGGATTTCTGCTTGCTTGGAAGCCCTGCTTTATCAAGGCGAAGGGGCTTTAACTGCCCCAAAGTGGCCTGACTCCAAATTCAGATACAGTCTATTTTGGAAGGAGTTGCACTCCCTGTGAAAAATCTAGTTCATTAGTTATAGTGATAGGTTTAATTTAGGGTTAATTAGGTTGGTGAAAAAAAATTAATATATTGGAATGTAGAGTAATAAGAGTAATTAGGTAATGATAGTTATGGTTTAGGATAGAAATAAGAATGAAAATATGAATATTATATTTTGAAAATGTTAATTATGAGTATAATTAATAACATGTGGTATAATGGGAATGAGACACACACACACACTAAAATATATAACCAGTATGATTTATAACATATTGTATAAATAATGCTATGTATAAGAAATTTGGAGAGAAATAGAAATGTAAGCATTTTTTCCTTTACTTTCACTTTCACTTTTGTTATGTTATAGTTTAGTTTGGTTTTTTTTTTTTACAATAATTTTTTTTTAAAAGAAAGATCTAGTTCAGTCCTTTGTCCTGTACTGTTCCTGGACCTTCCAAGTGGTGGTGATGGTGAGGAGCACATTTGCCAAACTGCATTAAGTGAGCCAGTGGCAACTGTTCCTGAATCAGTTGGGCCTTGCAGGAGAGGACTTTTCCCCATGTCTCTTCCAGACTCTCTGAAAGGTGTTCTCTCTGGAGTTGGAGTTGGTTCCCATTTGTTCCATACTAAGCAATGGGGTTGAGACAAGCTTAATTTAAGAAAGAAGCGTTATAAATTTCAGAATGTTTATGTTTTATTGTATTTTATGTGATCTTTGTTTTATTTTTGTACACCACATTGGTGGGTTTCAGAAAGGCAATTTTGAAGTATCATAAATAAATTGACAAGCAAGATTCCCGTCTGAGGAAGTGAAAGTTTATACTAGGAATTTCTTCTTCCTGGTTAGTCTCAGATGTTAATGAATTCCTTTATATCTTATGCTAAAATAGACTAACATGGCTATCTGCTGATTCCTGATGTTCAGGAAAGTTAGGGATTTTAACCATGTGCTGCAGAAGGATATTTTAGTCCCCTCAGAGTCTTTTTCTTTTTCCTTTTTCAAGAACTCACACTGAAGTAGCTCTGCAATATAAGCATCCTGCAGGAGTGTCATTTAAACAATTTTCCTAGAGTTCAGTTACTTACCTTGCAGAGCTCAAAGTGGCTGCAACAACAAAAATCTCTATGCTAATCTGTTGATTTCTATCATCAGGGTAGCTTTTTATCTGTTTAATACATCGGGACAAAAAGGTGTTCCATGCATGGTTGCAGTGAATAGTGCTACAGTGAAGCAGAATTTGTGTATTCTTGTTGCCAGTCAGTTGGTCCCATTTGGGAAAAACTGAACTTATTTCCATGATTTGGGGGGTGGACACTAGGGCCATTGCTGCACTAGACAGTTATACTGTATTATTCCACTTTCAACATCCTATGGAATCCTAGGGTTTGCAGTTTAGGGAGGGGCCTCAAACTCCCTAAACTGCAAACCCCAGGATTCCATAGGATGTTGAAAGTGGAATAATAGCACTATAACAATCTAGTGCAGAAATGGCCTAGAATTCATTGGTATTGTTGATATCATTGGTATCAAGAAATACCTTATACTGCATCTGATTTTATTTCAGTTTCGTTCCACCTTGTATTTTTTCACTTTTGATGTTTGGATGGAACATGCTCGATTCTGTATGCACAAATGCTCTTTTGGGTATGGGGCATTTGTACTGTATAAAGAAATGAAATGAAATGAAACGAAATGAAATGAATGAATAATAGTAATAATGTACTCTGTAATATATGAGGATTCTCATTCTAATCTTTGTAGGTTTTAAAACAGTATGCTTTGATTGTGTATTCCTGCATGGCTGGGAGTTGGACTCGATGCCCCTTATTGTCTCTTCCAACTCTATGATTGTGTGATTCTGTCATTAAGGTTAGAAAATAACACATAACTCACACAAGTGCAAGATTTTTTCTCTTCTATCCTAGTGCATGAGGGTTAATTACAAGGCATACCATTGGGAGATGCTTTACAGATTTCCTTTTTAGGACACAGCAAGAGATTTGATGAGGTAGAGCTGTTCTGTTGGGACGGACGCTCACCCACCGCTGTTTTATCTGTTTCAAGTTTACAACATGAATTTGATTTTTTAAATATATGTGTACACACACACACACACACACACACACACACTGGAAAGAAAACCTGACACATATTATCCTGGAAGGCCATGTCCCCAGACAGTCATAGAGATGCTTTATAGCATCATTAAGGGCTGTGTATACTGCAAAAGTAAAATAAAATAATTCGGGATCAAGGCAACACATGTGATTTCCTGATTCTCTGGCTAAGAGTGGTTGTCCAGTGGCTTGAGCAAGGTCTGTCTTTCCTGGCTCTGCAAACATTTCTAACCAGAGATGGTTAGAATGAGGACTGGATATGGTAGCTTCTGTATACTAGTCATGAAGTCTGCTACTGGGTTCCTGCATAAAGTAAGCCAGTTTTCCCCAGATATATTGTGTTTGACTACACCTTTCATCATCCCCAACATCCTGCATGGCCATGTTGAGAGTTGTAGTTAAACACATCTGGAGGGCACCAGGTTGTATTGAACAAATGTATGTAAGTATGTATGCTTATTTTTGCACAACTTTATCTCTTTCTGCTAGGATAGAAATACCAAAGACAAGAATTCTCCTGACCCTGGGAGGTTGTATGAGCGAGTTCCGTGCCACTGCCTGCTGTATTGTCTCAAAAGTGGCATTTCTTCTGTCTAGTCAATGCACTGAGGCAAACCACTCAGCCACATCAGGTGCTTCTGGGGAATTTTTCTGCTTGGTTCCTCGTTGCATTCCACATCACGACCCTGCTAGCCAGTGCCCTTTCCTTCCAGACCCTTCAACCAAGAAAACTATGGCATTCTCCTGGTTTCCTTTTAGATGCCAGACTGCACAACTGCTTTCTTCCTCTTGAAAATGATAGGCCTGGTGGGATGGATGTGGTGTTGTTACCAGTCCTGAAAGCTCCAGGATTGTTTTGGGAGGTCTTCCTGAACATTTCACTCAAAGTTTCAAATGTGTCTGTGGGTAGACTCAGAGTTTGGAAAAATGACTTTTTTGGATTATGATGTCTGGAGAATTCTAGAAGGTGAAGTTTAAAAAGTACCATTTCCAGCTGCAGATCTTAGAGCTTAGTTAGAGCCTTGAGCCCACTGTTCCTCTAGGGAAATCCACAAGCTTTCATGAAGTCCAAAGAGATTTTAAGATGCTTATCTTGCTTGGCTGTGGCTGGTCCCTAACCTCTGTTCTTATATAAAATCTCTTTTTGGGCCAAAATCAATCAATCCATCTGTCTGTCTGTCTGTCTGTCTGATATCTTGCCTTTCTTTCAATATGGAACCCAAGGCAGCTTATGATAATAGGTTATAACAAAACATAGCTAAAACAGTATGTTGCACAAATGTTTAACCATTGAACAAACAATTCAATTCAAAGCATAGTAAAAAAGACAGTACAATCCATTTTAAAAATCCTTTTGTGCCAATCAGCTAAAAGTCAGACTGTATAAATAAAAAGATCTTTGTCATCCAGCAAAAGGAGAAAACAGAAAAGAAGGGGGTCTTTAACCTAGGAGCAGCCGCTATGAAGGCTCTGTGCCATGTCCCCACAAGACAAGCCTATGATGGTGATGAGTCTGAGAGACAGTCATTCTCAGAAGATTATAAGATTTGTGCAGGCTTATATTGGGAGATAAAGTTTTTCAGACTGAGGTTCCATTTAGCATGTCTTCTTTTTTTTTTAAATTATATTGGAAAGCTGGGTGATCAGGAATATGCCCTAGGGACAGAGAGAGGCAGCATCAGACTTCTCCTTTTTTACACAGTGTGATTCCAACAAAAGCTTCTCCTTTCTTTTGTCCCATGCTAAAACTATCATTGGTATGTAACACATTACTCACAGCTCACAGGCAATACTCTTCACTCTGTCCCAGCTTGTTCTGCTATACTTCCTTGATTGCATTTTCCTGGTTTTCCAGTCCTGTGACCAACTTTGCTTTTCGTGTCTGCCTTGCCTGTTTGGGCAGCTTTCTGGGAACTGATTTCAGCCTGGCTTCAACTATTTAGACTGTCAGAGCATTAGGATTTCAGAGGGTGACGGTAGGTGGAAGCATTTTATTCCTCCTTCCCATAGCAATAATCAGTCATGCCTTTATAGCCCAAGGCTTGGCTACTGTAGTGGTTGAGGGAGGGAGTGCACCCTTCTACAGAAGGTTCAGCTTTTCATTTGCTTATTTATTTCACTTTCAACATTGTTGTTTTTAACTATATGATTGTGTTATGCTTGCATTTGATACTCACATCTTTATGAATCTTTTGGTTCCCTTGGCCCATAGTCTGTAAACCTCCTGCGAAGCACTTAGTTTTAAAAAGCGTGTACACAGAGTAAAAAAGAGAACAAAAAAAGAAAGATCCTCACTCAAGCACTAGTATATCTCTATTCAGACATTACAAGTGAATTAGTGTTGAAGGAGCATGAATCTTTGCATACATGTAGGTCTCTATATGCAGTACTGGAAACCCCGCTTTTTCTTCCTGATTGCACAAAGGAAGCCATGCTTGTGTACCATTGTACTCAAGAAGGTTCTGGACAGATCTGATGTGAATGTCTGAAGCAGGGACAGTGTTCAAAACTACATACACCCTAGAGGACATGCTAACTACATTTGTACCCAATAATCCTTCGCTTATAATTTCTTTTCCCTTCCCTGTGTTATTTTCCCAGTATTGAAATTTATAGTAAAAATTGTTTGGGGCTAGGACTAATTTTTGGCAATGTCACCATGTAATAATGAGCTGTGACCAGTGATGACAATATATAAATAATCAATGTATAAATAGCTACTTCAAGGTCTGTTTAAGGTCAAGGAGAAATTAAGGAAGCGTAAGAGAGCTTGTTCTCCCATGAATTTATGCAACTTTAGAAATCAGGTAGAAGCTCACATGGTCAAATACTTCTCCAGACAGAAGAAATTCCTTTACAGAGAAAACAAGATGTCATGCAAACAGGGAATTATTAGTATAATCTTTGCCTTGACATGTTCTTCGGTAGCTATTTGAAGCTATTGGAGAAAGTCATTAAAGTTTCAGAGCTGGGTTTCATTAGTATGCTGATGACATTCAGCTTTACTTCTCCTGATCTTTGGAATGAGTAGGAGTTATATACTTATAGTGCCTAGATGCTATAATGGGCTGGAAGAAAGCCAATAAATTGAAGCTGAGTCCCAATAAGACAGAGAGTTTGTGGATTGGTAGATCACAGGTCTGGGAATTGTATAAGTGATCTGACCTGGATGGTGTTGCACTTTCTGTAAAGGAACAAGTGCATAGTTTAGGGGTATTTCTAGATCTGTTTCTATCATTGAAGGCCAAAGTGGACTCCATGGCTTGGAGTATTTGGGGCCAATGTCAACTGGTTGTCCAGCTACAGCCTTTCCTGGACTGGGATAACCTGACCATGATAGTTCATGCATAATAGTTCATGCATACTGTGATGCCCTCTGTATGGGGCCGCCCTTGAAGATGACTCAGAAACTGTGGTTAATACAAAGTGGAGCAGCTAGATTGTGGGTGAGAACAGCTTATAGAAATCATATAACACCAGATCTAAAGGAATGGCACAGACTGCCAATATGCTTCTAGGATGAATTTAATGATATTAAATGCTAATGATGTTAAAAGCTCTTAATGGTATGGGACATCTACATTTGAGGTCCCCAGACATACTTGCCAATTGCCCGTATATACCTGCTAATGAAATAAGATTTGTTCAGGGGTCCTCCTTTGTGCTTCAACTGTAGGAGCATATAGGAGAAGACCTTCTTACCTCATCTGAGGAATGCCCTCCTGTTGAAGATCCACTGCATTTCTGCACTAGACTGTTATAGCGCTATTATTCCACTTGCAATATCCTATGGAATCCTGGGGTTTGCAGTTTCGGGAGGGGCCTGCCAGCCCCTCCCTAAACTGCAAACCCCAGGATTCCATAGGATGTTGCAAGTAGAATAATAGCGCTATAGCAGTCTAGTGTGGAAATGACCCCAGTTGGCTATCATGGTGGTCTCATTTAAATGCCAAGGTTAAGCTTGACTTTTGGGGCCTGTTAACTTCACTCAATGTGTATACAGGGTTATATATTGCATTAGTTTCAACTTTTTAAACTATGTATTTGCTTAATATGTTTTCAGTTTGTTTGAATTGCTGTAATTGTTTTCAATGTTATTGTCTTAGCTTTTCAAATTGTTCAGATGATTTTATCACAGGCCACCCAGAGTTTTAAGATATTGATCAGGGTACAAATATGGTAGATAAATAAACAAACAAACAAACAAACTTTCTGTGTACAGGATTTGGGTGTCTGTATGGAGAGCAGCCATTCCTATGTGTCTGCATGTGCTGTGCAAAAGGCTAGAGGCCAGCCATCAGTTTCTCTTTTCAGTGAGACTGGAGTCCCACATCTCCTAGTGCTCTTCCAAGTCAGAGTAGACATCATAGCTGACATCCTGTTAGGCATAAGCTAGATTTACAACCTCATAACTGTTTTGTATTCACATTTATAATTGTGGTACTATTGCACAACTACAAATGCCCCTAAAACCAACCTTGAAAGCCAAGCAGCTGTGTTGAGCAAAAGAGTTCTGTAGTGCTGGTGAGTGTGGTACTAAAGGATGACATGTCCTGCCTCCTCCCACTACTAAGCCATGGTGCAAAAAAGAAGTTGCAAGCCCCCAGAGGTCTTCTTGTTCTCATCAACATATGCGGGGAGGAGTCTGGACTTGTCATACGTTGCGACCCCTCTGGCTAGCGCTACAGAATTCCTTCAGTTGGTGTGGCTGCTCAGCTTTTAAGGTGGATTTTAAGGGCTCAGATCAGGAGATGAAGCATCAGATCTTGACCTAAGTTTGAAAAATTTCTAATCAACCAGGTCACTTAAAAAAAAAAAAAATCTTCAGGTTGGTTTAAAAATGAGCATTAAAAATAAAAACAGCGCCAATGTTTTGAGCGTGACCAACAAACAAACAAAAAGGAGCAGTACTATTTGATAAAACTGAACACATATATCATCTCTCTCTCTCTCTGTGTATATGTATATATTCATATATATATGTATTCATGAGCATTTTATATCTATTTATCTATCTATATATATGGGGTGGTTGCATGTTATGCAACCAAAACATCTGGAAAATCTAAATTGGGAATGCAAAATTTTAATAGGAAAAACACTTAAACCAAGCATTTATGGATATTATGTTTTACTTGTTTGTTTTTAAATGATAAAAGATAAATGAAAGTGTGTTTCATAGCCAGTTTGGAAATAGATGTATCTCTTGTGCTCTGTTAGTTATTGTTTAAATTTGGTGTTTGCTGTGTACGTTTTTATGTGTGCAGGTGATGTGCCTGCATGTGAATCTCAGTTGTTACTGGGCCTCATAGACCAAGATATGCCTACTTCCATCTTTGGCCTCTCCTCCCACCACAACAGAAGACAGAAGGTGGCCCTTTCCGCACCTTACCTTTTTCTGGCACTGGGGTGTGGGGATCGCGCGAGCAGCCTCCAGTGAGAAGCTCTCGTGTCTGGGGTCCTTCAGCTCCACGCGAGCTGCCTGCTTGCGTGAGAGCCCCGCCTCTTCCTTCCATAGCATAGCCTGGGAGTTTCCCAGGCTGTGCTGGGGCAGGAAGCACGACTGGCGCGGCTCCGGAGGCTCCGCACGCCAGGTAAGTGTGTGGGGGCCCCGATCGCGCATCATTTTTGGCTTCTAGCTGAAAATGAAATGGTGCGCGATTGGTGCCTGCCAGCCCCTGGAGCATCGTGCAGTTGTGAGTGCGTCGTTCAGATAGCTCCTCACAATCGCGTGATGCTCCAGGCCCTCTTTTGCATGGAAAATGCTGTGCGAAAAGGGCCATGGTGATACTATATGGAGGAGGAATTTCGAAAAGTTCCTTTTGAGGCCACAGTTTCAAGAATCTTCTAGTCAGTATGTCTCATGATAATGTTGGCTGAAGGAAACCAGAAATAATAAATTGTCCAAAAAAGTAACATTTCCAATCTTTTAAATAGAACTTCCCAGCCAATGAATTCATTTTTCTCTAGATCCCCACCTGAGGGACTCATTTTAATCTGGATCCTCACACAGGCTCTGATTCATGACAAAAAGCCCTCAAAGTCCTTTCTTCCTAGCTCTTCCTCTAGTATATATTCCACTACCACCACCCCCGCAAAGCTTTATGAGCTTTTGACCTTATATGTCCAGATAAGCCCCAGCAGACACCAGTGTTGTTTTGGGGCTTTTCACGTAGATAGCTTTTCAGTAGAACAAGGCAATTCCTTCATCCTTAAAAAGAAATGGAAAGCTTGAAAGCAGAACAAAGACAACACATCATAAATGGGATGTCCTTCAGTCTTTGCTATTCCTTAGATCTTTGATACTGAAGCTTCAGTATTTTTTATGTTATATGCCGTAATTAAATTGCTTAAATACCCCAAAGGCACCAAATCTTGTCTGATCTTGGAATCAAAGCAGAGTCAGGCCTAGTTAGTTCTTGGAAGAAAGGCTGCCAGATACTGTAGGCTATATTCAGAGGAAGCCACCTCTGAGTATTCCTTGCTGAAGAAAGCCTTGTGAAATTCATGGGGTCTCTCAAAGTCAACAGTTGACTTGAAGACACGTTGTTGTAGTATGCCTTCAAGTCATTTCTGACTTGTGGTGACCCTAAGGCAAACCGATCGCAGGGTTTTCTAGGCTGAGAGTGTACAATCTACCCAAGGTCACCCCATGGACTTCCATGACTGAGCAGGGAATCAAACCCAGGGTTCAAACCACTACGCCACACTGGCTGTCACAGAAAGCACATACTTTACTTTTATTATATGCCCTTAATTATTTATATTTGTACCCTTTCTCCCAGTGCAGCACCCAAGGTGGATTAAAACAGGATACAGGTAAAAATCATTCATGGTGTTGAAGAATTAAAAAGGAATTAAATAAGGTATAATCTTAAAAGAGCACTGAAATTAGAAAACAGTTTACAAGTATTTAAAACAAAGCCCTTCCACAAATAGTTAATGGCCAAGCTCTTTCTAAAAAGAAGTTCTTGGCCTGCAGAGAGGGGAACCAGGCTAACCTCTAATGGAAAAGAGTTATATAAACAGGGAGCAGCAACTGAAAAGGCCCTGCTTCATGCCATCACTTGGAATGCCTGTGAAGGTTGTGGAACAAATAAAAGGGTTTCCCTGAAAGATCTCAAAACTTAGGCAAGCTCCCAGGCTTTATTAGTCACTTCCTTCTCTACCTGTTTTACATTTTAAAAAACTTTAAAATGTTTAATAGTCTTTTTCATCTCTTGTTGGATCCGGCTGTGTTGATTGGGTAGCCTCTGCTCAAACCCATTCAGCAGCTGTCATTGTCCTGGCAAATGCCTGTGTGTACATGCTTGTGTCTGAAGTGCATGTATGTATTTACATATATGTGCATTAGAGTCTGTAATTTATCTTCTAGAGACCCTAAAAAAGAGGCCCTGAAAAGAACTGTTGTTTGCCAACTCAGACAACAGAAATAGCATTTTAAAATGGGAAATCTTAGCATCTTCCCAAAAGAAAAAAACAAGCACAAGGATGAGAGAACAAAGACTACCCCAGTAAATAAATGAGACATATGCAGCAAATGGAAATGTACAGGTAGTATGTCCACACATTCTGTATCCATGATTATTTACTGTAAAGATCACTTTCTGGAATGATCCTTGTGGATGGCAGATATAGCCCATAGATGAGCAGAAGATCTGAGATGAGAGCTTGCTAGACATGCAGTCTAGAAGAATGAACTATGGTGTTGATATGTAAGGGTTTCCTCCTTCTTGATCTCTCTAGGACTTCAGTTGGGTACCTGTTCTTAAGACATCATCTTTCCCATTGCATTACTGAAGGCTGCCTGGCGTTCCAGAGGGTAGGAGCAGCGACTGAGAAGGCTCACTTGTGGGTCCTCACTAATATATTGCACATTCAGTACCTACCTTTTAACTTAACCAGAAGTATCCCACAATTAACAAATAGGGCCAGCTGACCCCTCCCTAAACTGCAAACCCCAGGATTCCATAGGATGTTGAAAATGGAATCATAGTGCTATATCAGTCTAGTGCAGAAATGGCCCAAGTGAGCCTGGGATGGTAGCAAGACCAAGGCCCTTTCTGCAATGCACCTTTTCGCGGAGCTGGAGTGCAGGGATCATGCGAGCAGCCTCTAATGAGAGGCTCTTGTGTCTCGGTTCCTTCAGCTCCACAGCGGCCACCTGCTCGTGCAAGAGCCCCGCCTCTTCCTTCCACAGTGCAGCCTGGGACTTTCCCAGGATGCGCTGGGGCAGGAAGCGGGAGCGCCACGGCTTCGGAGCTCTGCACACATGGCAAGTGCACGCAGGGCCCTGGAGCGATGCATGATTGCTCACCATTTTTGGCTCACAGCTGAAAATGAAAAAATGCATGGTTGGTGCCTGCCAGCCCCTGGAGCGTCATGCGATTGTGAGTGCATCGTGTGGACCGCTCCTCACATTTGAGCGATGCTCAAGGGGCCATTTTGCATGGCAAATGCTGTGTGAAAAGGGCCCAAGAGAAAGCCTTCCCCAGCAGATCTTAAAACTCTGGCAGGTTTGTATAGGGAGATAATAGTATTTCAAATACCTAAGCCTTATAGTGCTGTATAGATCATGAACAGCATTTTGAATTGTGTCCGGAAATGAACAGGTAGTCAGTGAAGCTGTTTTAACAAGGAAGTTAGATGCTCCCTTTAACTGGCCCCAATCAGTATTCTGGGTGTTACATTTTGCACCTGCTGCAGTTTCTGAGTAGTTTCCAAAGGAAGCCCCACATAGAGTGCATTGCAGTAATCCAACCAAGATGTAATCAAAGGATGTGTTACTGTAGCCAGATCTGACTTCTCAAGCAACAGGTGCATACACGTTTTAACTGAAAAAACTGTTTTAAGTTTTAGCTGTGAAAATGCACTCCTGGCCATTTCTGGAATTTGGGCATCCAGGCTCACAGTAGAGTCCAAGAGAAAACTCAAACTATAAGCCTGAGATTTCAGGAGGAGTGTAACACTATCCAGCACAGTCATAGGGCCTTTTCACATGCTTTTTTTTGGGGCGCGAGCACCCCTTGAGCATCATGTGAGTGCGAGCGTCGCTCTGTATGACGCACTCCCACTCACGCAATGCTCACGAGGCTGAAGCGGGACGAGCGCACATTTTTTATTTTTGGCTGTAAGCCAAAAATACTGCGTGCTCGCGCAATGCTCACGGCGCCCTTGTGCATTTACCTGCGTGCGGTGCTTCAGCGAGCCGGGGCGGTCGTGCTTCCTTCCCCTAGCGCAGCCTACAGCTCCCAGACTGTGCTGCGGAAGGAAGAGGCGTGGCGTGAGTGCGACGGTCACGCTACCAGGAAGTCGATGCAGGAGGCAAGAAGGGCTGTTGTGAGTGGCTCATGTGAGTAGCGCTCCCCACTTCCACAATGAGGTAAGGTGTGAAAAGGGCCATAATCTCTGTTCCCTGACCTGCCTTTCAACTGACCAGGAGCACCATTGTCTTGCTTGAATTAAGCTTCAATTTGTTTGCCCATATCCAGTCCATTACTAACAACTGACACTGGTTCAGTGCTGAGACAGTTTCCTTGGAATCAGGTGCAAAGGAGAGGTATAGTTGGATGTCATCAGCATATTGATGACACCAGCCCCCCAAACTCAGGGCCTTATTAAAAGCCTCTTCCCCAGCAGCAGTTAGTTCCCACAGGCATGTTGAAACAAAAAGGGAAAACATCTCTTTCTGCTGTTTGTCTGAGCTACTTTCAGAAATTAGGCTCCACAAGGTCACTGGCCTTGTTGTGAAGATCATCACTCAATGGCTCCATCCCCAAACCTTCGCATGCGGGTGAGAGATCTAAAGAGAGATCTAAAGAGATCTATGCATATTGGCATGATTGGGAATTGTGCTTATTAAGTACCAGGATTGTGCCTGTTAAGTGCCAGGTCCCAGAGCACAACCACAGACTACTTTTCAGTTGAAAACAGAGAGATTATGATGCTGCAGTGCAGTAGCTCTGTTTGATGGAACAGTTTTATTTTGTAAATAGAAAAGCACAGCCTCATGACTGGTAGTAGTGTTTCCTCCAGCTGTGTAGCAGATAACTGAAAGTTATCTCAGCAGTTGAAGGATGTGTAGTAATGGAGAAGTAGAAGTGTATTGTTTGAATTTCTTCACAACAATGGCATCACAAGAGCTTGCTGGACCAAAGGCCCATCTAGTCCAGCATTGTGGCTCGCCAGATGCCTGTGGGTAGCCAACAACTAGGAAATGAGTGCAATAGGACCCTCCTGATTATGTTCCCCTGCCTCTTATAACCAGAGCTAATTTATAGTTACCACAACTAGTAGCCGTTGAGATATATATATATATGTGTGTGTGTGTGTGTGTGTGTATATGTATATGTATATATGTATTATAATTCCTTCATACATTTCCTGGAGTCTGCTGTTACCTCCTTCTTCTGTTGCCAATTTAGCTATGTGATTCATGGGACACTTGAATTGGAATTAGAATGTAACACACACACACACACACACACTTCCCCCCCCCACACATAAGGAAAAGACTTAAGGTGTAACAATTTTTAAGCAGCAGCTGTAGAATATCAGACCCTTTTCACACACCACCCCAACCTGCAATGGCCACAGGATTGCCATGGGATTGTGACGACGGTTCTGCATGACATCGTCACAATCCTGTGGTGATCCCATGGCCATGCCTTCACAATTGCAGATTAAATCATTGATGGGTTTCTCACGTCAATGACATGCGATCGTGCAGTTCCCTTGCCTCCCTCCCACACTTACCTGTCATGCAGAACAGCAGGAATCACAATGGCTGCGTTTTCTCCCCCAGCACAGCCTGGGAAACTGCTGTGCTGTGCTGTGGAAGGGAGAGGCAGAGTAACTGTGCTTCCTCCCATCCAGCAAGCAGCTGATGCGAAGCATGACAGAAGCACTCCCCTCCCAGGAGAGGTTTTCTCTGGATCCCAACCCAATGGCTCAGAGGAGAGGTAAGTTGTGGGAAGAGCCTCAGAAAAGTGCTTGTAAGGGGCCCCAACCTCTGACTACCTAAAGCTATGGGCCAGTCTCCTGATCTTCTCAATGTCTCTGGTTGATTGTGCCCTTTCTCCACGTAGAGTTCTCATTCGCTATTTCAAATGCCATGTATCCAAGACTAAGCTATTTTTCCTTCCAAGCAGCCTTCTTATGAACCTTTTCCTCTTTCAGTTAACAAAATCATCCTCCACATTTGCTTATTTGGCAGGCTAACTTTCTCTTTATCCCCAGTTCTCTCTTGTTTGCGTTTCACATCTGATCTTTTCAGAAGACATATTGCTTCGTTCTCTACAACACTGCAAAAATCCACACATTTCTTTCTAACCCTTGGTGAAAATTCAACATCCTTCTTCATATGTCTTCACTATGAACTCCACTTTATTTCATTGAAGTTTTCACCCTCCTGGAAGAAATTACAAGAACTCTATGCATGTTGATGTTCTTTTTGCATTTTGGAATTTAGGAGATTGTGAAAAAATGTTGTTTTTGTGGAGAAACAGTATATTTTGTGCAAAGCCACTGTTGTCTGCACAGAAATGTTTTTTGTGGAATCATTTTTCATCAAGGAGTCCTGAAATACAAAAAAAAAAAAATGTTGCTGGTAACCATTGGGATGCAGGGAGACGCCTTTTCTTCTTGAGAACAATAACACTTGTGAATCTTCTTTACATACTTTGTCCTTTCCTGGCTTCCCATCTCCTCCCAGATCTAGGCCCTCTTCGCACAGCATTTGCCGTGTGAAAGGGCCTCTGGAGTGTCACGTGATTGCGAGGAGCCATCCACACAACGTCCTCATAGTTGCGCGATGCTGCCGGGGCCGACAGGCACCGATCGTGCACTGTTTCATTTTAGGCTTGTAGCTGAAAATGGTGGACAATTGCGCATCGCTCCAGGGCCTTGCGTGCACTTACTGTGCATGTGGAGCTGTGGTGCTCCCCAGCTTGCACTGCGGAAGGAAGAGGAGGAGCCCTTATGAGTTACTCACAGCCTTGCCTCTCCATGCTCCTCTCTTTTAGTTGTTGTTTCTTCTTCACATGAATGTGGAAAGTGGCCTTATACTAGATTGGACTGTTTGGCCATGCAGCCTGATTTTGTCTTCTCTTGAGTGGAAGTCTTGGGACTCAGACAGAGAGATTTCTCTCTTCAACCTGATGCTTTTAAAATGGCAAAAGTGCCAAGCATGGGCTGTGCTACTGGGCTGTAGTCCCACCCTTTTGTTCCCTCGCCTGGTTTCTGCTGCTCTGATGCTATTATCACCATGCAGCTCAAGCCCTCCTGCTCCTTTAAATGGGGGTGAGAACCTTTTGCATTTCTCCTACATGTTTGGACTTAATATTGGCCATGCTATGTGGGTGTTGAGCACTAAAATATACAGAGGGCCAAAAGTTCTCTACCCCTGCCCATTCTCTCTTCTGTCTTTTTGCATGAGCTGCCTCACTTAATATGTATGTGGTGGCCTCTAGCTCTTCCTTGAAGTCCCTTCTTCAAAACCAGTTTCTGTATGGCTTCTGGCTCATCCCTCTAGTCTTCATTTCCAAGTGTAACAAAGCATTGAGTGTTAGGTCAGCGCAATGGCATTTTCCCCACCCCGCTATTCTCTCTGTTTCTGTAAGGACTATTTGAGATTTTAAACTTATTGGGAGCGTACAGCCCTATGTAGGTCCTGAAAATAAACAAATAAATAGACAGACTGTACAAAGATACCTTTTGGTTCCAGACAAATAAATGCTTTCTCTTGGCCTTTTCTGGGAGGCTGGTCCTTTGCATCATGGGGATAGGGGTAAGGGATGGAAAGGGGCACTCTTGTAATTCCACCATAGGAGATGTGGTACATGAGAGACAATGTAAAAAGCCAGCCCGATGCTTGGAAATGCCAAATGCCAGAAATATCAGCAGTGTTAAGAATGTACATTGTCTCTGTACAAACCGTTAAGGAAATGATGAAAGACTGATCAAAGGCTTCTGATTCTCCTAAGCAGTGATGAAATAGAGAAACACAAAGTGCTAGAAATACCCAATTCGCTGGTTTTTAAATCAACAAATTCTCCTTACATCTAGGAAAAGGAATACAGTTACCTCATTTCTAATGACAGCAGACAGCTGCAGTGAAAAAATGAATGAACACCTGAAGGAGAATTCAGACAGTGGAATCCTATGCTTGTCTACTCAGCAGTAGGACCTTCTGAGTTCAGCTGGACTTACTTTCAGTCAAGCATTATGTTGTTGCAGCCTGTAGACATGAATACAATGGAATAGGGTAAAAAAAAAACACACATATGAAGTCACCCTATTTGTTCATTGTGGGATACTTCTGGTTAAGTTAATAGATAGGTACTGAATGTGATAGTTAGAGATAGATAGTATGTATGAAATGGATAAAGCAGCTGGGAACATCTTTGGCCAGTGTTATACAGATTCCATAGTAGCAGCAGCAGCAGTAATAATAACAACAATAATAATAATAATAACAACAACTCCCATGCCAGAATTTTTGAAGACAAAAATAGGAAATTTTAGGTTCCCGTACACATTTTAGGGATTCAGCACATATATTTTAGGTGTATAAAGTATGAATGAGACAAACATCTCTTTCCAAATGTGTGCATATATGTGTTTGTTTCTTTGTTCAGCTCATATCACACTGAATACTTCAAGGAGAGCCTCCAAGTAGCTAACAGTGAATTTAAAACAAACTATTATTCATTTTTTTTAAAAAAAACATTAAATATACAAAAACAACAAAATATCACATACTATAGTAAATACCAAAAACAGTACTAAACAATACAAATCTAAAAATGAAAAATACACTAAATACACTAATTCACACTAAATAATCAACAGTTTAGTCCAGTAAGTGTACTACAAGAATAAAACTAGGATAGCATGAATGACAATCACAAATCTGTGACAAGAACAGATTCCAGTAAGATATTATTGGACACATAGGCCCTTTTCGCACGGGCTTTCTGTCGCGCGACAGCCTCGTGAGCCTCGCAGGAGTGGGAGCGTCGCTCTGCACGACGCACTCCCACTTCCGCCGGGCTCACGGGGCTGAAGTGGCGCGATCGCAGGTTTTTTGATTTTCGCCTCAAAGCGAAAATCACCCGTGCTCGTGCAACGGTCCTAGCACCCGCGCGCACTTACCTCCTGTGCGGAGCGTCGGGGAGGCGGCCGGGTCGCACTTCCTTCCCTCCGCCCCTGCGGAAGGAAGGGGCGGGGCGGGGCGCTAGCGCGACGAACGCAACACCTCCTGCTTCGCGCGCGGGTGGGAGGGACGGATGCGAGAGCCTCCTGCTTCACCCGGGGGGGGAGGGCGGCTCGCGCGAGAAGCCTCCTCCGGTGCCGCTTCCCCGCTTGTTCCTTCGCCTGCGGAAGGAAGGAGGGGGAAGCGGCAGCCTCCCGGAGAAGGCTTCTTGCGCGAGCCGCCCTCCCCGCTCTCACGAGAAGCTTTAATGTGAAAAGGGCCATAGTCCTGTGGTTCTAACAAGTTGGCATGCAGTTTATGCCAGTGTAATCTCAGTGAAACCGGTGGTTTTAATGATAACTACTAGCAGATGAGTTTGTAATGTACTTAAATCAGTGAGGCTACTTTGGAAGTGCCCTCATTCCGATGAACTATTCACACCCTAAGGGTTGAGGAAAGTTTGCTGTAAAAGCTGGCTGAGCACAGGGTTCATTGGCTTATATTAAAGTCTTTACAAATTTCTCTAGAGCTGTCCCCTGAATCTTTCAAGTTGTTTTCCCTTTTTTGTAATGTAATCAGCTTTTCAAAGGTACAGCATTTGAATCTACAGAAGTGCACATTGTGTTTCAAAACAACTTTTTAAAAAAAGGCAGATAGCTTGTCTAAGCCATGGAGAAGACTGATGACCAAAATACTGTTTTGCATGCTGGCAAGTGCATCTATCATTAATGTTACAAAGATGGGAGGAAGCCAGTTGTGTACTAAAGGAAAATAATCTGTCACAACTTTGTTTTATTGCTAAGTATGCAAATGTGCTAAACTTCTGCAGCTTAATCTATTCCTGATTTTCTCTCTTTTTGCAAGAGCATCCCTGGTTCCACCAATCCTGATCATAAATAAATGTCCTGTCTCTGAGCAAAGTGAAAGAAGTGAAAGAAGGCATTTTAATGTTAATCTTTTATTACTAAGCTATAGCTGAAGATCATTTAAAAAAAGAGAGAGGGACCTTTTACCCTATTTGGTGGTCTTGTAACAGGTCTAAAAAGTTTTGGAAGTCTATTGAAAAGATGTTAAGGATTACATTTAAAATGGAGCCAGAAATGCGTCTTCTTGCTATTGTTAAAGGAAAATTTTGGAAGACTTATTTTCTATATGACTGCGGCAACTAGACTGTTATTTGCAAAAAAATGGAAATCAGAAGAGGTACCATCAGTGAATGAATGGTTGTTGAAGTGATTGGATATGGCAATTATGGACAAGTTAACAATTTTGTTAAGAGATGGTTCTATAGATAATTATTTAAAAACTTGAGATCCGATGATTAATTTTCTTAGAAACAATTATTCTGAAACATCAATAGTTGGCTTCTCTGATTAACACACACATGTAATGAGAAAATATGATAGAATTAGATAAGAATTATGAAAATGTTCAAGGATCTTTTATATCACTTAAGAAATAACCAAAGACACTCAGGGGGAAGTGTTTTTTGTTTGTTTTTGTATAAGTTTACTGACTTTGGTCCTTTTTTCCTTTCCTATCTTTGTCCTTCTAATTTTTATAAACTAAGTTTTATTATTGGTAACCTTTCTCAAATAAAAATAGCAAAAAAATAAAAAAAAAATAAAGAACCTCTTTTCTTTCATTGGGCTGAGACACTGTATTTAGCATTAATGGCAGTGATGTACAGATACAAAATGGAAGTACACCACTGGATACCAAAATACAGCACTGGATTTTCACCAAACTTCAGTGGAAAGAGACAATCCCCACTTGCCTTTAAAAATACATTTCTTGTCAGTTTGCAGCATTGAGAGCTTGAATGGCAAAATGTATAAAAAATGCAGATGTCTATAAAGATGTAGATGGTTTTTTTTTAGTGTTCACTTTCTGGGTGTCCACTTTACTGTAGTCTGTATAAAGAAATATAGTTGCTTCTTTTAAAGTGAGGGTACTGGAAGCTGGCATTTGTTCTAAAAATTGTGGCTGTTTTGTCTGAATCAGAAGGTAAGCAATGGATGGACTAGGAATGAAGACTCTTCAAGGGCTACTTGCTCACAAAAGTATTCTAAAGCCTTAAGTATACATATAGAAACCTTAAACATGCCACCTATTCAATCAAATTCACTGATGCTGGGGGATCATGGTCACTTAGTTTCAAATTATTAATTTTTTGAATGTGCTTTCAAGTTGTTTCCAACTTGTGGTGACTCTAAGGCAAGTCTGTTACAAGGTTTTGTGCGATGTGCCCAGGGTCACTCAGTGGGATTCTGTGGCTGAGCGGAGAACTGAACCCTGGTCTCTAGGATCATACTTCAGTGCTCAGGCCACTATACCATGCTGGATTGCCAAAATTTAGATATATATATCTAAATTTAGACTTTCAAATAAACCCAAAAACTCAATAGCCCACAGGTAAAAATACCATCCCATCTTCTTTACATATACTAGCATGTATAGCTTTGATTGTCAAATGTATAGATTGGAAGAGCGCTTCACAGTTGCAGTGTGAAGATTTATTCTGTTCATTGAACCTGGTATGCACCTTAAATGTTTGCTTTGAACTTTAACCAAGATCTTTGCTGAGGTTTCTTCTGATTTGCTTCCCTAATCTTCTTTCCAGTATTATTTAGATTTATCTGATATGCTTACGTATGAAGCATTTCATTACTAAAGTCTTGTGGTCACTGGGAGACAGTCTACAGACAGTTCTTCTTCTTCTTCTTCTTTAAAACAAGCCATTTTATCTGGTGCTTACTGCTGACATCTCTGGAAGAAACAGTTCTCCATATCAGGCTATAATGAAGATAAAGTAAAATTATTGTGCAATTCTGACTCAGATTACCCTCTGAAACTGTGTACTGTAGAGCTTAATGGGAGGGAGGCTTCTATTTTTTGGAGATTCTTTTTTCTGTAAGAATGTTCCAAATTCTGTAGATGGAAGGAAGTGTAAATGTGGAAGGGCAATGACCCCATGCATTTTTAACAGTCAGAAGAATCATTTGGTGAGGCTTTTGCTTGGCTGTGCCACTTCAAGCTCTAAGAGTGGGTGTGGGTAGGGGTGTTGTAGCTCTAAGTGCCTGCCTCCCAAAACAACAGAACCCCCTACCCAGTCCCTAAAATACTAGCATGTCAACGAGACTAGGATGACCTCTTCTCATTTTGTGTGCATGAGGTTCTCTTAGGGATGGGAGGCATGATTATTTAAACTTACCACACCAGGACTTTAGTATTTGATTCTACTGAGCTTTCAACTGTCCGTGTAGACATTGACAAAATAATGTGTTGTCATTTAAAGCTGTTTATTTTTAAATACAAGATTTACAAAAAGAGAATAAAATAGAAGAAATACAAGTTTATACTGTGAGGAAGTTCTTACATATATAGTCCTCCCTCCACATTTGCAGGTTTGACCTTTGTGAATTTGATTATTCGTGAGTGTGCATGCCTCCCCCCATACTCCTCTTCCCATTCCCATGCAGTTTGCCTCGGCACGGAGAATTCACGTCAAGGCAAAACGGAAGAAAATCATCTGTATAATTATATGTGTAAATATTTAAAGGTGGGGGGACCTACAGCTGTGTCCTTCCCAACCAATCTATTCTCAGTGTCCTCCCCAATGTTTCTTTTTCTCCTGCTCCATTAGGAATGACATCAAAGAAATGTCTTGCCACTGAGTTGAATGCATTTCACCATTCTATTGAAGGACAGGGTGCGTTCACACCTGTTTTCTGTTGCTTGGTATTTTCTTGGGTGGCACCACACAGGAGACTATTTTGTGGAATATTCTAATTAATTTCAGTAGAGTCAGTCCACACAATCAACAGTCGTGTGAAAGGTAGAGCAGGTATGGACAATTAAGGTCTAAGATTTTTTTGGACTCCAACTCCTGTAACCTCTTACTAGGCTGGCTAGTGTAGATGGAAATTGTCGGCCAAAAATGTCTGCACGACCACAGTGGGCCACCATGGTGTAGAGAAATCAAGGAATGTCCAGGATATATCTAAACCCAACCAAGCTAGAGATGGTTCTGATACAAAATACTTCTGGGAAAAGCATTTTTAAAGATGGGTTTAAATACTAACACAGATGAGAATTTTCATATTTATAACTACTACCATGAAAGCAATTTGATTACATTATGCAAATATGCTTCACAAAATGCATAACTAGACCACATGATACATTGACCAAGCAGACCAGCTCTTTTAAAGGGAGCCTATAAAGACTGTTTTTGGTTTAATCTGCATACCCTTCAACATTTCATAGATGAACGCTGTGACACATATGGCCAAGCAACATCAGAGTGCAGTCAAGACAATAAAACTTATTAATGAGGAAGAACGCACAATCTAGGAAAGGCGGCAGCACCTTGCTTTTCCCTGACCCTACTCAGAACTACAAGAGCCCCCCTCCGCTCTTCCTCCAATGAGCTAACTGAATGCAAAGTACTATAACACTTTGAACTGGCGTTGCAGCAATAGAATAAGTTGAGGACAAAGGGGGAAAGTGAGAGGAGGGAGCAAAACTGGAACATTTTAAAAACAGCTGAAAAAGTAAGATGACAGAGGATTTATTGTGACTAATCCTGCCAAATCCAGACAGTCAGAGAGTGTGAATCTGTTTCAGATCATTGGTGAATCATGGAATGTAAGTTTGGCTGCTACTCATTGCTTGCGTACCGGAATGGATATTCCTGTTGTTTTTGTCCTAAGTACTTAAGGCCTAAGTATTGTGAGAGTGCTGTCGTCTTCAAAGGAAGGAGCACAGGCAGACACAAATGAGAAAATGTGTGTTTGGAAGCACATGACATTTGAAAGGCCTTGCCTTGTGTACAGGCCCTTGACTACACCATTGCAATGTGTTCATAGGATGTAGCTGGCTGTACAGGAGAGCCAGGGATTGTGCCGACACTTGAAAGGCCTTTGTTGAAACTTGCAATGATTCTGCAATGCCACAGTAACAATTCATTCCTTTGTACTTTCTGACTGCCTAGTTTTGAATGTCTCTCTCTCAACTGTCGTGTGGTAATACAGGCTGCTTCTTTCTTTTGTGTACCTCTCCATTTGTAAGGTTATTTAAGCAGATTTTGAAACAACTCAAGTTCATTTCATTCCATGATATTGTTTTGGGCAAATGAATCTTCCTACCTTATAGAGACTCCAAGGCCCTTTTCGCATGCTTTTTTTTTTTTTTTGCGCGAGAGTCCCTTGAGCGTTGCGTGAATGCTCAAGGGACGCTTGAGCATTCGCACTGTACGACGCACTCCCACTCACGCGACGCTCATGAGGCTAAAGCGGAGTGCGTGCGCATTTTTTGATTTTCGGCTATAAGCTGGAAATACTCCACACTCGCGCAATGCTTGCGGCGCCCTCGCGCACTTACCTGTGTGCGGTGTGTTGGCAAGTCGGCCCAGTCATGCTTCCTTTCCCCAGCGCAGCCTACAACTCCCAGACTGTGCTGCGGAAGGAAGGGGCGGGGCGCTAGCGCGACGGTCGCGCTAACAGGAAGCCGATGCGGGAGGAAGAAGGGCTGTCTTGAGCTGCTTGTGTGAGTGGCTGCTCGCGCGAGCGCCGCTCCCCACTGCTGCGACAAGGTACGGTGCGAAAAGGGCCCAACTCTCTCCTAGGTATCCATGGGCTGACTTTAAAGAGAATAGCTTCTTTATAAGGGGAGCATAATGGAGAGCTGAATGTGTTGTTTAGAACTTTAGGTGGACACCTGAACTTTGTAACCTCCCTGCTTTTTGCATTTGAAATCTCCTAGCAAATTTTCCCGTAAACTCCAGAGCCAAATTGTGTTGGGGCAGCAACCTTAACATGCCTATATTCATTAGTTGTTGGTTTGCATGTATCTCCAAGAATTTAGGTTTATTTCATGTTATTTCCTGTTTGTTCATCTTTAACATCTTTCTTCCTTCAGTAGTTACTTGTTTGTTCATCCTCCATTTTGTACTCTGCAATTCTCTCTTTTCTCTCCGTGTTTGAAAAAATATTGTACAGAGCCTCTGCATTTTTAAGTAAACCCACTTTATACATTCCCCCCCAAAAAAACTTAACCTGCTTTATTGTTCTTTTGGATGTGGGTTGGTGTGGGACTAGTTGTTGGTCACCTTCTGCTTGTGAATACTAATTACTCTGCTTTTGAGGTACAGGATGCCCTCTCTATATGGGAGGGGTTCCGCTCCAAGAACCCCTGTGGAAAACAAAAACATGAAGTATTGCATCCTATTATAGTCAGTGGATGCACTATATGCATACCTGTATGCACTATATGCATACCCCAGCTGCACCCATTGACTATAATGGGATGTGGAGGTTGCCCATTGTACCCTGCTATCTTTCAAATTGTTTTTGTTCTGTCAACTCCAAAAATGATTTCTTTCTGTTCATATCCAACTAAGCTATGTGCAGTACCTTTTGCTCCTGGAATGATCTTGTCTCTTATACTTCAGCCTGGAGGAAAGTTAGAGAAATGTTGCTGAACATAATGGCCCTAGTCCTGATCAACTTTTTCTTCCTCTGTTGTTGTTGTTTAAAGTTTAAAAAACAAAAACACAAGTGTGCATTGCCAAACTGTGCATTCCATGTAGTGTGTAGTTAAGAGAATCCATTAAAGAGAATACTGTATAGTACCCTTGAAAGAGACAAGCTTCAGTTGTCACAGTTTCATAACAAAGTGGAGGCTGCGTGCTCATAGTGAACAGCTTGGAATGTGGATTCTTATGAGATTGTCATGGCAGCATCTGGGCAGAAGGGGAAGGTATTTAAGTTGGGGGAATTGCACATTTTGCTGAAGTCGCTCCACCAAAAAAAAGATCCTTCAGGGATGGAAGTGTCCAATCAGAGTGGAGAATGTTCATTGGGTACAGAGTTCTGATGGATTATTGGAGACATATGGAAAATCATGATGGAGGAGCCATAGAATTAGGCAATCTCTGGAGAGATTATGACTGAATGACTGAAATCCTGAACAAGAGTGCTTACATAGTTTGAATGTTTAATTTCTACAAAGAACCTTGCTGGGGTTGAAGCTTGCTTTTCACTGACATTGTTTTAACATAGAAGTCAGCCATTTCAGGGTTTAGGGCAGGGGGTAGTATTTGTTACTCAGTAGTTACAGAAAAACACTTTACATATTTGCAGAGGTATCCTTTTGCTAGCACTTGATCTGTTCATGGCACTTAAAGTCAGTTCTGGAACTAATACTTTCCATTTGAGTCTTTGCTGTGATTAAGTCCTTGATACAGACTTCCACCTTTTTTTGTTCTGGCCTGCCACTCTGGAATTGCTGTGCTTGCTGTATGAACTCCCCGAGGACATTCCTAGGAAAAAATACTTTGCATCTTCTTAGTACTTTTTGACTGCCATCTGAAGCAGCAAGTGCAGACCTGCAGGAAAGAGGCACACGTTGCTCTAAGTCCTGTTCCCTCATTGTGTTTCTTCCAGAATGAGTCTAGGCCCTTTTCTCATGCCAGTCCTGTTGTGAAATAGCCTCGGGAGCACTGCGGGATTGCGAGGACCATTCCTCATGATGTCCTTGCAATCGCATGACGCTTCCGAGGCCATTAGGTGGGGATCGTGCATTATATCATTTTCGGCTTGTTGCTGAAAATGATGCGTGATCATGCCCCCTCCCGTGCCCCACCCACACTTACCTTGTCTGTGGAGCCTCTGGACGTGTGGCCATTGCGCCTCCTCCCCCAGCACAGCCTGGGAAAGTACGTGGCTGCGCTGTGGAAAGAAGGGGCAGAGCCCTTCCGCCTCCTTCCGCCCAATGTGGAGCTGGTGTGGAGGGGAAGCAGAGGGGGTGCAAGTGCCTCTTGCAAGAAGCTTCTCGCATGATCCCCTCACAATGACATAGGAATGAGGTAAGGTGCAAAAAGAGCCTAAGTAACTGTACTGTCCATCATGACAAAGATCCATAGGTTGTGCTGACCACTTGTATTTTGCTCAGGCCATTTGAATGAAAGTGATTGAGGGTTTTTTCCCTACTTGTTCATGATGAAACCATTTGACCATGGTTCATATGCAGTGTTATCTGAGCTTGGAAATGGTTTTTTTTCTGGACTAAACCCTCTGAATCCCCTGGTGGTTGGGGGAGTTTTAGCCAACTCCCCCCCCCACAAACTTTCTGATTGATTTCTGTGCTTGGTGTAAGCTTCCAATCCTAGAGCCCCATCCAATCATCCAAGTGTAGTTGAGATGCAGAAAAAAAAAGTTGAGATCCAAGTATAGTTGAGACACAAAACTGCAAAAAATACAGTTCCACCAGCATTATTGCAGTCAGCTCCACCTTTGGGCAGTACATCTTTTTTGATACTGGAGTACCCCCTGCACATGGCTGATTTAGTGGCTAAGGTGAGGGGAGACACTTGGGAGTCATCTGGCTGGAGATGGACCCTCTGGAATCTTGTGTTAGTACCTGTTTTCCCCCACCCAGCTGTCCAACAACATATAAATGGTGCCTGGGTATCTCCCTGCTCCTTTGCCCACACATTAGCAGTGAGGTGTATCTTGGCACCTGAAGCTGCAGTTGCACTGGGGTGGCAGTATTGCACAAGGAATTAATGGAACCTCCTTTCACAACATCCATTCAAGTACATATGATGCATAACTGAGGGTTATGCTGGCATATTCACAAATGCCTGTTATATAATAGGTAAAGGCATTGAGAAGATAAAAGTGGAGTTGCCCATGGCCTGTTTTAGTAAAATCTTGAAGGAACGAAGAATAGCTGTGGATTATTAGGGTATTCCAGGTTGTCACTACTCATACTGTATTGTGAAAGTAGAACAGCTCAGAAACTGTGGTGCAAAAACATACTGAGTGTTGCTGTCTGATCAGAAGTAGTTGGCCAGAGGACGAGGACACTGATTTTTCTCCTCCACTGGCAGGAGTGTTCGGTGGCTTCATATATTAAGCATTAATTACAACAGCAAAGAGGAGAAGTAGCAAAGGCCTCACTTTGTCTGGCCTGCTGTTCTTGCTAAGCTTGTGGGTAATTTGATATGTGACTTTGATAAGGGTGCCAAGTTGAATATAGGGCAGGACTCTTGTAGTGTTAATAGTTAGCAAATATAACCCTTCAACGCAATGCACACCTGTATAGGAACATAGCTGGACCTTTCCACTCTCCTTTGGCAGTAAATGGCTATGTTTAGGGGGTGCAATAGCTAAAATGTAGGGTTGGGAGTAATGGTGAGAGGGAGATGTTGCTTAGCACCATCTGGCAGAACTATATGCTACATTTTCCTGTTTCCAAATCTGTTAACTGTTAAGAGGACCCCTGTCCTATGCTCAACTTGGCAGCTGTAGATTTTGAAGATCCACTTGAAAACATTTCTTAATGCCTTCCAAACTCTAAAGGAAAAATAGATTATTATTTGCAACCTATCAAACTATTTCACAGTAATATGCAGTTTTTGTCCTACTTTAAGCAGATGCCTTGTATACTGTCACGTCCAAATAACTACAGTTGGGCGCTAAAAACCATTGCACACTCAAAACCAAACAACACTAGATATAAAATATCATTGAATGCTAGTTGTCAAATATAGCTTACTAAATACCAGCTTTTCTTGTGAGTAACCACAGAACTATGGCCTAACTTCTAGGCCCTTTTCTCAGCGCCGGTGCTCGCGCGACAGAGGAGGGCGGCTCGCGCAAGAAGCCTTCTCCGGGAGAAGAGCTCTGAATAATCTAAAGCACTATATAAATGTTTATGGGACAGCCAATGTCTTTATGGGACTGCAGGCTAAGTCAATGCTGTATGCATCCTATATTGTATACATGCTTAACTAAGATTATTCTGTAATGAAGAGAGCCAACTTGATGTTACAGTTTGAGTATTGGACAAGGACTCTGGAAGACCAGGGTTCAAATCCCCAGTCTATCATCGAAACCCACAAGGTGACCCTGGGCAAGTCTCACTCTCTGAGCCTCAGAGGAAGGCAATGGCAAAATTCCTGTGGACAAGAAAACCTTGGGATAGGTTTGCCTCAAGGAAACAACTTGATGGCACACAACAATGCTGTATTCAACTCAGTGAGGCTTACTTCTGAGTAGGCATATAGAAGACTGTACTGTCTGCTACATTATATAGTACTGCAAGCTCGCATATTTCTATAAAGATGGAAAAAGCTGAGCTGCAGCCTTAAAATTGTTTCTAATACTTGATTAAATATACAAATAGGATCTGCAATAAAATGTTACAGTATATCCTCACCTCCTAAGGGGCAGCGCTATTCATTGAGGGCAGCTTTCAAAAAAGTGGAAGAAGAAAATTGTACTCTTTTTATTTTCATCCTGAAAGCCTCCACCTGCTTGCTATATATAGATGTCTTTCACCTGAATGTTTTATAGCCATATTGTTGGAGGAGGGTGGTTCTGAAAAGTGGCAAAATGAAAAGAAAAAAAAAAGGCCTTTTGTTATTTGTTCTCCTGAAACATACTTGAACAATGCAGGTTGCAGAAGTGGTTCAGAATATTTTTTGAATAATGGACATCTGCTAACCAGCACCCCAAATACTCATTATAAACTATTGAGACTTGTATTGTACAGGCTTCCCCACATATCTGACAAGTTAGGGACTAGCGCAGTGTCAGAAAATGGAATTGGTTGAGAAGTGGAACACATATACTGTACTATAGGGAGCGTGAAGGACTTACGGAGGTTAACTTGGGACTGACTGTGCTCTTGCTGCTTGCAAAGTTTCTCAGCTGGCTTAGCATCTTTTTTCCACTCTGTGCAAGCAGTGCGTGTGTGAGAGAGGTTCCAGGCGAGTCTATGTAGGCAAGAAGAACTCATAATTAATAGAACTTAATTTGGAAGCATCAAGAGTGAGTCTTCAGGTAACAAGATGTCAAAAGTGGGAGAAGGGAGACTTAAGTCTTGAACCCAGGGGTTTCAGTAAGAAGAGATATTCTGCCTACTGGCCTGTGTGAATAGAATAGTCAGTGACTGTCTGTTAGATCTGGATCATTTTAATCATTAGTCAGGCATGATACATGAACTAGACTTTTTCTTCTGGTCTGGTTCCTAGATTTTTAACAGCAACCTGACACACTGTGAAGTTTAGCAGATGATGTTTTTTCTGGTGTGGACTTAAGTGCTGTGGAAAACATCATTTGTGAAATTTCTGAGCAGAGGTTGCCATTAAGTGTACCACAGCAGGGCTGGTGAGAAGGTGACTCCTCTCCCAGCAACTACTTCTACCTGTTAAAAATAAGCCTTTTCTTTAAGTGTCATCTCATCTTGCAACTCGTGTGGCCAGACCTGTCCAACAGCTCTGTTGCTGAATGCAGTATTTTCCCCCCAGCTTCTGATAAAGGAAACCCCAATGGGAAGGGAGATATGTGGGGAAAAAGAACTGCTGTGTGTTGAACTGGAGCAAGAAAGAGTGAACCTTTTTATGTATGTAATGGAAACTTGGCACAAACTTCAGTAACTTTTTGCTGAAAGGGACTGAGCCATGAGCTGTACTACATACAATGGGCACCCTGCTGTTCTCTCCATGCGTACAGCCCTGCCAGATGTTACTGGCGCATGAACATGCACTCTCTGCTTAATCAGAGCAACATGCAAGTTTTCCAGGATGAACAGGCTCTGGCTGGAGGGCGAAAAAAGTCCCTTGGAGAGGTGCCATGTGTTTGTATTGAAGCTGCCAACCCAGAGTTTTCCTCACCACCATTTCCTTTAAAGTAACACAGAGAATGAGGACACTGTGCAAGTCACAAGCCTGTAACAGCTCATCATTGTGCATATATAGGGCTTCCTATCTCAGGCCTTGTTCCCTTCCCCACAAACCTTGAAAGTGTTCTTCTGGCAACTTAGAAGCATATATAAATATTAGCACAACTACCCAGCTTTGCATGGGTTGGAATGACTTTTTGATTCACTGAAGCGTTCAAACAAAGCTACCCAGGTTTCAGAGCTGCAGACTTTGGCCTAAATCCTTTTAGTCCTGAATACAGGAGACCCACAGCCTTTTTGCACGCCATTTCTAAAGCGAAAGGGCCCCTTGAGTGTCACGTAAATGGGAGGAGCAGTCCATACGACGCACTCCCATTTACACAATGCTCAAGAGGCTAAAGCGAACCACGCACGCACCTTTTCATTTTCAGCTTCAAGCCGAAAATGGTGCGCGGTTGTGCAATGCTCCCGGGGCCCACACGCACTTACCTGCCCTGCGGAGCCTCGGGAGCTGGCCCGGTTGCGCTTCCTGCCTCAACACTAGCCTGCAATTCCTAGGTCACGCTGCGGTAGGAAAGGGCAGGGTATTCATGTGGCGCTCGCGCGACCAGGAAACGCTGCAGAACTCAAGCAGCAAGGAAGCGGCAGTATTCCTGCTGAGGCTTTTCGCACAAGACGCCCCCCCAGCTGCACGAACAGGTAACGTGCGAAAAGGGCTCCAGATTTATCTTTGGCCATCCCTGCACTAGACTGTTAAAGTGCTATTATTCCACTTTCAACATCCTATGGAATCCTGAGGTTTGCAGTTTAGTTAGCCTTTGAATTTTCCATGTCTGGGCAAGGCCAAGTTCCATGTTGTCCTACATTGTACTTTCAACAGCCAGATGTCTCTGGAAGCCTTTTGATGCTCTTTGCTTTAGTAAGTTGCTGTAGCCATTTATTTTGTTTAAATTTTGTTTGCAATTCCAAGCTGAGTTGATACTGAGGAAAGCAAAATTCATGTGCTCCTATTGTACAAATAAGAAAGCATCATGTAGCTCAGTAGCCACTCATATTTCATACGTGGTCCTGTGTTCAACCCTTGACATGTCTGTTTAAAAGGATTCAAGACAGTTTGTAGAGAAGGAGTTTTGCTGAGACTTTAGAGCAGCAGTTCTCAACCTGGGGGTCGGGACCCCTTTGGGGGTCGAACGACCATTTCACAGGGGTCGCCGCTCCTCAATCCTGCCCCCCCTTTTAAAAAAGGTGGCCTCACAGCCAATGGGAGCAGTGCTTCTGAGACCCCTGCGCTGGGAGGAGGGGAGAGGAGACGTGCTGGGCGTTTCCCCATCTTTCCCTGCCTGGTGGGAAAGCACTGGAGGATCCTGAGGTGGAGCGGAGGTGCGGAGAGCGGGAGGAGAGAGCTGGAGCCTGAATGTTAAGGCGGAGGTGAGGAGACCGAGAGGAGAGAGCTGGAGCCGGAGTGTTAAGGCAGAGGTGAGGAGAGGAGACCCTGCGCTGGCAGGAGGGGAGAGGAGGCGTGCAGCTGGGTGCAGCCAGGCGCTGCTTGGACGCTTGCGCCCGCAACGTGCGCGCACACACACACACACACACACACACACAGGGCTTCCCATTCAAGGTTTATGGCGCTGCAGCAGGACGTCTGGGAGGTAAGACCCCGTCCCCTCACCCTCTTCACCTCACGCTCATTCATGCTGGCGAACAGAGTTGCTTGCCAGGGCGAGTGAGCAGCTGGACTCCGCTTGCTTCCCGAAGTGGCGGGGCTGCAGCAGCGACGATCGCTTGGTCGCCCATTCACTCTGGGCACACCGCTTCGTGGGAGTTGTCGGTGTGGCTGTCGCCTTTGATCCGGCAGGCAAAGGGGGAAACTTTCCTGCGGCGGATCTGCCATCCAACGGGGGAGATCGGTCCCTCCGAGACCGAGAACTCGGTCGGGAAAGGAGCAGGGGGTGTCAGCCAAGGGCTTCGGTTTGTGTAGCAAGAGCCCCCGAGGCTCCTTGGTTGTTTTTTGTGGTTTTTTTGATCTGAAAGCGCTGCTCTGATCCGTCCTGTGGACTTTGGCCATTTCCACATTCCAGTGTTATAGCACTATGATTCCACTTTCACCATCCTATGGAATCCTGGGGTTTGCAGTTCAAACTGCAAACCCCAGGATTCCATAGGATGGTGAAAGTGGAATAATAGTGCTATAACAGTCTAGTGCAGAAATAGCCAAGATGACTTTCTCCTCTTGCTTTTGTTGTGCATGGACCCTTGGTGCTTGCCACACGCACGTGTTGTGTTCTTCGACCTGACTGTCTTGCATTCCTCGCTTTTTGTATGTTCAGCGTCCGCACTCCCTTTAAGGGAGGGAGGGGGAGTGAAACAAAAGGCATCTGCTTATGCCGCTGCCATCTTTCCTCTCTCCCTGTCCTTTCCTCCCTGCGCCTCGTGTAAAATGTGGGCTGTTTTGGCATTGCCTTTGGGAGTGACTGGCTTTTTGAACTGTGGAAACCCAACATTCAGAACTAGAACTACTGCCTTAATTCTGGCATTGATGGACGCTTTCTGTGCTTAAAAAAAGGGGGGAGGGTTACCAGTTTTTAGGCATTAGAAGTCTATCCAGAGCAGTGATTTAGGGCAGTGTTTCCAATCTATTTGATGTTGGAAATAACTAACTAACTAAATAATAAATAAATAAATAATAACGAAAATGATTTTATGGTTGGGGATCACCACAACACGAGGAACTGTATTAAGGGGTCGTGGCATTAGGAAGGTTGAGAACCACTGCTTTAGAGAGTCTTTATTAGAATTTCACATTGATTTTCAGTCACATTTAGCTGTTATTCATCCTTCCTAACTACTGTGTTTCCCCGAAAATAAGACATACCCATAAAATAAGCTGTAGCAGGATTTCTAAGCATTTGCGCAATATAAGCCATACCCCGAAAATAAGACATAGTGATAGGCCTGGCTACCGGTAACAAAACCGCATAAAAGAGCCCTGATAAGAAATTGTAACAACTTCAATAAATTAACCATAGTTTTAATGGTCAGTTACTTGACACATTTTATATTCCACTTTTCCTTCCCCTGCTTGCCGCTCCCTCCTGCCCCATTTCCTCCCCGCCTGCCTCCTTCCCTCCTTCCTTTTCTCCTCACAGACACCAGCCGCCTCCCTCCCAACTGCTGCCCTGCCGCCCCGTCCTTCCCCTCAGAAGTCTCACCTCGGGGCTGATGTAGGAGACGAAGGAGGGCTTGGCTGGCTTGGCCCCCGCGCCACCCGCCGCACCGAGCATTTCTCTCTACACAACCACCTGGCGGCGCTGCCCTGGGTCCTGCCGGTGCTGGCGGGCGGCTGCCTCGGCAAGAACAAGGATGACGGCAGCGGCGGCAGCTCCTCCCAGGAGGACTCTGCGTTGCCCACCTCCTCCTCTTCCAACACCGCCTTGCTCCGTCTCACGTAGTTAATCCCTCCCATCGCAGCCGCCAGCCTACTCCTCACCTCGGATATGACACGCGACTCTCCATTCTGCCCTCCCCATCCCGCTATTTCTGCAGGGACGCCTACTCACAATCGATGCCCTCATTGGGCCAAAGGGTGGTCAATCAAAGCATCCATCCCATCCGGCAACCCCACTCTTTCCAGGGAGTGGACAGGAGTGGTTTGGTCTCTCATATTATTGGCCTGGAGGCAGAGGGCGGGAGCAGCTTGAGAGGCCAACCACAGCGTCGAGTCCCGAACTCAGATTGACAATTTTATTTTCCAGTCATAAAGCGGGCGGCTGACTGATTGGTTATCAATTTAAAAGTGAGCAGATCCCTGCTCCCAAGTTTCCTTTTCTCATAGAACTTTGGAAAAGTGCCAGTTTTTAATACTAGAACCGGCAATGATTCCGCTCCCTTATAACACGGATGTGAGCTGTGGAAGGCTTTCTGGTTTCCAGTCTGTTAATTTCACGCGAACTTAACAGTTAAAATAAAATAAATGCACGGCAAATTCCCTAAAGGCACCAAATCCAACTCGGGCTAGGGCTTTGGTAGGAAACCACCAACAAATACTGGCCGCTCCTGAGTGGATTCTGGTATGGAACTACAAAAAGTAGTCCACGTCAGTCCACTATAGGGTGCAGAAGACCTCCGTGAGAGGTCGCTCTGCACCATTACAGAAGCCGTTACTTTATAAAAATAAGACATCCCCTGAAAATAAGCCATACTGTGTCTTCTTGAGGAAAAATAAATATAAGACAGTGTCTTATTTTCGAGGAAACACGGTATATGCACCTATAGATTTTGGGCTTGACAATAGTTTTACCACTTCTCTCTTCCCATTGCCATCAGTTACTTTGATGTATCCTGCGGTGCAGTTTCTGTTGGGCTGAAATAAGAATTCTCAGTTTTTGTGTTCACCTCTTTATGCTTTTTACTGTGTCAACTATCCGCATCTCCAAGTCTATCAACCTGTCTAGGAGATACGCACAGACTCACCACACCATACTACCCTTTCAGAGTCTATGCAGTCTCCTTAGCGTGCAGTTTCCATCTGCTCTGTTTGTTCTATCCATATATGGCAGTGTTGCAGGATATATTTCTAAACATGCTGTTAAAAAGCAGTTGATGGTTTCAAGAAACCCCAGGTCAACAACATTTCGTTCATCAAACTGACAAATCCTTCAGCAGTCTTCTTTGCCTGCAATGCAAATGATTTAGTGGAGAAGGGGCATTTGTTCAGTATACATCCTGCCTTGGATGTAGGATGATCCAGATTCAGTCTCTACTAGTCAATATTCAGCTCTTTCCCATCCTTCAAGCTGTGGCTGACAGCATTCCCTGGTCTGATTCTACATACCTGTTCTTGTAATAGTTCAGTGAGAACCAGAAGTTTGACCTTGAATGCAGTTGGTATCCTGACCACCTATCACCTCTGTTTACAACCAATATGTCCAGCATTATTCACAACAAACTTACATGGGAATCCACAACACTGGAGGAAAGTATCCCCTAAATTTTGCAGTTGAAGGTTGAGACATCAGGACAAGGAGATTTAATATCTCTGTGGAAAGGCCACAAGTGGGAAGCTTTGACCTAATATCATAGGCATATATTGACTTTTTGTCCGTTCTTCCTCTACTGTGTCCCTTTTTTGGCTGACTCCATTCTTAAACTATGTGGCTACGCTTACTGTAGAAGAACTCAAAATTTTAGTAGAACCCATTGTCTGCTTCAGTCTGTGAACGTGATGCAGTGCTTTACTGTTTCCTTTTACCCTGTGTATAATATTTGTTTGGTTCTTTTTCTTTCTAGTTTATGATATCCTGAATTCTGCTTTGGAAACCAGTGACAAGTGGATTGGACGAAGGCTACTGCAGGAAGCTGAGGAGAATGTCACAGATAACCCTGAAGAGACAGGGCATCTTTATTTCAAAAACTGCACTGAACCAGGTAAGTTTGTGTTCTACCTTATTTAGTTAGAGATGTGTTTACCCAGTTATTGTGCACGTGTGTGAAATGTGAATGTTGATCAGTCTTTGAACTCAAGATGGTGAGGCTGGTAGAGTTTCAGGTTTTCCTATTGTATGTAATGGAGCTGAATATCTCAAAGGTTTTGACAATTCTTTTTTGTTGCAAATATGTTATTTCACATGTGACTTTTTATTACGTGAAAGTTAGGTGAATGCTCCAAAGTTAAGAAGCAGTATAAGTATGTTTTGTGAGGAGGGTTTGACTGGAAAACAAGAATGGGACTAGACTACAAACTTATTTCTATTTTTTAAAAATAGAGATGTTTCTTTTTTTAACTTTAATTAAAACTAAAGCCGCTCTAACTGTTGCACAGTTTTCAAAAATCATTCTTGTGCATAAAACATGATGGCAGAATTCTTTCCCCTACCCTCATATGCACAGTCATGAATCATGTTTGCTGAGCCTGAAGTTACATTGTGACAATTAAACCAAAGGTCAGGACTTAAATCAATGTTTTTTTTCTAGAGAGAAAAATAGAAATCCCTCACAGCCAGGGAAGAAGCAAAGGCTTTTCTGGTCTCAGAATTATAAAGGTCAAAGGCTCAAAGGAGAGCTTGTTAAACACAGTTCATATTTTGGTGTTGTGCATCTAATTTCTTCTTTAATACTTAATAACATTGCTGAGGCAGTTGAGTGATCACTCCTTATTTTCAGCAGCCCAGAACTGAACTGTTTTTCACTTTCTTACGAGCTTTCCAGAAACATATTCTTTCTGACAGATTTATTATGCAAAGATCTGCAGACATCTTTTCTTCTTTCTGAATCTTTGGTTTCCTTGAGTATAGTTTTCATGAAAAAAAAAAAATAAAACTAAGGAAATTGCTTCTGTGGTGATCATAATTTAAACTGTTTGTTTGTTTATTCTATTTGTTTATGTAAAACACTTATGTCAAGGCTGAACAACTCTGGATGTTGTTAGCCAAGCAGCTGAAAAATATTTAGAGCAGTGGATCTCAGCATTTTGTCCTCTAGATGTTTTGGACTTCAGCTCTCAGAATCCATCACTATTGGCCATTCTGGTGGAGGCTACTGGAAGCTGAAGTAGAAAACAGTGGCCCTTTTCGCATGCAGTTTCTGTTGTGAGAGGGCCCCTTGAGCATCACGTAAATGGGAGCGGTGGTCCGTACGACGCACTCCCATTTACACGATGCTCAAGAGCCGGACGCAGAGCAGACGCGCACCTTTTATTCTCCGCTTTAAGCCGAAAATGGTGTGCAGTCGCGCAATGCTCCCGGGGCCCACGCGCACTTACCTGCTGTGCGGTGCGTCAGGCGAGCCGGGCTGGTTGCGCTTCCTCCCCCAGCATAGCCTACAGCTCCCAGGCTGCACTGTGGAAGGAAGGGGCGGGGTATTTGCGTGAAGGCTGTGCGACCAGCAACCCAGCTGCGGGAGAACGGAGGAGCGATGCGGGTGCCTCGCGCAAGGGGCTGCTTGCGCGAATGCCACCCCCACCTCTGCGAGCAGGTAACAGAAAGGGTGAGTATCAGAGGTTGAGAACTCCTGGTCAATAGGAGACAGTTGCCTAACCCATGCTTTATACCCAGTCTTCCCTTAACAAACCAAAGGCAGTTCTCTAATGGAAGCCTTCAGTGAACTGATTGAGGCTTCTGTAGAGCATTGGATGCTTCCCCATCATTCTCTGGATTGCCATGTTCTATATGGTTCTATATGGTTCCTATGTCTTTTATAGATCCAACTTTTGCCATTACTATGAGGATTGGGCCCTTTCTCTGGAAATCAACACTTTTTCTTCACACACTCTTTATCAAGAGTCCAAATTATGTCACTGAGAAATCACTGAATTCCAGGATTTTTAATTGCCACCCTGTGGTGTTCTGGGTCTCTGCAATTTGATTAATGATGGTATTTTCCTTTCATTGTTCTTGTGTTGAAATATGATACAATTCCAACACAACCCTGTCCAACTTGGACTGACAAAATGCACCTGCAGTTTCAAGGGGCAAAAATCCTACAGCTTTAGACCATCTGCTCCATCCCAGGCTTGATGTAGGAAATCCAGCATTCCCAAGAGAGGGCTGTCCAGTATTGGAGGACTTCCGGTGAGAGAGAACTCAACTACTGACCCATTCTAGTAATTTGTTACATTGTGAAATTGCTCTTAACTTCAGCAAGTTTCTTTTGATGTTCAACTGAAGTTTACCCAATTGTGATTTAAATCCACTGATCCTGTCCTGTGACATAGCAGTGCCCTTTCAGTATTTTCTTCTCCAGGCTGAAGATAGCCTGGTCCTTCAGTCTTTCTTTGTAAGACTTGTTTTCCATATGTTTAGACATTTTTTTTTTGCACTTCTCTCAATTTGTCTATGTCTTTACGTTAATGTGGAATCCAGGATGGGCATAGTGCTCCAGAAGATATTTTACTAGTGTGAAATAAAATAGAACAGTTGCTTTCCATTGCCCAGAAACTGTGGGTGAAATTTGAAGTTCTGTTAGTGAACTTTTCTCCTTTCCTCCCCATTGTAGTCCTACATCTCTCTACTTCCTCCAGAGCAGATTTTGAGGGGGGCTTTGTGCGGATGTTGAAACTGTTTCATCAACAAGACAGATAACCACTCATGGGTTCATGGACCTAAAAATGTATCTTTTTTTTTTCCAGTTCCCTCTCACTGCTGATGTAGTTGAGCTTGTCCTCTACTGCAATTCAAGGAACTTTTTAATATGTACTACTTCTTTTTGTTGTTGTTTTGTGCCTTCAGGTTGTTTCTGACTTAGAGCAACCCTAAGGTAAATTTGTTGTGGGGTTTTAGGAGGATGAGGATGTGTGATGCATCCAAGGTCACCGATTGGGTTTCCATGGCCTAATGCGGGAATCGAACCCTCGTCTCTAGGGTCGTAATCCCGCACACAAACCACTACACTACCCTGGCTCTCAATACATGCTACTACCTCTGTGCTTTTAGGCCCTTTTCGCACGGGCTTTCTGTCGCGCGACAGCCCCGTGAGCCTCGCGGGAGTGGGAGCGTCGCTCTGCACGACGCACTCCCACTTCCGCCGGGCTCACGGGGCTGAAGTGGCGTGATCGCGGGTTTTTTGATTTTTACCTCAAAGCGAAAATCACTCACGCAATGCTCCTAGCGCCCGCGCGCACTTACCTCCTGTGCGGAGCGTCGGGGAGGCGGCTGGGTCGCGCTTCCTTTCCTCCGCCCCTGCGGAAGGAAGGGGTGGGGCGGGGCGCTAGCGCGACGGATGCGACACCTCCTGCTTCGCGCGCACGCAGGGGGGGGATGGACGTGACAGGCTCCTGATTCACCCGGGGGGGCGGTTCGCGCGTCGCTGCCGCTTCCCCCTCGTTCCTTCGCCTGCGGAAGGAAGGAGGGGGAAGCGGCAGCCTCCCGGAGAAGGCTTCTTGCGCGAGCCGCCCTCCCCCCTTGCGCGAGAAGCCTTAATGCGAAAAGGGCCTTAGTCTAGCATCCTGTCTTCTCACTGAGCCTGTTGCATTGCTTCTTGTTGAGTGTGGCTAAGAAATTGCTGGTGAATAACTTATTGATTGTGTTTTAAATAGCCTCTCTTTAGTACTCATTATTTCCATAAATGATTTCTCTCACTATATTACCTTATAGAATCACAGAATCTTCGAGTTGAAAGGGATCACAAGGGCCATCTAGTCCAACTCTCTGCCACGCAGGAATATACAAATACAAGTAATTATAATTACAGAAATTATAATTTTCTTGAGGGAATCAGTGCTGTTTTGCAGCATAAAATGAAAAGAAAAATAATATCGGATCAGTGATTAAGGCTTTGCTCCCAATAATAGGAACTGATGTTAAGGGGCAATTAGGAGAGGCTATTCAAGGAGCAATTAACTAGCTAATAAGCATTAGCTGTCCCCCAGGCATGCTGAATAAGAGCCTGAACTGGAAAGCAGGAAGATTTTGATTGATGTTGGAGGGGGTCTTAGCGGGGCAAGGCTGATTTCTGCTTAAACATAACAGGAGGCTCTTGGTCATGGGGAAATTCATTAGTCGATAATGCAGTACTCTATGAAATGCTGCATGGAACCTCTGTATTCTTTCTGTTTCCAGCTAATTGCAGAAAAGCAATTTCAGCCCAGTTTGTTTGTTTTTTAAAGATCATCCTCTGATTTGGACACATTCAAGAATGGGAAAAGATGCTCCCCCTATGAATTACCACTTATGCAGTTAGAAAAGACATATGAGATCTGACAGCATTGTCACCATTATATACTGTGAGTGCTTCTAAAATCCTCAGTCAGAGTGCTGCACCTTGGTATGTTTAAATATTTAGGTATCACAAGACAAAGCTAGAAAATCATCAGATCAGATAGCTGAAATATTGGTATATGCTTATAATATAAAAGATTTCAGTGTAGATTTTTAAAACCCCACAATAATTTCTAAATATTTGCAGAACTATTTAACTGACAGCATGGTTTTGCCAACAGTACAGTTCATTACAAGACACTGGGAAGTTTTGTTTGCCAACTTGTTCCTTTAATTTACAATAGCTTCCCTGGCAGTTATCTTTGTATAAGCAGGATGGTTTGTTTCAAAGGAGTGAAGTTTCTGATCAGTATCTGAATTTTCCTTGCTCCCTCATCAAATTTTGGTATTTAATTTTATGGAAGAGACTTTCTGAAAAGCACATTCCTTTTTATTGGAGCAAATTTTGTTGGTGTACGAATATGCAAGATTTTGAGTTACTCAAAGCTTTCTATCAGAAAGAGTTTATACGCTTTCGTAATTAAAAAGAAATGTTTGTATGCTTCTATATTACTCCATCCATGGTATACTATGACAACACTATAGCCATTTCCACACTACATTGTTATAGTGCTGTTATTCCACATTCAACATCCTAGGGAATCCTGTGGTTTAAAGTTTAGGGAGGGGCATTTAAAATTCTCAGCCAGAGAGGTCTTTGGCCTCAGTCCACTACAAACCCCAGAATTCCACCGGATGTTGAAAGTAGAATAATACCACTGTAACAGTGCAGTGCGAAAATGGCCTATGATCGCAAATGCATGCAAGCATGCATCTGGGGATGCATACTGGGCCAATATAAAAATACATACTTGAACGATGAGCAGAGGAATGGCACATGCATACAGACTGTCCATGCTGTGCTAGATGCAGTGAGGGATTGTCTCAGAAATACAGAATGCCACTTTGTTATAGTACCAATAGTTAAGGTAAGTGATTGTGAATTATTACCTTCCTCACTAGTAAATTCACTGCCTGTTCCCTTATGATTTTTAATAGCAGTGACAGAGCAAGAGAAGAAGGAACTCAGCCATACTAGGAGCAGCAAGAGTGTGTAGTAATAGTGTAGAGACATACCGTGTGGTAACCTATGGTGTGGTGACCTATGAGCAGCAGGGGGACAAGAAAATTCGGTTCCTCAATATTCATATTTGCTTGAGGGTTTATGGAGGGAAATGACTGTCCCAAATTCTACAGGCTTCTCATTAGGAATTAATGATGGGATAATCAGCCAAGCTTCAAAGCCAAGGAGATATTGTTTGTCTAGAAAAGCTGGTGCTGCCCTTCATAGGTTTTGGACTATAGCTTCCATCATCCCCAGCAATATGGCTGGAGGTCAGGAATTCTGAGAGTTGTATCCTGAAATATTTGAAGGATAGCAGAATGTGGGAGGCTAACCCCTAAAGGAATGGCTTTAAGAACCAGAATGAGGGGCCAGTGGCAAACTAAGCCATGTTGAGGAATCCTGGAGCCCCAAATGGTATGGCATTCAGCCACAAGAATATAACTTAAGGTGAAAGTCAGTGAATAAGTATCACACCTGAAAACCAGAATAACCTGAAGAAAGAAGAAAATACAGGAAACTGGCAAGGGTTGGGAAAGAGGAGGCAAGAGAGGGAAGAATCTAACCAGCTGGCCAGATGTATCATCCAAACCATCTAAAGCAGTGATGTGGAACCACAGTGGTATGTGTGTTTGCCCCTTCACTCTTGTGTCAACTGTCAGGAGAGGTGGAGCTGAGGAGGTGTGGGCATCACCATGTCTCTGCCAAAGCACAAAGTAGGACTTCTGCAGTTGGCAGTTTGTCTGTGAAGCCAGCTTCAGTCCTCATGAAATGGGAGCACTGCACTGGGTTTTGTGCTGGCAGAAACCTCCTGGCTTCTGACCTTGAGAATCAACTAACTTCTGCAAATGCCCACTGCCCACTGGGCATGTGGTTAGATGTATTCCTCTCCTTCGTATCCATGCTTCTCCTGGCCTTTTCCTCTTTTTACGTCCACTGAGAGATGAGTAGCACTTTGGGGAATCTGTGGTATTATCTCTAGTCACTGATCAAAGATAAATAGAGACACTTTCTTCTGCTTCTCTCCATGGAGTTGGGGTATAGTGAAAATCCTTAGGAATGAAGGGCTTGCCTAGAAGCCTTGTAAGAACTTGTAAGGTCCATGGACTGAATATTTGCCTTGCTCTGAGTTGTAATGCACACAATTATGTCCATTAAAACAATGTTTAAAGTATCTTTTTTTTTGTGGGCTGAATGGTGCTAGAATAAAAGGGCCACAAGCATTCTTGAGGCATTAGACTTTTTATGTTTGATTGTAGTGTATCTCAGGTCTTAAGATACGCAAAGGTGAGTAGGGTGGATGTTGTTGTTTTTTAATTGTCATGGTTGCTAATGACTGCTTTTGATTTGTTTCCCAGAGGTGTGGTAGTAGAATGGAGGATATTTACTTGCCAAAACTTTTGATTGGCCAATTTAGGTTACCTCTTAGATGACCTGATTATTAGAAATGTGTCTCTACGTGTCTGGAGTTTGTGTGGTTTGCATATTTGCATGAGATGAAATTCTGTTAATTCGCTGATAGTAAATGACACTGTAATTCACTGTTGTGAATTTTGATTGCATTAGGTGATGGCAGCTTTCATAGTACTGCCTAATATTCTCAGCCTGCACACCTTTTATTCACTATACAGGCTTCTGGAACAGACATGTGAAACAGAGCGCTGAGGCGATGGCAACACATAACATGCATAAATGAGCATAACTGATCTTCTCAAGAATATTACATTTTATATGCTTCCTCTCATTGCCATCTGTAGGCGTTTTTACATCATGAGGGTTTTCTATGAATTTTCAATTAAACCTTAAGATATAAAATCACTTAAATTGGCTTCCCCAAGCTAGTGCACTCCGGACATTTGGAATGGCAGCTCTTAGCATTGCTTTCCAGTGGCCTCCTAGAGAGACTGATGGGAGTTCTTGTTCTCAAGTGAAGTCTGCTTCTTTCCCTCTTCATAGAGGTTCCTCACATTGTTCACGTGAATCCAGGCATGCTGGCAGACATGCAGTTTCCTTCTCAGCCAACACCCACAATGTGTGAAGTGATCTGATGCAGTCCTTTCTGGGAAGGGGAATATTGCCTGGTGCCCTAGGTGTAACCAGTTTTCCAACCTGGGAATTAAGGAGCTTGGGAAGGTAATGACCTTGTTTCAGGGTTTTTTTTCATCCTTTCCTTGTTATAATGTTAGTGTTGACTTTGCCTTGGTTGTTTCATGGAATGACTAACTCAGATGGAAGTTAACATGGGTGAGGCAGGAATATGGGGAGGTAAACTATTTAGTTCTGTATCTGTAGAGATATAAGGAAGCACGATAAAGCTAATAAACCACAATGCTTCACAACAAGCTGGGAAGAATATTAACAATTAAGGCTGTATTTGCATATGTGGTAGGAATGCCTACATGTGGCACCTTTCTGAAAGGAAGTGTTTTCAGAAATCAAGGGTGTTGATGATCAACAGATAAGAATAGTATCTCTTGGAGAATTAGGCACATTTTTGCTAATGGTAATTAGACCAGGGCCCTTTTCGCACGGGCCTTTTCTCGCGCGACAGCCCCGTGAGCCTCGTGGGAGTGGGAGCGTCGCTCCGCACGACGCACTCCCACTTCCGCCGGGCTCACGGGGCTGAAGCGGCGCGTGCGCGGGTTTTTTGATTTTCGCTTCCAAGTGAAAATCACCCGCGCTCGCGCAATGCTCCCGGCGCCTGCGCGCACTTACCTTTCATGTGGAGCGTCCGGGAGCCGACCGGGTCGCGCTTCCTTCCCTCCGCCCCTGTGGAAGGAAGGGACGGGGAGGGGCGCTCGCGCGACATGTCCTGCTTCGTGCGCGCGCGCGGGGGCGGACAGGAAGAGTGCCTTTCTCTCTCTCGCGCGCGGGGGGGGTGGACGGGAGGAGCGCCTTTCTCTCTCTCGCGCGCGGGGGGGATGGAGGGGACAGGCTCCTTTCTCGCGCGCGCGGGGGGATGGACGGATGCGCGAGCCGCCGCCGCCTCCGGGAGGCTGCCGCTTCGCCGCTCCTTCCTTCGCCTGTGGAAGGAAGGAGGGGGAAGCGGCAGCCTCCCGGAGAAGGCTTCATGCGCGAGCCGCCCTCCCCCGCTCGCGCGAGAAGACTAATGCGAAAAGGGCCCAGGTTTGTCCATCAAGAAGTACTATGACTAAATATGGGGAACAGCTCTTGCTGGGAAGCTAACCAACTTCATACAATCACTGGAGGATTAGAAATAAAGCAGATTCATTTGAGAATGCATAGTTCAACTTAATCTTCTTCCTGAAGTTGACTTGCTCTATCTGTGTCCTTGTGAGATATAAATCAAGTCAATTAGAAAACTGACAGAAACTTGTAAATGCTCTTCTTGCTTTTCTTCTTTATTTATTTTTCTTATCTATTTGTCCTGTGCTTGTTACTTTGAAATACATTTAATTTTTTTAAAAAAATTTTTGGAAAAAGTGACTGGAGTGGACGTGATATGGCATTCTTGTCACAAAACACCTCCATGCACATCCTTCTGGGGATTGGGAGGAGGGAGCTCAACAGCGACAAGAGAGCCAGATCAGTCTCTTCCTTCTGCCAGAAGAGACCCCAGTGTTTCTGAGAAGGACGGGGGATCCAGATTTCTGGCAGTGGGTGAATCTGTGGCCTCTGCTCTGTGAAAGGGAGGGAGGCAGAGTGCCTGGAGTGTAGAAGCTGAACCAGGATAATGCCATGAAAGGTGGTGAGAGCTTTTCAAGGGTGCTGTTTCTTTCCCAAGGTTTTCCTTTCCCCATCTCCTCTTCTTCCCCCCGCCCTACTTTTCTGGTTCCCTGGAAGTGATAGGATGGTATAGTTGCTTGCATCACCTGGAACTACATTCTTTCTAGAGGTACTTTCTAGAAGTACTTCTTTCTAGAAGTACTTTTTGCTTGTGCCTGCTGTCTCTTAGTGGCAGACTTTAGAGAGACTGCTTTGGGGAGAAGAGTATGTCTTTTCAGTGGTAGAATGCCCATGTTGCTATGTCATTATAATGTTGTAGATTTTCTGTCTAATATGGAGATTCAGTGGAGCATAGTGGCTAACAGTATGAGTAATAAATCAGGAAGCCTTTAGTCTAAATCTTTCTTTTGCCATAATCTTATTCATAAGATAGCTTTAGGCAAGGCATTCTCTTTCAGTCTTTGCTCACCATCTAGAATATGAATATTAATTTTATGAGGATAATAATACTGAGGACAATAATATTGACCTGATATTATGAGATTGTTGTTTACCAAGTGCTCTTGCTTAATTGAATTGACATTGTTTTAAATGTAGTCTGTCTTGTTTGTAAACAGCTCTTGGTATTTTTAAAAAATATTTTTATTAAGTCTCATAAATTATAATCCAGGAAAAAAATAAGCTATGATCAAAGTTTTAACATCACAATACAATTTAGATCCAATGCATCAAAAATAGCACTAAATATACATCCTATGTCCTTAACTTAATCCTCTGTTGACTCTTTTCTCCAGAAGTTTTGGGAGCTTCCTGATTTCTTAATCAGCTTCTGCGTAATATTTAAATCTTAATATAAGTTATTTCTCTACTTTCAACCTTGGTGATGTTCTTATTTTTAACCTATAAATAGCTACCGGTATATTAATACATATTGCCTAATGATTCTAACATTTGTACATAAGAGTTTAATACATCAGAATTATCTAGATGCTAATCAAGAGTTTCTTATAATATTGGTTTTCAGTAAAGATCGAGGCAAAATTCAATCATTTCAACATATCCAATAAAGTTAACAGTTTAATACTCCTACCGTAGCTAATTCTCTCCACTGTTTCTCCCACAAAGGTACTGGTATCCTCCATACTTCTTGATATTGTTTATTTTTTTCATTTGACAGTGTCATTGTCAATTTATCTAATTCAGCCATTTCATATAGCTTCAGCAACCAATACTCTATATTTGGCATATTAGTAGCTTTCCAGTATTGAGCTACTGTTAAACTGGCTGCTGTGTAAACAGCTCCTGGTATTTTGATGTGGTCATCATTTTGGGCACTGGGATTTTTAGACGAATAACGAAATTTGTCCACAGTTTGCATGTGTGCATACAACATGTGTGATTAAATGGGCTGCATTTGAAGGGCCTTGGTCAAGCGCTTGCACTTAAAGTTTAAGTTGTGTTGTGCCTTTGAATCTTGACCAGTAAACCTGCTTGCCAGAATGGTCTTAGCAGAAAAAACTGTTCCAAACAAAGGCTAAGGCCACAGGGATGTGGTCATGCAATCATTTATAATCTTATGGGACAAAATCAAAACACTTGTTTCTTCACCATGATTGTGGCTCTTGTTCTCTGAAGGCAGAGGAAAGAGGTCAGAAGTGGATCTGCTGATGCATTTCTATGAAAGAGAGAGTAGGCAATTTTTAAGGACACAGTAGAGATGAGTAGGTGGTAGTAGTGTAGGAAGGCTTAGCCCCTAGTTCTGCCAGTCCTTTCCCCTTGAAACCACTTCTTACAAGGCTTTACGAATGCTTAGCTTCCAGACTCAGAGCTTCATCAACCGATTGAAAAATTGAACCAACCGATTGAAAAATACAGGTGGAGACAGAGACTATGTTAGTGATAGCTATTAACTTTAATTTTTTTTTTTTTGGTAACTTATCAGCATGTCAATTGTTTTACAAGTAAAAAAAATGTTTTAAGCCTTAAAAATAGAAATCTAATCCAAAATGACCAACTCCCTGCCTGACTTCTTAAAAAACAACTCTTTCAAATTTACACCAAAATAATTACATGTTAGATTTATTCCTCAACTTTAAAATATGGATAAATTGCCCCTACAAAAATAACGTGTTACTGTTACTTACAAAATATTTTTACCAAACTCTGGTGTAAGGGAGAAATACAAGAGGCAGCAATCTTTCTGCCCTCCCAGTGAGCACGTTTTCTGCCACCCACTTTAGAATTATTAAAGGCAGATCCTGTTCTTTGTCACAGAGCTGCCACCACTGCATCTGGTAAAACCAAAAGTTATTTCATTCAGTGCTTCAGATGCTGTGATTATTTTATTATTTATCATATTCTTATTGTTGTTTGCTTCCTTGAACACCAGGGTGGAAAGGCAATAGAGATACATTTAATATAGAAATTAAATAAGGTTGCTAGGTTTTTGCTATGTTGAAATTACCAGAACATAATTTCTTCCTTTGAAGGGTCTAGTTGTTTCCATGAGTGTTTGGAGTGCCCAAAGCAGTTTGAATGACCTTTATCTTCCCCACTTATATCTGACCACCATTGTTATGGTGGAGTCCAGGCTCTGAAATCTGAAAACCCTAACTACAACTCCCAGAATCCCACAGCCAGTATGACCAGCGTCCATGGTCTCTCAGATGTTTTGGTAATTGCAGCCCAAAAAGACAAGTAGTTATGTCACTTACAAACAAAAACAAAATAACATGGGCCAATATGATGAATGAGGGAACATGCAGGGAGTGTGCTGTTGTGTAATTGTAATCTGTTGCTACAGGATTTCACTTTTGGGATGCATGCACTAATCTCAAGTGAACACAGGGAGAAAATCCAAGAGGACACTCCATCATCACTAAAAGACAAAAAACAGGGAAATGTTCTGCAGTTGGTAAAAATAAACAGGAAAAAAAAATAGGGGAGTAGTCTGATCTCAGTCCAAGTTTCAAAGAAGAACGTTGTGAAATCAGAACCAAGAGAATAATGGGGGCAATTTTTAGCTCAAGTAATTAAGCACACTTCCACATATGTCCTCCAGTTTTATTTAAGACATTGGAGGTTGACATTGATTTATAAATGGCAAAGGCAAGAGAAAGATTTCATTGAGATCCTTCCCTGCATGATTTATGGCAGATTGCTGGATGTGATTCTGCTTTTGCCTATTTTTTTCCCTTCTCTCTAGCAGGAGTCCTTTAGATACTGCTTAAGTGGAACTGCAGTGCTGGACTGAAAGCAGCAGTGAGTACGTCCAGCCTGCTCACCTGTAATTATGTGCAGCTTTAATCCCTTGGCAGCTTTCCTGTATGCTTAGAGACAAGTTCAGGGTTAACTGAAAGTGGGGCAGTTATAACAATAACATAGCATATCATGGCTCATCTTGAATGTTTACAGGGATCCCACATCCTGACTTGCCTTCAGACAGTTCTGGGGGTGTTACATAAGGAACATAGAGAGAAGATCACCACTGGCATAACATATGCAACAAGGGCAGAGAGATGTCTTATTCTTAGTTTTAACACCTTACAAAGATTTGGCAGAACATTTCTGCATGGCTCTAAGGGTGAAGACAGATGTATCACTGTGGGTTTTTCATTTGTGGGGTGAACCCAGGTTGAATGCTGGATGGGTGAGTTCTTTCCCAGGCCAAAAATGTGTGTCTGTCAGCCCTTAACTTTGCCCTGTTTCTTAGGTAAATCTAACAGACTGTTAAGTGGAAAGGAAAAGAGCACATACTTTTACCATACTCCCCAAATTAAAACCTGCATTAAAATCACAGCACTCTATTAATATTCTAGAGATGTGTATGAGAGCAATGGCAGATTTTCTGTTCTAACAGTGGATTCTACCCCACCCCATTTCAGCCACAATCATGATCTCTGTATGCAGAATGCCCTCTTAGAGTCAGAAAACCTGTAATTGTAATTTTTACTCCTTAGCAATCTTAAGATAGTGAAATATTCCTGCATCACTTGGATTCAAGATTGACACAACATTGGGCACCAGACTGCGTTGCAAAAAACGCCTTTGGGGTTGCCTTTAAAGCTTACTGCAGATATGGAGTACAAACTTCTCATATATCATTTCCCTGCTCAATGTCAACTCCAAAAGTTGGTTTATCCCTAAAGTTGCTGCTATCTATCATCAAGATGACAAAGATATGTCTGCCCCAAACTGGGTGACTGTGAAAGGTGAAGCCATTGGAAAGGAGGCTCAAAGGAACAGCCAGAACCTTGTTGTTCTACCGCCTGGCATCAATAGTTGTCTATGTCACAAAATGTCACCCTACCCTAAAAACTGCTTTCCTCGATGGATTCTGTAAACAAATTGCAAGGCTGTTGGTACGGATGGAGGGATCAAGTGAGCATCTCAGCTGAACATACTGGTTAGCCTTCTGCTTGCAAAATTCTTGCTGTGTTATAGCCACAAGTTAACACTCATAAGCTGGGTGGTGGAAACATGTGGATCCTTCCCGTAAATAGTAGGATTGGTTGGACAAGGGCTGTCAGCATTAAGTAGTCGGATCAATTGTCTTTGAAATGGGAAGAGAATGCCAGCTTGTTGAGAGCAGTGAGGTCACACTTCTTTTCCTCTGAGTCAGCCATGCACACGTGCCTTATGCTCATTTGGTGTAATGTCACAAAGATTATCCCAAGCCCCACAAGAGCTTGGCAGCAACACATAGGTCTCAGGGCAAGTTACCCTCTGCACTATCTCTAATAAAAATGCCCAGTTATTCTGAAATCAAGGCAAGGCAAGGGAGGGTAGTGTTAACTGCTCTGGAATGATTGCTCCTCTGTAGGCAGGTTTACTTTGTATGCTGTAGACCTACTAGCTGACCTGGTAGAGAGTGGTGACTAAGATGCTACATCATTTCAGTAAGGCCTTTGACAAAGTTCCCCATGACATTCTTGCATCGAAGCTAGTAAAATGTGGGCTAGACAGGGCTACTGTTAATTGGATATGTAATTGGTTGACCGACCGAACCCAACGGGTGATCACGGATGGCTGCTTTTCATCCTGGAGAGAAGTGACTAGTGGGGTGCCACAAGGTTCTGTCCTGGGCCCAGTGCTGTTCAATATTTTTATCAATGACTTAGATGAAGGAATAGAGGGCATGCTCATCAAATTTGCAGATGACACCAAATTGGGAGGGGTTGCTAATATGCCAGAGGACAGGATCAAAATTCAAAATGACCTGGATAGATTGGAGAGCTGGGCCAGGGCGAACAAAATGAAATTCAACAGAGAGAAATGTAAGGTCCTACACTTAGGCAGAAATAATGGAATACAGAAATATAGGATGGGGGACACGTGGCTGGATAGCAGTACGTGTGAAAGGGATCTAGGAGTCTTCATAGACCACAAGCTGAACATGAGTCAGCAGTGTGATGTGGCAGCCAAGAAAGCCAATGCAATTCTCGGCTGCATCAACAGGAGTATGGTGTCTAGATCGAGGGAGGTACTGGTACCACTCTACTCTGCTTTGGTTAGACCCCATCTTGAATACTGTGTCCAGTTCTGGGCACCCCAATTCAAGAAGGATATTGACAAGCTGGAGCAAGTCCAGAGGAGGGTGACCAAAATGGTGAGAGGCCTGGAAAACATGCCCTATGAGGATAGACTGAGAGAGCTGGGTATGTTTAGTCTGCAGAAAAGGAGGTTAAGAGGGGACATGATAGCCATGTTTAAATATTTGAAGGGATGCCACGTAGAGGAAGGAGGGGGCTTGTTTTCTGCTGCTCCAGAAACCAGGACAAGGAGCAATGGATTCAAGCTGCAGGAAAGGAGATTCCACCTGAACCTCAGGAAGAACTTCCTGACAGTCAGGGCTGTCCGGCAGTGGAATCTGCTGCCTCGGAGAGTAGTGGAGTCTCCTACCTTGGAGGTTTTTAAGCAGAGGCTTGATGGCCATCTGTCGGGAGTGCTTTGAGGGTGTTCCTGCATGACAGGGAGTTGGACTGGATGGCCCGTGTGGTCTCTTCCAACTCTACATTTCTATGATTCTATGATTCTATGGATCAGGAGATTGGCAGTTAAGTTTTGCCTTGACCCCAAACTTCTGAGACAGGCCTTTCCTTAAAGTCCTGGCCTTTCAGCTGCAGTTTAGGACAATAGTAGTGACAATACTGAAGTGCCATATCAGGTTGTTGATTGAAAGAGGATGGAAGAACAGAAGGACGTTCACTGGAACAAAAAAAGGGAAATTTCCCACCATCTCTTTCTCTGAAAACCTTTTCTGGTGTATGGTGATCCATCCAGAAAGATGTGGCAGAAGGTACAGAGGGTTGCTGAAGGAAGGAATAACTCCGACTCCTAGTAGTCTCCCATATGCCTCATTCTGCCTTGTTCTGGGGACCTCTCAACCTTGCAAAGATACGTTTTGGAGCATGGAGGAAGGGACAGAATGTTCTTCACTTCACTTTTCTTTGGCTTCAAGTCACAGTGTGTGTTCTGAACTCAAACTTTTAAGTGTTATTTTTCCTTTCCAGAAAGCATGCCACCCATGTGAGGATGTGCTGAACCAAGTCCCTTCTGGTTGGAGCCCACCCTCATGAATGTTTATGCAGAAGGTTCACTTAATTCAGTGAGACTTTCTCCTGATAAGTAAGGCACGAGGTTGTGCTCCAGAGAGAGGTGGAGACTATAAATTGCTTGGCAGTTACTTGGCATGTATGTTGTATGTATGTATGTATGTATGTATTTATTTTCGGAACATTGTGCATTTTCATAAGATTGCAATTGCAATTTACCCCAAGGTGAAGATGATACTTGTCAGAATATAATTTTCTTTGAAAATAACAGTAGCAAACCAGCTTCTTTTGAAAGTTTTGATGTGATTTTACTTGCTAGTACTTGAAGCATGTACAATTAGGATCATGATTCCTAAAGCATTAGTTCTGCACTTTGTTTTCAGATAAATTTGTGGTGCCTCAAGGGAAGTAACAGAAAAAACTGAAAGCCTTTCCTAGAAGAAAATACTGACTATTGCAGAGTCTAAATATATTTTATATTTATTTATTTATTTGAAGTACTTTTATCCTACTTTTCTATACAACATATTAAAAGATGACTGAATCCCATTGATTTCACTGGAACTAAAGCATAGCTAACAGAGGCCCTTTTTGCATAGCATTTGTGATGTGAAAGGGCGCCTGGAGCGTCGCGCGATTGTGAGGAGCAATCTGCACAACGCACTCACAGTCGTGCGATGCTCCAGGGTCTGGCAGGCGTTGCTTGCGCACTTTTTCATTTTCGGCTTTCAGCCGAAAATGGTGCATGATTGCACATCGCTCCAGGGCCCCACGCACACTTGCCATGCATGTGGAGCCTCCAGATCCATGGCAGTCGCACTTCCTGCTCCAGCGCAGCCTGGGAAACTCCCAGGTTGCTCTGCAGAAGGAAGAGGCGGGGCTCTTGTGCTACCTGCTCGGGAACAGGCAGCTCGTGCGGAGCTGAAGCAGTGGGGACATGAGAGCCTCTTGCTGGAGGCTGCTTGTACAATCCCCGCATCCCTGTGCACAAAAAGGTAAGGTGTGGAAAGGTCATGGTTTGGATATATCTCTATAGTTATGTCTTCTGTGGGCAAAGATTCTGGCAGCGCAGTGATTCCTTGGTATCTGTTGAAGGCTTGGTTCCAAGACACACACACACACACACCTCACTCCTGTGAATACCAAAATTTGGGGATGCTTAAATCCCATTATTTACAGTAGTGTTGTAAAATGACATCCCTTATATAAAATGGCAGAATCAAAGTTTGCTTTTTGGATTTTTAAAAAAATATTTTCAAGCTGTGGTTGGTTGAATCCGTGCATACAGAATCTATGGATATGGAGGGTTAGCTGTATAGCTTCAGCCTACAAAACATTTCTTCTCTAATGCAATATGAATTGTCTGTTATCAAAGTTTTTCCGACCCAGTGTGGAGTGTGGTTAATGCTAGTGTTGCATAAGCTCACCATGGATGCAGTTTTGAACCTCCCTGAGACTCTCCATAGAAGGGAAATGGCAAATAGGCAAGTGGCAAAAGGGAATAGAGGACAGGATAGTTTTATGAGTGAAGCTTAGCCTTTCAATCAAGGAGTGACTTTATGAGAGCTCTCTAGTGGTTACTTCCAATTTTATTGTACTCGAAAGGATGCTGATATACAGAGCCCCTCCTTACAAACCTTGTACTGATTTTATTCATTGTACCTCCCTAAACTCTGTATCTATCCTTCAGAAAGTTTTCATAGAAAAAAAACTTAAATTCTGTACTCATCCTCCAGGAAGCTTTTAGAGAAAATGTGTGTGTATGCGCGCATACACGAGTCCGTGTACCTTCAAGTTGTGTCAACATATGGTGACCCCATGGAGGGATACATTTTCATATTCAGTCTTGTTTATGCAAATTGCCCATAAAACCACATAGAAGGAAAGCTATCCTTATTTTTAAGAAAATGAAAATTTCAAAGGCTCTGCACTTATTTATCTAATGAGTCTGATTTTTCTAATTCTTTTAGAAGGGTCTGCCATGCCTGCAAATGTGGTGAAATTCTGTCAAAAAAATGCCAGAGCCATAACTCTTTGTTGTGTTCCTCACACATACTGTGCAACAATGCACTATTGTTGGATTTGCCTCAGTTATGACTGTACTGAAATCATTGACCTGCGGTAGGCAAAATGTCAGAATATATAAAGTCAATGGAATCATGGCTTACTACAAATGTGGATTTCTGTCCCTTTGGCAACACATTGTGATTTCTTCTGAAGATACGTGGGAAATGCTGTAGCTTAGCTCACTGGATCTTTCAAGTTTTAGTGGGTTGTTGCTTCCACGTCAGTTGGGCAGTAAATCTCTTCTGGGCTTTAGTTTGAACTTTGAGGAAGCCATCCACAACGCTAAGCACAATCCCCAAATCAGGTTCATCATCCTGGATAGCTGCTCTAAAATTTGGATTAAAACCATGAATGACTTCTCTACTCCATTGACATGGAAGCCACCAGAAACTGCTGCTCTTAAGTTGTGAGGTTGTAAATCAGTGTCAAACTCCTGCTTTCCTATTTGATTGTCAACCATCACTCTGGATGTTAAACTTTTATTAATTAACCCAGTTCTCAAGTTAGGTAGGAGCAAAGTTATTTGATCAAAATTTCACACTAAAAACTATACTATAAAACATTTGCACAAAACTAGTTTGAGACCCCTTCCTAAACTGCAAACACCAGGATTCCATAGGATGTTGAAAGTGGAATAATAGCATTGTAACAGGCTAGTGTGGAAATGGCACCAGTAGATCACCTAGTAGGTTTCCATAGTAGAACGAATGTAAAATGAACAAACACATAAACAGAGCTTTAGCTGGTTTTTATATTGCTTGAAGTGCTCATATTGTATCAGATGAAACTATGTATACAGTAATTTATAGTTGGTTATTCTGAAGTGCAATTACCTGATGGCTGCAGTGCATGTAAAGAATGAATCATGTAGCCCTTTTGCACTCAGTGGTAATTACTCTGCAGTTACTCTTATTTACTGTCTAAAAGATAATGTATCGGAAATTATTTTAATTTTAATTTTTATAATCCTATAGTAACATAAGAAATACATACATATATACATTCTCCTTAAACTTTAACAATAAATTAACATTGCCATTTTACCATTATATATAAAGAAAACTTTGATCAAATATATATTTATCTGGAGAGAAAGGTATGAAAGACAGATATTATTTTGTTAATATCTATTGTTTGTAACCTGAAAATAAATATAAGAAGGACAATAGTAAATATAACAAGGACAATAAAATCTTGTCTGAAATTTCTTTATCTCAAATTGATCTTACTCTAATTAATACTCACCAAACTAAATTGAACCCACTAAGTGTGATTGGAAATTATAATTATGTAGCTGTGTCTCAAGTGTGTCCTTAATGCTTCACTCTACACTTAATGGATGTCCTAGTGACCTACTGAAATTTGTGGGCCAGCCCCACCTAGTAAGACTAGTTGCTGAATTAGTGATCATCGATGCTTCTGAGTAAACTCAACTGTAACATTTATTTACATTGAGTGTAGCCATGGTGGTACCTGGAAGCAGAGAAATAATTAGCATTGAGGCAGCACCTTAGAGAGCATTCAACGCCGTTTGCATACATTATTTGTTGTCCATACAACAACCCTGTACTGGAAACAATGACTGTAATTATAGTTTATTCTCCTATGTGGGACACTCATCTATAATAATAAAAGCATATATGCATGTGCCTCATTCCCCTATGTAGGACACTCATCTATAATAGTAAAAGGATATATGTGCATGCCTGTGTATCTCTTTTTCTCTCTGTGTCTGTCTCTGCCATAGTTCCAAGACACCAAATGTATTTCTGCACTAGAGTAGAGGAGTGTTTCACTATGTTTTATGAGCAATGTTTTTTACTCCAACTTACCCCGATTCCTATCTGGCATGCCCTCCAGTTTCTGTCGAAGTAAAGTGGAGAAAATCATTTGTAGCTTAACACATCATCAGTTCCCCTGGAACTCCTATTCCCCTCCTTCTTCTACTCTGCCACCGCTGATTGGTCAATTTAATGCCCACCTCTGTGGTATGAATCAATGGAATGCTTCCGTATGTAGGAAAAAACACAGCGGCACCGTTGTGGTTTGTTTGCATAGGAGTTTTTCTATTTTTATATTACACTGGTTTCACAACGATGTGAACCATGCTAAGTGCTGAACACATGCTGAACGAACTACAACAGAATGAGGTCAAACTGGTTTGACGTGCAGATGTATTTGTGACGCAACAACACAACAGTGATGTATCTCCCTTGTGCGGAAAGGGCTTGAAATATAGACCCCCAAAACATAATGTACATACTAAGGGGACCACCAACAGTATGCATTTCAGGAATATTTGGTTTTTTTAAATGAATTAATTAATTTCAATCAATTAATTAACCAGGAGAATAAGAGATTTTAATCCAGATATAGCTGGCACCAGCTAAACGAAATAGTCCTACAAGAGGTATGGGATGGTGTGTTGGAACTCCAAGGCCATTTCCACACTACAGTGTTAAACTGCTGCTATTCCACTTTCAACACCCTGTGGAATTCTGGGGTTTGTAGTTTACTGAGACCAAAGAGCTCTTTGGCTGAGAATTCAAAGTGCCCTTCCCCAAACTACAAACCCCAGAATTCTATAGGAGGTTGATAGTGGAATAGCAGCACTTTAACAATGTAGTGCGGAAATGGTCCAAGAAAGCTGTGTACTTTCATATTTTAACCATAATAGGGAAAATGGTAATTTGCATGCCTGCCAAACAACCATGACAGGCTTTTTGAAGAAATCTTGAGAAAGCTGTACAAACCACTGAATTACTTTTACAAATTAAAGTTGTGATTTGTATGTTTGTTTTTTTAAAATATTTCCAAGCTGTCTTTAAGTAGAAGTGCTCTGTCAAGGCAGCTATCAGAGTAAAATAGAAATTACAATGAATATCACATAAATGTGTGCAATGTTTATTGCAATTTCATAGAATCATAGAATCATAGAATCATAGAAATGTAGAGTTGGAAGAGATCACACGTGTCGGGAGTCCTCCATGTTTTATTGTTTTAGGATAGCAGTAGACTGAGGAAATAGTGATAGTAGGCTGTTAGCTATTCCCAGGCGCCAACCATTCCTTCTGGCTGGAATTTCAAAGGAACCGTTTGGCATGATGACGTTCGTTCTTTTACAACTATCTTAGGAGAAACTGTCTGTTAAAGTGTAAGGTGGGGGGAAAACGTTCCATTCTCGAGCTTTAACGTCTGAAGACAGCATCCCTTACTATGTTACAATAAATCTTCTATTAAGTTTGTTGATCCGTGTAAGAGTGAATCTGTTCCTGACAGAAAGCTCGAGAATCCTTTCAAAAAATGCACCAATTGATGGACCAGTCGATTACTGAAGAAGAGCAAGGATCTGCAGAATCTGATGGAGCTACAGAAACTGAAGTGCCCCTGGATATCAAGACAAAATTGCGCCTGACCGAGGCTATGGAAACCCCCACAAGCGGCCAAACCTGGGTCTGGGGAGAAAAGCCACATACGTCGTTGAGACAACGCAGAAGGGCTGCTAGATGGGATACATCAGCAAAAGACCTATCCCTTTTGGAGGAGATAAAGCAAATGGAAACCGAACTGGAAAGAAAAGATGAGGAGATACTCGAACTCAAGACCATGCTACGCGAGATGCGCATCCGTCCCTCGCAGACAGGGAGATCACCAGGAGGAGAACCACGAGCGGCTGTCTCGGCGGCAGGCACCCCTGGTCCGCCCCAGCAACCAACAGGGCACACGCCAGCGCCACTGTTACTCAGAAATGTGGGAGACCTGAAAGCGACCTTCAACGGGAAGGGGGAGAAACTCTCCTTTTTTTTGACTATGGCAAACAATTTCATGATTGATCACGGCCATCTATTTCGGGATGATGCGGCCCGAATTCGATACCTAAGCCAGAGGATGAAAGGACTGGCAGCAGACTGGGTAGCGAACCTATATGACTCCCGCGCCCCCGAAACTGAAAATCTGCAGCTCTTCATGAACCATCTGCGGGAACGCTTTGAAGACCCCCATTTATTGGAAAACACCAAATATCAACTGAAACGAATGAAACAAGGCAGGAACGATGTGGGGACGTATTCCCGTGAATTTAGAAACCTGGCCACCAAAGTCCCGTGGAGTGATGAAATTCTAATTGAGTTATACAAAGATGGACTAAATCCTGATATTTTACACGGGTGCTTAATGCAGGCCAATCCACAGACCCTGCTAGGTTGGGTAGACTAGCTACTGAAATGGAAGGCATAACCCAGACTGTTCAGCTGAACCGACAAAGACAAGACGTGCCAAAACGACAACCTCGCGGTCCCACCGTCCTCAATGCTGAGGAACGGAACAAACGTCTCCGTTTGGGCATGTGCTTTAACTGTGGAAAACCGGGCCACCTCGCCAACACCTGCCGCGGAAACCAAGCTCCGACTGGGACTAAGGGAGCACGAGCAGACCCAAAGAATATAGAATTCACACATCAGACAGCGGCCGCCAAACAACCACTTAGACGCACTTCTAAGGACCCTGCAGCGGCGACAGGAGACTCCGATCCCGATGATGAAACCACCTCTTCGTCCTCATCTGACATGGAGATTCTAAACCTGACTGCGATGACTGGCAAGCGGCGGGAACATCTGTAAGTACTCCTAAAATTCCCCATTTCTACACCACGGTTGCGATTAGTGGCAGCGATGGGACTTTGCATGTACATAGGGCATTAATTGACTCTGGCTGCTCCAGAAGTTTGTTACACCCCAAATTGGCCAAACAATTGAAAACTCTTTATGAGCCCTTGGAATGCCCCATCAAATTAACGCAAATGGATGGGACCTCAATGACTGGGGGAGTAATTAGTAAAATCACTAAGCCCATCTCATTTCAAATGGACAAAAACAATTACAGCATGCGATTTCTAGTTCCCAAGGCGATGCAGTTCAAATTGGTCTTGGGAATCGATTGGCTTCGTGAATATAACCCCCAGATAAACTGGACTGCTGGCACTATGTCCTCTTCAGATGAAAACTTTGTCTATTCCCCATGAAGAATTGCAACAAATTCCTCACACTACCGAGACTTCCAAAAGGCTTTCCACGAAAGGGAGGCTGACAAATTGCCTCCCCACACGGACTTTGACTGTAAACTGAAATCATTGACGGGGCCACCCTGCCTAAACCGAAAATTTATCCATGAGCCAAAAAGAACTCCTTGCTATTCAAGAAGTTCCTAATAAAACTTCGTCGCGGCTTTATCAAGCCCTCTACAGCCCACGGCGAGTCCTGTCTTCTTCCGAAAGAGAAAAGATCCCAGCGAGGATCCGAGACTGATAGTTAACTACTCTGCTATTAACCAGGTTATTTCCTCCAATTGTTATCCATACCTCTGATACGGACTGTTTTGGACCATCTTGTTCAAGGAAAATATTTCACCAAACTTGATCTTAAAGAGGCTTTTAGTAGGATTAGAATGGACCCGGACTCTGAGTGGCTCACCACCTTTGCAACTCCTCTAGGTAACTTTAAATGGACGGTTCTTCCCTTTGGCTTACAATCGGGGCCATCTGTGTTCCAAATGTTTTTGAACACCATTTTCCATGACTTGTTGTATCAGGGGGTTCTGATTTATCTGGATGACATTTTAATTTGCGCAGAGTCCATGGAATCTCATGTGTCATTGGTTCGTGAAATATTCGGCTTATAGATAACAACCTCGTGGTTAATCTATACTAAATGCCAATTTGACACCCAAACTTTTGATTACTTGGGATATAGGATTCAAGATTGTTCACTTAAAATGGACCCTTCGAAGATTAACTCCATTTTGCAATGGCCCGTCCCTAAAACTGTGAAGCAACTGCAGCAATTTCTTGGTTTTCCGAACTTCTACCGGAACTTTATTGAGGATTTTGCTGCCATAACGCTTCCACTCACCAACCTTCTACGGAAACCTAAAGGATCCACTGCGGGCAAGGCGCAACACGACTTTTTGTTGGTCGCCTGAGTGTCAATCGGCGTTTGACCATTTGAAATCTAAATTTACGTCTGAGCCCTTACTCCTTTTTCCCGACAGTACGAAGCAATTCATTGTGCAAACGGATGCTTCGGACTTTGCCATGGCAGCCGTTCTTTTACAACATAACACACCAGGAGCACTCAGGCCTTGTGCTTTCATTTCAAAGAAATTTTCCCTTCAACAAGCTAATTGGCCTATTTGGGAGAAAGAAGCCAAGGCTATCCATTTTGCGCTGTCCTCTTGGCGTCATTTGCTTGAAGGGGCTCGACTCCCCTTTGAAGTTTGGACTGATCATAGAAATTTGCAAGCCTTACAGTCTGCTAAGAAACTTGTCCCCTTAGCAGGGCGAGATGGGCTGAATTTTCCAGAGATTCCGATTTAAAATTGTTTTCAAACCTGGCCGAACTAACCAACTGGCGGACCCTCTCTCTCGACTTCCCTGTTTTGCGGAATCCCCTGTTTTACGTCCTCCCACTCCAATACCTTGTTTCCTGCCTCCTCTCTGGCTTCTCAAGTGACTACTCGTGCATTAGCAAAGACAAGGCTTTCTGCCTCCTCTCTTTGTGACTCCGCTCTCCGCGATGCTATCATTCATGCAGCGCATGCAGACTCCTGGCTACCGGCAAACAAGGATAAAATAGAATGGGTTGACAATCTACCCTTGTGGCACCAGTCTCATCCCCTGCTCCCGCGAGTAGCTCACCGTTATCATGATTCCAAACCCGCTGGACATTTTGGGTTTTTGAAGACATTGCATGCGATTCGCCGCCTTTTTGGTGGCCTGGATTAAACCCCTCCGTGCAAACTTACATTAAGCAGTGTGCCACTTGCAACGTTCTGAGTCGCCCACATCTAAACCTCAAGGGCTCCTGCAACCTCTGCCTGCGCCTGCTAGCCCCTGGTCGGTCATCGCATCAAATTCTCGTGTCTCTTCCCTCTTCACACGGCTTTCATGTTATTTGGGTTGTTACTGATCACTTTTCCAAGCAATGTCATTTTGTCCACTCTAAAGAAACTACCCCGTGCTGACCAGCTGGCTGACCTGTTCGTTAATCATGTATGGAAACTTCACGGACTACCTTCGGTGATCATTTCGGACAGGGATGCAATTTTCACTTCCAAGTTTTGGACTTGTCTACTGAAAACCCTGGGAGTCACTCAGAAACTCAGCAGTGCTTATCACCCTCAAACAGATGGCCAATCTGAGCGTGTTAACAAATCTCTTGAACAATTTCTTAGGTGTTTTGTTTCTGAGAACCAGAATGATTGGGCTCCGCTCCTTCCGTTCGCTGAGTTTGCCATGGATTCTTGCAGTTAGATACCTCTACTGGGAAACCCCCCTTTGAAATAGTTTACGGCTTCCTTCCTTCTCCTTTCCCCCCTCTCCCTCTCTTCCTCCGCTCCTCCTTCTGTTTCTGCTTGGGTCTCTAAATTTTCTGGCATTTGGCAATCCGTCTCAGATGCTATAGCATCCGCTAAAGCTTCCCACAAACGTTTCGCTGACCGTAAACGGCAGCCAGATCCCCTTTTACCCAGCCCGGGGATTTGGTTTTCCTTTCTTCTAAGAACATTTCCTCTCCTTCTCCGTCTAAAAAACTTTTCCCCTCGTTTTCTCGGACCTTTTCCTGTGAAAAGGGCTATTAATGATGTCTCTTTTGAACTAGATCTCCCTTCTTCCCTCAAGGCTATTCATCCTGTTTTTCATTCCAGTTTGCTGAAGAGGGCACCTTCGCTGACTTCTTCGCCGGCTGATGTTCCCTCAACGCCCCGACTGACTTGCTACTGCATTCATATTACTATTTAGTTTTCTTGTCTTTCTACTGTTCCGTGATATTTTCTATATTTTGTGTATCTTTATGTATATATTTTTTTAAAAAAGTGGGGCAGGATGTTGGGAGTCCTCCATGTTTTATTGTTTTAGGATAGCAGTGGCTCGGAGGAAATAGTGATAGTAGGCTGTTGCAGGCTGCCCAGGCGCCAACCATTTCTTCTGGCTGAATTCAAAGGAACCGTTTGGCATGATGACGTTCGTTCTTTTACAACTATCTTCAGGAGAAACTGTCTGTTAAAGTGTAAGGTGGGGGGAAAACGTTCCATTCTCGAGCTTTAACGTCTGAAGACAGCATCCCTTACTATGTTACAATAAATCTTCTATTAAGTTTGTTGATCCGTGTAAGAGTGAATCTGTTCCTGACAACACGGGCCATCCAGTCCAACTCCCTGTCATGCAGGAACACCCTCAAAGCCCCCCCCGACGATGGCCATCAAGCCTCTGCTTAAAAACCTCCAAGGTGGGAAACTCCACTACTCTCCGAGGCAGCAGATTCCACTGCCGGACAGCCCTGACTGTCAGGAAGTTCTTCCTGAGGTTCAGGTAATCTCCTTTCCTGCAGCTTGAATCCATTGCTCCTTGTCCTGGTTTCTGGAGCAGCAGAAAAAAACCCCCCTCCTTCCTCTACGTGACATCCCTTCAAATATTTAAACATGGCTATCATGTCCCCTCTTAACCCCCTTTTTCTGCAGACTAAACATACCCAGCTCTCTCAGTCTATCCTCATAGGGCATGTTTTCCAGGCCTCTCACCATTTTGGTCACCCTCCTCTGGACTTGCTCCAGCTTGTAATATCCTTCTTGAATTGGGGTGCCCAGAACTGGACACAGTTTTAGATGGGGTCTAACCAAAGCAAGTAAGTGGTACCGTCCTCCCTCGATCTAGACACCATACTCCTGTTGATGCAGCCGAGAATTGCATTGGCTTTCTTGGCTGCCGCATACACTGCTGACTCATGTTCAGCTTGTGGTCTATGAAGACCCTAGATCCCTTTCACACGTACTGCTATCCAGCCACGTGCCCCCCCACCCTATATTTCTGTATTCCATTATTTCTGCCTAAGTGTGGCCTTACATTTCTCTCTGTTGAATTTTTTTTTGTTCGCCCTGGCCCAGCTCTCCAATCTATCCAGGTCATTTTAATTTTGATCCTGTCCTCTGGCATATTAGCAACCCCTCCCAATTTGGTGTCATCTGCAAATTTGATGGCATGCCCTCTATTCCTTCATCTAAGTCATTGATAAAAATATTGAACAGCACTGGGCCCAGGACAGAAACCTTGTGGCACCCCACTAGTCACTTCTCTCCAGGATGAAAAGCAGCCATCCGTGATCACCCGTTGGGTTCGGTCGGTCAACCAATTACATATCCAATTAACAGTAGCCCTGTCTAGCCCACATTTTACTAGCTTCGATGCAAGAATGTCATGGGGAACTTTTCAAAGGCCTTACTGAAATGAGATATGCTACATCCACAGCATTCCCTTCATCTATCAAGCTATAATCTTCATAAAAAGAGATAGATTAGTCTGGCATGACTTATTTTTGAGAAATCCATGTTGACTTCTCGTGATTATTGCGTTGTTTTCTAAATATTAGAAACTGAACGCTTAATATTTCCCGGATTTTTCCGGGTACCGATGAGGCTGACTGGGGGATAAATTTTTTCCCTTTTTTTTTTCCCCTTTTTGAAGATGGGGATAACATTGCTCTCTTCCAATCTGCTGGAATTCTCCTGTCCTCCAAGATTTCTCAAAAATTATAGCAAGCGGTTCCGAAATGACCTCTGCCAGCTCTTTTAATATCCTAGGATGCAATTCATCTGGCCCTGGAGACTTGAATTCATCCAATCCAGGGATTCCTGTCCACCTCTCTACTTATTACCCCCCATTTCCTCTGCTTCCTCCCCTGCTCCCCTACCGCCAGGTTGGTGCTTTATCCTTCTGGGAAAATACGGAAAAAAGGTGTTAAGTAGCTCTGCCTTTTTTCCCCCCGTGAGTAATTCGCCATCTTCTCTGCTCGAACCCTTGTCTCCTTCTTTTTCCTTTTGCTGCGGACATATTTAAAAAAACCCTTTTTATTGTTTTTAATGTCTCTGGCCAGCCTAAGTTCGTTCTGTGCTTTAGCCTTTCTGACCTCCTCCCTACATCTCCTGGCTACTTGCTTAAATTCTTCTTTGGGGGTTTTCCCCCTTTCTTCCATTTCCTATACGTGTTTCTCTTAACTCTTAGCTCAGCTGAGAGTTCTTTAGTCAACCATTCTGGTTTCTTCAGATGCCTTCCATTTTTCCTCCTTATTGGCACAGTTTTAGACTGTCCCAAAAGGGTTTTCCTTTTTAAGGAACTCCCATGCCTCCTGAACTCCTTTCCCTTTCACTATTCCTGACCACGGAATTCCAGCCAGCAGCTCCCTAAGTTTACAGAAGTCCGCTTTTTTAAAAAACTAAGACGAGTGTCTGGCTACCCTTATCTTCTCCTTCCCACTGAATGCTAAATTCCAACAGGGCATGGTCACTCCCCCCTAAAGATCCAACCACTTCTACCTCATTCACAAGGTCATCCCTGTTGGTCAAGACCAGATCTAGAATATTTGATCCCCTATTTATTTCAGTCTCTTTATTTTATTCTGTTTGCAATTTGTATTTTTTTTTTTATTTCTATAAAGGGAGCACTGATAACAGAACAAGCATCCAGCCTCTGACATACTAAAATTCATTATTATAGCTGAAAATCGTAAGAAGTCTTCTAAAACATTGTAAGAAAAATTTTAAAAAATCACCACCTTCATCCAATTTGTTAGACAGCTTTTTTTAAAAGAACACAAATCATCTTTAAAATGTTAAAATATAGATACATCAAAATATACATACAGATACATAAAATCTTGATGTTGTTGAGTGTTAATTTTTTGTCCTATGGTGACTCTAAGGGAAAATTTTTTTTGGGGTTTTCTTGGCTATATTTGTTCTGAGGATGCTTTGCTTTGCTTTGCTTTCCTCTGAGGCTGGGGAGTGTGACTTGCCCAAGATCACCCAGTAGGTTTTCATGGCTGAGCAGGGGTTTGAACCCTGGTCTTAGAATCAGAGTCCAATGCTCAAACCACCTTACCCCATGCTGGCTGTCACATAAAATATGCATTATGTAAAACGTACATAAAAGATACATATGTTTAAAATATACATGAGTAAGTATGGTCTTTTTGAGCTCCTTTTATGTGTGTGGCCAGATACTGCTTTACTGCAGTCATAATATTTCTGTCTACTTGCTTTGCTCTGCTGAGATGTGAACCAGCTGAACAAGCCCAAAGTTAAATTACGTTAACCCTAATTATGTTAATCCTGATTTTCCTTTTCTGCCCCCCAAAAGCTGCCAAGCAGCCTGAGAGGAATATCTATATCTCTGTCTATTCAACAGAACAAATGGTCCTCTTGTTTTATGTTGATCCCCAAAACCCAAACTTCTCAGCCTGGGAAGCTATCACAGAAAAGACCAACTGCGTGTTCTATTAAACTCAACTGGGTATCATTTCTTCCTTCAGCTATTTCCTAACAGTGGTGAACAGGTTTTAGAATCACTTGTTTGCTGTGATATTGTATAGATGATTTCTGAAGCCTTCTGAAAATTATACATACTGCTGTGTTCCTGTTTAAACATCTGTGCCCTGGGAAACATCTGTATTTAGGAAATCAGGCCCAGCCCTGCTTCCCAGATGCATGTATATGCATGCCTTACTGCTATTGTTGAAGCATTTGCTGCCAGAGGTATTCTTGTAAATGGTATTTCCTGCAGAAAGTAAAACAAATAACCCCCCAAGGCTTCAAGTGTTTCCTTATGAGCTATTCAGTCTATCTCTGTTGGGCAAATTCTGACTATCAAGATCAATCTTGCACTTTCTGCTGAATGAATTATCTGCTCTGAGTTCTATTGTTTTCCCCAGGGCAGTGTAAGCTCTGTTGGTAAGTGCTGGTCTGTGGATTTCTGTTGGACAAAGGCAACCATTATAGTTTAAAGTATACTCCCTGGACTGTAGAACATCATTCTGGGAAGCATCTCTTAACAAACTGTTTTCAATTAATCTGAATTTTTCCAGAGTCTGCAATTATCCCTTCCCTGCTGAGCTCCTGGTGGGAGTTTATTGGGTAACGGTTAAATGTTCTGATAATAGTGTTTATTTCCTACTCTCATTGCTATATCTTTCTGTGCCTCTAAAGTTCTTATACTTGTCAGTGGTGTAGTGAATTTGCTTTGCGTTTTAGTCTGAAATTTGAAGAAATGGTTCAAACAGCTGAACCTTATCCTCAAAACAGATCTAATTCCTTGGCTAGTTCAAAAAAGAAGCTGGAGTTGATTTATTACACTACTGACATGGACACTGCCAGGAACCGCTGGAAGTTTCCTGATGTGTGATAAAGGAGATGTACTTATTGTTATCACACAAAAGGGTATGCACTAGTATATTATTTTCCATGTAGGAAAAATGTCATGTGTGGAATGGCCCTAAGAGAACTTGTAGGTAGCCTGTTCACTATTTGGGGTAGCCTATTTGCATAAGTAATACAATCTGTCTGTTTCACCATGACAACTTCACAGAAAACATCATAAAATACCTTTGAAACTATGGAAGATATTTTGGTTATTTCTCATATTACTCACAAGCAGAACAGCCTCATGAGTTAATAAAAAAAAAATGCCACAAATAAGTACCAAAGCCTATAGTAAGCCACACAGTGGAGCTTTCTCCATGTTATATTATGTATACACTGTGTAGGATTGCAGCCCTGTCATGTAAAATCTGTTTCTAATTTTGAGAGCATCCTACAGTTTGCATCTTGTTTATTCTACAGTGATTCTTTGATGCAGGTCCCCTATGTTGTCATTTATAGTGACTGAATCTGTGAAAGAGAATCTTACCCAAATGAGCTGGTGGCAGGAATGAGATACAAACCCAGGCCACCTCTGTATCCATTGAACCACAGAGGTCCCCAGTCAAGCCATATGATTTCATTTTTTTACCTGCTTCACTTCCAGCTACAGTTCTCCCTCCACATTCATGGGTTTGATGTTTGCAAATTTGATTATTCGTGAGCATCTGTGCCTCCTCCCTTTCATTTTGTCTCAGTGCAAAGAACTCATGCTGAGGCAAAACGGAAAGGAATGGGTGGAGAGGGGAAGCCCACACAAGCCTTCTTTTCTCCCTTCCGTGTGATAAATTGGCCGGAACTTCCTTCTTTCTGTTCCTATGCAAAATGGAAGGGGGAGAAGCTTGCGCAAGCCTTCGTTTCCTCCCTTTGGAGCTCCCCTTGCCATTCCTATGCATTTTTTCCTGATGTAGAGAATTCATGCTGAGGCAAAATGGAAAGGAATGAAGGAGAGGCTTGCACGAGTTCTGAGCGCCGGGGCAAAATGCATAGGAATGGCAGGGGAAGCTCCAGAGGGGGAAAGCAAGGCTGGTGTGTGAGCCTTCCAGCACCCTGTATCCCTTTCCCTTTGGAATGGGAATGGGAAGGGGGGGGGTCCAGAAAGGAGTGGGAGCGGGAATGGGAGAGAGTTATTCACTCGTTTTCCACTTTTGCAACGGTTCTGTTTCTCCAAACCCTCACAAAAGTGGAGGGACAACTGTATCAGTTTTAGCCCCCAAACAGGATTGGGCCGGCATCTCCAAGTCAGTGGGTCTGCTGTAGCAATAGGATCCAGACCTGTATGTTGAGTTCTTTTAGAGGACACCCCTTAGCAATTTTTTTTGGTGACTCATAGCACCACTATCACAATCCTGATGCCCCCCCAATACCTCCCCTGCTTTTACCCCTTCCTCAGTGCTTCAGGAGCAGCAGTTTTGTGATTAAAACCACACATTCTCCCTCTTCAGTCACTATTTATATTTTTTCTTCTCTCTCTCTCTCTCTCTCTCTGTGTGTGTGTGTGTGTGTCTTCTGAGCCTTGGTATGGTCCATAGGGGCAAAATCTGAACCATAACCAGTTAGTTACTGCCCATCCCACCTTACTGAGTGACTGATTATTATGTAAGTCATCTCATTAGCTGACTAACTGGATGCTTATGTACCTCAGGAGGTAGCTTTTATCATGCTGAAAGATAAGTGTTTTGTTCTCAAGTATGATACTTGTAAAATGATAGCTTCATAGCTGTAGCCTGTGGCAGCTCAAGCACACTGGAATATTCATTTTTTAAGTATTCCTTTTTCATATGCCTGCATTTTCATTTCCCTAAAACACATTTTCTTTTTGCTTAATGCATCTTTGTTTGACCTTGGTATTTTCTGGGTTCTTGCCTCCCTCAAAGCTTTATGAGGGAAAAGATACCTGAATTAAATAAAAAAAGATGTATGGTGGGCTGAGATGAGGTAAACCTGTCACTCTGTTAACTTTTGCAAAGATTGCCAGTCAGCCTCGGTGCAAAATCAGACCTGAATGAAAATTTACCAGAATGAAATCTGGATGTATGATGTGAGGTGATAGAGATAAATTATTGGATTATCTACTGTCTCTTTATATGTTATCAAATAGCAGCCATGGTAGATAGAGATGCTGTTTTGGATTGGAACCATGCTGCTAGCTGTGTCAGTTGGTCAGTCTTTCCCCCTGCATTTTATTTTCATGATGAAACAGATACTGTATTTTAACTGCTGTAAGCCTCCCTGAGTCCCAAATTAGGGGGAAAATGAGAAACAACAGCAACGGCCTCCTCCGAAATAATGTTTGCTGTAGTCATGTCGGTTTCTGCTCAAAGTCAAACAGCAGGTAAGGCAAAAATTTAATCATGAAAATGGGACTGTGGTGGAGGGTTCACACGCACAGAGAGCGAGAGAGAGAATGAGCACAAGTGCTATGCCATCTAGAAGAATTTAAACACATGGAAGATTCAGATGTAGTTGGGTTACTGCTTAGGAGCTTATCTTCTAAATCTGTTCTAAATCCTTTTATTGCAATTTAAAAGTTTCTCTTTACAGTTTCTCATGTTTGTAGGAAGCATCTCAGATTGCTGTGTATGCCAAGATTTGTTTGTGGAATCCATTTCCTGGTGCAGGATGAATTGCAGATTGGTCACCAGCAGGGGGCGGTGTTGCTGACCTGGTACTTCTGGACAATTTCTATTGAATTCTGCCAAAACAAATATCCAGACCTTGCTAGGGATTACTCTTCTCCCAGTTTTAAAACTGCATGCTCAGAGAATAGCATGTGAAACTGAGAATAAAGATAAAAGGCTGAGATCTGGAAGAAGACATTTCTGTTGCTGATTGATGTTAGTCCCAATGAATTAATTCCATGATGTAACAGGCTCCCTACAAAGAGTAGGGTAAGGTACTACAGATTAAATTGATTAAGAAGGGATTCAGCTGAGCTTGGCAGGGTGTGGGGAGCAGGGAGGGGGAGAGAGAGGGAAGGCTGGCAGGATAGTGGGAATATTTGCTAGCTGTTTGAGACTGAAAGAAAGAAAAATTCATGATAGGATGAGTCAGGTGAGGAACCGGGAGGAGAATATATTGCAGGGACAGTAGGTTGTCAGTGTATATGTGTGCGCCGACCCTCTAAATTTTTTGTCAAAGACCTTGTTCATTATGATGGCTATGCCAAAGTATCTCGGGAGCACAAATACAACTATGTCTCCCTCTGCAATGGTGCCCCTGATATTTTCTCAATATTTTCCCCATTGTGTTAAGGGGTAAGATTAGGGACAACGCTAGTGTGGGGTTTTACATGAGCAGCAATCCCTGTGTTTGTGGTGGCCAAGGGCAGGGGGCAGGGAGAGATATGTTTTGCCATGGCCAGGCCACTTGTCAATTAGAGCCCGTTTCCTTTGTCCCTTATAAGAAAAGAAAATAAGAGTGAGTCCATTGGGGATACAATTTTGGGGAGTCAAACCTGCTCCTTTCCTCAGATAATGGTGACCCCAATGCTGCTGTCTAGGTCTGGGTGGGAATATATAGCCCTCCTAAAGTTGTTAGATTGCAGTTCCTAGCATTTATCATCATTTGCTGTGCAGGTTGGATATGGGGCAGGTTTTGTGTCTCTGATTTCATAGAATCATAGAAATCTAGAGTTGGAAGAGACCACACAGGCCATCCAGTCCAACCCCCTGCTATGCAGGAACACCCTCAAAGCAATCCCGACAGATGGCCATCAAGCCCCTGCTTAAAAACCTCCAAGGAAGGAGACTCCATTACACTCCGAGGCAGCACATTCCACTGCCAGACAGCCCTGACTGTCAGGAAGTTCTTCCTGAGGTTCAGGTGGAATCTCCTTTTCTGCAGCTTGAATCCATTGCTCCTTGTCCTGGTCTCTGGAGCAGCAGAAAACAAGCCTTCTCCTTCCTCTACGTGGCATCCCTTCAAATATTTAAACATGGCTATCAGTATATCTTGTATATACAGATACAGTATATCTTGTCCCATAGAATTCTGCAGGTGCTACTGACAACTACCAGTAAGTCCATCCCGTGGGCAGTCTCTCCAGATGTATTGGACTACCACTCTCGTTATTACTACCATATCAGCTGGGAGTAATAGGAACTATAGTAAAGGATTCTGGAGAGGCACTGCTTTGGTTAGAGCAGTATGACTGTACTTTGGATTCTGTTTCTTGGTTGAATTAGACCACTGGCCTTCAGCTGGTGGCCTAGGACACACTAATGAACTGAGTCTTGAAATGAGTTCAAACTTGGCCTAAAGTAGGTCACACAAATTGGCATCTTACAGTGCAATCCTATACATATCGACTCAGAAGTAAATAAGTACCAGTGACTTCAATGGAGCTTACACTCAGAGAATGGTGCTGCAGCCATAGACACCTTCTTCTTTATTTATTGTTGTTCCTCTCACTAAGTGCAGGATTGGCAATTGATGGGGAGAACATGACATATACATAACATTGTATCTTTTTTAAAAAAATGGTTTGCATGTGGAATATTTCATTAAAATAAAGAGGTGGAACCTGTGTCCCTCCAAATGTTGTTGAATTCCTGTAACAATAAGCCCTAACTAGCATGTCTGAAGGTGTAGGATGCTGGAAGCTGTAATCTAACAGTAGCCACAGGTTCCCCATTCCTTGGTTAAAGCTGTTTTTTGTTGGGTGTTCTCTAGTACATATGTCTTTTTCTAACCACATTATGTGTACCCTTCCTCTTCACATCCATTTTTCCAGATTAAAAAAAAGGCTTACAGTGGTATCCTATGCTATTATTCAGCTGCACGAGAAACATTTGCTGATCCAAATGAGCATTGCCTTTATATTTATATAATGGAAGCCTGTAGCAGTCTGTGAAGAAATCTAAGACAAGTTTATCTGATCAAAACTAATGTGGGCTTGTTTATTTTTTTAAGCATTTCTTCCTTGTGATTCTTTGGTGATTTGATTCCAGCCACACTTTCAGTCCAATACTGACTATGCATATTCAATATTAAGTCTCCTTGATATCTGTTGAAGATTCCAAGGAGCTGTCCTCAAGAATGTAGATTGGGTCTGTAGGAATACAGATAATTTTTCACCATATTGAGGCTCTCCTACATGGTTCCTTCCTTGTATAATATTGCAAAATCTCCCCTTTCGTAACTCTTCTTTTCTTCAGAACTTGAAAACATTCCTCTTTTTGAATCTGCTGGCCATTCTGCCTGGAGAACAGTAGTCTAAAATGTAATGTGTTCAAGCTCTGGTTCTGTTTGCATGGTCTTTCATCCAACATGCATAGAGCTGCTGTTTTCAAGGCTTTTGTCCTTGTTACTGTTCTTTCTAAAAAAAATTTTATTGGCAAACATTGAAGCTATTATAAAAGCACATGGATGGGGAACAATTCAGGTGGCCAGTTGCATAAAAAGGGAAGGACTGATTGCTTTAGCATTCATGACAAATAATACCTGCTGAAATTCTCTCTTCTATACAATTATTAAATATGTAGGAGCCATGCCCTCATTAGCATTTGGCCACCCTAGAGACAGCTCTCATTTGGTCTGCTCCAGACATGATGTATATTTAAACAGAGAATGGCACTTAAAAGTAACCACAGCAGAAAAGTGTGCCAAGGGGCCTAGATTGTGCGGCCTGATGTTTTTCTGTGAGTCTTTCCCAAGAATTCCATGCATCCATGACTTCTGGTGCATGGGGGAACATTGAGATGACCCAATCATACGGATGGGAGCTAGTCATTTAAATCTCCATGAAGGTTGGGTCACATTGCATGTGTGGGTGAACATAAACAATTTGTGAAAGCATGTCTTAAGAGACCATTCCTTCTTTTGTAGTAGATACAGAAACATCTGGCAGAAACCGAAGTATGGATCAAGCAGAGCTTGGAAGTAATGTGTCACAAGTAACAAAACTGGCTATTTAAGTTATTTTTTAGGCAATGCTGTTATCACTGTAGCTACTTTCTAATTGCAACATGATGGCTGGCAATGCCATTATAATGAGTGATTTGCTGTTGTGTGCCTTCAAGTTGTTTCCAGCTTATGGTGACCCTAAGGCAAACCTATCACAGCATTTTCTGGGGCTGAGAGTGTGTGATATGCCCAAGATTACCCAGTGGGTTTCCATGACCAAGTGGGGAACTGAACTCTGGTTTTCAGGGCCATAGTCCAATGCTCAAACAGCTACATTATGCTGGTTCTCATAATGAATAGTTGCCATTACTAAATTAATACAAACTGCTATGGGGACATTTTTGTATTTTTGTTTTTACAAAATTAGAAAATTAACTAAAAAGCAGTGCATCTATAATACGTTAATTACATGTCACTTTTTAAATAAAGCCTAACACCAACAAGTTACTAATACTGCTATCAATACTAGTGATTCTGGCCAGACTGGGTGGGGAATAGTGGAAGTTGTTGTCATCTGAAAAAGTAACTTTTCCAAGTTTTGTGAATTATTTGTTTAAAACATTCCAGGCTTCAAAATCTGCCCCTGCCCATTTTCTCTCCCTGTGAAAATAAGTCAGGAGCTGTACATGGTTGCCATCAAGATGATAAAATAACTCTCTTTATTCCTTTTCTCTGTCAATTTTTTTTTTAAAGACTGTGGAGCTCACAGCCAGTGTTGTGGGTAGAAGGATCAGGGCCAAGTACAGCTCTGTTTTCAGAGGGCACCAGCCAAGGATGTGGTCCAAAGTAGGCAGGCAAGTTGGTGGTCCTGAAAGGTGGCAGGCAAGATGAATCGCAGAAGTCTGTAGAACAGTTTCTTTGATTACTGGGATGATTAGTCCAAATATTCAAGCCCAAATCAGCAGTTAGGGCCCCCTTGGCTGCCCAAGAGCCAAGCTCACCTTGTCCTGTTTGATCACCCAGCTCACATAGGGCCTAGCTGAGTTAGGATGATCAGCTGTAGTACAACTTTCAGCCCATTATCCAGGTGACTCTGCAAAGAAACAAGGATATTTCAAGTAACATCGATAGTATGGGACTATTGCTGGTTTCCCTGGCTATTTTTTCATGGCTGTTGTATGGATTACTAATAGAATGCGTGTAGAATGTCTTGAATACTTAAAAACCATGATACATATGGTAAATACTAGTATCATTTTGCTTGCAAAATAATGAGTTCAGTTACTTTTACTTGTATGCATACTGTTGAGCATCCTCCTCTCCTAGCCCCAACTCACTGAGGTTCTGCTGTTCTGCTTATTCTGTGGAATTCTCAGAAGAATCTGGGTCTTTCCAAAATTCTTCAGGAAAACATACCCTTGTGGGAGCTTGGCCTTCTCAGCCAGTTTATTGGCTTCCCAAAGAAATTTGGGAAGTGTACTGCATTTGAAATTTTGTCTGCATTGTTCATTGAATTAAAATGACATATTCCATGAACATTCCATGCATCTCTGTGGACCTTAAATATCTCCCCTAGGAGATGGCCAAAGGGCAGGAGGAATCCAAGCTTTTAATTTTCCTGGGCTTCTCATTGGCATTTGATATCGCTGATTGTGGGATCACTTTTCATCTGTATCACCTCACATGGATAGGAGTAGGAGGCACTATGTTGTGGTTGCTTTGTTTTTTGTGTTCATATGTCTCCAGAAGGTGCTGCGGCTCAGACTGGGAGAATCTTCTTCCGTCTTGCATAATATGATAAGATGAGGCTGTTGGACCAAACATAAGGAATGGGCAGGTGTGGCTTTCCCAGTGTTAGACTGCTTCTCCTTTAGGCCGTCACCATTGGCTGTGTTGTCTACGACTGATGGGAGCTGCAGTCCCATGACATTTGAAGGGCCATAAATTGTCCATCCCAATCTAGATTACAGTACTGTTTTCAAATGCAGGCAGTTAGATGTCCCTAGCAAGCAAGTAAGAAGCGTGTAAAGACTAGAGCTCTCCCCTGTGATTTTTGTCTCTTAAAGTTTATGATTTCTGGTTTTTGTTAGAGTATTTGGTAATATCACAGAGTTGTGATGGACAGATTCAGAGCTAGCTACCACTGAGGCAAATATATGACAGGCATTGGCTAATCCTTGTCACAAGAATATATTCAACAAGGAGGGAAAGACAGATATTTTGCAGTTTGGCCATTAGATTTGGATGATCAAATTTCTTGTAAGAATGTAAGATTTATTTAAGAATATCAATGGTACATGTATGGCTAAGTATCCTGAAGGCACCAGATCCCATCTGATCTTGGAAACTAAGCAAAATCAGCTCTGATTAGTACTTGGATGGGAGACGATCAACAAATACAAAGTGCTGTAGGCTATATTTCAGAGGAAGGAACTGCTAAAACCACCACTGAGTATTCCTTGTCAAAGAAAATGCTGTGCAATTCATGGAGTCATCCGAAGTCGATGGGGTGCTTGAAAGCATATGCACACACATATGATATTGTATGGGTTCCCTCCCTATTGCATTCTGTAATTATGTGACCCAGATATGGTACTAGAGGTCTCAGATTCCACACACCTATTAGAAGCAAACCATACAGTTTGTCTAGCACCATTTTTGAAATATGACATTTGTCAATACCAGTAGCATGGTTTTAAAGTCCATTAGGATTGCGGCTTGAATCTAATCAGCAACCATAGCTTTAGTGAAATTCAAATTCAGTATAAAAGTTTCATGAACCCTTCAGCCATTCATTTAGAGCAGCATTAATCCCTTCGCTCTCAGCTTCCACTGTGAGGGAAGCCATAGGCACCAGTGCAGGTAGATGATCTGAAAGGACAGGTAAGTATTAGGAAGCTGCTGCAACTACCCAGTTTGATTTTTAGACCTTGCTTTAGGAATCTGCATTTCTTTTTACTATTTTTTTAAATTGCAAACTTATTAGCACCAGTGATTATAAAACTTCCTATCTTCAGCAGATCTCTCCCACATTTGCAGGGGGACTCACATATGCCTGCCGTGGAACCCTTCTACCTTTTCACAATTTCTACCATTTTGAAGAAGAAACTGTAAACAAACTGGATCTGTAATAGTTTTTGTTTTTTTGTTAACTTGGACAGACCTTACAAAATATGAATAATCTATGGATAGTCTGAAAGGCTAACAGCCCTAAGTGAGCTTGTTGGCTAGTGTACAATCTACTGTTTTCTAGGCTAGTTTACTTTGTGGTATGCATAGTATATGGTTTATTCATAATATGCACACTGCACACCTCCCTCACTCAAGAAAAAACCCATGAAGAAGTGGATATGGAGATAGAAACGGTCTGGCCACAAAGTAGGAAGGGGAAAAGAAGAAAATGGCAACTGGAACAAGTTTCTTTCTTTTCCGTTCCATTTATTCCATATGATTAGATGCAATGCATGCAAAAATATCTCAAACTGGGCTCTGCTTGTTCCTCAGTTGAGGAGTAATCAGTATCCTGAAGCCGTGCTGAAGCCTTATGGAAAATAGGAGTGGCACATGACAGTCAGTTGACCAAATGCTGTCACATATTCAGTAATGGGGTAAAAAAGCCACAGTATAAGCCTCAATAGCACAACTACTAAGCTGCCTACTAACCCCAGCTGTCAGTTATAACTTTATTTTCTTTCTCCTTTTTAAAAGATTGGTGTTCCAAGATAAAAACTAAAGAACTGTTAGAATGAATCATTAACATTTGTAATATATAAATGTTTCCATTTACAATATATCGGTATAAAAGTTACAGTGGTGTTTGCAATCTTTGTGATAAAACCTACTGTACTCCATTTCTATGCTGCTATTAGTAGTAGTTATTTATTGTATTAATTACATGTAAATCTCGTATTTCCTTCAGTGAGCTCAAGGCAGCATGTGTACAGTGACAGAGGCAAGATCGATGAGTTTCATTGCTCACGAAACCCAATGTGGGGACTGGAAACTAGATTCTTCTGTTTCCAGTTCAGTATTCTGATCACTATCATGCAACCAACATGCTTTTGTTTTGCATACATTTCAGTTTATTTTGTTCATGTCAAATACAAAACAGCATTATGTATCACAATTATTAGGTTCCTTTTATGAGTAAGAAGATGAGTTGTGGAGGGTTTATTTTCCTCTGAGACTGAAGCTCCATGGAACTCCATTGTATTAACATTATATTGAGTGGGAAAACTTTGACTTTGTCTTTTAGGGAAATAAAAATAATATTTCTCAAATCTTTATTTTTATTTCAGTTAATTCCTTTAACTCCCTTAGAAATGCAATTCTAAAATAGTATAACATGGAGAAAACATACATATAAAAATAAAGGATCAAGGTAAACTAAAGCTGTTTTACACTGATTTCAAAAGGAGACCTGGCTATAGCTATCATCTGCATCCATTTTGTATCTTGCCAAATCAGAGGAATTATGTGTCTTGCAAGCAATAACCCAAACACAGTTTGGTTCCTCACAGAAGCAGATAACAGATAATATTCCATAGCAAACAGTCCCCTTCATTCAGATGATCAGGGTCATGCTAAACTTCTCTCTCTGCTGCACAAGAAGCTAGAGACACTTTTCCTTGAGGCACCTGGCATTATATGTTATGTATGCTTGGTCATGCATGATGCTGCCATACTGTAACCTTGCCCTCCCCCACCACCAAAGAAGCAGAGTAAACTGGGACTCTTCTGGCTGTAATATATATAGTTGGTTCATCAGAATCTCTGGTTTCTGCAGCATGTGGAGAGGGGTAATTTCAGTGGTTACCCAATGTAAGTTACAGCCAGGAAAGCCCTGATTTCCCCCACTTACATGGCACAAGGGTATATGGCTTTGTTGTGAGTAGCTATACAAAATTACAGTCAGGAGGAAATGATAGGAAAATAAGAAGATAAAAAAAGGAAAAGATTGTCCTAAAAGGATGGTGAAGGACAGAGATTTCCTGCATAACTGTAAAGCTGAGAATCTATTCCTCGATTATAATTGTAATCAGTATAGGATACTGTGGATAATGAGAGACAATGAGTGAAGATTTCTTTGGCACTGTCCCTGAGGTGTGATGGCACTGCGGACTGAACTAGAACTGTGAAAATTTATGTAATGGTGAAAGTCATTACAAAATCAGATGATGAAAAGCTGGACTTTCCAGGTGCCAGTGAACCATGTAGCACTTTGCAAAATGAATGCTGGATAAAATTGACAATGCTTGCAGTGGCACAGCTGGGTCCAAAGCAGCATTTATCCTCCTTGTCAAAGATAAAACAGCTATATAGTTCGTCTCCAAAAAATAATTTTATTCAATAAAAAATGAATGAAAAAAAAAACCTAGGAAGACTGAAAGGTAACAGAAGTCATTTTAATTCTCAACTAGTTAAGAGATAATTTTGTTCTTCATTAAACCCCATATTGTCAACCAATACTGTTCAACATTTCAGAGATGAAAACAAGGACAAATCTAGCCAAGCAATATCAGAGTGTGGTCAGGATGCCAAAAATTATTACAGTAGAGTTCTGGTTATCCGACCTGCGGTTATCCGACGCTCCGGATTAATGGACGTTGCGGCTGCCTGGGGGCATGGCTGCAGGCATTTCCGTGCCCCCAGACATGCCCCGACATGCCCCCAGGCCCTCCCCAACATGCCCCTGACACGCCCCCAAAATGGCGGCCGCCACGGAGCTCCATGTCATCCGACATTTCAGTTATCCGACCCTGCGCCCACCAGTTTAGGTCAGATAACCAGGACTCTACTGTACAGAGAAAGAACAAACAAACTAGGAAAGGCTGCAGCAGTTTGCTTTTGCCTGAATCTGCAGAGAGTCTGCAAGGCTCTGCCTCTTCCTCTTCTTTCCCTCCTGCTGAATTAATTGAGTGCAAACTACTTACGCACTTTGAACTTAGTTTGCAACAACAGACATAAGCTGAAGACAAAAGGGGAAAATGGAAAGAGAGAGAACCTGGAACATTTTGAAAGCAGCTGAAAAAGTGGGATGACAGATGGTTAATCACAACTGTCCCTGCCAAATCAGGAGAACTGAAAAGTATGCAAACCACACAAAATCTTATTTCCTACTACACATTTTGTTTTCCTGCCACACAAAATTTGTCTAGCTGCACATAAGGGTAATACTTGAAACTGGATATAAAGGCTCTTTAAAAGCTGCCATCCTCCCTCCCCCGCTAAAATGCAAGCTTGGAAATCTTGGGCTAACACATTAGTTTCTTTTCCATCTCTACTACTGTGCATTCTAGATCATCCTGAATTTTGAAATCAAGATAAATATAACCAATATAAAAGATAGATGAACAACAACAACAAGGTTGAAAGTTTTATTTATAAGAAGAAAGCTGATGAAACAGACGAATCTTGAAACAAAGAGAAACAAAGGGAAAAAACAAAATGTAGCTTGCTAACTTTTTAGCTATATGAGAATCCTAGATGTGCATGGAGCCCATGCTAGTACATTAAAGGTGTCATATTGATAATAAACAAATGGCTTAGTGAATTGAACTATGATACTTCTACAGTTCTTAAATTATCATTGGAGATTAAGTGTGGCCCATGGGTTGCATGCCCCAAGTGTCATAATTTTTTTTCTGTATTATGTCTATAAATGATCTCTAGGGAATGTGGAGGGCATTCCCACCACGTTTGGCACTCTCCTGTACCCCTAGAGATCAAAACTTGATCCTTAAAATGACCCAAAACATCTCCTAGGGGCCCAGAAAGGCCCAGAAATATGGTGAGTGTAGGAAATAACTTGGGGAAAAAAAACTCACAAAGGAATTAGGCAGAGGATCAAGTGAATCACATTTATTTTAAGTACTCATTCTGCAGAAGAGGGTGCCCATAAAGAGGACACCCCAATATTGAATACCTTGTGTTTTATCCCCTATCCCTGCCACAGGTTTTCCCTCCCCTGCGATCCCATTGGATAGGACCCCAAATGTTACAATCTATCAGGATCACCTAAGAAGTTACATTTTCCCTTCCCCATATTTACAGTATGAGTGATCACACAGTGAACATGCATTTCCCTCGTATGTCCTTAATTCTTATTAGCAATTTCAGAATGCCCCTTGGTATAATCACCCTAACAGTTTCTAACCACCCCATCCTAAACAATGCCAACCTTCTTTCTTGTATTCCATATCAACCAGTTTACTCCTTACAGACGGCCTTGTCCTGTCACTCAGACTCTCTTATCAGTCTGGTTCTTCACTCTGGAGATCCAAGGCCAAGAAGCCGCCTTCTGTTCTGTGGCCAATTTTAGAAAGCTGTTTTCTTAGACTTAGTGTACTACAGAAGCTAAAAAATAAAATATACTGAAATATATGTGTAAATATATCTAGAATATGTGTTATACATATAAGCTGATATATATGCTTCTAATACATGTTATTAATACTGTATACCCAGTGCAGAAGCTAAAATAGATTTCGTTTCTCTCAGTGAGGATACGCCCATTTCCCCTAGACAGCATTTGGGGACAAAAATTATTTTTTTTAAAATTTGGTGGGAGCAGGTACAATTGGAGGTGAAGCCCATTAAAGTCTGGCTGTTGTAGCCCCCTGGCCTTCCAGAGTTGCCCATCACTGCACTACAGTAATGGACTGTTGATGGGATCAAGTTGATTTCCTACTTTGTATAAATCTGTTTCAGCACAAATTGAAGATGCCCGGTTAAAGGTAATTTACAGATGGCATCTTAAATCTACCAGATTATACCATTAAAAGAAAGAGAATTCACCTTTCTCTTGAAAGGGAGAGTAGTCAAAATGGTGGGTTGGTTCACATGTGGCTGTATTAACCCAAAGTGCAAATATTCTGGATATAAGTTCTTGGAATTATGAATGAAATAATGATCCATCCTATCCAGTAATTCTTCTTATGCTATCCATTTTAAAAGATGAAAATCTACACATGCTTCATAAACCACTGATCCATTTCTTACTGTCAGCAGCAAGACTGAAAATTGCTGCCCAGTGGAGCACTGCTTCCAGACTATCTCTCCCATGATGGATGGACAGAATCTGGACTTTTGCTGTATCAGAAAAATGTAGGTGTTGGCTGAGATTTGTGAAAAGCATTGGGGAAAAAAGAGATCACATCACAGAAGTCTGACATTCATTTGCTAGCTATATATCAGGAGAGCCTATGTGGCATAATTGTTTGACTGTTAGAGTAGCACTCTGGGACAGAAAAGTCAAAATAAAATACCTGCTTAGCCATGGAAACCCCTTGATCTTGGGGAAATCACACTTTGTCAGCCTACGGGGAAGGCAATGGCAAACCTCTTCTGAACAAATCTTGCCAAGAAAACCCTAGGATAGGTTTGTTGGAGCTGGCTTGAAAGCACATAGTAACTTGTGATGTACTCTATTCAAATTTCCTCCCTTATACTTTTTTCTTTTGGAAAAATAATTTTAAGATTTCTTATTCTCTTTCATTAGCTAACTTTTAAAGATTTTTTCAAAAGCTCTACATTTGTCTTACATCTTTAAAGAGTGATGTTTGAGGCAGTTATTGTAAAGTTTTTAAAATGAGAGAGATTATGCCAGTCTCTGTGATGGCTTCCAGTCCATTTTTAGGTACATTTCAAAGCACTGGCATTAACCTTTCAAGGCTTGAAGCATCTTGAGCCTAGGTTGTTTCAAGGACTGTCTCCTCTACGATCCAAACTTTGAGGTCCTTTAAGGTCCTCTGGCCTTTCTTGAGACCAGATGAGGTAAGATATGGGTAGCTGCAAGAGATGAGTCTTTTCCACTGTGACATCCCAATTATGAAATATCACTCTAAAGATGCTCACTTTGTGCCTGTGTTGTAGTATTTTGTGTGCCAAGTACAGAGGGTTTTTTTTCCCCCTCCAAGGCTTTTTGATTATTCTGTTTTAAACAAAGTTGATGCTTTTTAAATCCTTGCACTGCTGTTGCCCCCTCTTGTTGGTTTTACTTTGACTTATTCTGTGGCTGTTTTAGTTTCTTTCAGATTTTACTTTGTCCTAGTAAATTTCAGATTTTATACATATTCCAGAGGACGTCACAAAGAATCATATTAATGAATTTAGAAAGAAGCCAAAAGTTTCTTAAGTTTTCTTTCACAAAGCAAGATTACAAGATTTTTTGCACATTTTAAATGGATTTTCTCATTTTGGTTCTTTTTATGTAAGAAATGTTATTAGCACAAAAGAATTTTTCCCATGCCAAATGAAAAAAAAAAGTTTTATGTGCAAAAACGTTATGCCTTGGAGCCATGGACCGTTCCTCTCCTCTCCATGCTATTTCAGTATTTTGAGATACTTGTCTTCACTGAGGACTTGAAAGGCTGTGAACAGTCTTCATGTTTCTCTTGCTTTGTGAAACGCCCAGAGAGTTCCAATGATTGACTAGTATGAAAATGCAATAAATCAATCCATCAGTCAGTCGGTCAGTAATGGGCAATAATGTAGTCCAGTCTTTTTTTTTTAAAGACTAACCATACTTAAATAGTTGCTGACTATTCCTAGTGTATTTGCTGACTGTATCTAAATCTTTCAGTCACTAGCCTACCTGCTTGCTTCATTGCAGTGTTCTGTGTAGTTGTGACTTAATATTCCTAAAAATGTAGGCTTGGAGAGAGTTGTCTAGCCATTTGTACCCTTCACCCTTGTCCATCTTGGCTAGCTACATGAAGCTGAAAGGAAATGGCTGAGTGGGTTCAGGAGGATATGCTGAGAGGGAGAGTCATGAAGAGAGCAGTTTTTAAGAAGTCCTCAATAAAAGGTATCTGTATGTTTAACATATATGTATACGTATATATTTGGAGAGGCAGTGTGATGTAGAGGTTTGAGCATTAGACTACAACCCAGGAGACCAGGGTTAGATTCTCCACAGCCATGGAAGGTCACTGGGTGACACTGGGCATGTCACAAACTCTCAGCCCCAGAAAATCCCATGGTAGATTTTCCTTAGGGTTGCCATAATCAGAAATAACTTGAAGGCACACAACAACAGTATATATATGTGTGTGTAGATACACACTGCATAGATAATATGTTACAATATGCTTTTGTGTGTGCATAGATTTGCACATGGTGGTGTATCTATACAGATTCGGATTGATCTATCCATCCATCCATCCATCCATTTATTTATTTATTTATTTATTTTCCACCACCACCACCCCATCCTTTCTCCCAGCATGGGATCCAAAGTGGCTTACAAAATTTGAAATAAAGGTCTAGTTAAAAACTTATTTTCCAAAAGTAAAAAAAACACACACCCATGATTATATTAAAGGGGCATATGATTAAAATAGTTTAAATTGCATTTTAAAAATAACTGAAAGAATATGAAATGAAAGCCTTGTTGCCTTATGATTGAAAGTCCAAGGCCCATCTAAATAGAAGGGTCTTTGCTTCTAGGCAGAAGGACAGCAGGGAAGGGCTAGCTGGACTTTGCATGGAAGGGAGTCTGGTAGCAGCCGCTGAGAAGGCTCTGTCCTGTGTCCTCACCAGACACATCTGTGATAATGGCAGGGTTAAAAGAAACCCCTGCCCTGAAGATCTTAAAACTTAGGCTGGCTTGTATAGGGAGATACAGTCTTCCAAATGTTCTTGACCCAAACTGTATAGGGCTTTAAAGGTCATGACCAGTACTTCTGCTCAGAAATAGACTGGCAGTCAATGAAGCTGTTTCAGCCGTGGAGTTATATGAACCCTTTCATGAGCTCTCATCGGCTGGCTGGTCGCAACATTTTGGACCTACTGAAGTTTCCAAATAGTTTCCAAAGGCAGCCCCACACACAGTGTGTTACAGTACTTCAAACTGGATGTAATCAACACATATGTCACTGGCTATTTCTGCACTACGCTGTTGTAGTGTTATCATTCCACTTTCAACATCCTGTAGAATCCCAGGGTTTGCAGTTTAAGGAGGGACATTTAGAATCCTCAGCCAGAGAGCTCCTTTGCCTCAGTAAACTACAAACTCCAGAACTCCATAGGATGTTGAAAGTGGAATAATAGTACTATAACAATGAATTGTAGAAATGGCCATAGTAGCCAGACCTACTTCTCAAGGAATGAGCATAGCTGGTGCACTAGTTTGAGGTGTGCAAATGTATTCCGGGCCACCATCAAAATCTGAGGATCCAAGCTCAGATCTGAGTCCAGGAATATGCTGACTCTTGATATGCAGAGTAAAGGTCCCTGTTCTCTCATTTTAGGATTCCTTATCCCAGCAGTTCTCAACCTGTGGGTCGCGACCCCCCTTGGGGGTTGAACGACCCTTTCACACGGGTCGCCTAAGACCATCGAAAAATATGTCCATTCCCTCCTCGGTGGTGGTGCGCAAGCGCGAGCCATGCGCTCGTGTCCTCCTGCCCCCTTTGGCAAGAGCGCGTGCGGCCACAGCGTCGCCACAGCAGGAATGGTGGTGCGCAAGCGCAAGCCTTGCACTCGCGTCCTCCTGCCCCCTGTTCAGAAGGGACTGAAATTGCTCCCCTTCTCCGCTACTGGGAGAACCTCCCACCTGACGGGCCAGCTTGGGGGGCGGCGGCAGCATGGGGGAAGGCTCCCTCCTCGCCATGGCCCCTGCCCCACTCCCCATGGAGGGGGGTGCTGCAGAAGGGCTGGGGGCCGCAAAGTGGCACTTTTCTGGGGGGCAAGCGGTGCCCCACGCAAAAGACAAAGGCGCTGGGATTCCTCCCCCCCCGGCCAGGGTCGACACTCTAGAAACTTTTCCCACACTGCCCCCCCCAGCGGAAAAGAGAGCAAAGCAGAAGCAGAGCCCGGGGGGGTTCTCAGAGTTTTTTCCCGGGAGAGACGCATGGCTCCTCTTTCCCTCTCTGCCCGCCCCCCTCCCGTTCCTGCCCGGCAAGGCAGCCTTTGCCGGGAGGGGGAGGCATTGTAAATAATAAATAAATAATTTTATGGTTGGGGGTCACCACAACATGAGGAACTATATTAAAGGGTCGCGGCATTAGGAAGGTTGAGAACCACTGCCTTATCCTTATCCTGGGCAACCCTTAAAACAAAAGACATCTTAAATGGATGACTCTCCTCTGACAACCTTACCAATAACCACTCTTACTGGAGGGTTTGCAAAACCATATCTAGAAACTCTCAGCTTTTTAGAAATTAATATTTTGTACTAGTTAGAAAAGTATAACCTGTTACTGGGAGGTGTGTTACTAGTTGATAACACACACCCCAAAAAAAAGAGATAACAAAGCACAGTCTGCAGATGCTGAATGGCTACTGCTTTGATTCAGATTTTCAATTGGGGAAGGAATATTGGAGACAAAGAACCTTTCTGTTAGTCAGCATCTGGCAACATCTGCATGATCATTTATAAGTTGTTTTGAGATAAGTGGGGTTCAGCTGTGAGGTGTAATGATTTTGCCATGTGGCTGACGCTGATGCATTCTCACACAATCAAGCTTGATTTTCACCTGCATTTTCTGAAACTAAACAAAATTCCTGCTGTCTGTTACAGTCTGAAACTGTTCTCCTTGATTTTACTTTCAGTTTAAGCAGATGACAGGTGCTACAAAAATTCTCATGGCAGAATTAAAATTATATTTGCATCGTATGATTGTTTTACCTAACAGTGCCTGCTTTTGAATAAACAAAAGTTGACTGCTGAAAAATGTGTCTCAGGATAAGTGGGACTGTAGTGAATTTCAAGAGGTTTTGTGTTTGTGAGTTGTTCAAGGCACCTGCCTTAGAGGATTTTTGTATGGAAACAAATTGTGGGTTCATCTAAATGTGCTGATGGCAGATCTTCAAGTTTTGCTATGGAGCAACATCAGTTATGAATAGAGAATAGAGTGGGCTCTGATTTTAAAAGCAAACTGCTTTGCAGATGAGGTGTGCCTAACCTTCCCCTCTCCTCAGTGGTGGCTAGTGGTTTCCTTGTCCAGGCTGCAGTGAATCTGCTTTGGGTTTTAGGTCTAGAATTTAGAGGAGCCTGCTATAGCTATAGTGTGTTTTCAAGTGATTTCTGACTTATAGTGACTCTAAGACAACACTATCATATGGTTATCTTGGTAGGATTTGTACAGAGAGGGTTTGCTTATGCTTTCCTCTGAGGCTGAGAGAATGTGCCTTGCCCAGGGCCATCCAGTGAGTTTCCATGGCCAAGTAGGAATTCAAACCTGGGTCTCCAGAGTCATAGTCCAACACTCAAACCACTACACTATGCTATCTCCATGCTAAACCCTTTCTCCAAAATAGGTGTAACACTTTGGATAGCTCCTTTAAAGTCAGCAATAACACCCAAAGCAGATTCACTGTATCCTTGTCATAGATGTCACCAGTTGCCATTACTTCCATGATTTACTTCCCACAACCCCTCTTCCCAGGTGATGTTTTTCAACCACCCAAAGTTGCTTCCTGTATTTGGAGCTGGCCTGAGAAGAGAAAGAGACCCAGGGAGGGAGCTTGCAGGGAACTAAGCTGCAGAATCAGACTGCACTACTTGGCATATACTTCGGAGCAATTCTGTCTTTAAACACAGGAAGCCACTACCATCCAGTGGTATGCATAGACATTTTCACAGTGGTAAGGTGAATGTATCTGCTTTTGGACAAAATTATGCCTAAATCCTCTAATTGCACCAGATCTTGTGTGATCGTGGAAGCTAAGCAGGGTTAGCTTTGTCTTGTACCTGGATGGGAACCTGCCAATGTATACTAAATGCTGTAGACTATGGCCATTTCTGCACTGCACTGTTATAGTGCTATTATTCCACTTTCAACCTCCTTTGGAATTCTGCGGTTTGTAGTTTCTTGAGGCTGAAGAGCTCTCTGGCTGAGAATTCTAATGCCCCCCCAACTACAAACCCCAGGATTCCATAGGGTGTTGAAAGTGGAATAATAGCACTATAACAGCATAGTGCGGAAATGGCCTATATTTTAGATGAATAAGCTGGCAAAACCACCTCTGAGTATTCCTTGCCTAGGAAAGCCCTATGAAATTCTTTGGGTTGCCATAATTTAACAGGTGACTTGAAGGCACGTGTACACATGCGTGCAGGCACGGGTCCACTCCTTGACATGGGTTGTTGTTGTCATGTGCCTTAAAGTTGTTTCTGACCTACGGTGACTATAAGGTGACCCTATCATGAAGTTTTCTGGGACTGACAGTATGTGACATGTCCAAGGTCACTCTGTGGGTTTCCATGGCCAAACTAGGAATGAAACAGTAGCAATCCAGTGCTCAAACCAGTACGTCAAACTGAGCAGAGGCTGATACCTCTAAGACTTTCCACAATGAATACACCAGACCAAACTTTGAAAACTAAGAGGACTTTTTAAACTGCAGAATGGTGTATGATTACAATGTAGATGTCCTGTACACTTTCTTCATCTGTCCATATATGTTTTGTAGCTTAGAGTCACATCCCACGAGATTTAGAAATCTACACAGAGTGGCAGAAAAACCTCAGAAGTGGGAATCTGGTGGTATTTGTGCAGAAGAGTGCTAAATTCAAAGCTTCACACAAGAGGCATCATGAATTCCGGTAAAACCTTGTGGAGTGGGGTAGCTATTGGTATTGTACTGTGGATATGGCTTTTCATAAGTGTTGCTGTTCTTCTGTGCCTTGAGGTCAACTCTGCCTTATAGTGACCCTATAACAAAATTTTCTTGGCAAGATTTATTTGGAGGTTTGCCATTGCCTTTCCCTTAAGCTGAGAGAGCATGACTTGCCCAAGGTTATCCAGTAGATTTCCATGACTTGAGTGGGGATTTGCACCCTGTCCTCTCCAGTTCATCACTGAAACCGCTGTAACACGTGGATTCTCTTGATAGATGCAGTGCCTAATGTCTGTTTCTGGTTTTCCTTTACATTGAGATCTGGATGTTCCACACGTGGAAGACCTTAATGCATGCGTTTTTTAAAAAAATCTATAGGGCCATTTTGCAGTTATTGAAGCCACTGGCAGGGGCTTTTAATTTCTAGTCTTCATCCTGTGTATTTATTTTGTGAGGAGAGCAGAAAACACTGTCTCTGGAATCTGAGGCCCTCATTTAGTTGCTAGAGCGGACACAACTAAAATAGACTCACTGAATAATGTAACAGAATCAACACTTAAGTAAGTTCTGTTGGTTTGTGTACATTCTATTGTTTTATTTTAGGCTAACATTTGGATTTAGGCCCAGTGATTCCAACCTAACATGCCTACTGTCCTAGTTACTATTAAAGGTTCATTATCTAGGTATATCTACACTGTACATAGTGTCACTGCATGTTGTAGTATCCGTATGAAGCCACCTTAACTGTCACAGCTGTATCCTAGGAAATCCTGGGATTTTTAACTTAAAGAAAAAACCTTAGGAACCATAGCTCACACAGAGTTCACTATAATTGAAGTATATTAGATAGTCATTACACACTCCTGTTGGCTTACCTGTGGTTAAGAGACTGGCTTGGGGAAGTCAGGTCCCCCCATTCCCTTCTGGGCTATTGATTTACTCTGCCCTTTCTCTGTTAGCCCGAACCTTAGCTAAGCATTACAGGCTGACTGGAACCCATTTTTAACTATGACTTGAAAGTAAAGTAACAACCATGGATATACAAGGTATGTACAATAGCCCAGACTATATGAAAGACCATATCTCTCTCTATGAGTCTGCCAGAGTTCAAAGAGTTGCAGAGGAAGGCTTTGCCTCCATCCTGCCACCATCACAGGTTTTCTTGGTGAGGACACAAGAGAGAGCCTTCTTGGTGGCCGCTTCCACCTTCTGGAACTCACTTCCATGGGATGCTAGGCTGGCCCCCTCCCTGCTTTCCTTTGACCAGCAGGCAAAGACCTTTTTGTTTGAGTAGGCTTTTAATGTGTAAGCAGAGGAACTTCTTACTGGGATGTTTCATTTATCTTTTTAAACTTTTGTACATCTTTTAAATGATTTTGTACTCTTTTATGCAGTGGTTTTCATTGTTTTAAATTTTACGTCTTTTGATTGACTCTCTGAGAGCCACCTTGGATGCCACTGTGGGAGAAAGACAGTACACAAAGGAAATAGATAAATAAGTAAATAAATTCCCCAGGCTGGAACAGTTCAGAAAGACCAGGATCCCCACCCCCACCACTACCAATGGCAGGATTTTCTGTAGATTAGCTTTTTACAGTGCAGAGATGCCCTCATGTCTAGAAAACAGTTGCTGTCTCCTCACACAACCTTGTTTTTCTCTCAGAGACAGTATCAAGCAGTGATGTGTTACGCAGGCAGACTGCATAGGATCAGCAGGGCTAGCGTGATAATTTGTCTAATTTACATAATTCATGTTGCTCCTGGTGAATTTGCAAAATTCAGCTTAGCTGACTTAGATCTTGATTTACTAAGTGCATTCCTGAAGGAAGACACTGTAATCAGAAGATTGCATTTGGTCTTCAAATAATCGTGCTTCTTTTTGGAGGCAGTGCAGAAGAGAGATGCATGAGTAGTTTGCCAGCCCTACCCCATTATGGGAGGTGGGGCTGGGGCTGTTCAGGGTATAGTCAATTTTCCAATATTGGCACAAGCATATCCAAGAGGAAGCATCTCTGCTCCTCCATCCCCACCCAGAGTGCTTCTTGAAGCTTCTAGTAGAGAGTTGTAGCTTCAGGCCAAGAGTACATGGGGACATGTCCTTGGCTCTGAACCTTTGAAATGCAATTAAATATTTCTGCCTACTGTTGGGAGCTGGCAGCTCATGAATCAGATGCGGGCATTGAGCTCACTGGAGATGAATAACTGAGGGAATATATCAATTACTCACCAGTTTAAGATGTTGCCCACCTGTGGATCGTCTGGCACCTCTGTACCCAGCAGGAACTCTTACGTAAGGGTGGAGTCAAACAGTAAAAGAAAGGAATGCCGAAAATGAGAAGGAGAGAAGCAAGGGGAGTGCAACAGGAGAGTACAATCATGACAACAATTGGATGAAGCAACACACTTCTTTTCTTCCACCTAAACTCTCTGACCTGATAGCCTGAGGGAGCTCCGTAGAGTTCACCTGCCCTTCCCAGAACATCTGCAGTTCATTTTCATTCTCTTCCTCACCAGACACCACTTGCCAAGAGACATGGGCTTTTTTCTTCTATAATAAAGATAATGATGCCGATATGTGGTGAAACACAATCCTCTGTCCCGTAAATGGAAAAAGTGGGATCCTTTTCTGTAGTTGTACTTCTACTTTATCACAGCAGGATGCATTTAGAGGAATTTTAACCATCACAGAAAAGTTGCAGGCATACTTTAGAATTCCCTGTTGTGGGAAAAATGAATGTATAAACTTGCCTGTTGAAAATCAATCTGACATTTTTCATTGTGGTCAGGGATTATCGCAGTGGTTGTGGCTGGATAAGAAAGATTGTATTTGTGGCTTGTTTCTATCATTCTAAAAGATGGAGGCTCCTTTTTAGAATCACTTATTTGAGAAAACAATGTTATGCCAACAGATCATGGGAGGTGGAGATGTATCTTCAGTTCAGTAGCATTTTTTTAATTTATTGGAGAAAAGGATTTGCCACCATGTGGATTTTTTTTAATTTTGTGAGAATAATTGTTGCAGAATCAAAGAGCTTCTTCCACTTTTCCTTCCTGTTTGTCTGCCTATGTCTGTCAAATGAGGAGCTATGTCACACAGGAAGACCAAAATTAAAATAGGAATGGTAAGGTTATTGGAGCCTAGATGTTCACCTAGATGTTTTCTAGCTTTTGTTATGTGAAGAGAGAAATGCCACTACTTTGATTATTCATTTCATTTCTTCTTCCAAACAGTTCTTCCTTCTGGTCTGAGTGTTACATTTGTTCTTTAGGCTGTTTAAATGGATAAGGAGTCAGTCTCAATATGCTGTGACATCAAGTGTAGTGTTGCTATAAGTATAGTTTTTTCTAACCTGATGCGCTACAGATGTGTTGGACAACAGCTCACAGCATGGTAATGAGCTCTGCCATAGATAGTCTATATAACAGCCAGAATTGGACTCAGATTGGGAAAACTGATGTGCAAATTCTCACTCAGTCATGAAATCCACTGAGTGACCTTTGGTCTATCACTCTCTCTCATGTTAACCTGCCTTATGTGGTTGCTGCAATGATGAAATCGGATGGGCAAGAACTATGATCAATACCTTGAATTCCTAGGAGAAGAAGGGATATATACGTAATATGATATTTGGGGTTTCTTTTAGTGTGGAATGAGATTTCCTAAGTAACATCTCATTTAAATCAACACCTTTTGAAAAGTTTGAGCCTGGCTTCTCATCCATAGCAAATAATATGGATTCCATATTTTACAAGTCTTAGACAAATGGCCCAGCTTATTTGCCCTTTGGAGCATAGAGAGAACTATTGACACTGAAACACAACTTGGTGCCTTAAGTATTACTAAAACAAAGCCATTACTTTCTCTTTGGATTTTTAGCTAACTGCTCACTGATATTTGAATGTGGACATACACAGGTATATTTTATTTTATTTTTTTTATTTAATTATTTATTTGTATCCCGCCTCTTCATATGGATCGAGGTGGCGAACAACTTACAAATAGCATGTATTTCGATACATTTCTATGCATGCCCCCAACAAGCTGGGTACTCATTTTACCGACCTGCGGAAGGATGGAAGGCTGAGTCAACCTTGGAGCCTGGCAGGATTGAACTCACAACCTTGTGGCTTGCATTACTGGCATTTAACCACTGTGCCACCAGGGCTCCTTATTAAGACTGCCAAGTGATTTAAAACAATAGCAACAACAACAGATTAATAATTGTTCTCAATGAACTGATAATCAGTTAAGTGTGTGTGTGTGTGTGTGTGTGTGTGCGCATGACCAGAACCATTAATAGAAATTTGTCTTCAGTTTTGCAATTAAAATAGTATAAAATGAAATATGATGGCAGCTTGTGCTCCAAGCGTGTTGACCTGTTTGTCTGCTGTCTCATTATGCAGTGAGCATTCTGTGCGCAATGATTTAATGTTTGCAGAGTCTAAGATCCTGACTATATGTTGCTCATGCCACAGTAGCTTAGCTATAACCCTTGGAGATGCTAAAGGGTTCCTGAGCAACAGATGGAGAAAGCTAGAAGGGAATATGAGTAGGTGGTTTGTTGAATCTTCACTGCCAGGTGCAAGCTCTGTATGGGTGCTGATAGCATGTTTATTAAAGAAGATTATATAAAGCCCCTCAGTGGGATTCCTAGCAGAAACCTGCACAAGGCTTCTTTTAATCTAAGCCTAGAGATGAACAGGAGAATGAAAAAGTGATGATGGGCTGTGCTTAACAAAATAGTGCATAATTAATCCACACTGTCTGAATACAATATGGTAGACAAAGACACATGGAAACAAAAGACATTGGTCACTTTTCTGTCTCTTTGCTGATTTCTGATTGTGACTATTCTGTCTCTCCCCTTAGGAGAAATTAACTCCTAAGCAGAGAGATAATCAAAGATAAACAATGGAGGCCACAGGCTTTTGCTCCCTCAAGTGTTTGCCTATAATTCACTGTGACTTTTCTTAACTTCAGGCATGTGAGCCTTAAAAAGTCTTGGCAGGGAGAGGCTACAGAAACATTCCTCAGCCTGAGTGGATGGGGAGTCCAGCTAACACTGAGACCGTGTATCTGCGGGACATGGCATGACTTAAATCCATGCATTTTGACTTCTTGGATCAATATCCCTTGGGACAAATTACAATTTGTGATGTATGTTTGAGTTCATCAACGGCCAGCTTGTATACTCTGATCTGAAGCAGACTTACCAGGCCCTTGATAGACTTTGAAAACATGGCACATTTAGGGGGGGGGAACCCACTTGGAAAGGCTTCTATATCTCTGAAAGGTATCTTTCAGGAAGCATGTTACTTTTTCTTCATGATCTCTGTGCCCCACATCAATATGTTTTACACCTGCCCAGATCCATCAATGGAATCTCCCAGAGGTCAGTAGTTTTGGCGGTAACCTCACCCCTCTAGGCACGAACATAAATAGAGCCAGGAGCTACTCCCCTCAGTTCCTTTTCATCCACTGTACTATTCATTTTGGAAGAGCTAGTGCTGAGTAGCCTTTCTCTCCTCCATCTCATTTTCTATCTCCATACGTACAAGTTTTCAGTAGCTATGGCCGTGCAAGTGGCCAACAATCAAGGCTGCATGCCAGGGTACTCACAGTTCCTCTGGGAGAAGATGGAATCCTTCATCCTGTACCTCCTGGAGGATCTGAAGAATGTGGCTCTTTCAGCAAGAAGCCCTTTTTCTTATGGCAGGCCAAATTACTGCAGCATATCATGGGGCTGATTGTGCTGCAAAAGTGACCTCCATTGGCCTTTGTCATCACACCTGGCTTAGATCTGTGGGTTTAACTGAGGACACTCATAATCAGATTGAGGACCTTCCCTTTGATGAGAAGGTCTTTTCAACTCCTGCACCAATAAGGCTAGGGTTACTCTCTTCAACGACCAAGAAATTGGGCTCCAGACCATCCACTCACCTTTGTCGCAAGACCAGACCCTATGAGCAAAGGTCTTGCCTTCCTCACACTCAAGGTCACATTCTCTGTTCTGGCAGTCTCAGTAGTCCTCAAAGTCAGAGGGGTACAGGACTCCTCTAGACAGTCGAGGTATCAATCATCCCTTGCCTCCTGAGTAGTCACAGACACTGCTGTTCGTAGGAGCTCTTGCTCAGACCTTTCTCCCTCCACCATGAGGCCACACCATATGGACCCTCACCTGTTGCATCTGCCATAAGTCAACAACCTCTGCTAGACTGGTATTGTGGCTCCTGGGCCTCTTTGGTACCACCATGATAATCACCCCATGTGCAAGGCTTTGGTTTTGACCCCCTGCAGCTGTGATTCCTACAACATTTCAACCCATGTCAGGATTCTCTCAGTGAGAGGCTGCAGATCTCTTTACCTATTTACTCCATGCTACACTGGTGGTTTTAATCTATCAGTCTGATAAAGGGCATGCCATTCTGCCTTTCCCAACCTACAGCTCTGGTGACCTCTGACACCTCCTGCCTTGGCTGGGGCGTGCACTGCAAGGGCCTCACAGTCCAGAGGAAGTGGTCCCATAAGGACCAGCACCTTTATCAACACCCTGGAGATGGCAGCTGTCATCAAGGCCTTCAGGGCATTTGAGACCTCTCTCAGAGGCAAAATAGTACCAGTGTTGTTGGACAATATGACCACAGTGTATGGCATAAACAAACAAGGTGGCAGAAAATCTTGTACTTAGAACATGCTAGCAATGTGTTTGTGGAACTGGTCCATTTCCTGATCAGTCATCCCAATAGCCCTCACATTCCGGGATGGGACAACACCTTGGCAGAATCTCTCAGCCTTGTGATTCTAGAGCCCCACAAGTGAACTCTGTCTAAAAAAGTGTCTGTACTTCTACTGAGCCATTGGGGTCCTCTTGAAATCAATGTGTTCACTTTTAAGAGGAGCTACAAATCCACCCTCTACTACAGCAGGGAAGACCAGGGCAGAGGATCAGTGGAAGATGTGTTTCTCCAGTCCTGGACAGGACCCCAGCAATATCTGTTTCACATGCTCATGTGAATGTTGGTCAATGTGCAAGAGGACTGAGTAGACTGGATCTTAGTCACTCTTGGTGTCTGAGAACTCTGGTTTCCAACACCCCTACAAATGTCTCACTGAGAGTAACTATGACCTCCATACTCTCCAACTCTCTTAATGCAGGGGGGAGGCAGGATGGGGCATCTAGACCTCAAAACTATTCACTTAACTGCCTGGTGCATGGGCAGATACTAGATGACCACATCCAAGCTATCCTGTTGGCTTCCTGTTAGCCATCTACACATTGCTCCTGTGCTCTGAAGTGGTGCTGTTTCTGTGCCTTCATTCAGGCACTTCTCACTTCACAGGTCTCACTTCTGTGCCAGTAGATGAAAGATCTTGAAGGAGAAGGGTCACTTCCTGTCTTCATTCCACATCTACTTAGCTGCCATAGCAGTGCACCAGCCTCTTATGCAACCATCAGCTGCACTATTCTGGAGCACCACCATTAAGAGATTTCTGCAAGTTCTCTCAAATCTCTAATGGGTTTTGTCCCATTCTTCTCGTGCTGTCTAATCATCTTAAGCCTGGCTGCTTCAGGAAGTCTGCAGAGCCACAACATGAGCACAACCCTATCTACTCTCATCGGGCTCTACTGAATAGACTGCAGAACACATGGCAGATGTGGAGTTTGGATGGGCAGTACTATTTTCTATTGTTGGATGACCTAATCCACCTCAAGTGGTAAGCTAGCTAAGTCAGCCAGTGATGTGAGGCACAAAGACCATGAAGAAGGAGGACAGGTTGTGTGAGGCACAGAGACAATGAAGAAGAAGGACAGGTTGCTTACCTGTAACTAGTAATACCAGTGGTCATCTGTAGCTTCACATAAACCCACTTTCCTCTCTTCTTTTTGGAGATCCACATCCACCTGATGGACATTGGAAGTGAAGGGAGTAGCTCTTGGAGCTATTTATGTTTGTGGCCAGGGGGACAGGGTCAACATTTAAAGCAACTCATCTCTGGAACATTCTGTGGATGGGTTTGTACAGGTACAAGATCCATACGTGTTGAGGGCACAAATGACCACTCAAAGAACTACAGTTAAAAGTAAGCAACCTATCCTTCCTCTGCCACTCCATTGAAGACTGAGTTCATGTGCTTCATCCCTCTGAAGGTGACATCAACTTTATTGCTTGGTCATCTGGGAAGGGCCTGGACTTTATTACTGCCTAATAATGCAGAACTTGGATTCTTTTTTTCTGCTAATTCATTGATTAAAGCTTGCATACCTACAGCCCTAGTATCAATGCACAAGAATTAATACCTGCAAAATCTCATTTGTTTAGTTATAATAACTTGTTCTCCTAGAGCTTGCCAATACCTCATGCTTAGTTTCTAAAAGGTTAGATTCAGTACTGTGTCTTAGAGCTGCCTTATGCAAGTAGAAAGAGGCACTCTGAACATACAGAGGAGCATTCTTATTATAACCCATGGCTGACCCTTGGCACTCAAGACAGCTTCCAGACCTTAAAGCCCTAGAATACCTGGCATTTTATAGATAGCCATGCTGTGATGGAAACAAGAAAAAAAGTCTCCACAAAATTTAGTTCTAGCTCTTCTTCTTAAGTGCTGCCAAGTGAATTTCTTACTGACAACACCCTTTTCTAAGAAGAAAGTCTTCCTTCTTGCTCAGCATGACTGTAAAACATGTAGTATGGAGCAGCTGGTGTGAAATATGTGCTAACCACTTCTGTGCAGCCCAGTGACAAATGGCTCATGAAACATGGTCAGCAGATCTCTGTAAAAGTGCTTTGAGTTCTGATTCTAAACTCAAGAAGACACTATGCACATAGATACCATGAAACTAAAACTTGTGGTGATGTGTTTGTTTTTGTCTTCCTTGACAGCCCTAGATCTCTCTTGTTCTCTTCCCTACTTATTCCTTTCATGGCTGTGTTTATTTCAGTTTGTGATGGTTGAAACTCACAGCATGGACCAGACTCTTCTTAAGTGGTGCCAGCAAGTCTAGTTCCATTGATTTATTTTGGAGCTGTGCTAATGAAAACGCTTTAGAGCATCTTGTCCCATCCTCATTAATGGCTGTGCTCCAGTGTTTAAACAATTCATTGATTAGATTAATCAGTTAAAGCCATTTTGATTGATTAACAAAATGTGTCTTGATTAATTGGCCACTATATTTTTATTTTATTTTATTTTACTGTAAGTATTTAAAACTGCTAGTGGTAGCTGAAGTCTCAGAAGCATCGTCCTGTTTTTTTCTCACACACAAGAGTGAATGCTTAATTTAAAATAATGCCGTTGGTTACATGTACATGTGCTGTATAGAATGTTCTTTCTGTACTTCAGATCTGTATTATCACATGCACATGGAATATCTACTGTTAGTTATTTAACTCACTAAAACTGGTGAGATTGCTGAACTAAGATTTACTTAATGGAACACTTAGGTAAATGATAAAAGACCTAATATAAGTTCTAAGGTAGGGCTGTCAGAAGCCATATTGGCCTCTAGCTATTGGGAAGTTATGGTCTTGAACCCAGGAAACTTGTAGTCAGTTGGTGAAGCTGGAGAAATTTAAAAAGTCCCGGAAAATGGATTGCAGAATATGCTTTAGAAGCATGGATTTGGTCACTAGGCGAAGTATGTGTTTCAGGATGTGAAACTGAAGTCCTTAGGATGCTGCCTGAAATCTCAGAGCATTGATACGCTTGCTTCTGCTGGTACAACAGCGGTGGCTGTTCTTGGTCAGGGATAGCTTGGCTGCAGTGGTTCAAACAGCCATAGCTTTATGGCTAAACTTTGTGTGGCCGTCCTTAAGGCTCACTGAAGCCGCAACACGTATAGAATGCTTTGACTAGAATTCTGAGTAAGGTGATTTGCCAACAGCAAATAAGACCTCTGCTGAAAGAACTACACTAGTTATCCATCTGCTACTAGATCAGTCTCCCTAAAGAATTTGAGACTGGTTATTGGAGAGAGAACTGTCTTCTTTATAGACGCATTTTGATCCTTGTGATAATCTGGAAAGGCCCTCCTTGTAGAGCCACATACTCTTGATCTCTGCTCTGCCATCATTTGCAGCAGGACATTTCACAGTTTGACATCCTCCATGTGGAATACTTTCCCTTCTGAAATACAAGATGTTCTAACAATTTATATTTTTAGATGCATGTTGAAACTTGACCTATTTGTGTGAGATTTCTCTCGTGTCACCCAACTTACCACCTATATCATGAACATAAAAACTGTATTTTGGTTTTGTGTATCATGCATATGGTATGTTTTATTGAAACCTTGAAATCATGGTTTATAAATATTCATAAATAAGTAAGTATTGACTAGGAGCAGTGTTAAGCCAAGAGAGAGGTATGTGTGGATACATTGATTTTCTCCAAAACCTGTCCTCTCTTCTGAGAGATTTTGCCCCCAAGTATGGGTACAAAAACAATTCACAGTGGAGCACATGCTGGTGTGGGATAAGGAAAGGGAATACATCCTAGACTAGATGTGTATGTGTAACTGTATGCAACCACAGGTGTCTTGGAGCTAAAGTCTTCCCACATTGTGTCAGTGGGCAATTGAACTGCCAGCACATCACAGGACAATATCTTCCCATAAAACATTTTAAAAAATGGTGAGTTTAGAAAATTAATAATATGGAATATAAACATATACCAGAACACAATAAATAATTTAAATGAGTCAATAAAGAATCAATACTGCACTAAATCTTCAGAATCCCTCAGTGCCTCACCATTTTAAACGAATTATACATAAGTACCTTTGGAAGAATTACGCTTTAACAGATAAGAGATGCTATTAATTGTTAGAAGGAAGTTCAGTCTTTAATATGTTCTTTTTAGTGTCCTATTTAGAGGAACACACAAAAGCCCAAATAGGTTAAAAAATAAGGGAGTATGTCCCTTCCACCCAACTGATTTAAAATGGACTCTTACTAGGTGAACAGCTGACACTTTAAGGCACCATCCAAGACTTTTCTGTTCGCTCAGATGAGCCGAACTTTGCAAGAGCATGGTCAGTGAATTAAACTAAACTTGGAGTCCTGACAATGTTTTTACCAGCACTAATTTTACCCTATATTCTATCTGAGCCATAAAGAGCAATTCTAAATGTACACGCATTAAAAATGATATGGAAATGAATGAATATTACACCAGTAGCTAGTTTGTGTCTGAATCTCAGTTGGTTTATCTATCTTAAAAATAGAATGAGATGTAATTAAGTGAAACATATATAATGATTTCTCCATGCTTGTTGCAGGAAAACTGAGACACGGAGACCTCAGAGCTTAGGAAAAAGAGTTTATTACGCGCGGGCTGTTGGCGGGATCGTTCCCTGAAAAACCAAGAGCCCTGAAGAAAGGTTACACAGTGCTTTTATAGACTCAGCATAAGTTTCACTTTCCTCAAACACAGCATATAAGTTTCACTTTCAGGTCGATTACATCAATCAGGTACATCAAAAGGCTAGGCACAGGAAAACAACACTCCAAGATGATGTATTTCAGGATGATGTATTCTGTACCAGGTAGAATTAGGGAGGAACCATTCCCAGGTCAAGTTGACTCCCAAACTTTCTCATTAACTAAGCATGACAACATCGCATACCTGAGATAGGCACATTTGCAGCTAATTTATTTTCATCTATTTTTCTACTAAAAGCACAGGCTATATATGTTAACCCTTTCATTCCCCCCTTCATGCCAAATTCAATTCCTTGCAATTTGAAGCATGCGCCATTTCCCTATTTCCTTTATAACACAAAAGATACATAGCAGCAAAAGTTACATAGCAGCATTGTAATAAACCTGTTAGTGTTAGTTATTAAATCTTCTGGGGTCTGGCTGTACGCCGGACTGCTGAACCCAGGACAGCAGTAAGTAGAGCCTAGCCCCATTTCTTCTTCTCCCCAGTCGCAGGTCTAGCCGTACGTAGAACTGCCTTGCCGGTCGGCAGTAATAAGGCCTAGCCTGGATTCTTCTTATTGCTTCTTCAGAGTGAGCTTGAGAGGGTTAGTAGGATCACCAGTTACCAACCACCCCCCTTTTGCCCTCTTTACTCGGGTCCAATATATCCACCAACTATTTTCATCTCAATATGAGTTGTCTTTACTACCCAATAGGGTTTCCTCTACCCATAACCAAATGGCATTCTTTCCTTCACCCACAAAATGGCTTCCTGCTTGGGCTGAAAAGAAGACAACCCTTTTGATTTTGTGAGGTGTGCACCTCATCCTATACCTTATCATGTTGGGGCTCTGGAAAGAATAAAAATGCTTCTGCTTTCTTTGTTACTGGCTGCACATAAAATAACAGTAAAGAGTCTCTGTGAAGTGGGCTAGTTAGGTCGTATCTCTTGCCCTGTGTTGGCATCTGATTACTATCTGGGCCATACGTGTTAAACTATTGCATCTTCAAAATTTGGTTCTTCATCTTCTCCACTTTTCTTGAATCTTGAGGCTTTCAAGTACAATGTGACTCTTCCCAAGTGATTCCTTGAACAATGGTTTAATTCTGGATGATCTTGTAGACAAATGTGGGTCTGCTGCTTGAGCCTATATGGCGTGTGTGGACTTGTTAGGGCTATCGTGGGTTCGCTGGCTATCTTCAGCTCTCTCTCTTTTTCTTCTCCCCATCTCAGTCAGAGTCCTTCAGCTGCAGTTCCACTTCCCACCATCTCTTTCTCCCAGCTTGCTTCTCGGGGTCACCTCCCCTAGCTTGCTGGTGCTGCACCAAGGAGCCTCTTCAGTTGCCACTCTATTGGTAACCTCTAGGACTTCTTTACTTCTGTCTTACCATGCATTATCCTCGTGCCAGCTGCCCACTTCTCCTTCCAGGGTGTCACATCTCCAAGCCCTTGCCCTTCTGCCTATGGGATAAGAAACAAAACTTCTCCTCCTGACTGCTGACCACAGACATCATTCAGGGAGTTCCGCTCCCATTCCTGCGAAGGAATTCTCATCATATATCGCTTCTCATCTGGTCTCTGCATACGCCAGTTGGACCATCTATACCGCTTTTCTGCTATCCTCTTCCACATCCACCACACATCCACATCCTTCTCTGACTTTCTTTCACCATCTCTTCAGGCCGCCAATGTCTTCTCCTGCCCACACTGGGCACATTGGCTTTTTTCCCAGAGACCCTCATCCTTCCTGGGTCTCCTATCACCTTCTTCCATACTCTTCCTGACCTCTACTTCATCCATATTTCTCCTCTGCGTTGTTTCACCAAAGTAGCTGCGAGTTCTACCTTCTTGGTCATTCTTCAGTCTTTTCCTCTCTTCTCATTCACAAGCACCTTCTACTACTTCCAGTAACTCTTGCAAATTCCTCCTTCAAAACCTTCAAATTCCTGGAACTTCCTCCAAATATCTGGGTAACTTTGGATTACAAAAGCCTATGGGCGGTCTCCCATCCAAGTACTAACCAGGCCTGACCCTGCATAGCTTCCGAGATCAGACGAGATCGGGCGTGTTCAGGGTGGTATGGCCGTAGGCTTATGGGTTGGCATTATTTGAGTTAACTGCCTTAATGAAAACAATATCCACATTCAAGGGAAGTTTGCAATTTCCCTAAGTGGACTTTTTTAGTGAAAATCATGACTCCATGGCTTCTGGTCTTACTGCTTGTGACACTTCCTGACACCTTTGCTTTTCACTTTCTCTTCTCTTCCCTGCAAAAGCAGGCAGGTCTTTCAGGCAAACACCGATTCTATGCTCTTCCCCCTCCCTGTCTGCCCCCTCAGGGAGAGGCAGGTGAATGAAGAAGGGGTTGAGACAGGGGGCTGGCTGTTTCCTGTTGGAGTGCCCAAAGTTCCTATGCTAAATGCTTTTTCAAAAAACTTATTGCCAGATAGAGGTTTTGCAGCCTTCTTTATCTTTTCCTTTTCTTCTTCTTCTTCTTCTTCTTCTTCTTCTTCTTCTTCTTCTTCTTCTTCTTCTTCTTCTTCTTTTTTTTTGGATTCAAACTCCTACTGCCAGAATTGCAAATTCAGGCTCCTCACTCCCTCCGTCTCAAGGGGGGGGGGTTGCATTCAGCCTGATGACTACAAGGAGTGAGAGAAAAAAGCCTAAAAATTGTCCTCTACAGAAGCAGCCTTCCCTATGCTAAATGTAAACAATGGAACCTTGCAAGCTGGTTTTCTTTCTTTATCAAGAAGTTTCCAAAGTTCCCCCTTTTTTCTTTTTTCTTTTTCCTTTTCCTTCTATGTGAGCCCACAGGGGGAAGGATTCTTGATGACTGAAGAGTTTTAAACATGAAACAGGCAGCTGTCACCTGGCTGCTCTTCTTATTATTGTGCCAGCCCATTATTGTTATTGTTATTATTTTTTTCCTCTACCTCTGATGTGTGTTGAAGGTTGCTTCCAGTTATTAAGAAATCAGATCTTGCTCCTATGACATTCTCACCCAGCCTACCAGGCTGAAAATGAGTTATTAAAACTATCTTCATAGCTTCCTTTTCCTGTCCCCTATGTACACACTGACAGAATTCTTAAGCATTTGGCTAAAGAAACTTCCATTCTCCAAAAACCAGCAACTATAGGGTTAAAATCTAACAGTCTGCAGGAGGGAGGAGGGGCTGTGGAATAGTGCTGCTTTCGAGCAAAACAGGAGAGGGAAAGGAGAGAAAGCAAAGGAATGCCGCTTTTACTTACACACACAAGCCTTTAAAGTTTTTCTACTTACATTAAAGCATTAAAGCAGCGTTTGTCTGTTATCTCTGACCAGGCAAAAAACTACTGATAAGTACGTCTCTTCCTAACCCTTTCTTTGAATTTCCAACACAGCATGAAGCAAAGCCTCCTCCCCTCTCTTTCTGCTCCGAAACGGCAATGTGTAAGGAGCTAACAGTTTAAGCTAAAACAATGAGGTAAACTAGACAAATCTTCCCTTCTGAGAACTTGACCAGAGTGCCCTTCCTAAAAATTCTTAAAACATACATTGCAAGGGTATACAATTCCTCCACCACCTCCCATGTCCTCCCATCTAAAATCAAGACAGACACAGAAAGGAGGAAGGGAGTGGCTGGTGGGTGGATGGGGTCCCACCAGCCGACACAAAGGGGATTAAACACCACGCACTTGTCACTGGCCGATTACCCCCGGACGATCAACGGCCAATAATCGAGAACGCAGTGACCATTCAAAAGGACAGTTCTCACACACTTACACTCATTCACACAGTTCCTGCCTCCCGCCGTCCCGTTCTACACCAAAGCAAAACAGTTTCCCCAGCGCATGTACCCTTCACTGGCTGGGTAGTAGTGTTTGCTTGGGGAGTGATCAGGTCCCCCTTCCACCCTCCTGGGTGGGGCGTCTGGACTACAACCAGATTATACTTGCCTAGGTCTTGTGACGGCGCTTCTACACGAACCAATTCTCCAAAGTCTGTTGGACTTGAACCACACTTGGACCAAGTACAGATGAAAGTTTCAATGGAGGCAGGGCTCAGTTTCCATACTCTGCATCAAAGGTTCCCTCGGTTCCGTGCTTGCCGTTCAGGTGCTGCCCAGCACAGACTCCACTTCCTCCCGGCATAAACTGCCAGTGGCGCCCAGAAAGGGAAAGTGTGCTGAGCCCCCTTCCCGGCAAGACGGTTTGAGAGCAGGCAAAAATCCACCTCTGTGTCTCACTCCTGCCTGCTCCTCGTCCCGGCGGAGTCGCCATTTTATGTTGCAGGAAAACTGAGACACGGAGACCTCAGAGCTTAGGAAAAAGAGTTTATTACGCGCGGGCTGTTGGCGGATCGCTCCATGAAAAACCAAGAGCCCTGAAGAAAGGTTACACAGTGCTTTTATAGACTCAGCATAAGTTTCACTTTCCTCAAACACAGCATATAAGTTTCACTTTCAGGTCGATTACATCAATCAGGTACATCAAAAGGCTAGGCACAGGAAAACAACACTCCAAGATGATGTATTTCAGGATGATGTATTCTGTACCAGGTAGAATTAGGGAGGAACCATTCCCAGGTCAAGTTGACTCCCAAACTTTCTCATTAACTAAGCATGACAACATCGCATACCTGAGATAGGCACATTTGCAGCTAATTTATTTTCATCTATTTTTCTACTAAAAGCACAGGCTATATATGTTAACCCTTTCATGCTCTGTGCAACTTCTATCAAGATATATGAAATATATAAGCAATAAAAACATACTGTAAGAGCCAGCATGGTGTAGTGGTTCAAGCATTGGGCTATGACCCTGGAGGCCAGGGTTTAATTCCCTGCTTGGCCACAGAAACCCAAGGGCAACCTTGGACACACCATACAGCCTCAGCCCCTGAAATCCCTGTGATAGATTCACATTAGCATCAGCATAACTCAGAAACAACTTAAAAGCACACAACAACAAAAACATACTGTGGAAAATTATTAAAACAATGCAATCAGAAAACTGGAGCCATCTGGAAGAGTCTGTGAATTCAGATTGCAATGAAGTTAGCACAGGATATATTTGGAAGGTATATAGGAAGTGTTATATTACTTCCTGTGATTGTGTTAATAAACTAGCCATGTTGGCTGGGTTATGTAAAGTTCAAAAGGCAAGCTTTGACAGAGTTCTGAAAGCATATATCCAGTCCAGACAGCTCACGGGGAAGCAAAGGGCCAAACTTTTTCAATGTTGCTTGGCAAAAGCAGTAGCAATCCATGACATGTCAGTTACTCTGGAAAGCCTTTGGATCGTATTGTCTTTTCACAGTGGTACACCAACTGCCCTTTATCTGTTCCAGATTGAGGCTTAGGGTCTCCCAGATGTGACTTCTGTTGAAATATCTCCCTGAAACTGAATCCATGACTCCATATTTTTGAAAAAATAAAGCAGAAGAATCATACAAGTCATAAAATTATTGAGTCCCTTTTCTCACTGATTATAGTAATCAACGTTGAAGTTCAAAGAAAATCCCAAATCAGCAAATGCACCTTTATTTCAGTTAATCTTATTTCAGTTAATCTTCAGTTAAGTAATTCAAGTTCTGACATACTCTCCACTGTGGTGGGAAACCTGCATCGGAACTGTACCATTTCAGACTACGAGGAGCTGGCTCACATCATTTAATGGTCTTCCAAACATGAAAATTAATTCTGCATAGACTAGCACATTAGGAAGAAGGCTTATAGTCTGGGCCCTTTCTGCAGCTTACCTTTTTTTGGCGCTGGGGTCCTGGGATTGCGTGAGCAGCCTCCAACGAGAGGCTCTTGTGTCCTCGTTGGTTCAGCTCCGCACAAGCCGCCTACTCCCAAGCAGGCAGCGCGAGAGTCCCACCTCTTCCTTCCGCAGCGCAACCTGGGAGTTTACCAGGCTGCGCTGGGGCAGGAAGCACGAACGCTGCAGCTTCGGAGGCTCCGCATGCACGGCAAGTGCATGCAGAGCCCTGGGGCAATGCGCAATCATGCACCATTTTCAGCTGAAAGCCAAATATGAAAGGTGCACGAGCAGTGCCTGCCCTACCCTGGAGCGTCACGCAATTATGAGTGTGTTGTGCAGATCGCTCCTCACAATCGCATGACACTTCAGGCACCCTTTCGCATGGCACATGCTGTACAAAAAAGGCCCCTAGTGGCCCATCATTTGCCAGTACAATTCTTTTCTTGACTTCTGGGTTGCTTGAATATAATTTGCCGTGATGTCCAAAACCAGACAAACTATGACTAGCATTTATGGCAATGCTATGATTTGCAAACCGCTGTGAAAATATGGGTTCAGGCCATGATTTGGAGGCTGATACTAAGCACTGTTTGAGGATCATAAGATGTTATAGTTAGAGAGATCTTGAAAAGGAGATGACAAAGAATAAAAAGAGAGAAGCAGGTATATGAGTCTGTAGGCTACTCATGAGCCTTGGTTTGTAAGATCTTCCAAACTAAGCTTGCATCTTCTGCTTAAGGAAGGCAGATTTTGTGAATGTCCCTGACATCCCTGATTTTCTGGCAAGGAGCATCTTCCTCTTTGTAATGTATTGATCAGGACTAAAATTTATAACCTGGAAAAAGATTAAACTTAATATATTGATAAAACACACAGGCTGAAATCTTACCTTGGTGCCAATTTACATAGTGTAAATAACTGCGTCCTTTACGCCACCATCATTCCCCACACACTTGATATGTAGCACAGTAAATGTACATTGGAAGTCAATACACATGGGTGTCCATTGTATTAGAATGTACAATGTGCAAGACAATGCACATCACTATAACAATGTGCATTTGCACACTAGTCTTGGAATGCCATTACACAAGTGCATTTGCAAAAGTTCCATGTGCCAAACTCTGCTGCTGTCACTGTCAGTTGACCATTGTCTGTGCACACAAAAACACACATGCCTAAACACACACACACACACACAAACACACCTGTTGCATGTATTACAACTTATGCCTGCAGATGTCACTAACAGGATCCTGGACAAAGTCTTTTTCCAACATCTCTTTATGCAGAGATTTATGTTCAATTTACCTTAGTAGATGATATATTTCTTCCCTGCCCCGCTGCAAATTAAACCTGTTTAACTCAAAGTTTTCAATCCTGCAATCCAATCTTCCTAGGGAAGTGATTCTACTTGGGCTGCATGTGGGCTGATGGACCTTTTTGTCGTCTCATCGATCTTTGGTATATTGTGCTAACGAAGATGGTGTGAGTCATGTTGTATCACAATAGGGATTTCTGGGACAAATAAGATGTCACTAACGGCATCACCGTCATTAGGTAGTACACACCAAAACTTCTATTCAGGCATTTTAATCCTCTCACACAATGTGGAAGAGCAAAGATGACACCCATCCCCATGATCTGAGTGACTTGGACAGTGGCCGTCTGCTGTGGGGGTTCCTCTGTTCTACTTATGGGGATTCCCTGGGTTATTCAGAACCCTGACTCTTCACAGCTCCAAATCATAAGTGCATAAGACCATTGCAGATTGGCATCCATTAAATCATGGAAAGCTACAGGGGAACAATCTGTATGTTCATCTCCCCTCTCTTGAGAAATTCAGAATGCCTCAGTAGGTTTTGATGTATACCACTCAGAGCTTGGAAGAAGTTGTCTTCTTGAACTACAATCACCAATAGACTCCAGTCTCCATGGTAACTGCAAAATTCTGACAGTTGTAGTCAAAAAAAAAAAAAAGAAGTTGTCCAGGCTCTGATGTTAAGTAGTAGGCAATACCTTTCGTGCTGTCCCTAGGAGACAATGTCCTGATAAGATGTGACTCACATAAGCTTTTAAAATGCACCAGGGAAATTAACACCAATATAGAATGTAGTTAGCTAGGTATTTAATTCCTGTTGATGCAGATATACATTCAGATCTTTATAATTCACACAGAAGTTCTGAGAGGAAAGTTTTAATGTTTTAATTTTCTTTTACAAGCAAGACATGAGAATAAGAAACAACAATAAATATACATCTCCCACACATATCTTTTCCCACTTTCTCCTGTGAATTCCTTACTGAGCTCAAATTTCTATCCAGGGATCTCAGAACCAAAGCGAATACTGTGTCCATTTGACCAAATTATAAGGTTAGATACTGTTACCCTGATGACAGACCACATTCCGGGGACTATAAATTTGATATCAAATATGTCCAGCATGCCAGAAACGTTGCCCGAGTGGGTACGTACCTAGACAAGGAGGTCAAACAACCAAAAATAGGTCAGGCTAGGAAAACCCCCAGTCACGGTCCCCAAGGAGACCTCAGGCTAAACGTGTCTGCATGGACAAAGCCACGAGTAGCCAACTTGAGGAGTTTTTTGGGTTTTCTCCAGGTTGAGCAACTCCTACATTAGTAAACCCTACACTGCAAGGTCTGTCTGTTTAAACCAATCATGCAAACTACCAAGTTGCTATTGTGTGGCATTTCTCCCTCAATTTTGGACATTATTCTTCCTGGGAGAGGGCCTGCCCTTGAGGTACATTCTGCCGTATAAGTAGTCCCAGTTTTTGAGGGTCTCTTCGGAGAACTCCCCACCACACTAGCAGACCAGCACTCTGTTAGTTGAGTGATCCCTTCAGCAGCCTCTCTTCACTGAGCTCCATTCTTCTCACCACTTCTCGGACTGAAGACTTCAGCATAGGTGTAGTATCACTGCCTTTACACCCTCTCCGCGGAATCCCCTATCAATTTTCACCTCTTTCCTTTCTCAATAGGCCTTGTGTACGTGAGTGAGTGAGTGCATTGGTGCGTGAGAATACATTTGTTAATAAAATCCAGTTATTGGTATGTTTGTCTGGCTTTTCGCTTGGTCTGACCCCATAAAAATTGGGTAAAAGATTCTGCTGGGTTACCCTTTGGCTACAGCCAGTGCTCTGCTAATTTCCCCAGTCTTTGCATTTTTGGAGCAAATCAAGGTGTCCCCCTAGGGACTCCCAGAAGTCAGGGTAACAATACTGCCAAAACACCTACCATAAGTAGAATGAGGGGAAACCACAGTTAACAAGGCCTGAAGTGCCTGGCACTGTTGCCAAAATTCAACTGACAATGTTAGCACTGGCTGTAATCCAACACACAGTTTGATGCACTGCTAATAGGGAGAGTGGAGGTTACACACAGAGAGAAATAATAACAACAAAGCAGTCCAGTAACACAACTTCCCATCAAGAGCATCACCCTAAATAAAGCAAGCCACCAAAAAGATAAAAAACATTGTTAGAGCAGTAGTTAATAACTGCTAATTTTTGTCAGTGTTCCACTGTCTTAAGGACCCTCAAAGCATGATAAAGGCCTCAGTTATACAAACAACAGCATTTGCTGGTAGAGACAGGAATTCTTCCTTGAATATTTTTCTGATTTTCTGTGTCAGAAATGTAGGAAGGACCAGTGGTGCAGACACCCACAGACAGATCACTGTGAAACAACCAGACACATCTCTGAGAAATGCCCAAGGCCAAAGAAGGACTCAGATGAAAAAAAACAGCGCTAGAAATGCTGTCACAGAAAAAGAATTTCTTACCACATAATCTGTGAAATAAGCAGAAGGTACAGTGGAACCCCATCAATGTCAAAATTTGGAAGCTGTTTGACGTCATTAACCTACATCGGTGTGTGTGGCTCTTTGTGGGAATGTGGACATCATAAAATATCAGAAGAATTGTGGCATCCAGTGTTTGCTACTTCAGAGAAAGGTTATGCTGAGAAAGGCTGTGAGAACTCACAAGGCGCTTGAAGCTAACCAAAAAACAAAATATAATAATGTAATGTCCCTCATAAATTGACTTCTTTTCATGACATGGGGACTGTGTCTGTTGAGCAGCAGTACGTATTAGGGATGGTTCTGTCCACTGATGAACTGCTGGTTGAGTACTGAGGTAAATGTCCATTCCAGCAGTATATGCCAATAAAAGTAGCAAACTGCAGGTCTCCCTTGTTTTTCCTCAACTCATTTATTGATATTCCACTCTCTCGAGGCTTGTAAATTGCAGACGTGTTCCTTTAATTCAATGAGGGATCCACTTCTTTCATTAGTTCTTCTTGCCTACAGAGGTTCACTTGGGACTGACCACATGCAGTGCTTGCAAGGTCAGCTGAGTGGGGAAGAAAGGTGCCAAGCTGACTGAAAGGTTTTGCAAGCAGCACATGCATGGTTGGTCTCAGTTGAGCCTCCATAATTCCCACTGGGTTCTGCTTTTCAACCAATTCCACTTTCTGACCATGCTCTGGTCCCTAACCCATCAGGTAAATGTGGGATGACTGTACAGCAAAAAGTGTGATGGTGCAGTAAAGCTATGATATCATGTTCTTTAAAGGGAGACAATTACCTTGTCAGGCAACCTGGTATACCAACAGAAGTCAAAATTGATTACAGTGTAGTGACAGTGCTAGTGGAGTCGTATTTCTACACTGGACAAAAATAAGTGATGGGAGAAACATTTTTCACTAGTTAAGACTTTGTAGAAGATTTGGCCATCAAAGGCCTAATGTATTCTGGACCATATGACAGAATAAGCCATCTCTCCCCCACCCCATTATCTCTGAAGTAGGACAAGAAGACTAGTAGGTAGAGCATCACATCTAGGAAATTTGTTTGCAAGGACTACAACACCATCCAAATAAAATGATCTAGTTATCTGGAGAGTGGCTGACACAAAGCACGGAGGGCATTTTCTTCAGCAGAGCCTATTTTGTTACTGGGGTAGAAAATTGTCCCATCAGTCTTAGTTCTTGGTGCAGATAAATAAACTGCTTTTGCCCAGTGAAATTGCCACAGATTATACATGCACAGTGATCTAAACAAGGTTCTGAAACAAAACAAGGAATAACAAAATATGGGTGATTTGTAATGCTTTCTGGCGCTCTGTGAACAGGACAAATGATTCAAAACTACAAATTCCAAAGGAAATTGATAAATGGAGAATTTTGTAACCCTTCATAAGCTTTCTTTGTAATACCTTCCCCCCAAATTATTTATCTCATTACAGACAAGTTTGATTCATTTGATTCATTTTACTTTGTGTCTCATATTGAGAGAAAAGTGGGATATAAATCAAATAACCTCTTTGGTCAAATTCAAATTCCACACACAAAATACTCCTCCTCCTCAAACCATAAGAGTTTCCCTTATTTCTTCTGACTTGACAACTTTCTTCCTACACAGTCCTGTCTAGCATTGATCATCTTAGTGTCCCTACAAAGTGTGAGCTTTCATTTTTTTTTCTAACTAAAAATACTAACATTATATGTGATCCAAGCAAATAAAGTGCCAAAGGAGAAATAAGAGGCAGCAAGTAGGTATTAATAGATTGGCAAGTAATGTAATCCAGTGAGAGCAAGCAAAGCAAATTTTCTTTTGGAGAGATTGGTGACCTTGTGAATTTATAAAGGAGGATAGGTTTGCTTTGTATTCTTGTTGATGGAGGTACGCCCAGCAGCTTTCACCATGTAATCAAGGAGCTCATGGGGGGATGCATTAGGCCATGAAGAGGGTTCCACATAGGCCTCTTACTAACATCACCACACCACACATGCTCTCCCTATTGAACTTCCATTTGATTGAAAACATACATACAGGTGTATGTACAGAGAGCTTCTTCACAAAAAGAGAAACTCTGGCCTGCTTGCATATAGGAACTCTCTTTGCATGAGTCTATACATGGAGAAGCCCTGAGGCATATCAGATGGATATTAGCTGGGATGGCATGGGAGAGTGGGTGGGGCCAGCTTGTGGAACTTGCAGTCCCATCTCCATCTTCATTCAACATGACAAGGGAAGTGTGTGCACCTGCCTTTGGTCAATAAAGCAGAAAGTAATTTTCTATCATTGACAACTCCACTAATTCCTCTTCCCAAGATCCTTGGCATTGTGGTACACCATAAGACACCTGTTTGGCTACAACTGCCTCCTGCTGGAGCTACTCTCTGTTCATCCTTAGTGAAAAAAATGGTAAAGGAAGATTTTGAAAGTTTTGAGGGATAAAAGGGTCATTTTTGGTCATTCTGTCTGCCTAATTTTTTTCATGCCAGTAAGAAGATATATCTGCATCAATCCTTCCATCAAGTCAGTTGTGCTTCTTTAAAACTCTTCCTTAAATTCTCTTTACCTAAAAAGATTTTACAGAGCTACATAGTCCCTCCAGCTCCACTTGTGCGATCCCTTGACTGATTTCACAGGAGCGGCATGTCCAAATATGTCTGATGCATGTAAGCCAAAACTTTAGTTGACTGCCAAGAGACGGACTGACTATAGCCAAACCTCAGGTTACATATGTAGGCCATATTTGACTACGCTGTCCTCATATGGACAAGCAAAATAGTGGACGCAGGGTTTGAGTTTTGGATTAGCAGAGGAGGCAGGTGCTCTCAAGAATGAGCCAAATGAAGAAGGAAAGTACCATCCTTTCTGGACCTTTGTTTTAATGTAAGTGAGTTGGATTGTTTGTTAAGAAAGAACCCTTGGATTCTGGTACAGTGCATTGCAATTCCTTCATCCCCATGACAATGATACCATATTTAAAGTGCTCAAATGAGACAATTCCAGCAACTTACAAAATGTGGTAGCATGAGACTGGTATTTTAAAACAAGCATCTGCAAATATGGGAAGATATGAAAATTAATTCTAGTTGAAGAAAATATTCTATAGATAAGGTACATGATAAGAGGCCAAAAGAATTAATATGTTAAATCTTCCAGGGTGATTCTGAACCTTAGCTAAAGCAAAGCAATAAACTAAAGAAAGGCAGAATAGTCAGATGAGGAGTTTATCGTCCACACTTATCAGAGTTTGCTTCTCAGAGCAAGATTTGTGGCAAACAGAGGAATGTCCCAGTCGTGCTATTGTTTTTCATGTGTTAATACTGAGGCTCATTGTGTACAGTTACAAGATGGCTAACACTGTGAAACATCTGAATATGGAACAATAAATAATGTGACAATGATAGAAAGAGCAGCAATTAAAATAACATTGGTCATTTCCGCACTACACTCTTATAGCGTGATTATTTTAGGGAGGGCCGGCCCCTCCCTAAACTGTAAACCCCAGCATTCCATAGGATGTTGAAAGTGGAATAATCGTGCTATAAGAGTGTAGTGTGGAAATGGCAATTAAACCGTGAAGAGTAACAGGCAGATTGAACAAGTAAAAAAAGCAAAGAAGCAAAGAAAATGCTACATAAACTTTCCATTTAAATACCAGGGCAAATTATTATCCCTTGCTGCCTAAAACTTGGAAAGGTAAGTGCAAGGAACATAGCCTTGGGAATAGCTTCTCATAACCAGGGCACCACACTAGAGAGGAAACAAGATCTGTAAACTAAACAGGTAGCAGTACCCAGAGGCCCTTCAAGAATAGGGTAGTTCATGGGCAGGTCCCTAAATGCAGCTGCATGTAAGCGAAGCTCTGGTGGCTGAGAATTCTGAAAATTTGCCTGGAGACAGACAGAAAGTTGGAGGGGATTGCAGGGCAATTGGCTTTCCTTTTCTTGTTAGTTATATTACTTCTTCTTTATTGTCTCTCGGGGTTCTGAGTAGCAGAGGAAATTAGGAGCTGAAGGAGAGATAAGATAAAGATTGATGAACAGTGGAATGAAGAAAGGCAGCCAAAGGACTCCACACTCCATTCCAGAGTTCTCTGCCTGTCTCTGGGCAGAATACTCAGCAATCAGAGTCTGGTTCACATCTAGCTCTTATGTATTTCAGCCTTCTTCAACCTAATTCCCACGTTTCTCAGCAACTCATGTAGATAGGATTCCTCTCTCCCAGAGCGACGCTAGGGGGGAAGGATCTCTAAGCTTAGAGACTGGTGGCTCCCTTGCAGCATCCCACTGTGCTGCTAAGATAGAGATTTAATTCAGTGGGTGGTGGCAGTGTTTAATGAGTGGAACCTGAGGAGTTTCCATCTCCTACTCAAGGGCAGAAGTCAGCGTTGAGTGGGAAAAGGGCCCCAATTCTATGACATGTTCATGTTTAATGTCCTTCAGATTGGCCATGTTGTCTGGGACAACAGTAGGACTTTTAGTCCAGACCCCAGCTTGGGGAAGACTGACGCCACCGTATCCATACAGCAGGTTTTTTCATGACCAGTGAGATGTGTATAGTGAATAATATGGCACTATCAGAGTAAATATCTGAATATCTTTGCATTGCATTCCATCCTATCAAGAATGACTGTGTACTTCTAGCTAAGGAAACACATGACACATGCACAACTTTAGTGTATGGCCAGAACCATACTCTTTAGGCAGCCCTATGGAAATGGTTGGACATTTTTGTTAGATGTGGAATGGCCATATTCAGTTCAATCTTGCTGAAGTAGAATTGTGTAAGTGTATCGTTGTGCATGATTGTGCATTGTGTATAGTTGTGCACACACATTGCACATGGTTACATATGCATTGTGTATGAGACTTGTATGCACAGTTGGCTGCACATTCAATACAACCTAAAAAGATGGCATTATGCAGACCCCACGTAATGCAGTGAACGTAAAGTTACATCTTATTTCTTTGACATAGGATCTTGACCTATATGTCAATGGGTCGCCAGTGTCAGGTGCATTTCCTGACTTGCAAGGAGTGCAAGTTTGTGGATTGTGGCTATGTGTGAAGCAAGGATGTGTGCTGTGTTCTGAGTGCCAGGACTATTTCTCTTTCCCAGCAGCATATGCAATTTTCTTGGACTCTGGTATGGAGCAGGAAGAACAGCCAGTCAAAGGCAGCCTGGTTGGGATGAAGGCGAGCAGAGCTCAGAAAAAAATGCAGACCTCACTCAGGTTCACTTTCAGCCCATATAAGCTGCTTCTGCCCCATGACAGTTTTGATCATCCATATCTACCCACCCTCAGTATTTGAATGTTTGTATACATAATTGTTTTATGAGCGGTTATCGTACGACTAATGTTGATTGTCACAAGTTTGGGTGGTTTTGACATGGAAGATTTCTTTCAGTTTGGGGATACACAAGGGTCATACACCCATCATACCCAGTATGAGGATGTTCCCTTAAGGGTATGGGCAACCAAGTCATTTCTGGGTTGGGGTAGATGGTTGTGCCTTACTCCCATGTGGCAAGGGAAGCCTGTAGAGGATTCCCACGTTTATCATTCTAGCAGTACTCCACAGATGGGCTGGATGAATTCATTTCTATTGGTTGGCAAGTGGGGTGATAATTGGGGGAGTTGCAGTCAGGTCAACCTATGCCTGGACCTGATCAAGCCTATTCAGTTGTAATCAATAAAGTTGTGGTCTTTTCCATGCCAACAAAATGTAGTCTATGTTTATTATTGCTAACACACGCACTGCTAGGTCTGCAAATTTCATTTGGACAGTCACACTTCCTAAAAGTAAAAGAGCCAAAACAGAGGATCTGTTGGATGTGGCAATATATTTCATGAGTTTTGACTGTGCCTCAATTTTTTGTTGCTTAAAACAGCTATACTGTACTCCAGTGAAAATCCCACCACAGCTGCTATTTTGTGGAAGAGGGAAACTGCTGTTGGAGCCATTAAAAAAAAAAAAAAGACTAGAATTCAGGAGGAAAGGTTAAAACCTTCTCTGAGGGTTGTATCCTGACTCTGATCACCCACTCGCACATTGCTACTATATAGTAAATAAACTTAGATATGAGAAATGTGATAGGGCATTATATGTATTATCTAGTTTTTAGAAACACATTAATCTCAGAAATGAACTGTGACACAGCATTGCATTCCCACATTCATCTCCCTTCTGAGATCTCTTTTGTATCCTTTATTTTAAAGGTGGGTGTGCTGAGTTTACTTGGCAAAATGTAAATCCGTTGTTAATGGTGCATCAAGCACTCAAATAGTCGGATTTCATTGCAGTGGATATTGTGACTGGTGTACAGTCCATTCCCTATCATATCTTCCATTTCAAATGCTCGTTTACTATTCAGAGTAGATAATGTCATGCATGTATTTATTATCTAAACTGTGATGTTTTTGAGTTCAGAAAATGAAACAGTTATTTAAGTATATTTTTATTTTTAAATACATCTCCTGCTACAGCGATGTCCTTGTACAGCGGTGTACAGCAGTGTCCTTGGGGCTCTTAACAAATACCTACCTACATGGTCAAGGACAGAATAGGAGTCACTTTCAGATGATCAAGCTGGGAAGCTTGATAGTAACTGGGAGTTTTTAGTCACAAGTGGCTACATGTATGAACCAACTGGCTTGCAGACTCATTTGTGAACCAGAAACACTTGTGAGGTTGTTGCAAGGTTGAAGTGAAGCATGAATCACTTCTAATTTTTTGTTTCATGAGATAATGTAGAGATGTGGGACTGTAACCTTGTTTTGGAAGAACACAGGTCTGGGTGAACTAATGGAAATATGCTAATCATAAATGGATCTGCTTTGTTCAGTCATCTTTTCTGTGTTATAATAGCAGAGCATTGGCTTTACTGTGAATGGTAGTGAAGAGAACTAGCAGTTTTATAAGTCTGCCTACATATCTTTCTTTATAGCTCAATTGAGTAAGTCCTCCCTGCAGGTCCATGGGCCTTCGATGTCAGTAATAGCTTCTTAAAGAAGAAGGAAAGTTCAATTAAAGCCTCATGAAAAATAGACTTCTCAGGGATAAGATTGATTACACAAAAGCTTTTTTTATTCTTTGTCAGGAACATATGGTCAAGGAGGCAGTTTTATGGTAGCTAACCTTGTTTTCTTTTCTTTCCCCCCCATCCTGTATCTTGTTTTTCTTGTTTTTTAAGCATTCCTGAAATTTACTTCTCCCCTTCTCTACAGCAAGTTCATATCCACTAAGATACCCACTAGATAGGAAACCTTTGAGAGAATGGTCTGTGCCTGTTTTAGAGTTTTGGTGTTGTCTGTTGTCTGTTGCCAAGCAGCCCCATGTAGTGCATAAGCCAGGGTTGGAAATTGTGCGGCTTCTTGATATTGTTGCACTGAAGCTCAGAGCAGCCCCAGCCAGCATAGCCCGTGCTCAAGTATAGTGGGAGCTATAGTTCAACAATGTCTGTAGGACACACAGTTGTCACCCCTATACTAAGGTATTTGCAAGCTAAGCCCTAGGTCTTACAGAGGGGGAACACCTGTACCTAGGGGCAGTATCAATTCAGACTGCAAGTAAAGGCCCTATGGCTACTGACGACATAACAGGAAGGTGAGTAGGCAAGAACATTTTTCTTTAAGTGTTTAGCTTTCTGAAACGGAGAGTATTTTTTATGGTTGAACATTCCATCATGAGAACCCACACTTGCAGACTGAAGTGGAACTGACCAAAAACAGCTTTACTGACTCAGTGAGATCTAGAACTAAAGTGGATCCCATTCCTCCCCTGCCTCTTCGAGCAGAAATACCAGAGTTTTTAATTTGCTATATATGATTTGGTAAACCCATAAGGTCTGTTAAGAAGATAGCTTTTAAAAAATTGCAAGTACTGTTATGAAAACTTGAATGGCAATAAATCCCCAATAAACCACAGAAGAAAGTCTTGAATGTCATGTGTTGGGATGGGACTCAAGTGGGCCTCCAGCTGTTGTGGGCTGCAACTCTCAGCATAGTCAGTGGAGGGTGGATACTGGGAGAAGAAATTAAACAATCTCAGGAGACCCGCATTGCTCTAATTTCTGATATATGTGGAATAAAATAATTGAAGGAGGAGATAAATTGATACACAATGCAGAGAGTTATTAGAAGAGATAGTCCTTCAACCAGCTCCAAAGATTTTTATACATTGTTATTGACATATATAGTGGAAAAACCATGGATATTGTAAGCCACCCAAACCGTATTTAACGCATACAAAAAAGTACCTGTACTGGTGGTGTGACTGGTCCAGGCTGTGTGTGTGAAGGGGATGGGATAGGGGAGCAGGAGGAAGGAGAAAGGGGACACACATCCCCTCCCCTTCCCGCCTGTGTGAGTGAAGCATACGTCCCCTCTCCCCCAGCCCATGGCCTTCCCCCCTCCCACCCATGGAAGTGAGCAAACATATGCATCTTCCCTCGTCCTTGTTCCATCCCCCTCTCCACCTGTCTGTACAAGTGAGCAGATACTCATTCCCTCCCTTCTCCCATCCTATCCATTCCACCCCACCTATGAGAATGAGCAAACATGCATGCACATCCTCTTCCCACCCATCCCCTTCCCTCCTCCTGCCTGTGTGACTGAGAGAATGCATGGGCACTCCCTCTTCCTGTCCCATCCCCTTCCTTCTCCTGCCCATGCAAGACAATAAATGCACATGCCCTCCTCCTCCCATCCCCTTCCTACCCCTGCAAGTAAGCAGGTGTGCAACATGTGTCCTCCTCCTGTCCCATCCCACCTGCCTGAGTGCATGAGTGAATCCACATGTCCTCCCTCCCTCTGTCCCCTCCCCTCCCCACTCCTGTGCAAGAGAGTGGACATGTGGGCTCTCCCTCCCCCTGCCTCATCTCCTTACACCCTCCTGCCTGCCCATCCAAGTGACATGCATGCACCCTCCTCCCATCCCATTCCCTTTTCCCCAGTAATCTGTGAGTAATCAAATCCATAAATGCTTAACCTGCAAATGTGGAGAGCTGACTTCAAAGGACATGTACATGTTTGTGGTAGTCGTAATTCATAAGAACAACGTGCTAGAAGCTTCAAAATTCAACAGAATATTTTTGGTTGTTCTTCTAGATGCAGTGCTAAGTTTCAAATTGAACTTCCAAATGAGGGAGGAGGAGACTTCCCAGAAGCTAGAATACCAGGCAAAACTCATCAGAATTTTCATAGATGTTTCAAAATTTGACAGAAAAAAAAAATTGATCATTACCTAAAATTCATTGCAGTCAAAATTCCAAATGAGGAAGTTTCTTAGAAACAAAAAGTGGGATCCTGCCATAACTCAAGTTCAGGGTGGACTTCTCAGAATTTGGCACTGCTTTTTGGTTATTGAGTTAATTCAATTGACCTCTTTCAGCCAAAATTCCAAAAAGGGATTTTAGAATGTAAACAGGGACCATCTCATAATTCCTTAGGACATAATTATAGTCACTACAAATTAGTATTTCTAGCTTTGGCCAAAACAGAGTGGCAAGTTTCAAGACAAAGTTCTAAACTGTGGGCTTTGTAGAAGTTGAAAAAGGGAGGCTTTCCACAAATCATTGAGAAATAATTTCTTAAAAGGTCTAGAAAACAGGAGAGGGATCTCTGAATAGCCACTGAGACAGGAGGAAAACAGAACAGGTACACTTGCTAAGATTCCTGAACTTTAAAAAGAAGAGTTGAGAACTTTCTGAAGTACTTCTGGTAATTTTTCTGAGGTTGAAAAAGTGAACATTTCAAAAATGGGAGCCCTATGGACTCCTTTAGCGATGTCGATCCATGCAACATCAGATACTCTACAGTTTGTGATTAGTAAATGGGATGTTGTTGTTTGATGCTGTGTGCCTTCAAGTTGTTTCTGACTATCATGGGGTTTTCTGGGGCTGTGTATGTGCTGCCCCCAGAAGTCACCAAGTGGGTTTCCATGGCTGAGCACAAAATCAAACTCTAGTGTCTAGGGTTGTAGTCCAAGGCTCAGCCACTACACCATGCTGGTTCTGATAGTGGGTACCACATGGGGAAAAAAAGTGGGGGGAACATTATAATCAACTACCTGAGATAAGAGGCAGTATAATACTTATACTGAGACTATCCAATACAATCTCTTCCCTTGATTAGTGATAGGTAACTGCAGTGGTGACCCCAGATTTTTTTGCCTTTCTATGTACGGATGAGAACTCTTCTTTTGCCAGTGAGTAGAAAGGTGTCTGTCAGTGGGCAAATTCTAGATTAAGTAACATATTTTTGTTAACATAGGTATCTTAACTGGAAAAGATAGTTCAAGATTAGACCCTATCTGAATTATAAGCCTAGTACAGGTACTGTAGGCTATATTTCAAGAGGAAGGAACTGGCAAAACCACCTCTGAAAATTCTATAAAATTCATGAGATTGCAACTTGAAGGCATGTACATGTGTGTGCGCACACAGAGCACAGAAAGGTTCTTGAGCCCTGCCATGAGGTGCTTGGTGGCTGCCTGAAGTTCACTTTGGGGACTTTTTTCCTTTACTGGCTACTGGAGAATTCTCCTGCCCACTGTCCCCTTGGTTTCCACAGACTAGTTTTATATAGGGCCAGCTCAGCAGCCACACTCTTCAAAGTACAGAACATGTCCAAAGCAATAGTCATAATAAGTCCAGAAACTAGAGATATGGTACACAACAAAACATGTAGGATGTTGTTATGTGCCTTCAAGTCCACTCCAACTTATGGTGACTTTATCATAGGGCTTTCTTGTCCAGATTTATTCAGGAAAGGTTTACTGTTGCCTTCCTCTGAGGCTGAGAGAGTGTGGCTTGCCCAAGATCACCCAGTAGGTTTCCATAGATGAGCAAGGATTTGAACTCTGGGCTCCTAGAGTCCTAGTTCAACACTCAAACCACTGCACCATACTGGCTGTCTTTTATTCTCATCAATAAAACAAGGATAGAAATTGCCACTGTTCTGGTTGCTGTTGGACAACATCCTAAGTAGTTCTGACCAGCACAGCCACTGGTGAGGAATGCTGGCAGTTGCAGTCTAATAACATCTGGAGGGCCACACTGTTTCTACCACTGCTGTATAAAGAAGAAGACTCCTCCTATCTCCACGTTTCCCAATGTTTGCTTGCAATGACCAGAAATGCCAGATCTGCTATCATATTTTTCCCATTTTTGTGTTCATATAATATTCGTTGTTAATTTCACTAAATAATTAATGAAATTAATTCCTCTTCTTTTGATGCATATTAATTTGAAATATATTTTCTCTTGGTGAAGCAAGATTGGAGGCAGAAGCTTGGTGACTCACAGTCTTTGCCATTGTACTACACAAGCTATCTATCTTATCCCTGATCCTTATTTGAAGGGATTTGCATTCAAGGTTGTTCAAAATCACCTACTGTATTATCATCCTATCTCCATTTCATTAAATTTGACTAGTTAAGGCAGTGTGGATGGTGCTGTGAAGGTTGAGACTCATAAATACCATGAGGTCAGCAAATGGAGTTGATGAAGCTCATCAAGTGAAATCCTGTACAGATTTGTAAACTATTCAAAGGTTGTAGAGTTGAAGGTTTTCACAGCCAGAATCCGTTGGTTCTTGTGGGTTTTTCGGGCTTTGAGACCGTGTTCTGGTTATATTTTCTCCTGACATTTCGCCTGCATCTGTGGCTGGCATCTTCAGAGGAATGGTGAATTGGAAGTGGAGTGGAGTGGAGCATATTGTGTACAATAGGACTATTATGCTAATTGCTCCCTCCCCTCTGGAGGAGGAGACTGGCATATATATGCTCCACTCCACTTCCAATTCACCATTCCTCTGAAGATGCCAGCCACAGATGCAGGTGAAAAGTCAGGAGAAAATACAACCAGAACATGGTCTCAAAGTCCAAAAAACCCACAAGAACCAATATTCAAAGGTTCCTCTTCTGTTACTTCTGTTGAACAAGTACTTTCTATGGCATGTCAGCCATTCCTTCCTACACAGTTGATAATAAGGCATGTGGCTGAGACAACATTAAAATAGGGGATAGTTCCAAATGTTATAATCCCCAGTGTCTGGAATGAGGGACAGGTTCTCTTCCCCCACCCACAACTTGGCCAAAGGTAGAAGACTATTTACTTAAAATGGTTTGAACTGAGTTTGCAAACTGACTATGATAGACAAGATATCTGAAGTGTGAAATCATGGTTATGGCCACTTCTCCACAGTGCTGAGCAGATAAATTAGATAAAAATTAGGGATTTTGCCTGTGCTGGATGGGGTTACACTCCCTCTGAGCTTGGGTGTTCTCCTGGATTGAGCCTGGATGCCCAGGTTTCAGCAGTAGCCAGGAGTGTATTTGCACAGTTAAAACTGGTGTACCAGCTGCATCTGTTCCTTGAGATATCAGATCTGGTTTCAGTGACACATGCCTTAATTACATCTCAGTTGGACTACTGGAACACGCTCTAAGTGGGGCTGCCTTTGGAAACTGTTCGGAAACTTCCGCAGGTTCAAAATGCAGCACCAAGAATGCTGACCGGGGCCAGTTACAGGGAGCACATAACTCCCTTGTTTAAACAGCTCCACTGGCTACCTGTTCATTTCCGGGGCCAATTCAAGGTGCTGGTTATGACCTATAAAGCCCTAAATGGCCATTTGAAAGACCATATCTCCTTGTACAAGCCAGCTAGAACTTTAAAATCTGCTGGAGAAGACTTTCTCTCTGTCCTACCACCATCCCAGGCTCGTCTGGTGAGGACATGGGAGAAAGCCTTCTCGGTGGCTGCTCCCACCCTGTGGAACTCTCTTCCACAGGAGGCTAGGCATGCCTCTCCCCTGCTCTCCTTTTGCTGACAGGCAAAAACCATTCTCTTCAAACAAGCTTTTCCTTTGGCGGGGTAGCTTATTAATTAGCATTGTTTTCAAGTTATATATCCTTTTAATGTTCTTTAGCTCTTTTAAATGTTGTTAGTGGTTTTAAGTATTTTTAATCTGTTTAATTTTATTAATTGTGTTTTTAACGGATATTTATTGATGGAAGCTGCCTTGGGTCCCAATCTTGGGAGAAAGGCAACCTATAAATATAATAAATAAATAAAATACATAAATAATAAAAATAAAAATACACAAGCAGCTTCAGACTATGGTTTGCTTGTTAGTTTGCTAGTTGAAACCTAGAATTAGAGCAAATCATGGTTTGGTGCAATTTCTAAACTGAATCTGTATATCTTTCCATCATCTCAGCTGAAACAGAACTATGGTTGTACGAATTGTACAGTGGGCAGTAGGAACAGATCTGGTGTTAAATGAGCAGGAAATCACTAATGTGAACAACACATACTTTGATTAGCATTTTCAGTTGTTCCTTTTAGTCCTTCAGTAAATGTTGGATGGGGGCAGTGGGTTTGTACCCCTACACCACAGGCAAACTGCAGTGTGCCTGATTTCCACTAACTCAACTTCTGTCTTATTCATCTATAGATAGAGCTATATATGTGCTGAAGCTTTCACATTGACAGCTGAACATGCATAAGTTTGGGGCATTGTCTCATTCTGTTTGATCATTCAGTGAACATATGAGGAAAAAATCTGATTGACTTCCAGGAGTGAGTGGTGGCCCCAGAAAGTGAGAGAATTCTGGAGCCTCGTTGTAGAACTTGAAGAGAAGGCCAACTTGGAACAACATATTCACCCTTCTAGAGAGAAATATGATCTGTGTTCTAGTTTTCTGTCCCTGACCCCAATGGTCAGTTAACATCCTGTGTCCACCAAATACATTCCAGCTTCACTGGGTTGTTTATGGGTTCCTCTCCCTTTGGGTGTTTTGTCCCCTAAATATCTGTTGTACTGTTGCAGATTTGGGTTTTTTTCCAAGCCTGCTCATACCTTACCTACGTATATGGCATGTGGCTTTTCTATTGGATTTGTTCTTTTAAAATGCTGTCATAAGATCTCTTGTTCATGAAGGGTGATTTAGAAATGTTTATAAAGTAAATAAACAAATATTATTACAATGAATGTATATTCCGTTTGAGCACCATGGTGTTCAACTGGTATCTAACTTAACTTTGTGAATATTGTGGTGACCGCAAAGCATTATAAATGATTCATCTTCACACCGGAGCTATAAGTAATGCCTCAGATTGTAAAAGAGTGCTTCTTACCTTCTCTTTCTCAGAATCTTAGGCATTCTGATCCTAGCTATGAACTTTACTGGACCTTTCTGTTTATTATGAAGTAATTTCCTTTAAACTTGTAGAGTGACTCCAGATTTATGCTAAAAGTTATGTCCTATCTGACCTCCTGAGAAACAAGGAAGAATGACATGCTTTGATCAGTTGCAATGGTAGAGAGGTAATATTTATTCAGCTCTTTCTGTTCAGACATGTCTCTTTTATATTCTAATGTCTGATTGGTTGGCAGGGCATATGGAAACCTTGGATCATGTTTCTGGATTCTCTTTCGTGTCCTAGAGCCAGCATAGTCATTCCATTCTAAGCATGCATCTAGCCAACATAAATGCAAGTGAATATAGGCATGTTGGAATGTATTGTAGTATTTACTCTGAAATGTATCCTTTTTAAGTGGGTTGAAAATGTGCTGGTTTTAAGTTATGTTCAGCACAAGCGAATGTATATTTACTCAGAAGTAAGACCTGTAAAGCTTCTGAGGCTTACTTCTAGCTAAATGTGGATAGTATTCTGGCCTTAAAAGGGAAAATGAAACTTTATAGAGTGCAATAAAGTGACAAGAACAATTTTATGCATGAAGTCTGAATCATGACTCGTGCAAAATAAAATAAAAATACCAATATAATAAATTTGCAAATTAAAATTAAAATATGATACGATCTATTGCTAAGCTCTTTCCATTACTATTGGTCTCTTGCAATTATTAAATCACAAGTATGCACTATATATTTTCTGCTAATCTGATCTCCAACTGTTTTCTCTTTAACAGTGCTACATTTTTCTGTATTCTGTTTCATTCTGATGCCACCACCACAGTTATGTAACTGTGCCATTATACCAAAGCATGAATATTGTAGTTCATCGATATATCTGACAAAGTGGATTGTAATCTACAAAAACTAGGAAAGCTCATGTTAAGCATAAATCAGTTCCTCTTTCCCTCTCTTCCTGTCTTTCTTTCTGTGCTGAAACAAACTATGTGTCTCTCTTAGAAAGTTCCTAGTCCTGCTGTTTATCTGCTTCGTGAATGTTACCAGAATTTTTTTCAAGTGTTATAACCAAAGCTACAACTAGAGAATACAAAACCCAACACCATGGTAGTGGCCACTGCTAGGACAATAGAACTTCCTCCTCCTTTCCCTACTGCAGTCCTCCATGCCAATGAAAAACCTGAAGGGCTACCCATGTCTCCAGAGCAGGTTTTCAGAGGGCACCAGTAAAGGTTCTGATGGTAGGAAGTAGGAGTGACTATCAGTGAGGAAATGAATTCATTCCTGATTTCAGTCTGAACTTAAAATAGAGCTATCCATGATGTTCAACCTACTGGGCGCAGGGGTGAATAATGCTTTCAAAGTTCAGACTAAATCCTAGAATGCATACATTGCCTGTGGAAGCTACTGTCGTTCTTCATACCAATAGAAACAGTTTTGTTACCAGAACAACCCCATTGGACCTTGATGATAAACAATTTATTTCTTAATTGTTTATTTTTAATGACCTTATTACTTTTATTGCCTATTACTTTTATTACTTATGACTTATGACTTTAATGATCTTATTTTCCTTTTGAATATATTTAGCAACTTTCACCAACAGAGTCACATTTCAAAAGTGTTGTAACAAGTGGAAATTACATTAACTCTTTTGCTGTATTGAATAACACATCCTAGTTTCTTTTAAAACTTATTTTCAAGGCCATTTTTCAATTTTCTGCCCTGTAGCAGAAATTTTTCAAGTTTAAAATTGTCTCTTAAAAATTGTCTTAAAACAGAAATCAGAAATTTTTCAAGTTTTAAATTGTCTCCTAAACAATCTGTGGTGCTTGAAGGATGAGTGAACAGTATAATTATTGCTGGGAGAGGGCAGTGGAAGGGATAAGAAGAGATGCAGCTGATCAGCGGCAGAACTGGATTGCACAGATTGTTAAATGCTATGTTTTTGGCATGCTTACCTCAAGCTGGCACTTTTCAGAAGTACTGAGCTACAGATCCCGCCACTCCCAGCCAGCAGTCAAATTGGGCAGTTTCTGGAAAGTGCCAGGTTGGGGAAGAAAATCTGAACTCCCAAAGGAGCACTTTTGAAAGAGCTAAAAACAGATCTGCCATTTGTAGTCAATGATGTCCACAAGAGCATGGTAGGTGATTTACACTGTCTATTCTATGGTTGCTAACAGTGTTGACGATAAAAACAATCAGAATTGGATGTATTAAAAATTTCACCCTCTAATGCATGGATTAGATTTTCAAGCTCAGTGTGTTAGTAAGCCTTTTCTACATATTATTTCCTACATATTGGTGGGGTAGAATCAGAGAGAGGAAGGAAGGAAGGAAAAGGAAGAAAGAAAGAAAGAAAGAAAGAAAGAAAGAAAGAAGAAAGAGAAAGATTACATGCTGAAACTGTATACCTAAGCAAGTTTCACAGATGATGGAAGCATTACAGAGAACAACTACAAGGGGAGAGTAGACTAAATTTTCCTTCCTTTTGCATAACTGTTTTTTCTTTTCTATGGTACCTAATGAGAATTTGAGCAAGGCAATTACTTAAAGATTTGAGCTGCAAAGTAGAAAGACCACATTTTGCATTTTACCTCAGCCTACTTAGCAGGAGGCTTTAGGCAAGTCGCTCATTCTGTCTCAAACTCCCACCTGCATTATTAGATTGGAGCCTCAGACTATGATATGTAGGTGGGAAGCTCAAACTCCTGTCTGTGATAAGGTAATAATACAGATGCATATTAAGGAACTCCACAAGATAGTATGTGAGATGTCCACTGAATACTCCAAATCACTTTAGATATTATAAATATTATATTCCATATTCCACACTCATTTCTTGCATTATCATTGTAATCTTGTACTCATTGTAATCTGTTGTCTGATGCTTGTAAAGTAATGTATTAAGTACATCATGGTTCAAGAACAATTTAAAACCTCTATACTCAAAGCAAATACATTTTCTCATTGTGGATTCTTAGCCAAAATGGGATGTTCATGCATTGTGAGAGGTATTAGTAGGGAAAATCTCATGTTTGCAAAAGTACAAAAAGAAAAACATTTTAAAAAATGGAAGAGATCAAATCTCAATGAAGACTAAGTATGCTGATTGGCCAGGAATATGGACCAGTTGTTTCGGGGAGGACAGGAATGGAAGCAAGAGGGATAGAATGAAACACTTGAAATGGGGCATAGTTGACTGGTTAAATTGTGAACCGAAGCTCTCCATAAGTCCACTTCTACATTTAGTTCTGCGTCTCACTTGCCAAGTCATAGCAGCAATGCATGATGGACGTGAGGCCCTAGCTTAAGATGTAACCTAATCCATAGTGGAAAAAATGGCATTTTGAGACATCAGTGATGGGCCATGCATTCCCAGAGGGAAATTCAGGGAGAAACCTGTGTTGAGGAGGAAGTCTCTGCAGCTTGCTAGCACAGCAGGGCATATGTACCTGTTGTTCACTGGTATCATCAATATCAGTTTCTAATCTAAAACTCAGTATTGGACACATAGTTCTGCCCCACATACAGCAATTTACCATGCTGCTAATGGTGATCTCCTGCTAGGGGAAGACATGAGGTCAGCCATGGTGTTGTTGCCATGCTGTACATGTCATAGGTGGACCTCTGAGTCACCCACCTTTTGGGGTAACAGTGTCTGTATCCTCTACACACCTACCCCCTCACCTTGAAAAGGAGAAGAATGTACTGCCCCTCCCCAGTGTTCCATCTTTCTCACCTGTCCATTTGAAATGGAGAAGGCCATGACACCTGCTCTTCCACCCGCTGTCTTTTGCCAGAGGGGGAGATGCACCTACTGAATGTGAGAAGAATGTGACAGGACCACCCATCAAAGAAGCAGGTGGAAGCAGAGGCAGCTGTCTCCATCTCTGCTATGTGCCAGCTCTAGAGACTTATGCAGAGCAGCTGCAACCATTCTCCAGGGCAGGGGGAAGTGGAAAATTTGCCACTCTGGGCACCTAAGGTAACTGGCTCACTGGGGCTAATGGCAGGACCAGCTCTGTCAGATGCAGATGTTCGTTCAAGAACCTATTTCACATCTATTAGCTAGGTGATTCCCATTTGATGCCAGAGCATTTCCTAATAGCTAGTGTATGGCAAACCTGATGAGTGCCACGTTAGCCATGTTGGTACAGAAACCTCTCCTTGATGTGTATTATTCTATTCTTTTGACTTTCTTTCCTTGGTTACTTTTAATAATTCAATACCAACAAAAAGAGGTCAATATCTAATTTTCTTATTGACTGAAACAAAACCTTTAAATGTCAGGAATCCCTTGGAGTACATACATGATTTCTGGGGAGCTCTCTAAACAACAATCACCCATAAACAAGTACCAGATTGTTTTTACCCTTAAATAAGACATGGCAGACATGTGTTCTTTGATCACCTGCTTGCTTTTCTGCTAATGGTGAAATGCTTGAAGGATTGTGTGAATACAGCTGGATCATCATCAGTACTAATATGCAGGAGTGTGAGGATTCAACTACAACACCATCACCAATATGATGTAATTGTGTGAGTGTTGGTCTAGGTCTCCAAGAGATCATAGCTAAGACCCACTCAGCCATGGAAACCCACTGAGTGACTTTGGGCAAATCACACTCCATCAACTGAAGTGGAAGACAATGGCAAACCTCTTCTGAATAAATCTTGCCAAGAGGGCCATCATAAGTTGAATCTGACTTGAAGGCATGTAACAACAGATCAAGTGCATAAGTTTGAAGTTTCCTGATGGTACCAGCTTTCAGAACTATGAGTTTGTGGAGAGTATGGAACAACGGTTTCCCTCTAAAAATCACAGGAATAATTTGTATTTCTTTCCTCAGTTCATTGCCTGACTGAGCTAGCAATGTTTTGCTGCCTAGATCTATGGGTTGTTATGTTTTGATGTACTGGGCATGCCATTGTCTATAGTGTCATAGAATCACAGAATTTGAAGGAGTGTCTTGGACCATCTAGTCCTACCCCCTGCACAATGCAGGATCTCCAGCTAAAGCACCCTCAGCAGGTAGCTGTCCAGCCTCTTTTTGAACAGGTCCAGAGAAGAGAACTCTATCACATTTCTAGGCAATTGATCCCATGGCGGAACTGCCCTGACTGTCAAGAAGTTCTTACATTGAATTGAAATCTACTGTCCTGTAACTTCAAACTGTTAGACCTGGCCCTATCCCCTGGGACAGCAGAGGACAGGCCTGCCCCTTCTCTCTGTGACAGCCCTTGAGGTATTTAAAGAGTGCAGTCGTGTCACCCCTTAGTCTTCTCTTCACCAAGCTGAACAAACCCAGCTCCTTCAACCTTTTTTCATATATTTTGTTCTCCATACCTCTTATCATCCCTGTTGCCCTTCTCTAACCTGCTCTAGCTTGTCTATATCCTTTTTAAAATGCGTTTCCCAGAACTGAATGCAGTACTCCAGATAAGGCCTCACCAGTGCAGAATATACTGGGAATATTGTTTCCCCTGATTTGGAAACGGTGCTTCTATTAATGCAGGGTAAAAACAATAGTTGGCTTTTTTATATACCGTCACAGTACTGATTCTTTTTCAACTTATGTTCAACTATAATCCCAAGGTCCTTTTCTCATGTAGTAATGCTGAGCTGCGTACCTCCATCCTCTACTTGAGTGTTTAGTTTTTGTGGCCTAAATGTAGAGTTTTACATTTGTCTCTACTGAATTTCTTTGTATTAATTTCTGCCCAATTTTCTAGGTTATCTAGGTCCTTTTGAATTCCATTCCTTTCTTCCAATGTATTAGCAACCCTTCCCAGTTTTGCAGCATCTGCAAACTTGATGAGGTTTGTCTCCACCCCATCATCTCACTCATGAATAAAAATGTTGAAGAGTAATAGCCCTAGGATAGAACCCTGCGGCACTCCACTCGACACCTCCTTCCAGTTTGAAGAGCAGCCATTGGTGACAATTCTTTGAGCGTGGCTTTCCAACCAGTTATGGAGCCATCTGACAGTGTTCCCATCTATTCCACATTTAATCAGTTTTCTTTTCAAAACATTATGGGGAACCTTAAAAAACCTTTGCTGAAATCCAGATAAATGACACCCACAGCATTCCCACTCTCTACTAAACTAATAACCTCATAGAAAAAAAAAGATAGGGTTTGAAGTTAGCATTTCTTTCCTTCTAGTTTGTTTCATCTGCATATTTTCTTTAACAGAATGTTTGGTATATATGAGACTCCTTCATCATAAGGTTCTGTTATTTGAATGTGTCTGAGAGAAATAAAGATTTACCCACCTAGAATCTAGAAGATATTTCTTTATTTTTGTCCTTATGACAATAGTGTAAGTTATATTAAGTCCCTACCACTGCACAGGCATTTGTGTGGTCTTTTCCTTACAGTCACAATCCTACATTAGCTCTCTATCCCTCATGTTATATTGCTTTTGGATGAAGGAATAAATTTGAGTGGTGTCATCTCAGGGGAATCCTGGCAATGTCAGCTGTTGTACTTGGAGAATGTATGTGCTGTCAGCCAAAGGAACAGAAACAATCCATTCTTCTTCATAATGAATGAAAGCTGCACACAGCTAAACTACGTCATACCTATGACTTTGTCAATTTTGACCTAGTATCGGATGAATAAAAATAGCTGGATGTGGTTGTGGTTGCTTTCTGAATGCATTTCCAGTGGCGCTTTGAAAAAAAAGAAGACAAAATGGTCCCTGTGAGATAAGAAGCTAAAGGCTGGGGTTTATATTTACACATTGTTCTCTTGTTTCTCTTTAATTAAAGGATTGCATTTTGCAAGGACACATGAGGAGTATACTGCATAAACAACTAAACTGACTAAAATAACTATTCAGAAGAACAATCTAGACTGATGAGTGAAATTGCAGGCTAGGGTTAATTTGAGACTTGCAATATGTTTGGGCAAGGAGACTGCTTCATAGACTCCTCTTTGGTGCAGCAATTCCCTGCTCCCATTAGTTGGGGAGAGGAATATGTGGGGGCAGACAATTGTCCCCCTTCAGTTCTAGCTAAACATGTACAAGGCTTAAAGCCCTGTAGACTTGGTGCATGTATTACAATCTTTTGCTCTTGAAGGCAGATGGACTCAAACAGTTGTCTGAGTATCCAGTCATACTGTGGCAATCCAGCTGAGATATTTCTTGAATAACTGCTTTCTTTGGATAACACTCATTTCATAGATTCTCTTCTGTTTGGCTTCTGACATGGTTTTGAAACTTAGCTTGCTTTAGTCACCTGAGTGGAAGTTCTCTGCCAGAAATGGACATGGAGGGTATGAGTCTGTTAATTCTCCTGGGTCTTCCAATGCTGTTTAGTACTGTCATAGAATTCTAAATAAATGAAAAGTATTTACATTAAGGTACCTTTGTTTGTTTGTTTGTTTGTTTGAAGGAAAAGTTACCATGATGTTGTGCTGGACATTCATAAACTTGTCTGACTGACTAAAATAGTCAAACTTTGCTTTTTGTTTACTGTGATGACAGTCTCTGGGTGTGTCCTTAAGTGACCTGCGCCTCAAAGAGCAGTTTCTGGTCTAAAAAGGTCAACTTTCAGACTATGCTGCTCATAGGACTTTTATGTCCTACCTCTAGCAAGAGCCCACTGTTACTGCGGTCCAGGCCTACCCAGAGATAGCACTCGATATCACTTAGATATCAAACCATTCGGTTTTCCTCTGCCACCCCGCTCCACGTGTTTGTGAGGCCTCCGGACAAGCACGTAAACAGGCACGGCCGATAATTGCTGGACATTCCATTCTCCACCCAGGCAGGCCAGACAGAGCCAGTTCATCACTTCAGGGACCTCTCTGGCAAACACCTCATTGCATATGTGCGATACTAACAAAGGCTCCCTGCCCCGAGCAGGTAACTTGACAAAGCTGTACTAAGCGCTCTGTATTTGCATACTGGCTACACTATTGTTAATTCGGCTCTAAGTCAATCATGCTAAAACCTGACCTTTCCGAGGCTTTGTCCCACTCCTAAAACATATTGTTCTCACCGAGTAAGGTATGGCCTGCAGTCACAATTCACCCTATAAAAACCCCTGATTCCGAGACCTTCCTTGGATTGCTCTGGACTTCCATCCCACCTTGCTGCCGCTTTGCCTGGCAAGCCTTCCCCTCAGTTCCAGTAACTGAGACTGCTCAACCCCGGATCACTTGGACCGCTCTGCCACGCTGAGTTTTTTCATTGCACCCCAACTCCGCTCTCAAGGTCCAGGACTATGAGACAGGTGTTGTATCACCCATTTCCCTCTAAAAATCCCTATTTCAAGTCAGTCTCCGATTCTTTAGCTAGCCATGTGACTGTGGTGTCTTTAATATTTGTCTGTATTTAATAAAACATCATTTTTGCTATTTTAAACCATCTGACTGCTTGACTGACCTGACCCCGTAGGTGCTGGGTTGCAAGATCCTGCTAAGTTACCCTGCCTCTCGCTAGCTTTTGTGAGTGCTCCAGCTAATTTTCCCCGAAGTTGTGTTGTTGTTTGGTTATTTAGGTGTCCCTCCCGGGACCCCCAGAGATCAGGGTAACACCACCAATGGCATTGCTCTTGCACAGTGGTAGGATTGCATGCTCCTATGAGTCAAGAGGCTATGCTGATGGCAGCAGTGCTGTTGGTAGGGTCTCCCATGTCAGACAGGCTTTTGCTGAGGAGCCAGACTAAATGTGCCTGGGTAACAACAGCAGTGTGTATGTGGGGAGGTGACACTGGCAGAGGATCTGCATCAATGAGACAACAGCAGTGGTACCATAGCAAACACTTGTTAGTACTGCACAGGAGGAGGCACGGTAAAACTCTTTGAAATCTCCTTTATCACAAAAATCCTACAATGAGACAATTCAAAATGAAACAAGAGACAGTGCCAGAAGATGAAGCTCCTAGACCAGATGGCACTCTGTGAGTTATTCGTGTACAGCAGAGGACAGCTACAAGTAGCACTCTGACTAGTGGTACAGTTGAACTCAAACCAAAAGGATGTTCAGCTGTTGACATGCTTAAAGGCAAAAGGAAAGTCCAAAGCTGCACAACACATATTATAGGAATACGGAATGTGAAAAGCATGGATCAAGGGAAGCTATACATAGTATAAGTAGTAATATAACATATACAGATTGAAATATTTGGGGTGAGCAAGTTAAAATGGACAGGAATGGTATATTTTGAGTCAGATAATTATGCAGTGCTTTACTCAGGAAAGGAAAATCTAAAAAGAAATGTGGTAGCTGTGACAGTGAAGAAAGATGCAGCAAAAGCAGTCAAAAGATGTAACACAAAGTCTGACCAAATCATATCAATAAGACTTCAGGGAAAGCCCATCAATAGAAGATGACAACAAGAAATGAAGAACAAAGGACCTCTTTCTCAAGATTTGATAAATCAAAGGAAAGTTTAAACTAAGAATAAAGATGGTCTGTGAACAGCAGGAAAATACACTACATGATCAGAAAGAAATAAAAAGACCATGGAAACAATACACTCAACAACTATATAATAGAGATGAAAAGATGACAGATTCATTCAAGGAAGAACTATTTGAAGATGAACTTGCAATTTTAGAAAGTGAAGTGGAAGCTGTACTCAGAGAACCTGGAAGAAAAAAAATCACTAGGAACAGATGACATACTAATAGAGTTGCCTCAGGCTCTAGAGACAGAATCTACTTCAACAAATATGGAAAACAAAATATGGTCCAGAGATTGGAAATGCCCAATATATTTTCCAGTCCTCAAGAAAGGGGCCAACAGGGATTGCAGTAACCACCAGACCATTGCATTAATCTTCCTTGCAATCAAACAAAGTGATGCTCAAAATTCTACAATTCTGCCAGATGTCCAAGCTGGATTAAGGAAAGGAAGAAGTACTAGGGATCATATTGAAACTATACAATGGATAATGGAACACATCAAAGAATTTCAGAAGAAGATCAGCCTGTACTTTATAAGATTATAGCAAAGCTTTTGATTGCGTAGACGATGAAAAACTATGGATTGCTCTTAAAGTAGTCAATGTGCCACATTTGGTTGTCCTGATGTGTAACCTGTACTCAGGGCAAGTGGCTACTGTAAGGACAGAACATGGAAAAATGAAGTGGTTTCCCACTGGTAAGGGGGCCAAGCAAGGCTGCATTTTATCACCCTATCTGTTTAATTTACATACTGAACTTATATTTAGACCAAGATTAGATTTGAAAGGAGGTGTGAACATCGGAGGAAGGAACATCAACAATTTATGCAGATGATAAGATATACAGATACTACTACCAGAAAACAACAAGGACTTGGAATGATAACTGAAAAAATTCAAAGAAGAAAGTACAAAGGCAGGTTTACAGTGAAACATTAAGAGAACAAAAATAATGACTACAGATGATTTACATAACTTTAAGGCAGATGTTGAGGACATTGAAATAATTAAAGATTTTCCATACCTTGGTTCAGGCATTAATCAGAATAGAGACTGCAGTTGAGAAATCAGAAGACCAGGACTTGGAAGGGCAGCTTTGAAGGAACTAGACTAGATCCTGAGGTATAAGGGTATATCACTGAATACTAAAGTTATTTCCAGTTTCTATGTGTGGCTGTGAAACTTGGATAGTGAAGAAACTGGTAGGAAGAAAATCAACTCATTTGGAATCTGGTGTTGGAGAAGAGTTCTACAGCTATACTAGATTGCTAAAAAAAACATATAATCAAGTTTGAATTCTTGACTTACCTGAGAATGTCATACTTTGGCCATATTGGGAGAAGACATAACTCCTTAGAAAATATAGTGATACTTGGTAAAGTAGATGGCAGTAGGAAAAGAGGAAGACTGCATTAAAGACGGATAGGTTCAATCAAGGAGGCCATAGCCCTGAGTCTGCAACAACTGAGCAGGGCTGTGGATGAGAGGGTGACTTAGAGATCTCTCCTTCATAGGGCTGCTTTAAGTCGAAGGTGACTTGACATACATTAACAACAGTAAGTTGAAAGAGGCAGGAGGCAGGATAAGGCCTCCTCTGTGGCCATGCCTTGGTTGGTTGTGGTACTCCACAGTCCTCATTGTGGTTAAATGAAATTGTAGTAGATTGTTTTTCCTGTTCCTTATTGTCTGGTTCCTGGGTTAATTTTCTATGTTTGAGATTTTAAAAAAATTATTAGACTTGTAGGGGTTTTTTTTTTCAAGAACGAAAGACATGTAATTCAACAATATTAAGAAGAAAGATGCATTTAAATCTTTTTGGAGTCAGTGGGATTCTCGAAGTCTAGACAGTAATGTCAGTGCTGAATGACTTCTTAAAACTGTAATTGAGTGTATGGTGACTCAGTGGGCCTAAATACCCTAGAGGTGCCAGATCCTGTCTGATCTTGGAAGCTAAACAGGATCAGTTCTGGTTAGTACTTGGATGAGAAACTGCCAACTAATACCAAGTGCTATAGGCTATATTTCAAAAAAAGGAACTGAGTATTATTTTCCTAAGAAAACTCTATGAAATTCATGGGCTTACTGTAAGTCAACAGGTGACTTGAAGGTGCATACACACACACATGGTGGCCCAGGAGAAGCAGAATCCTTATGAACATGAGAAATGAATATGCTTGCCCTCTAGGGCAAAGGGCCTAAATAGCTAGATTCTGTATCAGCTCTGATTCATATGCAAGTTTTGGAAGTAAGGCCATTCATTCTCCCAGTGTAATGCAATTTCCACCTTGGCAATCTCTGCTTATCTCCAGAAAAGCAAATAATTATGAAGAAAATCCTATCACCATCCTTGAAAATCAGTATTTCTCTGCTGATTTTAAGTATTACACACACAAAACACAATGTACAACACTACACACACACTGCATACACACACCACTCAGAAGTTAGGGGATAAGTCCCCCCATGTGGATACAACTCTCCAGATGAGAAATGTCAGGTCTATTGACAGAGAAGAAAATAAGAATTGAGCAGGCACTGTGGGATTAAAGTCCAAAATGGAAAGGACATATCAGTAGCTAAAACAGGATGCCAGGGTATTTTAAGAAAACTAAAAGGAACTGAAAAGGTTAGAACTTTTGTTTCTGTGAGAGAAAAAAGCTCTACCTGCTCATTACGCAGTGTCCTTTTTTTTAATGTGGGTGATTTTATACCAGGCAGCTCCTTCATTCCAGCAGAGATCTTTCAGTGATATATGGGTAATGTCACTGACTTCTCTTACTTTAAGCATAACTCCAACCTCTTCCAAATTCTGTCATTTAATTTTTTTTAAACATGTCAGGTTTGTTTCAGCCACATGTCCTCTCAGTTTGCAAACAAAAATATTCCATGCCTTCCTACATCCCTCCTTCCAGGATTAAAGACAAGGTCTCTCCCTTTTAATCAACTAGGATGAAAACCTTTTATTCACTTGGATTGATAGAAAAGGTTTTAGCAGCATTTCTTATTAATCAGGGTTTAAAATATAGCTCAGTTCTGAAATTTCCTACAGAGAAGCTATTTATTATCAGAATGAGTCCGCTCATAGCACTTCAGAAGAGGGGATGAAGAATCCAGATCAGGCTGACCAAGGGCACTTTTGTAGGTTGGACAGATGACCCCTTCCTTTGTTACCTCAGCATTGTGGGGGCTGCTGCCTGAACAATGGCTTGTCCCCACCCACTCCTAAACTGCCCCCCTGCACTTCTGGTAATATAGAAAATATAGGCTCATGTGGGATACAATTACTATTTTTTTGTCATTGCCATTGTGGGTACAGGAACCTGATAGAGCTTAACATAGTCTTGTTAAGCTCTTATCAGGGGAGTGAAAGAAATGGTTCTTTAACTTCCTCTCCCACAGACAAATATTTTATATTCCATTTGAGAGGCTGCTAGAATCAATTGAAGATCCATGTAGCTCCCATTCAGCCCTTCTGATCTCCTCTATATGGGGGTAAATGCCTTGGTACATGAACTAAGAATAGGATGAGACCTAGCTTGCATATGCAAGGCGAAGTGATGGGTTATTCATTCAAACTGATGGCCCCTTGTGCTTTTTGCACATGTGCAGGGGCAGAGAGATATAGGACCCTGTTGGGACTTACTAGGACCTTCTGGATGCAAGTGTTGCACTGGCCCCTTTGTTGACTGTCAATCGTTGGTCAAATAGGAGTCAAATAGAAACCTCAGACAGTGCCCAAGTCACTAAAATACCTTAAAGATTGACCCTAGGACCACCTTCCTTCACTTTTGTGTGCTGGCCCTTGACATCTTGTGTGTGCTGCCTTCCCAAATTCACTACGGTAGCACTAGAGACCTTCCAGCAATCTCACTGCTGCATGCATATTTCCAATAAATATTTAATTTCCAGCAATTAGGATCCAATTACTGCAGAAGACAAAGCATCTCAACTGATTAGGCTTTATTTAGCAATTACAGTTAGTCTAGATGCTCCAACAGGCAGGTTAAGCCGGGGGGGTTGCCCAAAAATTTATAGTGCATTCCTTAATGCTTTACTTTTCAGTAGATTGTTTTCAGTGGGTAAGTGGGGACATGTCCTTTAAAATTCACAAAATGAATTATTATTGATCAGTTCTCCTAAAATTGCAGATCATATTAATGTATTGAACATTTATTTTCTTTCATTGAAGCACATGTACGCTGTATCAGAGCAAGTGTGGGGTATTGGTTTGAGTGTCAGACTAGACTCTGGGAGATGAAGGTTTGAGTCCCCGTTTGGCCATAGAAACCCACTGTGTGGCCCCTTGGACTAATTGTTGTCTTAGTGAAAGGCAAAGGCAAACCCCATGACAGAGTTACCGTAGGATTACAGAAAATCAGAAGTGACCTGAAAGCACACAAAAACAACATGCCACTTCAATTGCTATAATGTAAAATTTAAACAAATGGGTATTGGATGGTTGTGGATGGTTCTGTAGCTGCTGATCACATTGGTAAATATGATCAGCAATGCTGACTTGTTTGAGTGACTATACAGATCCCCAGCCAGATAGCAATTGCTGTCTTACTTTTGAGGAACTGGTGATTATTTCTAAAGAGATACAACCTTTTCATGGACTTTGTTTTCTTACCATTACACATTCAGTACTGAGTGCTGAAGTGTTTCAGAATGCCTGCCAGTTTAAAGTTTTGGTGGTGGTGGTGGTGATTTCTGCAGTGCCATCATAGAACCGAATCAGCAGTTTAATAAGACAAAGGCTTCAAGGAAGTATCTGAATGATACCATATTCTAGAAGGAGTTTCTGAATTCAATATGTATTCCACTCTTCCTCCACACTGACTTTCTTTTTTTAATCTTCACAACTGGGTGAGGTAGATTGAAAGAGCTGGACTCTGAGAATCTGACCGGTCCAAAATCATGTAGCAAAATGTAGGGTCAAGTGTCACGTTTGGACTTCAGCGTCCACAGTCCCAGTGCCGCACTCCGGTTGCTCACTACAATACTTTGTTTTTCAATTCAAGGAATAGGAAGCAACAATATAAAATGGGTGGAGTCATTTAAAAACGCATTAGGCCAATTAACAAAAGTGAAAGCACAAAGACCTCAGTCAAAGATGCAATAGCAAAGAGGTGTGCAAGGCATCAGCATGAATACAAGTTATTCCATCAGTCATTTTTCACATGTATACACAGTCTACAGATTATGCTAAACTCTTAACCCTGTAATGTGTATCTGTATAGGTAATTTACTATTAACTGGGCATAATGATACAGTTTCTGTTCTCAGTTTGCTATGAACTGTAATAGTGGCATTCGAAAATTTAGCTCTTAAGACATGGTATCTCCAAATAGAAAATGGACATTGTAATTGCTTATATCTTATCCAGGGAGCTATTTTGGCTTGGCTTTTATGTCAATTCTCCTGTGTTAGTCTATAATGGAAAAGAAGAAATTAATATAGAAAGGGTATGCTTGAATATTTAGCAATCAGCAAGCATATAAACAACAAAAAATATGCTTCTCTTAGGCTTCCTTGGGTATGCAGTAGATAGAACCTTGAAAGTTAAATTTATTACCAGTTGGTATGCCTGCTGGGTAGCTATGTTTAGCTTAAACAGCTAAAATCTTGGGTCAGATGAACTTCTGTATAGCTGCATTTTAGGTTCTTACTCTGTCAGTGTGGACAAAAAGAACATTTTCACAGCAGCAGGTCTACAGAGCATATAGGAGTCATAAATTTGCCACTTTCAGTGCCCTACCACTTGAGACAATTGCCTTACTGATCATGGCTGTGCCAGGAAGCAGCAGTTTTAGCACATTATATAATTAGCAGAGACAAAATGTCTTCATTTTTAACTTGGTGGAATCAGATAGTACCATCCAGTTGGGGTTGCTAGATTGAATCTGGGACAGGACTACTGTAATTTTAATCCTTAAGAGATCTTGGAGCAGCATGAGATAGTTCCATGAAGTGGTGGTTGATGTTCTATAAGGCTGCTCTTGTTACCTCCTTCAACTTGAGAGAGGACAGGTGCCTTTGTTCTGCTCAGTGGAGCTTTATGGTACCACATCTTACTCCAAGATCAGTTAAGGATAAAATTTACAAGAGACCTGTCCCAGATCTAGTCAGATAATCCTGCATCCAGTGCCTACTTAGGGCTTTAGCTGCTAAGGTCCTCAATTGCTGCATGTTCAGCAACAGTGTGAAAGAGCCATTGGATTTATTGTATCTCAAAACCTATAATTTGATAGAATTCATGGTTCTTGATCTGTGGTGCATTTGGTTGCTTAGTGGCTATTTAGGAAGTGATTTCCACTCTCATGCCCTGCCTTGGAGACCCTGACAGTGAGGAGGAGGATTCTGAATCTGAGGCAGAAGTTTCCCCAGAAGCTTGCTCAGGGGAAGCTAACAAACAGCAGCAGGGGACTGAGTAGGGGGAACAAATATCAGAAGATGAGTCAACATGGACTCTTATTGTGTGAGAGAGATGACACCAGAAAGAGGGGCTCTGCCACTCAGCTCATTTAAATTAAAAACGAGCCTTAATGAGGGAACACCTGTGGCAATATCATTAGTCGATAAAAGGCAGCCAGCTGGCTCATCACTCTCAGGGTTGACAACTCATCTTCCTGGTGGTTGAAGCCCTGTGCCATGTTCTCTGGACTCCTGACTATCTTGGACCTCTGCTTGTTTGACGATGACTCGAATTTGCCTTGCGGATTTGTTTGCTTTGGAACTTGACCTTGTTTGGACTACCCCTGCTATTCCTTTGTGGATAAGCTCTGCTTTGCTGCTTGCTAATTGGCTGCCTGGTTTGCCTGAGACATGACATCTACAGGCTTACGCCAATCCGCTCAAGTTGTTTCTTCTAAAATATTGTCTTTCAGAAGGATGTGATCTATCCCATATAGGGGAAAAATGTCTGTTAGCATGAAATTCCCACAGAAAATTGTTATAGGACCTGTATTTTCTTTTCTGTTTAAAATTAAACTAAATAAGAAATTTAAAAGAGGGTTCACATTTTTAACCAAGATGTCATGCCCTGCTTCCAGAGCATGGATTCTGGCTCAGAGGCTGAAACAGAGGACATGCCAGAAGCTGAAACAGAATGCCTGCCAGGGCCTACAGTACAGAGAGAGGTTACAGTGCTGGAAACAGAATAGAGCAGTGGTTCTCAACCTTCCTAATGCCTCAACCCTTTAATACAGTTCCTCATGTTGTGGTGACCTCCAACCATAAAACTATTTATTTATTATTTACAATGCCCCCCCCGGCAAAGGCCGCCTCACCGGCCAGGAACGGGGAGTGGGGGGACCAGCAGGGAGGGAAAGAGGAGCTGCACATCTCCCCCGGGGAAAAACTCTGAGAACCCCCCCGGGCTCTGCTTCTGCTTCGCTCTCGTTTCCGTTGGGGGGCAGTGTGGGAAAAGTTTCCAGAGTGTCGACCCTGGCCGGGGGAGAAGAATCCCAGCGCATTTGCCTTTTGCACCGGGCGCAGCTCGCCCCCCAGAAAAGCGCCACCTTGTGGCCCTCCAGCCCTTCCGCAGTGCCCCCCTCTGTGGCGAATGGGGCAGGGGCCATGGCGAGGAGGGGGCCTGCCCCCCATGCTGCTGCCACCCCCCCCAAGCTGGTCCATCAGACAAGAGGTTCTCCCGGTAGCAGAGAAGGGGAGCGATTTCAGTCCCTTCTGAACAGGGGGCAGGAGGATGCGAGTGCGTGGCTCACACTTGCGCACCACCACCAAGGAGGGAATGGAGCCTAAGACCATCAGAAATGCGTATTTTCTGATGGTCTTAGGCGACCCCTGTGAAAGGGTCATTCGACCCCCAAAGGGGTCATGACCCACAGGTTGAGAACCCCTGGAATAGAGGACAGTGCCAGCTCCAACAGAGAGTCCTACCTCTTCAGATATAGAGGAACACTTACCTTCACCTAGTTTCACAGTGCACAGGCAACAAAGAGAGAGACAGCATCGCTCTCTCAGGATTTATAACTGGTAACAGTCAGTCAAGTCTCAGCTGTGCTATGCTCGAGACCTATTTAGCTGGCATACTTTGCCTCCAGGAGTTGTCAGAGCTTATCTGACCTGCCGCCTTGCTGGATGCCTTGACAAATGCTTGGATTGACCTTGGACACTCCTTTGCTGTGAAACCCTGCCAGACTTTGTTTATGTTGGACTTAATTTATGACTCCTTGCTTACTGCCTGGAAGTAAGTAATAAGCTGGAAGATATTCAGTTTGTTTTGTTTGATGTATCAGCTGTGCTAGGACTGAGATAGGACAAAAGACAAGGAATCACTAGGCTGGAGGTATTAATTCCCATTCTAACAGTTTTGTTCCAAATGTACCATGTTCCTTTTTTGCATTAAATCATTTTTTAAAAATGTGTTTGTTTAATATCCTGTCTCTTTCTCAATATGGTGACTCAGTTAGGCTCATGATATAAGATAAAGTAAAATACATTTAAGACAATAGATAATACAAAAGTATTTTAAAAGCCCAATAAATAATCATGGTAAAAACCATTAATTTATAACAGTTTTAGCAGGTCGTTAACAATATAGTAAGCATTATAAAAATAGAGTGCAACCCAGTTAAAAGATCTTCGATGGCCAATTAAGAGCCAAAGGCTTGCCTAAATGACAAGATCTTTGCCTTCCAGCAGAAAGAGAGCAGAAAGGTAGCCAATGCAGGCTTCTGTGGTGATAGTGGGAACTATAGTCTGATAGCCACCACTGGGAGGGTTCTCTTCTGTGTCCACACCAAACATGCTTGTGATAACGTTAGAACTGAGAGAAAGCCCTCCTCTGGGGATTTTAAAACTCATATAGTATCATCTTGATAGATATGGTCTTTCCAATAATGTGGACGCAAGTCTGCTTCTTTAGGCCAAACACACAAAATTCCGAGTTAAACAGTCTCAGCAGGCTATTCAATTCTTTCCTTTCTGGCCCTTTTCCTGCTTACCCAGTGTCTTTGTTTTGGGGAGAAGAAGAGATACAGAGGAACCTATATGTCTTCCCCTGTGAGCGAGAAAACAACTGAGGGTAAATATTGAGCAGATCAGCAGCAGGAAGGGACAGGGCTAAGCCACTTCTCTGTCTTCTGCATAGTCCGATAGCTTTGCATACTTTCAACCTCTATTGCTATTTTAAAAAATCCAAAAACATTGGAGAAAAGAGTCACAGCGCTCTGTTTTGTATCTAGCATGGCCCTCATTCCTCTGGCAAGAGCAAAGGCATTGTACCAGATGTCAGCACTGTGAGGATGATAGACCTCATACATTGGGTGGCCTGGCCTTTACTTGGGAAAAACCTTCTTTTTTCCAAGACCTTTCCAGTACACTTTATAATGACATATTAGTGTGATGATTCAGTTGTGTTTTGCTTGTTCTAATATAAACCTTACTATTTTATCAGAGGAGTTAAGATATATAAAGCAGTATGCTAGATTTGTCTCTGTGCAATAGTCATAGTATTAGTAGCAGTAGTCCTTGTAGAATTGTCACCTAAACTATTATCCTTTATGAAGGCATTAATGAAGTTAAGATGCAAGCCCAGGGGGGAAATGTAGCTAGGGATATTTTAGAAGATACGTAGACAGGGCTGATGTTTCCTAATCACAAATGGCTTGGTTCTAAGCTCATTAGAATCAGACTGGGTGTTAGGGCAGAATCAACTTCCCAAATGCCATTTTTGCAGTCAATTTGCAAAGTAGGCCTGCAAGCCATGCTCACAACCCAAATAGCTGCCAACCTTGATGTGGTTTCTAACCCACTTAGTACATCAGGGTAGCAGAGCTAGATTAAATTAATGTCATTTGATTGTTCAAAAATACAATCAACCCAGACCTTTTTTTTTACACTACTCCTCATCACATTATCCATTTACAGTATTTGTATTTCTCAGGTGGAACTGTGACTAAGGAAAAATATGTGACATTCTCTTCCACCACTTACATTAGAATGTGAAGGCAAACAATGTCGTGAATGATCATCATGGGGGCATCATATTTTTTCTGCTAATTAGGTAGTCCCTAGAATACAAATTGATTTCTCATTTAAAACAAGTAAATTATTGTATTGTGCTGGTATTCTCATCTCTTCATCACGTCTGCTACCAAGAGTCATCTGTAAAGAAGGCTTTTTAACAAAACCTGCTCAGCTTCTGGATTTTCTGTTCAACAGATTTTATCCCATCTGTAAATTTGCAAGTTCATTCTCCAGGGGCCATTTCTCACCTGATATGCAGAAGCAAATGTGGTTTTGCCAGTGAGTGCACATTCAGTTACAATGCCAGATAAGGACAGAGAGCACTCTGACGGCTTTGCCTGTAACAGTTTGAAATTAGCCATAGTGCTGTAAGTTGCCCCTGTGTTCACATGGAGGAAGGGGTGGTACTTGCCACCTCTCTCTCTCCATCTGTACCCTTTCCTACTATTTCCCCACACCATCGTGCAAGTGCCAAGAACAGATTTTCCTAGGAGACTGCAGAAGGAAGGGGGAGGCAGGAAAGCCCTGTTGTGTTAACATGAACTCTAGGGAAGGATAATTAGGAGCCAAGCAATTGCATTTGTCACATGGCATTTAGCATGTTTATCAATATCCTTTAAAGGTCTTAGAAGTATAACTAAAAGTGGAAGGCATGAAGTGGGTCTTGGATTATAGAGGCTCCTGGTAAAGATTTCTCTAATGTAATGAAACAACAAAAAGTCTTGTGGCACCTTGGAGATAAAGCCATTTTATTTTGGCAGAAGAAGTTTTCATGGACACTATCCAGGATGTCAGATGCATAAACAGTTACCTCAGTTGGCCAGTTTATTTACACATGCTTGAGTGGGTAGATGGATTGTAAACAATGGAGTCAGAGGGAAATGAAATGCAAAAAGCACAAACAGTTATAATTACATAGATAATAGCCATTAACAAAACAGGAGCTGGGTGGAAACAGAAATCCTTACATGGATAAACTGGCAGGCAGGCAGGCAGGCAGGCAGGCAGAATAGATAGATAGATAGATAGATAGATAGATAGATAGATAGATAGATAGATAGATAGATAGAGTGTGATTTCTAAAATCTTTTTTTTCCCATTCAGTCTGTTGCAGAAAAATCCCTTGATGAATTCAGGCAATCTGTTTTATGCTGAAATTCTTGTTTGATGTTTGCTTGTTCTAGGATGGTCTTTTAGAAGAATGTCCCGGAAAGTTCAAGTGTCCCCTAGCTTGCCATTCTAGTTTTCCTTTGCTGCTTCTCCTCCTCCTCCTCCTCTTCCACCTTCATTTGAAATATTGCCATTTATGGTATCTAATGTAGCTTTCTCTGATCTCAGAGCTTGATGAACTCCTGTAGCCGGTATATGTTTATAGATGGAGCCTAGTGAAGCCAACGTAATCCCAAATAAGCACAAAGAAAAGTGATAGAGACCTATGGAGCTGCAAATATCACATTCCTAATTCTCCCCTTGCTTGGAAAAAGAAACTGCTAAAACCTCAACAGCCTAACTGAGAAAAACACTATCATTTGTTTCTATTTAGTGGGCACATTAATCCAGTCGTGGTGGTGGGGAACGGCTCTAACTTATCTCAACTCTGCAAATGATGATCCTATCCAGACCCCATCTATTTGCCTTCATGTTGGATTTGCATCAACAGGGCTTGATGATAACTAGGGTGGAGGATGGGTGGGAGAACTAAATATTTAGAGCCAGAGTAAACCTCGATGTTTTGTTTTCCACCTAAGAGATGCAGATTAGCAAACCAGTGACTATGGCCCAGAATCATGGGAATACTGCAACTTTCCTTTGCTTCTGTGGCAGTTCCTCGTATGCCCAGGTATTTTTCATTGTGCTCACCAAGTGTTTTTGCCCTAAAGGACAGGAAGGGAAGATAAAATGGAAGCATGTAACAGCACTGACTTATTCTTTTAATCTCCCAGTTCATCTGTGTATTGAGGTATAGACTTTAATTGAAACCTGAATGTAATAATAAAAAGATTAATCTATTCTACTTTGGAAACTGGATCTTACAGTTGAAGTGCTGGTCAAAGTAGGGATGACTTTTTTTTACTTAATTCTGACATGTAAGAATTAATGATTTCAAAAGTGTTCTCTGCCCTGACTGAGATTATAGTGTGCTTTTCAATTATTAGCTTTTTTGGTTTGTTTGTTTTTTCAAATAGTTAGTCTGCACAAAATGCCAGGTTTGTGCAAACAAACAAACAAAAACAACAACCCTTGTTTAAAGAAACATTTTTATGCAGAAAACAAGATTCACTGTTTCATGAACAAAAGTACTGCCTGATCTGTAAAAACGCAAGTTTTTTTTTGTCTGAGTGATTTCTTTTCTCCACAAAAAGTCCCCAAATGCAAAAATTATGTAGCAGTTGACCAGTTTCTCAAGAAGATTTCTTGATATGTTGAGATTTCTTTTCTCATCAAGTATAAGAAAATCTGCTGAGTTTTCTTAACATCTCCAGGTTAGCTACTTCTATAGGCATAGGTGTTCAGTGCTACCCTATGAGTGTTTTCTCAGAAGTGTTTTTTGTGTATGTGTTCCATGACATCCCCTCTAAGACTACAATCTAAGAGCCAGAATATTGCTTAATATGTACAGTTGTGTTTGTGTGACATTAGCAAAATATATTTGTTCCAAGTCACACATATGTCAGAATGATCTTACATAACAAGTTAAAAATGGGCAGTTATGTCCTCATATTCTAAGAGTAAGATGTTTATAGCAGCTTCTTGTTACCATTCTCCTGAAGCGCAAAGAGTGATGTTGCTCACTGACCATGTCACCTATGCTGGAACAGCATCTTGGCAGTGCACCAAGCTAGTTCTGAAGCCCTTTAGGTTCAGGAAGCTGACTGAAAAGTAGGGGGGAGTAGGGAGAAATATAACTAGGTCAGGTAGGGTTCCTAGATGCATCTACATGAATGTATAAAATATTCTCTTGAGTCCACGTTTCACATGTTTGATGGTAACACTGACTGTTAATCACTACGTGTATTGCTTTTACTGCAGATGTAATGGAAGCATGCCAAAATGAAGAGATTATAGTCCTCAGTTTCAGCTCTCTTAAGCCCTTATTTTGTCCCTTAATAATATAAGGAAATCACTAGTTGAAACAAGGCTAAAGTATGTGAGGCTACTATAGTTTAGAAGCAAGACATGGCAGGATTGTATTTTATAAAAATTGTTAATGATGCAGAACGAGTGGATATATTCCTTCTCCCCCTATAGTATGAAAATTTAGGAACATGATATTAAATTGATAGGTAGTAGATTCAAGCAAGACTAACTAGCATGGGATTCACTTTCACAAAATAGTGGTAAGGTCACTGGCTTAGATGGCTTTGAGAAAGATTGTGACACATTCATGTTAGGTCTATCAATAACCATTAGCCATGCCAAGCAAGACATGAAGCAGAATGTTTTAGCATCTCCTCACCAGATAACAGAAGTGCTCCTTCTCAGAGTGCCAGCCATTTAGTGAATGATCCAGCCATGCACTTTCCTCGGTATTATAAGCCTCCATGTTCCACTCCATGTTCACCCTCTCATATTTTTTCCTTACTCTTATAGAGTATGTCATATCTACTGAGCATACTTGGTCCTTATTGTATTATTGGTTCCTGTTTGGTTTGGGGGGTGTCCATTGTTTAAAGTTCTACAAACTTCAAAGTTCACCTGAGCGTGCTAATATTTCTCCAGCAGCTGCTATTGATGTTGGGGAGGCAGTGAGTCCACTCTGAGGCCCTTTTCAGATGGCATTTTTGATGCGAAAGGGCCCCTCAAGCATCACACACATATGAGGAATGGTCCACATGACACACTCACATTTGTGCAATGCTCCAGGGCCTGGTAGGGACCGCTCATGCACTTTTTCATTTTTGGCTTTAAGCCAAAAATGGTGCACAGTTGCGCATTGCTCCAGGGCCCCGCATGCACTTACCTTGTGTGTGGAGCCTCGGGAACTGGGCCAGTCGTGCTTCCTGTCCAATGCAGCCTGCAAAGGTCCCAGGCTGCACTGTGAAAGGAAGAGGCGGGGCTCCTGCGTGAGCAGGTGGCAGCTATGGAGCTCGAGGAACCAGGATGCGAGAGCCTCTTGTTGGAAGCTGCTTGCATGAGCCCTGCACTCCAGCACCACGAAAAGGTAAGGTGTGAAAAGGGTCTGAGTTTTAGACCCTGTCTGCATGCACCCAACCTGCCATGAGCAGGAGAGAAGGACAGGGCCAGGACGACGGTTATGCATGATGTTGTCCCAGACTTGTCCTTCTTCCATCGGTAGGTGGTGCGACTGCACTGCAAATCATTGATGGGTTTTCCTTGTCAATGACCAGTGATTGTGCTGCCCTGCCACCGCACGCCTGCGCTTACCTTTGCTGCGGAGATCCTGCCTCAGAGCAGCCTAGGACAGAACCCGGCTGTGCTGCGGAAGGAAGAGGCATGGCCATCGCACTTCCTGGTTCCTGCAGGCAGCTGGTGCAGAGGGAAGCGCTCTATTGCACTCCTCTCCTGTGACAGCCACTGCCGTCCACATCACTGGACACTGCCAGGACAGAGGTAAGCTGCGGAAAAGGCCTTAGTCTATACTTCAAAGGATTGCTCTGGAGTGTTGGACCATATCCCCAAAGCAGATTCAGGACTTTGGATAGCACCTAAAATTCATACTAAAGCTTCAAGTGGTTTCACCACCCCACTGATATTTGAGCCAGTAAACACTACTGGAGAAGTTATCAGTATGTGTGGGTGAACTCCAATAGTTGCAGCTGCATAACTTCTGTATTACCACCAGACTTTCCTGTTACAGCATGTGCTAGATTCCTATAACCTCTAGGCCATCTCTACAATTCTGAGGAAGAAATGGTGTGTGTGCACATGTATGGGTTGCATTTGTGCTTGGTTTGTCAGCGTCCTAGAGACATCTGCTCGATCACTCCTGGAAATGAGAGGATGGCCCTTTGGTCTTGTCCTCAGCATACATTTTTGTGTTTTTAAGTTGAAAGGCTGCTATCTTAAGATCAAACACCTTTTGCTATCAAAAGACTACTAGCCGGGGATCAAAAGACACATCTCTGCTTTTGCTCTAGCATAGAAGTCTCCACACTGCTGAAGAAGACCCTCTGCTTGCCATTTGAGAGCAAAAAGGGTTTTGGATAAGAAGTAACAGAGCTGGAGGTATACACACACACACACACACACATACTCTTTTGACTATGACAGTTGATACATTTTACAGAGAAGGGAAGAATTAAAAAACAGCAGGAAAATAGCATGCAGTTCAACAAAATGGTGATATGTAGTCTATTTGTTGCTTATCATCAAGTTGGGTTTGACTTATGATGACCCTATCAATGAGAAGTGTCTTCCCCGAACTCCACTCATTAATGCCCTGCTCAGGCTTTGCAAAACTCAGGACTTTGGCTTCCTTGATTCAGTGGTAGAACTTGGAGTGCGTGGAGGGGGGGTGGGAGGAGGCATGGCTGTAGTGTGTGGGGATGTGGCCAGGGTATGTGGGGGCATGGCTAATGGCTGGGACACCCCAAAAACAGTGCTGCCCAGGGCAAATGGCTCCCCTGCCCCCATGTCCCTACCCAACTGCCTTGATTGAATCAATCCACTTGTAATACAGGCTTCCTCTTTTCCTGCTGTCTTCCACTTTACCAAGCATTATTATACTTCCTAATGAATATTATCACCTCATGCATGGCTTTGCTGCTTGTAACCAATAAGCCGGGGGGCCCGAGATTCTTTGACTTATCATCTCATGAAAACTGTCCAATGTTAGAGTTACTGTAGCATCTAATTTCACCATAAATATTGATCAAAAAGGCTTGCAGTGGCCAAGAGAGAAGAGAAATGCTTTGCAACTAAAGGGGAGGGATATGGCTCCAAGAGTTCAGCAGATGGATTTTATTTTTTAAAAATTTTGAAATAAGCCCAATGCGTTTTGACCCATTTATGTATTTCTATGAAATACATACATGGGCTGAAACACACTGGACTTGTTCCAATTTTTTTAAAAAAAACACCTACTGAGTCCTTGGAGATGTATCCTCCCTTTCTTCCTTATGATTCCATTGGGTGATCTCCAGTATTTGCCTCTTCTTAAAACACTAAGACACAGTAGGGGAAGATGCCAAGGTGGTCAGCCTAAAGAAGCACTTGGTTTGTTTAATTAATATATCCTTAATATGAACTAAATGTTTCTGATAGCTTGATTCTTTGCTTTTTCTTTGCCAGCTCTCCATGAATTCCCTAATGACATCTTCACAAATGAGGACCGGCGGCATGGAGCAGTAGTTTTGCACGCCTTCTGTGTGAGTCATTGTTTGTCTATCTACAAATTATGTTTGTTTTTGTAAAAACAAAAATATAAAAAAATGCATGCTTTTCTCATAGAGATCCTGAAAATCAGAAGATAAAACAGCAGCACCAATAGTTAATAATGCCAAGTAGCAGCAAGCCTTGCTTCAGTGCCTTCAAATTTTTAAAAAAATCTGATATTTTCACCAGAGAGTAAAAAGTGAAGGCCCATGGCTACAACAGAATACAACAGAAATATTTATTTTTAATTCAGTGGTTCTCACAAGGGATGCTTTGTTCATAGAATATTCATAGGAAAGGCTTATTATCTTTAGCTGTGCTGATTTATTTCCATAGTTTATCTCAATATATCCAATTTCCATAGTTCACGGACTCACTGACTCTTGCATTTGAATTCATTATGAATTGACTGTCAAGTATCTTGAAGTGAAGCAGCATCTGTTCTGACAGTCTCCAGGCTACATGGTCAATTCAGGCACAGAATTCCACTGAGAATTCCCAGTTTGTTATTATGAGTCTTCTCCTTAAAGCGGGGAGAAAGTGATGAATGTACTCAGTATACTACATTTGAACACAGCAGCCCTATGACTTGGCCAAGAGTTTAAAGTAGTACCCCTTAGGTAGCTGGAATGCTGCCCTTCATGGTGAAGGGCATTGGTTCGGCAACTCAAACCCAACGGTGCTCTCTTTATGATCTTATGTAAGCCATCTAAGAAGGCAGTGTGGAAGAAGAAGTAATGCAGTTCTCCCAGCCATTGTGCATGATTCCAAACTTATCTCCCACCAACACCCAACAGCCATTGCTTCAGTTTTCTTTACAAGCAGCCTTGGTCTCTCCATCTTCTGCATATTAATGTAATGTTCTTAAAAAGTTTTTTTATATAAAAGCTACTCAAATAAAAGAAAAAAAAAGTCTAAAAGGTTTTTTTTTCTTTGCCAAATAGTCTTGCAGCTACCTGTCTTTAAAGCAGATAAGCAGAGACCCAGAATATTAGCCAAATAATTACAGCCATCCCTCCACATTCGCTAGGGTTAGGGGCACAAGACCCCCGTGAAAGTGAAAAAAAGTGAATAACTCTAGGCTGTCCCAAACCATATTTAACACACACAAAAATACGATCACCATATTCAACCCACCATGGATTCCTTTGAGGCATTGGGGTTCTTTCACAAGGCAGAAGTGGGTGGCTGGTGGGGCTTTCTGTCACCTCCACTGCTGCCCCACACCATTTTTAATAGGGGCTTACAAGTCTCGTTCACAGTTTCTCAGTCTCATAAAGCTTGTAGTCCCTATTAAAATGGCAGAGGGAGGCAGCAGAGGTGACAGCAAATAATCCATGGATAATCAAACCGCAAAAGTGAAATCTGCAGATGTGGAGGGCTGACTATATTCATTAACCTTGATGTCACTTCCCAAATTTAAGAGATTTAGGAGATCCAAGATGTGTACAACTTCTGCAGTTGATGTTGTTACAGAAAATATTTATCATGCCAATAAGCAGCACAGCTCTGACCATATGGGTGTGCTTTTGGACTGCCAAATGTCTCTTGCTCTCAAGAGACAAGTCTTATTTTATGGAAATATTCCTTATTTCAAGAGAGAGAGAAACATCCCAGATTTCAAAGCTATGCACAGATATCACATAAGGACATATTCCTTAGCTTTTGAGCACTAATCGGTACAATGCTATTAGATATTTTTAGATTAATATTTTAGAATAAGTCATGGAAAGAGAAAAATAGTATAGTCTAGCAGGAATAAGAGTCTCAGCTTTAATTCCTAGCAATAATATTGGCAAGTATATCTTTTCCTCCCCGTGGGGTCCTTTTATTAACATTTTAATTACGTCAATAAAAATACAAAACAACAACAACAACAACAACAACAACAACAACAACAAAAACAAAAACCACACACCAAAAAACAAACAAACAAACCAGGAGAGTGATAGCAATAACTGGCAAAAAATGATCAACATACCATGTTGTCAATCAAATCTCTAACAATAATAAAAGAGATGTATGTTCTTGTGGATGTGCCTCTCCACCTTAACTGTGAAACTGCAAACCTCGATGCCCGAAAGTGGATGATGGATACTAATGGGGGGTGTATACCTCATGGTTATTTTATCCTTTTGAATTGATTGATTAATTTTAGTTAATTAAAATTGGTCTATAGCATCAGTCACTGGGTAGAATTGCTTAATCTGCTTTGCTTACAAGAGAAGAATTGCGGTCTGGTCTATGGTATTTTCTCTAAAGGTGCTTTTAGTGCTTCCCTTGCAGGGCCCCCAAACTCTTCAAGCAGTATATATATATATATATATATATGGGGGGAAAGATCCTGCTACTTGGTTAATGTGGCAAGCAAAGAAGGAAAAGGAAGTGCTGGCAAGGCTAAACAAGTACAAGATGGAAGGAAAGACAAAAGGAGGAAGGGACAAATGAAAAAAGCAAGGGAGAGAGAAAGAGAAAGAATACAGGGGATGAGGAAAACTAAGGATTATTTAAAACTCAGATACTAGTAACTATTTAAAAAAATCCCCCTAACTACACTATATTGTAATATGGTTGTTACCAAAAAAGTGTGTGTTTTGAGGAAAATAGCTGAACTGAATTAAAATTAAAATGTAAAAGTCTCATCTGGTATTAAAGGAATCTGAAAGTACAAGACCTCTGGAGCAATGAATCTAATCCCATTAGATACTGATAACAAAAATTGAAGTAAATGGACCTGTGTTTTTCTATAGAAAAGTTTTTAAAAATCTAGTGAGAAAGGAGATGATGGATAGCTATTCATAGAGTAAGTTATTAGACTCAGTATCGACCATCAGGGATATTTACTTGGTTTCGTATTTTACTTATTTCATCCTATATTAGACTGTTTACCAGAATTCTTAATAGCAAGTCACATTATGTATACATTCCAATACACAAAGAAAGCTCTGAAGTAGAACCGCTGAAGACTCTCTCTTCCAAACATAAGTGTTGGGATTGCAACCCATTTTTATCACAATTATAAACAAACTTTCAGACTTCTTGTATTTGTTTAAGGACATTCATTTTTGAACAACTAGATGTATAGAAATGTTTCGAAATACATGCTATTTTGTAAGTTGTTCGCCGCTTCAATCCATATGGAGAGGTGGGATACAAATAAATAATAATAATAAAAAATTACATCCCTACTTTTTATAAAGTAGCCTGTACGTCAAATGAATATTCTCTGTGTTGTATATCTTTATAGTAAAACAGGAAGCAAACACCAGTAGTACAAATCTATAAATATAAATATGTAAGTAATGTTCCCAGAAGACGTGAAAAGACAAATACATTACTATTTAATCAATAATTATGACATTTGAATTAATTCTAGTTTGTTACATTAAAATAGTCTCATTTTGAGAGAAAGTGACCAGTTGCCATTTTACTTGTTATGTGAGCCATATTCACAGAAGAAAAAAGAACCAGAGAAACCTTCCTTATACTAAGTTAGACCATTGGTCCTTCTAGCTCAGTATTTTCTATAAAGATTCATAGCAACTCTCAGCCCTTTTTTCACCCAGGCAGGGATTAAAGAACCTGGAACCTGCTGCATTCAAAGCATCTGTTTTGTCAGTGAGCTGTGATCGTTTCTCACACTTAACATTAGTATTTGCAGATGTGATGATCATAATGCAGAAATCACTAGACAGTTGTCTTCTTCGCTTTGAGTGCTTTATAAACTTGCTTGCAAGCTGTGTCCTTATCTTCCATCTAAATTAAGATCAGTTTTAAAATGCAGGAGGAGGTAATGAGATTTCTAGTCATTGCTCTATTTCTTTTGTGTGAGTGAAGAAAACTGGTCAGAATTTTATATGGGATAATTTATTCAAATAATTGGATTGTTTTCTTCACAATTGTACTATTAATATTATGAGGATTCAGTCCTAATAAATAGGCAATAGACTGAGTCCTTGCTTATCTCTAGTGCCTTAATAGATCTGTGTTCTGTTGAGCTGTCTTATTTTCTGCAATAAAAGATCAAATTTGTAGCATGTCCTTGCTTGCTGTATTCCAGTTTGGATCTTACATTAATATTTCTACAGGAGTAACACACTATCTTAGAACATAAAGCAGAATAAAATATTAGAAGCTATAAAAATGACTTTGAAGGTTCTTCATGTCCAAGAGGAACTTAGGGCCTTTCCTCATCACTACACTGTTATTCCACTTTCAACATCCTGTGGAATTTTGGGGTTTGTAATTTACTGAGACCAAAGAGCTCTCCAGCTGAGAATTCTGAATGCCCCTCCCTAAACTGGAAACCCCAGGATTCATTGGATGCTGAAAGTGGAATAACAGCACTATAACAGTATAGTGCAGAAACGGCTTCAATCTCTGTGTGATGGTCTATAGTAATGCTTAACATGGCTTCAAAAGTAAAGTGCCTGGTCCTTCATTGGCAACTGTTTTTTGCTCATTCATTTTATGTCCCATGATGACATCAGGTATTGAATTGGCTGTCCAGGACCCCATGGCTTAAACCAGGAACTGAATGGCCTGGTGAGGTATCATGAGCTTGGTGTGGCACATTGGGGTCTTAAAACCCTTCCCACTCTGGGTGTATTAAAAACAGAATTATAAAACCTCAGTCTCAACAACTAGGAGAAAGCAGCACATCTCTAGAACATTTACTGATTAACAGGTAAATAGTGTCTGCTTCTTGCACTCTAACTTCCTGCTTCTCACTTCAGGTCTAGGTTTGAGTCAAGCCTGATCCAGACCCAAGTTTTTGTAGCCTTAGGCAACTAGGATCTTGTTTGAAATATCAGTTAGCCAGATCTGCTTAGAATCACAGAATCATAGAGGTGGAAAGGACCTCAAGGGCTACTTGTCCAGTCCCCTGACAGTGCAGGAATCCATGGCAACATCACCTCTGAGAGGCAGTCTGCTTAAAGTCCTCCAAAGGAGGAGAGTCCATTGTCTCCAAGGCAGACTATGGTACTGTTCAACATGTTTGACTGCCAGGAAGCTCTTCCTAAAGTTTAGGTGGAATTGTTTCTTGTAATTTGAATCCATTGTTCTGTGTCTCTGGAACAGCAGCAAATAAGCTTGCTTCATCTTCTACTTGCCATCTCTGGTCCTCCTTTCACCTCTCAATCTTTTCTTCTCAAGATTAACATATCTGGTTCCTTCATTGTTCCTCATAGGTCTTGGTTTCCAGACCACGCACCATCTTATTCACTCTGCACGCACACTACATGTATAGTGTTGGCCGTGGGAAAAGTTACTTTTTTGGAAGATAACTTCCAGAATCCCAAAGCCAGCATACTTTGTAGTCCAAGAAAGTAACTTCTCCTTTCTCTCATCAGGAAAATGAAGCCCCTCAGATCCCTATGAGCTCTGAAAAAATGAATGCCTAGAAAGCCTGGAACTTTACTTTTTAAAATAATTTGCTCCAGCTACATACTGTAGTATTTGAAAGTAAATTTGTTTCATTCTTCACTATAATGTTGAAAACTGAATTTGCATTGCTTCTTGTTTTGTTTCTTACTCTTATGTTACTTTTTGTTTCTTTGGAGTTTGGGTGGGTAGGTATTGAGTTGGTGTTGAGAACAACATCAGATGTAGAGCACTGCTGGAGGATCTCAATGCGAATAGTTTTATTCTACAGCCCACAACTCTTCCTCCTCTGCCCCTCCACCCCAGCTCTCCACTAGAGGATTGCCTTGAAAAAGGAAGATGGTACCTAAGGCACCAGTCCTCATTGCCCAATGCACCTTGCCAACACATTCTATTTCTGCCAGCTTCCATTCCCTTCACAATCCTCTTTCAACCTGAGTTGGTGATTCAGACTCCCAAGGGGCCAGATTTGGCTGAGAAGTCTTCAGTTAGTGATTCCTGATCATTCTGCAAGAGATTAGCGTGACTTTTATTTTAATGAAATGTAAGATTCCAAACCTTGCTGTCCAAGCCTGTTTCATTGTGGCTCACTCCACACTGTTCTGTGACTCATTTGTGATTTTCAACATAAAGGAGGTTTTCTGTCAAAAATAATAAAAACTATACAATGTACAGTAGGTCCCGTATATCCACAAAGGATGTGTCCCCAAACTAATGTGTATGGTGAAAAACATAATGCCAAAGGCTATATTTTGACCCCCAGACGATGAGGGAAGGAGGCAGCCCCACCTCCTGGGCCCTCCTGCCTTTCTTCCCAGTGATGCTTGGCAAGCAGCCCCTTTCTTGGGAGCCAAATGGCCATCTCCTTAGTCAGCCAAGAGATGCATGGAGGGAGCAGTGGTGGGCTTTCCATGCTTCTCTCAGCTGAATAGGGAGTGTCCGTCTCCTTCCTCATCTGAGAGAAGTATGGGAAGCCCCTCTGTGCTTCATCATTTACCTCTCTCAGAGAGTGGATTGTGTTGATTGTGAATAAGTGAAACTGTGGATACTGGTCCTGTGGTTATGGGGGACCTACTATATATAGCTCTGCATATTTATCATGAGATAGGGTTTTGACTTAGCTGTCCATATACAGGGGTCCTTGCCACTGCATAGAGCATGCAGACCAGTGAGTCCCCGGCTGAAATGGTGCAGTCCCAAAAGGATGCTATTTTTGCATTGAACTGGCTCAGTGCTGGTGTGTAATGAGTGATCAGTACATCCTCTTTAAAGATAACCTCTACAGATGACAAAAGGATCGCTGGGGAAAGAAGCCAATCAGAACACTTTTATTGGTAGGCAAGAACTGAAAAGTTATCATACTGTGGTTGAAGACACAATCAAGTTCACTAGTTGTTAGGTGCTAGATTTTGTAATGGAAAACTCTAAGCAATAGCGAAGCAACCAGGCCTTAAGTTTGTTAAAAAAAAAAAAGTAAATAAAGAAATTGCTGAATGAGGGATCCGTTTGCTTAGAAATCGCATCATGTCTTTTAGATTCTTGACTGAATGCAACAAAAATCCATAGGATTGCCAGGTCTCAGGTTTGACCTGGAGTTGCATTGTTCTAGCCTTCTTCTCAGGTCTCAATAGAAGCTGCGAAATCTCTGAAACCCATGTGTGCCTGGCTCCACCTGGGGACCTAGCCACAGGGAGGCTCTTCTGATGGGACAGGTGCCATCTTCTGCCCCTACCAGACCCTGCTGAGTTTCATCCCTACTGACAAGGCACTATCTCCTGATCTGCACCACCCTTTAGCTCCAAGACTGTGGCCCTCTGGCTGGCAACCTTTCTTGAAACCTTCATTAGGAATCAAGTTGCAAAATCCTCAGAAGTAAAATAAAATGCAAATAGTAACTTACCAGAGACCCAGGGGATGCTGTTGGTCACTAGTATAATTAGTATAGTAATAAATAACTGTAACTTAAGAAGAAAAAGGTTAAAAATTGTTAGCTGCACCGGAAGCCAAACGAGTAATAATAAAAAGGGTAAACGAGCTAAAATATAATATAGAGCAACTTTTGCAAAAGTTTAAACATATTGGCAGTCATCTTCAGTGTCAGCAGTCAGTAACAACGAAATTTCACAAGGAAAGTCATAAAATTACATTATCGTCCATCGTCTCACAGGCACTGAAAGGACATCAAACAGGTAATGGCCCTTTGGCATATCCCAGGGTCTTCAGGAGGACAGATAGCTGACTTGGCTATTAATTAACTATATGGAATTCGAGGTATCTTACGACAAATTAAAACAAAATCCAGTTAAAATCTTATTATACAAAAGTTAAAACAATTAAATAAACTATTCTATTAAAAGCGCAGTTAAAAGAGATTAAAATATATTTAAAACAATTAAAAGACATGTCTCATCAGATTAAAAAGACACTCCCCTATGAATTAAGAGTCAAATGCTCATCATCATCATCATCATTTTTATTTATTTATTTATTTGTATTCCGCCTCTCCATATGGATCGAGGCGGCGAACAACTTACAAATAGCATGTATTTCGAAACATTTCTACACATGCCCCCAACAAGCTGGGTACTAATTTTACCGACCTGCAAAAGGATGGAAGACTGAGTCAACCTTGGAACGGGGCAGGATCAAACTCACAACCTTGTGGCTTGCAGTACTGGCATTATAACCACTGCGCCACCAGGGCTCCATCATCATCATCGTGGTCTTTGTCTACTACCAGAAAGAGAATAAAGTAGGGGTCAACCAAGCCTTCCTTAGAGGGGATTTTCATAGCCTAAGAAGGTGCTCTCCTGTGTTCTCAACCAGACATGAGGAATGAGGGAAAGGAGGACCAAGTTCTTGTTCTCAAGTACATAAGCTGATGGCTCCTGTCCTGTCCTGTTGACCATAATAAATGGTATTTTATTGCATTAAGAAACAAATTCAGTCTCTAAATTTTAGAGATTTTCTACTGCACAATGAAAGATAAATTTTGTAGATATACCTGCAAGTATGGATTGGCTGCAGCTTTCCCGTGCTTTCATACATGCAGTGATAAGGAAAGATATTATTATTACATCTGTGTTCTGCAGAGTGTTTTCCATGGAAAAGGCAGTACCCTTCAAAAGCTATGCATGCTATCATCTTCCCATGAAGGCTATTGATTCTTAGTGGCCTGGCTACAAATTAGGAATAAGTAAAGGTCTCATGGTCCAACTGAATTTCTTCAGAGACTTGTTTTCTATGCAGAAATGTTTTCCTTACATGCATTTTTCACTCAACAATTCTGAACCATGACAATTCTGGCCTGTCTAGGATTGCCCTTGTCAGGGTTTCCCAATGCCTGAGAAACTTATTTTATTGTTGTTGCTGCTGCTGTTTGTTGTTGTTTCGTTTGTCCCGCTTTTTTTGCATACCTTTGAAATTCTTTCCGTCTCTCATTGGCAGTCTGTCTGTACCAGACTTCCCCAACCTGGAAACCTTCCGCTTGTTTTTGCCAATAGCTACTGCCATCCTTAACTGTCCCGTTTAGGGCTGCAGTCCAAACATTTACATCAAGTACTAGGACTGGTAAGTCTGCTTTAGACAAGGATGTTCCTGGTTTCCTCCTCAATTTGTCCCACAATAAAATTAATTGCTGCCAAGCAAACTATGAACAGGTTAGACTTTTGCCTTTGCATGTGTGAACATAAACTGTGGCCATTCGTGTGTGGCTAACGTCCTACTCCAGATATTCCTTCACTGACCCAGTTCTCACATCACAGTAAATAAGGATTTCAGGGAACCTTGGCTTACAGTGGACAGAAATGGTTAGACAAGTCATAGAGTTCCCATCTCATCTGATTTATTGTGGCATCTGAACCTAGCAGGACCTCATAGTCAGACTTACCTTTCTCCAACAAAGCAGAGAAATGCATGCAGAAGAAACCATGGATTATTTCCATATTTATCTAGGAAGATACAAACCAGACTGGTAGGTCTTGTTGCTCACAAGAATTCAAAGATGGGGGAACCATGGGGACTTGCAGGATAGGCTGCCTGTATGCTGGATTGTTCTTTAGAATTCTTTAGAATTCTGACTTGTTGTGACAGCTGGATGTGGCCGTGGTTTCTGGCCTATGGTCCACTCATCTTCTGGTCCTGGAGGAACTTCATTTTCAGCCCCTATATGCTTAATTGCCTATGACCCATTGCCAGCCATCAGTCTCTCTGCATTTCTATTAATATTTTTAGGATTTAACATATAAGCAAGCAAAAGGTAGCTGTGAAGTGGAATTTGCATAATCCAGACAGACAGAGACACAGTGGAAATGCACATGATCATGTATATGAGGCTGCTGTAAACCAGCCCTTAAGCAATATAGTTCAGTAAACTAACATGATGATGCCACATTCCATTTACTAAGTGGCATTTGCAGTCTCATTTTATTCATTAGTGACATTAGTCATTTATTTTTGCAGATGCCCCTATTGCCCACATCCAGCATGAGTGTGTACTGTTCCCTGACAGGTTTTGAGCGTGTGGAGAGTTTGTTAGCTTTATGTTTGTTTCTTTCACTTGTTAAACTGGAAAAAGCAAAGGTTTCGTCTTGTCCAGAATAATACAAGTAAGACAGGAGTGTGAATTGGACAACTTTGCAATCATAATAGAGACAAGAATCATGTAGCTCTCCAAATGTTGTTGAACTGCAACTCCTGTCAGCCCTAGCCAGCATAGCCAAAAGTGAGGAATGCTGGGAAGTACACTTCAAGAACATCTGAAAGGGCACAGTTGCCCACCCCTGAATTGCAGATGGATTTTGTAAGTAAATCTTCTGTTTTCTAGCAGTGCAAAGTTCAGTGATGTGTCAGTTTATGGTATCTCTCAAAGCAGATTAGGTTCATAACTGCCATGTAATCTGGATGGTTCAGGGACTGAAATTATAGGTATCATTGCATAGAATGACCTTTCTTATTATTTTAAACATAGTTTAAAATGTCATATAGCTTATGGAAAATTGATAATTATGTGACATGCCAAATTTTTAAAAAAATGGAGAAAATGTAGTGGCCACAGTCCACTGCCACTGAAGTTCTGTGCTAATCAAATCTTCCTTTAAAAAATGTTGTGTTAGGTGAACAATAGGTGTACAGTGCAGCATTTCTGCAGGTATTTGCAGAATTTCCCTTCACAGAAAGATAATAAATGCCTGTGAATGCTTGGGATCAGGCCCCAAAGACTGTGGACTAGTATACATGAGATCCCTCATCCAAAACTGCTCCAGTGCCCCAGTACTTGGACAGACCTCTGTTCAAACAAGTGAGGCATGTGGAACTGTTCTTCCAAGTACCAGCGTTCCTGGGTTTGTGGGAACCTTCTGTGCACACCAGATCTCCCATGCAATGAGCTATTGGACTAGGATGACATTGTGTTCAGCATTTATTTTAAGTATATTTAATCAGCATCTAACTTGAACTGCTTATGATGGTTTTGTCTGAGCTTTGGCAAGGACACCGCTGAAAGCTGAGCAGCAGCAATTAACCGGTCAGTTAAAATATTGGGCTGGTGCCTGGAATGTTCATGTCGATGATACTGTATGTTGCTTTATTTGATGTGTTTATTATTTATTGTGATAGAATATTTTTCTGTTTTAAAAAATATTTTTGGAAACCTCTTTGATCTTCTTGAGAAAGCAACAACAATCAAAAAGAGCAGAAGAAAATGTTCCAAAGCAAGGAGGAGCAGAAATTAAAGGCATAAATTTTAAAAAAAACCCCACAGTTATAGTAGATATTAAGGTATGCACAATGCAAAACAGGATATGTATCTACATATAAGGAAATGTATAATGCACTACATATAATCCCTTTTGGAGATTAAAAGATTTAATGCTTTTCTCGTCTGCTGTTATATTCTCAAACTGTGTAAATGACCATAGTTCAGAGTATAGACACTGGATATGATCACTAGATTAGATCCAGACTGGCCATTCCATGAACAGGAGAGTTTATTTCATGTAACAGATAGATCTAGTGAAAGCTGCCTGATAGAGGAAAAGAGCAGGAGAAATTAGGGGAATTTCAGTGTGTTGGTCCACTCTGGGGCGTTGTAGTTCCAGGAAAGGCCTTTTTTCCAACAGAACGGGACTAAGCAGCCAACTTACAGATCTCCTCTTATTGAAAAAAGGCCTGTTCTAGGCTTTAAATCTCCTTGAGAGGAAATCAAAAACATTCCAAAATTGCTTGACACACCTGCAAGGAAGCATGTGTGGGTACAGTTTAATGTTTTTGAAAAAAAATTAAAACATGTTTGGGCCACTCAGGGCTGGGGGAGGAAGAAAATGGCCACATTCCTACTCTTCCTGTAGTTCCATCTTAGGGCCAATGGACTGAGGAGGGGGGTGGCCAGTAGGATGAATCTGTACCTGTCATCCCACCAGTCACTGTTTCATAGGCTGCTAATGGCATTAATTAAGAAAGTTTTGCTTTCCTGCATTTCTAGCATCAAACTACCGTAGTCATGCAGACAAGATACCCCAGTACAGATCCTGGATAGCTCCTTTAACAGGGAGCCAAGTTCAAGTAGCCCATGGAGTATATTCACTGGTTGTGGCACATGGAAGTGTATGTACTAAAAGTTTGCAAATGCATTTTGAGATACAGCTGAACAGGTAACAGCAGATTTTAGGCTTATGTGATCAAGTTTGTTTTCCACTAGAAGTATGTGGTGTGTAACTTGAATCAGTTTCAAGAACAGGAACAGCAATAGCATGTGTATTTCTATACTGCTTATCAGTTAAGTGCTCTCTAAGTGGTTTACAGTGTATTAGCTAATTGCCCAGCCAAGCAGGATCAAACTCAAAACCTTGTGGCTGCAGTACCAGCATTTAACCACTGCACCACCAGAGCTCATTAAAACATATTTGGATCACTCAGGGCTGACAAGCTGTTTTAAGTCCCATTTGAAACAAAAGTGGGATATAAATAAATATAATAAACAAGGTACCTCTGAGCACTTGAATATCCAGGAATTTGTTTTTTTAGTATCAGAATGAAATCATACACAAATCTGCTCCTTTTTCTTCCTTGTTTTCAGCAGATTGATTTAGGTAGAATGGAAAAAAAAAACATTTTCATTGTTGCTGTTATTAACCGATTGCATTGATTTTATACTACAGATTCCCTCCATAAATCTTAGGAGTGGTATAGTACAAAAGAGAACGAGTACCAAGAGTCTTTTATTAGCAGTTATTGCTAGAAATAATGGTGAATGTAATTGTCTGGAGTAAAAAGTTAGCAACCTTCAAAACAGAGAGTATATCCAGAGCACACAATTATAATAGCTTTATACCACTTTAACTGTTTTGGCCCTGTCCCATGGAATCTTGAGATCTGTAGTTTGCTGAAGGTTAGGTTAGAATTCTCTATTCCGTTCAGCCTAACTATAGCATTAGAGTTCTCTGGTAGCCAATTCTAAGTCCCTCCCAAAACTACACATCTCAAAATTCCACAGGAGACAGCTATGACAGTTAAAGTGGATTCAACCTAAGTTAACTTAAGCATTAAATATTTCCCTTTTCAACTCTTTGAAAGTTGTGTTCATTTGTGACCCATGCATGAAACAAATTACCTGTTTTATGTTCATGTGCAATGTGTGTGTTTCATATCTGTAAACACACAGAAGCACAATAATTTACTCAGAACTTGCTTTTAGCTTAGAGTTGTAAAACACAGTTATTTCAGTAGATAACTATTGTGGTGCATTTTAATATGAAATAATGAAATTTGGCACTGCCCCAAATATGTACAGAGTTTTGATTTATCACAAAATCTTGCTAACATGTGTCTGTGATAGGTTTATGAACATGCAAATTAAAAAATAGCATATTTTTCACATGTCTTCTAAGACCACCTGTAGATTTAGCAACAGAAATGGCTCTCTCACATTCTTAGAGTACAATCCTCAACTGGTAAGGATGGTGGGGATGTAAATCTTTTCAAAATTATTTCTCAGAGGGAGGAGTGAGTAATTTTAGAAATATTCTGCTGTTGTGAGAATGTTTGGGACTTATTCTGTACAAAATTCTCATTTGGGATTTTTGCATAGAAGACAGCATTTTCTGCATGGGAAACGGCACATTTTCTGTGCAGAAAATAATATTTCTACAGAAACATTATTTTCTGCACATAAAATGCTGCTTTCTGTATTTAAAAAATGCAAATTTTGGGCAGAATAAGTCCCAAACTGCAAAGATTGTTATCAGTTCAGGATTCCTCTTGTCTGGGTTTCCCAGTGCTGAAATACTTTTTTTAAGAAAAAATTTCAAATATTTCCAAAATTCTTTTCATATCTAAATGATGGCCAAGGGTCAGATCAGCCAACACTAGGCCAGCGGGGTAATCTGGTTGTAATTCAGTTACTCTCATACTCTATTCCTTTTGAGCAGTTCTGCTTGCAGATCTCAGACAGCAGAGCAGTTCTGCTGGCAGATTGTGCTCTTGGTGTATATCTGAAGTCACCAGCAAAGCCTTGCGCCTAACTCAGGCCCTTTTCGCACACAGTTTTTTTTGTGCGAGGGCTCTTTGAGTGTCGCGTGAATGGGAGTGTCGGTCTGTACGACGCACTCCCACTCACGCCACGCTCACGAGCCTAAAGCGGGCCGCGCGCGCATTTTTTAATTTTTGGCTCTAAGCCGAAAATACTGTGCGGTTGCGCAGTGCTCGCGGGGCCCTCGTGCACTTACCTGCGTGCGGTGCACTGAACAAGCCGGCCCGGTCGCTCTTCCTCCCGCAGCGCAGCCTACAGCTCCCAGGCTGCGCTGTGAAAGGAAGAGGTGGGACACTAGTGCGATGGTCGCGCAACTGGCAAGCTGCTGCGGGAGGCAGAAGGGCTGCCGTGAGCGGCTCGTGCAAACGGCTGCTCGCGTGAGTGCCGCTCCCCACTGCCACGACGAAGGTGAGGTGCAAAAAGGGCCTCAGTGTTTCTCTCTCTTGCAGTCAGTCAGTTGCTTTGTTGACTTCTTGGAGTGCATAGAACATGCCAGAATAAACTACTTAAAATAACAAGTTTGGGGCTTATCATTCTTTAGAGCATATATCCTTTTGGAAGGCACATTACTCTCTGTCTCTCAAACAATAAGTAAAAGAGTTAATAAAGAAATATTTCATATGGAGTTCTAGAGAGTGGCTGGGAAAAACTATGGAAAAACTGGCTTTAAAAAGCACATTTCTTCTTACACTCTTGCCCCAAAATATAACCCTTTTAGAACTAATTTTAAATGTTGAAGCTGGAAAGAAAATGAGTTAATGTTAAAATATTTTTAAAATATTTTCATTGATGTTGATACAATTCATTACACCCATGAACAACATCATATTGGGACTAAATCTGGGTTCTCCAATGCATTTTTCCTTTTGTGTTTGGTGATACCATAATTTCTTCTGTTTTATTTCCATGTGTCATAAGACGGGAGTGCTAGAAAAGCTATTAAAAGTAGCTTTTAAAAAGTGATTTAAGTAGGGTAATAATTACAGTATTTGTATGCTTACAATTATTTAAAGTGAAAATACATCTCATTTTAGTTATTTTCTTTAAAAGAAATAACAATGTTTCAAGACTGTGATTTAAAAAAATACCCTCTCCTCCTAGCCACATTTTTCTTGCGTCAACACCTACAAAAGAGCATGAGGTACAGCATGAAACAGCATTTACTTGGACAACGTCGTATTTCTCTTCTACCGTTTAGTCAAGGTTTTGTTGTGTTGTTGTGTACCTTCAAATCATTTGCAACATATGGCAATCCTATCATGGGGTTATCTGGGGCTGAGAGTGTGGGTTTCCATGGCCAAGCATAAATTGAACTCTGCTCTCCAGAGTTGTCACTCAATGCTCAAACCACTACACCATTCTGGCTCTCATTTAGTCAAGGTACACCACTGTAAAGTTAAAAGGTACAATTACACCACAGAAAAGAGTAAAATCCCCTCATCAAGTTAAAATAATAATGTATCTTTGTTATACCTTTGTTATTGGGGTAATGAATGCTGTACCTCTAGCTAATTATTTGGAATGAGCTACTTCCAAACACTGTGGTCAATGGTGTGACATTGTTCTGTTCATCAGAGATTGACAACAGTAATTTATTTGACTTTCTGACAAGTTAAGTAATTAGTTTTCCCATGACTGTCTTTAAGAGACCCCAAGATCTATCCCATCACTCAGAGCTATACTTTCAAGGGATCCCTGAACAGCAAGAGCAGTTATTAAATCAACAGTTCTGTGGCACAGATATGCCTTTGATGTTGTTCCAAAACCAAAATGGAAATGTACCTTTAATTCTTTTAGCATAATTAAATTAGGATGTTAAATGGGTACCTTTTAAGTGGAGTGCTTTCTGTTTTCTCAGGCTGTCTACATGTTCTATGCTTTGGCTATCGTCTGTGATGATTTCTTTGTTCCTTCATTGGAAAAGATTTGTGAAGTAAGTATCTGCTACCTTTTTATCTTTATTAACAGAATACATGTAATCTTTCCTTTACATACTCTCATTGTTAAAGGCTTGATCAGTTTTTAGATAGATAGACAGACAGACAGACAGACAGACAGACAGATAGATAGATAGATAAGCTTTCCTACACATCTGCAGCAAATAGAGTACTTTGGACTCTGGACTTGGGATATAAAGAATATTTGTAATGCTTCCCGTTCTTGACAAAACAGAAGATCTTGACAGTTGCAAGATTTTTTGCCCATAAGCAAGAGTGAAAAGCTGAATTCTTTTGTTGTCAGCAGCAGCAGCATCCCCCCCCAAAAAAATTCTAAGAAAAAAAATATTTTGTGCCAAAAAACATACTTTGCAAAACTTTTGCAAAATTTTTGCCTAAAACTTCAGAAATGCAGAAAGAAAATCATTAAAAATGTACAAAAATATGTGTTCTTTTCCAGTGAGGAGACCAAACAGGAATAGAAAAACATATTCTTACCTGGGCAGAAAACTTCTCACATCTCCATTTTTGTGTGTAACAATTAAATAAGTGAAGCTTTTCTTTCACATAACTTAAAAAATGAATTATGAAAACAAGAACTCTGTTGGATCAGACCATAATGGAAAGGCCAAAAACATGGTCTGAAGACAAATAGCTTTTCCTCCAATCGATTTCTGGTGAATTTTCAGTAGTTTGTGGAGTCTGAACGTGGGGGCTTAGTATGAATAGCCTTTGACGGATTTGTCTGTTATGGATTTCTCTTACTCCAATATCTTATATTGATTATATCTTAATCAATATAAGATATTGGCCATTAATATATCTTGTATGTAGCATAGTACAGGCTTTGTGGTGGGGGATAGATTGCATTCTTAGGCATACAACATCCTGGATTTCTCTCACCCTAAACCTCAGATTCTCAAACACAGTGTTGCTAATTTAGGGTTAAAACTGTTGGTATGGACAGTTCAGTGAGGGAAAACACAAACAGATCAGCTGACACAGAGAAAGTGTGAGCAGTACTGCCCAGCCCCTAGGATAAGAAGAGTAGTTACATAATTGGCTTATTCCACATGATTTCATGTATGCTAATATTGCGAGGGTGTCATGGAGAATTTTGTTGTAGAATTAATTGGGTAAGCCTTACAGAAGTAAGTAAGTTCTGTTGAAATCAGAACTCAGAAGTAAGTTCTGTTCAAATCAGTAGGACTTATTCCCATGTAAGTTGTAGGACTGCTGTCTTAGAACTGAATGGCACGCTTGAACACCTTTGCTGCATGCTCTTTGAACATCTTCATTGTCCTCCTATTTCAGAATGACAGGAGAAGAAATGCTTAGAGGGAATATTTTCCCCCACTTCTTTCCACAAAGCCTGTTACTCTCTGCTCTTTGCTTGTGATGACATACTTTATCCCTTCCTTCACAGCGCTTACACCTCAGTGAAGATGTGGCAGGGGCAACATTCATGGCAGCTGGTAGTTCTGCTCCAGAACTGTTTACATCTGTCATAGGTAACTAATAAATTGCTAATTTCTTGCTATAATTTGAGAAAGTAAGCACAACTATTTTTGTTTCTGTCATACAAAGATGTGTGTGTGTGTAAAATTAGTCAATATTGATGGAAGAGTAAACCCATTCTACAAGAAAAAGTGATGAAATGATACAATAGATACTTCTGTAGTTCTTTGTCTGTGCATTGAGAAGATGCTGCAAAACCAACCACATCTAGATGTTAAACGATGCATTATTTCTATTACAGAATGATAATCCTGTGGATAGATGGTTTGGAATAACCTCCAAGGCAAGCTTTGTATCCAGCCACAAAACACAAGGCTTATAAACTATATTTGTATCTTATAAACTGTATCGTTTCATATACTGTCAGAAATGGATGTAACCTTTAGAACATGGCTTATTCTCCAACTGGAGGCTACTTTGATGCTTCATGTTTGAAGTTTGTTGATTGCTGTGGAAAAGATAACGAAAAGGCAGGGCTTTCAGCTCAGTTACAGAGCACTCTACTCACATTTTATTAAATTCTTGACATTTCCATAAAGGACCTTGGCTCTAGCTTTTAGAAGCTCTAGAAGGTGACTTGGTAATAGATTGGGTTATATTACGTTCCTGTTTTCCTTTGTTTTGTCTGAGATCAGTAGGGCTGAGGGAGAGTGAACAGCAACACATTTTCAGTAGGACCTCTTTAAGAAATACCAGTACATAACACAGTGGAAGGCCATGTTGAAAAACAGATGCTACGTCAAAATACCTTAGGGGAAGGGATAAAGGTACTTTTTAAAAAAAGTTACCCTTCTTATTAAGGAAATAAGATAATCCACATCAATATTCTGACAAGGAATTGTGTCACGCAGCTTCCCTATTTTGGATTGTAATTCTGAGAAGAAAGACTCAGACTCTCTGAGTATGGCAAACTCAGGTCTTTGTTTCTCTGGTTTTGGATTTAACTGCCATGACCATCTGTGATTATCAAGGGAAGAGGGAACCATCAATAAACAGCAGAACTAAAAACTATTAAATTCTTGTTATGAAATGTTTTGCAAAGGGCTCTTTTGCCAGCACATCCTTCCTGCTCAAGGTAAAGCCAAAATTTGTCATGGATGCGGAGGAATATACAGTCAAGAGAACCTGCCCAATAAAGGTTTACTGATGTGCTTAGTCTTGGGAATGGCCAGAGGCACCATTTAGTTTGGTCTCCAGATAATTATGATACATATTTTGATCTATGTTGGATTGGAATGTCCATTCCAGGGAAATTAATTTTCTGTGCAGAGTCTTAAAGAGATTTAAATTCATATTGTTCAGACAAAGTGTTCTCTAACTGGCATATAACAAGTCATTTCTTTCACAAATCTGACTCATGCCCTGTTTATGAGTGGATGAGATAATAGTTATTGCAGATTAATTGGGAAACAAAATGAGATCTTATGCACATTACCAGAGAACCCACCAAGATCTGACAAATTCTTTTAACAGCTCACTGGATTTGAGTAGATTTAGTCTACACATATAGCAGAACAAGGTGGTAAAGTGTTCGAGGGAGGTAGAACGTACTGTACCATTTAAAAGTGGCTGCAGTCAGGAACAGAATGGGTCATATTTCCAGTGCTGCCTACAAAACTCCCTGTAAAAAGAAATTACCACAGCTGGAAGGGACTTTGTTTGTCCCTACCAGTTAAAAAAGAAAGAAAACCCTTTTGTTGCTTTTCCTTTAATACAGAAGCATTAACAATGGCATCCCTTCCCTGCCTACACACACCTACATCCTGAAGTGACATAGTCCATGAGTTTCCATTGTACTTCCTGCTGTAATAGATCCAGCAGTTCTCCTTCATGCAGCTGATCATGCAAAGCTCACTTCTGTGTTATAACACATCTTTTGTACTCCAACCTGTGCTAGAAGAGATGTGGTATTTCCCCCCCTGTCTAATGGCAACCTTAAGAAAAATACCCACAGTTAAACTGTGATGAGAAAATCTGCTTGTCTTTAGCTAATGCTGCCTGCCTATTCTGACTGACACAGTATGCCTTAAAATTATTTTCCCCTTAGGTGTGTTTATCACAAAAGGAGACGTTGGTGTGGGAACCATTGTTGGCTCTGCCGTGTTCAACATTCTCTGTATAATTGGGGTTTGTGGCCTCTTTGCAGGGCAGGTAAGAGAATTCATGGAATTAAAAAATAGTACTGTTGCAGCATGCTAGAGCTTGGGCGAAAGATACCATGTACATTGATGATACTATATTTTTAAACATAGATATAAGCTGACGAAATGTAAACCTGGAAATTTCCAATTCAAAACTTACCACTGCTATAATATTGCCATCATCACCTGTTTAGGACTTTATGGTGTGTTTCATATACAGTCCTTAGCGCAACCTTGTAGCATAGGTCGGTATTATTATTCCTCTTATTGCAATAAATGTGTTAAGATTTCTTCTGTGCTGGACTCCTTTAACATTTCTTTGGCAATTAATTTTCACAATCAGCTGGAAATTGCATTAAAATACAAGTTCAGTACAAAGCTTAATATAGCACTATAATATCTGGCAACGTCCACCAATATCCCTACAGCCAAGACTTTTCTGCCTTTTCAAAGGAAATCAGCCATGTTTCATAAAGGTCCTTTCCAATGTTAATAAAAGTTTCCTGCTTACAGAATTTACCCTTTTATTGTTTCCTGTTGAACACAGAAACAAATGAATAGGGTGTTAATTGACCCTTGAAAAGTCTCTTTTAATTGCCTCTTATTTTTCGTTGAGTGCTATTTTACTATATAAAACTGAAAGAAAAGCATTATGAGAGGAAAGCATTAATTAAACATCCCCTGCACACTTTCTGATCAGAAGCGATTAACAGGCTATACATTACTAACCTTGCTGTCAAGGTTAGTAAAAAAGTACAAAAGCACCTTCAAAGATAAGGTTTTTGAGAAAAGACATAAGCAGTGAATAGTCTCAATAGTGCTTTGCCACTGGATGAATTGAAGCTCCAACTGTGTTTTAAAGTTAAATTTTTAAAAATCACTGTATATTGAGAGATGGAGCTTGGAATATTATTTTTAAAAGTAACACATTTGTGTTACCTGTTGCATTTGAAAAACTTATGTGTTACTTTTTGGTTTGTTGTTATTGTTACAAAAAAATTTTTTTTTAAAAAAAAAATCAAAAGTAGTCCTCATAAACAATTTCTCAGATACATGAAGAAGATGTTAACAGAAAAGGATGTTAAGAAAAAGAAGAACATGACTGTCAAATTACTTTGCAAAAATGTTATGTTCCTGTTACTCCCTAAGTTACAGGTCATGTAATTGCTTCTGATGAACTATCTCTAAGCTCTGCCAGGAGGCCAACTCATAAAACACATTTAGTAAGTGAATGTGTGACAATTCCACAGTAAAGTGCTGCTGTTAAAGTAGATCAGTTGACCCCCAGCTTAAAACAACCTTGTTAGCAAAGACAGTGTTAGAATCCCCATATTGATTGACTGATATACAGTTGAGCCTGAGGGAACATTCTGGCTTGTCTAAAAAATTCTGAAGCAGGGTTTGAGCTGGGAAAGAAGAAGGGAGTCCCTCTTTCTCAACCAGTCTTTCCTGCTGGTCCAGGCACCAAGATTTGGAAGGAAGGACTCCAGTTGGCAAACTGGAAAAAGTGCGTGACAGAAAACATACTAGTCATTGATTTGTAAGGAGATGAGTAACTTTTGCATCAGCTACAGTTTCTTTGGAGCAATGCATGTTAAATATGTTAATACTAGTAACTTGGAATTGCCATAGAAGCCTTGGAGTTCAGCTAACATCTTGTGAAATTTATCAGATATTTTTGTACCACAATCTTTATGGACACTGTTGTTCCTGTTATCATCAGGGATTGCTTTGATATTTAATTGTGTTAGTTGGTGTTTGAACTTTATTCGGTAGTAGGTAGGGGACTAGGGAACTAATTATGCCCTCCACTGATACCACATAACAATATTCTTATTTTTTTATGTTGTAAAAATATTTTTAGATCAACTGTCATCTTTATGTATACCAAGGCATGAATACTTAGCCATCAGTAAGAACAACAAAAACCAAAGACATAAAATGTCTGTTTGTCAAAATCATAGTTCCAAGACTATAAAACCTATATATCTACAACTTTGCTTGTATACCAAGAAGACCTTGTGAGTGTTTACAAGAATAATTTGTGGATTTTTTTACATGCATTTTTTATTTGTAATTCATTTAAAGGTGTCTTATGTTTGATGCCTGCAATACCATCTTCATTCACTAGGTGGCAGAATCACCTTTCTTGTGTATAAGTCTACAGTCAACAATATTTGAAGTTGTGAGGAGTAATCTAAGGGGACAGAGTTATAGGGCTGATCTTCCCCTTGGATGTTGAAAGGGAATAGCATCAGAAGATTTGCTGAATTGTAAGCATATGCGCACTTCACACACACACACACACACACCTTAGCTTAATTAAACATAAACCCTAGAAATTAGCATAAGCTTCTTAAAAAAATATTTTCATTGTACTGCAGATGAACTATAACTATGTTACTATATTGAAAGATAGAAAGCACTGCTCAGACTAAATGAGAAAAATCTTTTTCTAGCTTAAGCATTTGTGGACTCCAATCTGCTTCACAGTCTGAAAAAGCTTATGCTAGAAATTTATATTTTCTCCCTGTCAAAGGTGCTACAGGATTCCTTTATAAGTTCTTGTGCTGAAACAGATTAACACGGTTGTATTAGTATATATTACATACCAAAGAAAATCCATGCGGAACAAACTCATTTATAAGATCTGTGGTGACAACTGCAGCCCTCCAGGCTGCAACTTTCAGCCGTAGCTAGCATGGTCAATGGTGGAAGATCGTGGGAGTTGCAGTCCCATTACGTATGGAGGGCCATAGTTAGCTTCTCCTGCATCCAGTCCAGGAGGTGCAAAGAATTGAGTGCTGTGAATGAAAACAGGCTCGTAGTATTTCCGCCACTGATCCAAGTTTGTTTTGTTTTGTGTTACTGTGGCTAAACAAAAAAAAGATGGTGCATTTCAAATTAAACATTTGGGGCTGCATTCTTAGTGCAGTTAGTGCTAGATTAGCATTCTCTTTTCAGAACTGAATGGGATGTGTGTGGAGTTCAACATGTTTCTAGGAAAATCTGATTGGATGGCTCACCTGACATCATCAATACATATCCCCAGTCCCAAGATTGTTGTTACTGTGTGTCTTCAAGTCATTTCTGACTTATGACAAACCTAAAGTGAACCTGTCATGGAGTTTTCTTGGTGAGATTTCTTCACAGGGGGTTTCCCGTTGCCTTTATCTGAGGCTGAGAGAGTGTAACTCACCCAAGGCCACCCAGTGGGTTTCCATGACGAAGCAAGGATTCAAACCTTGGTCTCCCTGACTCAGTCTGATATTCAGACTGCTGTACCACACTGTATCTGTTTTCAAACGACTTTTAAAAAATTATGAATTTGAAGGAAAGCAATCAGAATGAATCATGGGTGAGGAAGCAAAATGGATTGTGTCCTTGGGTAAAGTGTGATACTGAGGTGACACATTAAGCAAAGTATCTGTTGTATTTTCCATTTAAAACTACCTCTGTTTTCCTGCCAATTAAGTTGCCTCTGTTTAGGACACTGTCTGGGATGACGGCATGTTTGGGTTAGGCAGAGTCATTTAAATAAGTTAATAAAGCAGATGTATTATAAATGGCAGTGGAATCCTTACATAAAACTCGTAGTGATGTTAATCAGGCCAAAGAGTAAGGAGAACTGCTCAAGGAAGATGGCTTTTGATCTAATATGCCATCTGTCCTCCAGGCTGCTAAAGCCAAACAGGCATGTCACAGCAATTACACAAGAGCAGTTTTGCAATCATCATGTAGTAATCTTGTGGAGGGCGATTTACTATAAGCATAGAAATAGGTAGTTAATTGCATTACCTTAACTAAAAATAAGAATCAGGTATGGTTTTAAAAGAGAGAAATGCCCATACACTCAATAAAGATTAATACATAGAGGGGAAAACCCATTACTTGGAACTGGGGAGGGACTTAGGAGGCACACTCACCAATTTGGAACTCCGCAGCGCATCATGAAGCAGAGTCATTTCCTAGTTGTCTCAGTAAGCACTGGTTCTCCCTTCACTGATGGACTGAGCTAGTGACAGCAGCAGAGGCCTAATTTTTAAAGTTTGGATTAATGTCCATTACAGCCAGATAGCATAGTTTCCCATGCACCAGAGTTTAAATGGAAGGCATTTGAAATTGCATATCCAATGCTTTCTAGCAGTAGTCAGTATTCCATGTGACTGTCCTGAGAGGTGAGGACTGAACTGCTAGGTTTCCCTGTTCCTCTTCCTTCATCTCAGAAAAGTAAATTGTGAGGAAGAAGGGCTGACCTACAATGCAAGATGGACTGTGACTGCACAGACATCGTGAACCAGACATGATTTCTTAGTAATATCTAAAGCTTTCTCTGAAAGTTCTCAAAAATAATTCAGAAAGACCAAGCCTATCACAAAGTAAGCCAGCAGGAGAGCCATCTGCTTGATAAAAAATAATTGTAAACATCCTGCCTCAGCTGTTTTTCCTCAATCCCACCTCTTTGCAATAAAATAAGGAAACAGACAATTTTCTGAAGTTTCTCATCCTTTACAAAGTGCCTTGACCTGTTGGAAAACCCTGTTGAAAAGTTGACGACACCTGTAAGATTGTCACTTCCTCTATGAGAAGACTGCAAACTCTTTATTTATTGTCAACATTTCCACCATTTGTGCAAGATGTCTCCATGCAAAACTAGACCCTTTTCTTTTTGTGGAGCAAACCACCAGACACACACAGTAAGCACAGAAGGATAGGATTTTTGAACGAAAAGATGCAAGCCACCCTTATAATTTGCACAATCGTCGTTTGTGGCAAAATTGTTTGTTGAAGTTTGCACACACACACATACATTTTTGTCAGTGCAAATACTTTCACTGAGAACACAGAAAAAAGTTTTGCTATCTTGTCAGAGGGAACAAAAAATGAGGTTGCTAAACTACATCCCTTGCTCTGGCAAGAAAGAAATCCTCAATTGTTGCTAGTGGAGGCTCCCCCATCCCTTTTTAGACCCTTATGGAGGGGAAGCTCCCATAACTGGAAATAGTTGAGTCCCAGACCAGATCAGGGCAGCATACATTTCTTGAAAGTTTGGGGAAAGGTTTCTGTGTTAAGTATCAGAGTGTGGTTTAGCCTTCATATTCTGAAATCGTTTTCCAAATAGAGCTGACTTGGGAATTGAGTGACAATATCTGGAAGAAATGTATTATTATCCTGCTACACACAGACAGTCAGCAGGAAGACCCACTAGTCTAGAAGACTATCTGACTATCACAAGAAAATCTCTCTCTTTCTTTTTTGTATAGTGATTGCAAAGTTGCAGTTAGGTTTTGGCAGGGCCAATAACAATATGGAGGTCTAAAATTGCCTGCCTGATCTAATACAAGTAATATATGAGAATGAATTGCTAAGGAAATACCTATTTTTTAAAAAGAAAATTGAAGAGGTTAGTATACATTTTTGATATGTTTTCCTGCCATGTTGGCTTGTATAGCTCTTAATTTTTCAGCTTCAGTTTTACCAAGTACAAGTACTTCAAACTGGCCCAGCCTTTGACCTCTGTTAGCATGACTGTTTATATGAGATTCCTTCTTTATAAATGGTTTTGGGTGTGTTCATTTTGGTAGATAACACTCCCTTATAGCCTATGCAGTACTTAGCTGAATGTTCTGGCTGTTGTAGAAAGAAAAATAAATATGGTTTTGTATAATGCTGTAAACATTGTCAGGTGGTTCTGCCATCAGCCCCCACTTCACATCAACTGTGAGAAATGGCTCAAAGACTCACAAAAGGCAAGCAAAGGATCAGCTGGAACACGTTTATTGAAAGTACGTTTCTTCAGAAGTGGGTGCTCCCCAGGGATAACACACCCACCGCTAGATGCAACTAGCTTTTGTTCCCTAGTGCAGCCAAAACAGTCCCTCCTCTGTGACCCCATTGGATAGAGTTGACAGGGTTTACAACCTGTCTTGTCCACCTACGCACATCATGTGAATCTCTGCCCCATTTACATCTCCCCTTCCCCACATTCCATTGCCCCTACTCTTATTTACAGGTTTCCTTTTAAGGAGTGATCACGAGTGGATCGTGATTCCCTTTGTGTAGTCCATGTCTTAAGTCACATTCGTGATACCACCTCAGCAGTTTCTAGGCCTCTGGGTATGTCTTATCAGCCATTCCAGAGGCCCCTTGCAATGTTTTATCCTTGCCCCCTGGCATTTTTCTCTTCTAAGGCAACCTAATTATATATACCATTTTGCAGAAGCTAAACTGTATGTTATTTCTCTCATCAACTAAAGAATTCTCTCTGGGGATCTTTGCCAAATACATGATTTTGTTAGAATGACCCTGTGAATCTCACAGGAAATATCTTGATACCATACCAACACAAGGATGCATATGTTAATACACACACCCATGTGGCATATAATTGGGTACCAGGTGTAGTATCAGGTCAAGCAATGGAATGGCATTGGAATGAGTTAACAAAAGTTTTAAGAATCCATGCAAGGTTTAAGCTAGGCTATGTGGACAGTTATTGGGAGCCAAACGCTGGCTTAAAAAACAAAACAAAACAAAACCTTGCATGGCTTTTTCATCAGTGCTAGGGTTGCCAAGAGAAATAAAAGACAGAGTTCCTGTACCTATAATAGCTTTTTTTTTTTAGAAGAGGGATTTTCAGCAGGTGTTGCTTGTCACATATTAAAGAGCCACAGTAGCGTAGTGGTTTGAGCATCAGACTATGACCCTGGGCACCAGGGCTTGATTCCTTGCTCAGCCATGGAAACCCACTGGATGACTTTGGGCATGTCACACACTTTTAGCCCCATAAATTAGAAACAACTTGAAGGCACACAAGAACAATAAGAACAACAATGAATACAGGAGCCCTGTCTTGTGTTTCACCTAGCAACCCTAGTCAACATTCAGTATGATTTTCTCCTAGCTACAGGGAGATACAGTACCAGCTCAGCATTCTACCATCTCATTTGGTTGTGTATAGATTAGGCTTCAGGATTTTCTAGGAGAGATAAAAAAGTAGTCCCACTTGGGTGCTACCATTAAAGAGGTGAAGACACATGTCTACAGCAGGATAACAGTCAATTCTCTAACAATTTATTTTCCATTAGGGGCCTAAATACCCAAAAGGATTGGATCCTGTCTGATCTTGGAAACTAAGCAGAGTCAGCCCTGGTTAGTACTTGGATGGGAGCATGCCCATGAATACCAGGTCGTGTAGGCTATATTTCAGAGGAAGGAAGTGTCAAAACCACCTCTGAGTGTTCCTTGACTAAGAAACCCCTGTGAAACTCATGGAGTCACCATAAGTCAACAGGCAACTTGACAGCACATAGACACACACACTAGGTCACAATCCAGTCATGGTATTACCTACAGTGACCCAAAGTTAAAGCTGCTGCCTACTCCTGAATGCCTACCTTGTGTAATCATATGTTGCAAAGAATAGAGAGGGAAGGATCCCTTGTTTCATTCCATGTTTGAGAAACAGAACCTCACATGTATACCCTGAGTTCTTTGGCACATACAAAGAACTTGGTAAAAAGGCTTGGGACCAGTTTCCTTTTGCCTTGAGTTTTAGAAGCACGCAGAGAGAATTACACAGCCTTTGAATGTCTAGAAAGCTTGGCCTAACATCTCCTCTGAAGCCACGCCCTGTGTCTTGGAGGAGGATTGAGTTTTTACAAGAACCTGTGAGACTATGTTCTAGAAGGATGTGGACCTTACTTAAGTCTTATTTCCAATGTATCTTAGAGTCATTTCTAGCAAATCAGTCTGCATCATGCACTGAATTTTATGTGGACTTCAGATTATGTTTATTATTTATTGTTTTATTTTATGTATATCCCACCTTTCTCCCAAAATGGGACCCAAGGTAGCTTACAGTGTAGATTAAAAGCAAAACTAAAACAATATGTAATACAAACATTTCAAAAACCTGTTAAATGGGGATTCCTATTTAAAATGAATTTAAAACATTTTAAAACATATCTAAAATGTAAAGATGGGATTCCAGCATATCTGGTTAAAAATCCTTCTGTAAAGCTAATTAAAAGACAAAGACCTGGTTAATTAGAAAGATCTTTGCCTGCTGGCAAAAAGAAACCAAGGCACCTACCCACTGAAGGGAATTCAATAGTCTGGGAGCAGCCACTGAGAAGGTTATTTCCTATGTCCTCATCAAATGCACCTAGGACAGAAGTGAGGCCAAGATAAAGCCCTCATTCAAATATGGCCTTTCAGGTAGTCTGGACCCCAACCATGTAGGGCTTTATAGTTCATAACCAGTGCTTTGAATTGTGCCTGGAAACTGACCAGTAGCTAGTGGAACCGTTTCTGTAAAGGAGTTATATGGTCCCTATATGGTCAGCAGCATAACTGCAGCACTGTGGACCAAGTGAAATTTCTAGTTTCCACAGCAGCCACTATAGAGTGCTTTATAGTAATCCAAACAGGATGCAATGAAGCCATGTATTACCATGGCCATCCCCAGGAATGAATGTAGCTGGAGCATCCTGTCTACAATAGAAACCTGGGCCGCCAGGATCAAAGCTGAATCTAGAAGTACACTCAAGCTACAAACCTGAGATTTCAGAGGGAGTGTTACCCTATTCAACACAGACTGAATGCCTATTCCATCATTTGCCTTATAACCAACCTTTGTGTTTCCAGCACTACGTCCACCTTTTCTTCCTACCTTGGAAACAGTACCTTCTGATGTCTAATGAGAGAAACCCTCTGTTTGAAAATGATCTTGCGAGTGCAAACTTCCTATTTCACTTTAGTAAACTATTGGGGTGAAACTGTTCCCATGAACCGGTTCTTTAGCTAGTGATATTTTTATTTGTTGTTCCCATTGTTCTTCTGGCTTGAATGTACACCAGAAGACAGTAATGATCTCTTGTACGTGCAGTAGCCTTGCATTTATAGTTTTATAACTCATGGGAGTTATGTGTAGGATAATAAAATAGCTGCTTTTTAACAATAGAGTGAACAGATCGACTTTTGTTTTGTTATCCAACATTTGCCTTTCTGCTAGGTAGCATCAGTGACTGGATGACAACCTCAGCCTCATTTGATATAGTTGCCTGAACAAAACAAACAAACAAAAAGCAAGTCTGGTCTGCTTTACACTGCTCAAACTGAATAGGAATCACTTTAGCACAAGGACCTCTGCAGGTGCTTGGGAGCCTGGTCAATCTCTTCTCCCACAAGCTAGCCAACTCATCTGTAGAATTGGCTCATGTGCTTCCAAGTTACCTGACCACATGTAACATAAGGGTAATGAGTCACCAAAGCTGTCAAATATATTTTTATAAGTAATTGAAGAGAAGCAGGCACTGTGACAAAGTTTGTTGTTTCTACAAATGTGCTACTTTCCTAGTCAGTAGCATACACAATCCAAACTTGACTTTTAACATCACAGGTATAGTAGTTTTTCAGTTTTGGCAAAAAAGATGCCACTTTTGGTCAATAATGAACCATTCAATATAACACTTTCCTATCTCCATCGATAAATGCTTATTATTAATTCCTTGTGTAGGACAGAGTCATCTTATTTCAAAGTTACCCTTTTGTTGAAAAAAAAAAAAAGACATTTTCAGAACAGTAAAAATACCTATGGAAATGGAGTTCTCCTAACTGAGTAGTGTAGTGATTAGAGACTGTATGAAGTTCTGTGTTTCTTGAGATAAGATGAGTAGCTCTTCCTTGCAGCATGTTATTAATGTGGCCCTTGAGATGGTGCAATGCCAATTCATATTCCTTTTTCTTGCTTCCTCAGGTTGTTGTGCTGTCATCCTGGAGTCTCCTGAGAGATTCAACATACTATACCTGTTCTATTATTGCACTTATTTTGGTAAGCACTCCATATTTCATCTCCTACATAAAGACTTCTTTGTTTAGCTGTCAGCTGCCTCCCTCGACATGATGCCTTCCCAAGGTTTTAAACTACAGGTCTCAGCTAGTGTTGTCAGTGTTCAGACATGAGGAGAGTTGTAGTTTGGACTGTGTAGAAATAGTGATTGTAGTAGAAGTAGAAATTTGAGTTTGAGTAGAAGTTTGAACTATGTAGAAGTAGCAAGCCTCCACTTCCCCCCAAAATTTAGAGGAAGGAATGACCCCAAATTCATCAAAAGCCAGAAAGAAAATTGGCTGGAAGTGGAAACCAGCTGTTATTTCTGGTGTTGGTTTTGGCCACTTGTAAATGTATTTTTGGGCAGAGCCCATGGGGGGAGTGAAAACTGGCAGTTGCCCACCTTTGTTTTAGAGTATATGCAGTCAGGAAACATACATGTAGATGCTCTCACTTCTTGAAAGCTGCAGAAAATTTTATTAACAGTAGCTATTAAATTGTGGTCTGAGGGTAGTCAGTAGTCCCTGGTGTACTTTCAGGAGATCTCTAAGCACATGATGAAAGTAAATAGCTTGGTTCAGTTCACTTCTTGGCCCCATAATGTGATTTTTGTGCAGAAGGGACTGTTGCTGAACTTGTCAATTGGTGCTTTATTATTGTTTATTACCTGAATTTGTGTTTTCTTAAATATTGGATTTAACATTTATGTATATGTTTGTTGCAGCAATTTCATTGTGCAATAATCTCTCGTATTGTTTTGAAATCATTGCATTTGTTTCTGTATGACATTGCTAGCAGAATTTGGCAAGATGTGTGTGTGAGGTAAAAATAAACTGAATGAATCATGGCAGCAGGCCAAATATTTCAGGCAGGTGGGTGTGTCTTTCCCCCAGGCTTCCTCTCCCATGTTGGCTCACTAGCAGCTCTCCCTCTCCTCCTCTGCATCTCTCCCTTTGCTTTTCAACTCTGTGCCTTATGTCGGGGAGAGGTCTTGATGTGCACGGCCCACAGAGCCTTACAGTTCAAATGGCATGTGTGTTCCCAAGGGAAGACGATGATAACGACGATGACGACGACAACGATGATATAATATAAGTGACTGTGATAGCACTTGCTTGATGGAGAATTGGAAACTAACTGTTCTGGGCAGTGTCCCCATTTATAGCTGCAACTAAGCATCCCCTCTTGGGCTGAGTACAATACAGAAAGGTTACCGCTCTTTCCCAGCTGTCATATAATATAAAATGTCATGTTCTGGTGGTATCCAACCAATTTGGGCTGGCAGGAAGTGGGGCAATAAAACCTGAGGAAGAGCTGCATTCTTTCTGCCTGACATTGCATTGTCACATTTTGCCCTGACACCTTATTGTAGCATGAACATGTGTCCTTGACTATAAGCTGCTTCATAATGAGGCCTGTAGTTGTCGGTGACAGCTAAGAGGCAGCAGAGAAGCAGATGTGTCGCTACCTCTCCCACTGCCCAGTCTGGCAGCAAAGGAAATAGAAGGCTAGAAGGGTGACAGTGCAGATATTTCCTCTTAAATATGCCAGGCTACTTCATTTGCTGCTGATCATTGCAGGCAAAGCTGGGTGAAAAAGGAAAAGGAAAGCTGAGGCACAGAATATGAGTGCAACCTAGTGGTGGCTGTAAAAGAAATTCATTGCTTTTCCTGAATTCCAGAAGAGTGCTTTGCCTGGAGGAATGATGTACATACATTACACAGAATCAGGTGCTAGAATTATATGCCACTGGAGCCATTTGCATTTTTAAATGCTTCTTCACAGTAAGAGCCACAACTCTGTATGTGTGTGTTTGTGTATTCACAGGCATTTATGTATGTGTTTTAAAACACAGCTTTATTGGCGCAAAGTTGTGTGCATCTCTGATGTACTGGCTGACTTTATGTTTGTATGTCCATACATGTGTGAGGATGAGTACTGATATACATTATACCTTTTGGCATTATCTGAAATGGCATAGTCTAGAATTCTGTCACTCAGTATATGTTCAGATACAAATGATGGTCTAGAAAGCGTGCCAGATTTATTGCAGCTACATAGTTGAGTGGTCAGCAAGCTTCATAGATACGTCCTGACACATTATGGATTTTGCAGTGTTTTCATTTTACCTGAAAAGCAGCTGTGGATAATGGAAATTAGATCAGAGTGATCAGTTTAGCATTTTCTATCCATTCCATTTTCCTGAGCTAAATCCCTCCATCTCTTTAGTCACTCCTGTGAACCAATTCTTCTCACTTCCCCTGCAGCTTTTAAGAAGTCAAAATATCTTGGATTTTGATCCCAGATCCCCAGTGTACTAGGCAGATTGGCCTGGCTTTTTGTACACCTTAAATTCTTTGGTTTCTGCGAAGTATCTGCACTGCTCACTGCTTGTCGGCATAGAAGTCAGTTTAAAGCTGGATTACAGAAGACTATTTTTAATGGGGAGACTGGATGATGTCATGTGAACTACCACGTCAGCGCAAGCCATGCTGGTTGAGCTGAGCCTGTTCCAGGAAGCTTTAGCTCAGTGGCACATGCCTTAGCTATAAAATTACCCTTGGTGGCTCCCGTGTCAATGGAGTTATAAATCTGTTCTGTTGTTTTAGTCTGAATTTTAAAGTAGTTCTGTAGAGTGCTGAACGCTTATTCCCTAAATAGGTTCTGCACGTTGAATAGATTATTAAACACTTGGCTAAAACCAGGACCAGATGCACAGAACCACTGACATGGAAGCCACATGACTAACCCCACAGAAAATGACTCATCTCCAATTTCTGACATTTGTACTTAGGAAATATAATCTCAAGATTTAATATTATTCTCATATCCTCACTTTTTCACATGGTCATTTTGTACACAGGAAGAGGTTAATTTGAAAAAAGCTTTATTTACAAATTGCAAATTGCAAGTGAGTAGTTACATGAGATTACAGTTGTGTAGAATGTGTGCTGGTGCCACAAAATGTGTGAACTGTAGAAGTGTTGTGATGGAAGATACTGTTATTTTCTTGATTTTAAAAATGTGGCTTGCTTTATACGCAGTCCCGTATGGTAATACAGCTTTTAAATTTTTTCCTCCACAGTTTATTTATGATGAAAAAGTTTCTTGGTAAGTACAAATTCTGTCATTTTCTGACTAACAAAAGTAAGGGAAGCAAACCTTCTGTCAAACAAACCAAATTCCCTCTCTACAAGAAAGCTAAATAATAAACTGACATATGTGGAAAAAATGTTGAGTTAATAGTGAAAGCCTCTTTCTCAGCACTTTCTGATCAGCCAATCCATTTTTCGCACTCATGCCAATTTCCACTGAATGAACTGGACTTATGTAAGTAAACGGAATACGTGAGCTTTACCAAGGCCCACACAAGACATCTTACTGCACCCCTTCCATTTCATGTACAGGAAGCCAGTTGGGAAGGCAGTGATAGAAAAGCATTCTCCACAGTCACACAGGGATGGGAAGAAGCAAGCGGTTTGCCCCGGGATGCAATATTTTTGGAGTGTCCTCGCCCAGAGCCATGCCTCTGTGTGCCCTGACCACACCTCCACATCACGCCTACACCCCTTGCGCCATAACCCCACCCCCCTTCCTACACTCCAAGCTCCACCACTGATCCTCAACCACACTCGAAGGCAGCAGACTAGCATAGGGAATGCAGGATAGACTACTTGGCGTACTATTGTCTAACAGCTCTCCACCTCTCAGGATCTGCCGCCTAGGGTGACTCCTTCACTCTGCCTAATAATAGGGCCAGACTTTAACATTTCATCCAGGATAACAGTAGCCAAAGTAGGTAAAATCACAGGACATGCATATTGATATGTTCATTACTGTGGCTCTAAGAGACTAGCAAACCATTCGAGCCATCATCACTAAAAACATCCTCCTTGTGATAAGCCACCCCCATGCCAGCCATAGCTACTACAACTGTTAGTTATATGATCATTCCCATTACATTGTGAATGAGTCTCCTTGAGCTCTATGTGGCTTCTGTTAGGTTTTGAAGCAGTACAAGAACCTTCAAATCTCGTTTAAGTAGTTAGTGGGATAGGTAAAACTGAGGCAATAAGTTTCTGAAAACTGCTGTCTTCACCCAGTCAGTTATAGAAGTGCAGCAAAAGGTAGCATTTCTAAGAGGGAACAGGATAATTCCCAGTATACAAAGACGACAATTAGCTCTCTGAGCAATCACCTCATTCTGCCTAATGATGGGCTAGAGAGGAAAAAGAATTGTGAGATGTTAGCCATCTCTAAGGCCCTTCCTGAAACACACCTTTTCGCAGAACTGAGGTGCAGGGATCGTGCGAGCAGCCTCTAGCAAGAGACTCTCATGTCCCGGTTCCCTCAGCTCTGCAGCTGCTGCCTGCTCGCACGAGAGCCCCGCCTCTTCCTTCCGCAGTGCAGTCTGGCATTTTCCCAGGCTGTGCTGGGGCAGGAAGCACGAGCACCACAGCTCTGGAGCTCCGCACACACGGCAAGTGCACACGGGACCCCAGAACGATGCGTGATTGCACACGATTTACGGCTCACAGCTGAAAATGAAAAAGTGTGTGGTCGGTGCCTGCCAGCCCCTGGAGTGTTGTGCGATTGTGAGTGCATTGTGTGGACCACTCCTCACATTCACGTGATGCTCGAGGGGCTCTTTCGCATGGCAAATGCCATGTGACAAGGGCCTGAGTCTGAATTCATAGGCATGAAGAGCGACAGGAAGAGCTAGCAGGAAGGCATTTAGGTCCCATTGCATTCCTGCTGCTATCATTAGGATAAATAAAACTTAGCCACTCCTGTGCTGAATCGAGTATGAGGAAGCTCACCCATACTGCACATATTTTGGGCTTTAGATTCATATAAAAACAGTAGTCACATAGAAGGGTAGGATTTTTAAAAAAAACCTTTTATTATAAGGGTATGATAAGATCAGATGTGGGAAAAGATGGTGCTGTGAGCCTGATGATCCCATTCCAAAATAACTGCATGTGTGTGGCAAAGGACACATGTGGTAGACAAAGTCTTAAAGTTTGCCCTGAAGTTTTAGAGTTTTATCCTTTGCAGCATTTCTGAGGAGAAAAGTACATCTTAAGATCAAGAGCTGGAAGAATTAAGACAACTTGTCTTTGCTTGGCTGGTGGAGCTTTGCCTTTTGCTCTTCTCTGTCCTCCCTGCTTCTCAGTTTCATTTCTGTAATGCTCCATCTTTGAAGCACCAGACACAAATCAGGTTCCCCTGAATCCAGAAGGTACTATCTCACTTTGGCCCTTTCCGCAGCTTACCTGCTTCCAGTGTGGGTGCACAGGGATCACGTGAGCAGCCTCTAGTGAGAGGCACTTGCATCCCCTCTGCTCCGTCTCTGTAGCAGCTGCCTGCTGACCAGCAGGCAGTGTGAAGGCTCTGCCTCTTCCTTCCACAATGCAGCCAGGTACTTTCCCAGGCTGCGCTGGGGGAGGAACTGTGAGGGCCACGTCTCTGGAGGCTCCGCACAAACAGTAAGTGTGTGTGGAGCCCCAGAGTGACACAGGATTGTGCATCATTTTCGGCCAGAAGCTGAAAATGATATATTGCATGATCGGCACCCGCTGGCCCCGGCAGCATTGCGCGATTGCAAGGACGTCATGTGGACCAATCTTCACAATCGCACGATGCTCTGGAGGCTCTTTCACATGACAAATGCCATGCAACAAGGGTCTTAGTCTGGGCATGGGTAGACTTTGCCCCAATCCACCATGCTCCTCAGCTGCTAGGCATGTGCCAGGATTGCCATCCTGAGTTACAATTATTTATCTTCTTTTCTTCCTGGTTTGGTTGCAGGTGGGAGTCCTTAATTTTAGTGCTGATGTATGTCGTCTACATTCTCATTATGAAGTAAGTATAATATGCTTCATGTTCTTACAGTTCAATGGTACTTTTAAATGGCTATTTAGAACATTCCAGTGGGGGGGAGATAATTGAGTACTGCCTGTGGGTTTGGCTCAAGTCCCAATTTTCCACTCTGTTTCATCAAAATAACACTGTAATCATTTGACCTGGTAAGTGATGAAAATTTCACTCTGTATTCCTTTTCATCACAAATACAAGCTCTCCTTTACATGAAGGAGTTCTTCACTCCCTTCAGATTTGGGCTCTGATCCTATATTCAGGAGCCACAAAATCATACATCACAGAGCAAACAGAAGCTGGGGCAACTACTGGTGTCATCAGAGTTTATTAAAGATCTCAGGGGTTGCATGGTCAGAGCCCAGGTACAGGGAGAAGCAAGCAAGGTAGAAGCCAGTGGAAAGCTTCCAAAGCAAGTGAAGAGTCAGGTTCAAGAGGCAGGGAAAGGATGAAGAGCAGCACTCACCCTTCCAGAACCTCCTTACTATGTGACAAGAAGGAATGGCAGTGTCTGAGGCTCAGGCTTTATAGGACAAATGGAGCTGACTTGACTCCCTTAGTTACCTGCCTGAGCATTGAGTAAGATAAAGAGGTTTTGTTATTGCCCTTGAGTAACCCAGTTTGGCTTGCAACCCCCTCTGTTGCAGAATGTCAATTGCTGGAGCCAGATCTGAAAGCACAGGCCTGTAAGCATTCATTTATCATCCAGATAGCCACAGAATCACAAAGTATCTCATTTGCTCTGCTTTTTGTTCCTGTACCCTACACATTTTCCAAGGAAAATTAGGCCAGGAGCAGTATGGGACTGAGTGATGCGCAGACCAACATCTAGCCCAATTGAGTGGCATTATCCATGAGGAACTGACGCAAATCAAACCATTAGACTGTGAGTTATGATGGAGGCCATGTTATGGATCTTGACCTTATTCTCTTTGGGCTCACATTTTGACATATCTCCTCAATATCCTCTGTACAGGAACAGTTGAAGGTAGTCAGAATATAGTCAGTTCACTTATATGAACTGTGCCCCATGTTTTAGTGGCTTTGATGAAACAAGAGGAGGAGGAATATTTTGGGAGAGTTAATATTACTACTTAGTAATTATTGCTAACTACACTGGGTCTTTTTGAAGTTAAAAACAGTGTAGACATGTTTTTAAAATAAAAAAAAACATGAGTTTAATCTTGTTTTGTTTTAAAAATTGAACTTCTTTTTTTAATAAAAGTCTTATTAGCCATCAAAACTCATAGACTGTCAAAACACCTGGAGTGACAACACATAGTACATTAGGAGGCCTACCTGTTAGTAAGCTGTTGAGCAGAAATCTTCTGTTTTCTTTGCATAGGTTTAATGCCAGTCTACAACATATCTTTGAAAGGAGGACAAAAAATGCAACAAACATGGTGAATGGATTAGCAAATAACCCAGAGATTGATGACAATAGCAATTGTGATGCTACAGTGGTATTACTAAAGAAAGGTAACTATTCCAGTAAGTCACAACACTTGCTTGTAGAATTCTTCTACATATTCTGGTGGGCCAATAACAGAAGGCAAGTAAAACATCACTACCAATACATCTCTGAATCCTATATTTTGGACTTCTTGTGTCTTTTAAAAACCGGTAAAAAGCCGTACGAGGGGCCCTGATCAAGATTGGGATTAACATGTACTACAGTTTCCTACAACAGACGGGGGAATTCCAAACATGGAATTCAAAAAGGTATTTAAACAACAGAGGCAAAGTTCAGAGAGGATGAGAAGTTGTACATTTCAGTTTGGAAGGTATAGTCTAAGGTTGATGGCAACAAATACTATTTGTTGTTAGAGTTTTTAAGAGGGCTGACTATAGCTTGAAAGAGGGATTATTGCTTTTTGTATCCACAGTCATCAGAATTTTGATTCTGTTGATCAGGTTTGAAGGGTTTTGTATTATTCTTTATTTGTTTTAATTTTTTATAGGCCACCTTTAAGTCCTATCCTGGTAGAAAGACAGAGTATTAATTAAATAAATGAATAAAATTTTAGAGCCTGCAATACATGTGTAGCAGGAGGTGATAATGGGACTTTAAAAGGTGTGTGTACAGGAAGCAGAACCTCTCTCAAGCTATTTTCAGTTGTGGCACTCCACTTCTGGAAAATTCCTTTTAGAGAGATTGATACTTGTGTTAAGTGTTTTCAGCTCCAGCTGAAGATCTTTTTAATTACTCAGAACATTTATATAATGTTTTAACTTGACTGGTCAATTTCCTGTTACTATTTTATGCCTTTCTGTATTTATGTTTTTTCTATTTATTGTTTTAGTCTTTATTATATTAGTTGTTCAGAAGTGTTACCTGAAGAGTAATATAGAAGTGTCTCAAATAAAATAAAAATTAAAATAAAATAAACTGCATGCCCTGGTCAAGGTCCTTGAAGGAATAAATTGTACATTAATATTTAAGTAGGTGGATATGTGTTGGCCACATTTTACATGGTTGCTCTAGAAAATATCCAAGTAAATTTGTAATCATGAGCTTGTGTATATAATGTGCACCACAAAACATAGTGAAGTTTATTGGTCTAGATGGCTTTAACAAGGACACATTTGTGGCAGATGTATCAATCAGTAGCTATAAACTAATATAGCTAAATGAAATCATATGCAGAGGCAAGGTTGTGCTGAATCTTATTTCATGAGCTCAGACAGGAGACAATGGGGGTGAGCTATTACCTGATCATTGGCTTCCCAGAAGCATTTGGCTGCCCAATATGGGAAAACAAGTTTTTGAACTGTAGCGACTTGTTGTCTGAACCCGGAGGATTGTCCTTAACTTTTTGGGAAAGTTGCTTATAAACCTACCTGACTAGGCATAGGAGCTGTTAGTGACTAGCCTAAAGGCAACTTATGAGCTTATAGCTGAGGTGTGATTTAGGGACTTCCTCCTCTGCAATCCTATATTAATGACCTGGAAGGAAGTCTGGGTGACAAGAGTAGAAATTTCTCCTGATTAATGTATAGCATTGGACAGTTGGTACAGCTTCATTGCTCCAGCGCTTTAAGGCCTGAATCCTACTAGTAATCCCATAGGTATTAACTCATCATACAACACTGATTCATTTTTTTAATAATTTTTATTATTTTCAAAGTACATAAAAAGTACATATTGTAAAAAGTACATATTGACACAAATATGTATATCATTATTATAATTCTTCTATTCCCCCCCACTCCTATATATCAAATGTTTCCAGTTGATTCTATCTTCCCTTCATACATATCTTATCACATACTGATATACTCAATCCGCAGACATTTACAGATACATACAGCACTGATTCAAGAGGTCTACTTTATTTGGAACTACCAGTCAGATTTAGATCTATGTCTTCTGTGCCAGTTTAAAAAAAATGGAGATACTAGCAGAAGATCTCTGAAGAATGATATGCTTGTACTTCAGATTTTAAAAGCTGATCTCTCTTTTATGTTGGGAGCTTGTGCAATTAAGGTTGGCAATAGCAGTTCAAAACCTGCAGACATTAAATCTTTTGTGGTTTGCTCCATGTTAATTTACAATCCTCAGTCCATCGATATAATGGAGCCACTGATGCTTTAACGTTCTTAATATTCTTAATATTTTTCCTCTTACCTGCTGGGATCTCCACTTAAATAGGATTTGCAGATTTCAGGAGTGTACTTGTTTGTCTAAAGATCTTAAAGAAGTATTTGAAACATTATCCAGTGGGTAAATGAAAGGTACAATAGCAGACTAAATACATATACAAATGTGTTAGGGTTTTTTTTTGGAACTAGATAGTCTTCAAATGTTTCTGAAAATTAGGAAGAATTATTGGAAATAGTTGTTAAAGATGAAGAAAGATTAGAGAACAACCATGTATGGCAGACAGTTCACTTAGGAGAAACATCTGTTGATGCAAAAGACCTTTTCCCTCCTATTCTGTTAATTATCTTTAGGAAATTTCCACCGCAAAGCTTCTGTGATCATGGTAGATGAACTGCTGTCTGCGTATCCACACCAGCTTTCCTTTTCAGAAGCTGGGCTCCGGATAATGATAACCAGTCACTTTCCTCCCAGAACCCGTCTCTCCATGGCTAGTCGCATGTTAATCAATGAGGTATATTCTTTGTTTTGTTCAAATGATGCACTCTGTCCCTTTTGTTGCTTCAGCTGTAATCTGGAAGCACCTTTGTACCATCCCATGTCTTCTCTCAAAGTATAATTCAGAAGGATGAAGGGACAACGGAGCATCTCAGTGCATAAGGATCTGGGGTATTATCTTGCCAAGAACCTGAGATTAATTATATCTTATACTTTACCCCTTCTTCTCACCTGACTTTGGGTGACCCACATCTTCATGGGGCAAGGTTGTGTTCTGTTTCTGTTTCCCTCATGTGAATATCCTGAGGGCAATGTTTGCTAAATGATATGGCCCAGATAAGCTATATTGTGGACTGGAACACAAGAGGGGAAGAAGAGGAACTGTGCTGGCAGGGTGGAGGAGGAACTCTGATGCTGAGAGATTAGAAGGTTTCACCCACAGTATGTGGAGAAAGAAAGGAAAATCACATCCCCAAGAGACACAGCCTAGTCTTGGCAGGAGCTTAGAAACATAATCCAAAAATCAAATCCTATTTATTTCTAAGACAATGCTGCGAAATTGGTCACTTTTGTTCCCATATCATAGATGGGGAACTGAGATTATCATCTAGCAAAAGGTTACCTCATGCGTTTCCCAAGATCAAGTTCCTCTCTCTTTTTCATTGACCTTGTCACGAGGTTATTTCTGTAACAAACAGAGAAGACAGTACACCAGGTTATAGTGTCCTAAATAGTCACATGATAAAGTGTTGCTTTCCTCAGATGATAAGATATTTAATTTTAAGAATAAAGTACACTGAGACATTGTTATTTGAACTGCTGTTTAGGAGCCTTTAAAAGTAGTCTTTAAACAGTTTATTCAGTAAGTTAATCAGCTAAATTTCTAGATGATTAATTACCATGTCCAATTTTAATCAGTGGGATTGAAAATTAAAAGCCCATTTTTTATTTTTTATTTTGCTTATTGAAGCTATTTTGGTTCTTATTAGATAATGCAATACAGCATGGAGAAGAAAATATAAACAATGGCCTACCCATCTAACAAGGACTGGTAAATTGTGGGGATTCTCTTATAAAATGTCAAGTGTCTCAAAGAAGCATTTTTAATTGAGACTTCAGTTATATGCAGCTATATTTATACTTGATTGATTAATTAATTGATTAGTCAATGCTGAGTATTAATTATTATTTTAAAAGGAAAAACTGCATATTTAAAGGCTAGCAAATCCAGCTTTTGTCAATGAATATTGTGATTCTCGTGGAATGAAAAAATCAGAGGTTCACTACATCAACAGTGGTGGTAAGAGCTGTAAAATCACAAAAAATTATACTAGTATATCACTTGCATCAATCAAAATATTTATTGGCAACATTTAATTTGGACATTTGGCTTCAAAAATCTCCTCTGCCCCCATCTGTTTAGTTTCGTTTTGTTTAAAGCACCTGTGTCTTTGACTTTATTTCTCCCAACAGAGACAGAGACTAATAAATAGCAGAGTATACACCAATGGAGAATCAGAGGTGGCCATCAAGGTCCCTGTCAAGCACATGGTGGAGAATGGTTCAGGGCCCAGCAATTCTGCTGAGAGAGGTGCAAATGGAACCAGGAGAGATGAGGAGGCTGCTGTGGCGGGAAATGACACAGAAAATGAAACTGATGACAATGAAAACAATGAAAACGATGAAGAAGAAGAGGAAGAGGAAGAAGAGAACGAAGGTCCTTACACACCTTTTGATCCACCATGTAAGGAATTTCTGGATTTCACAGATCTCTCTTTGTGTAACATTTCTGTTCCTGCTGTCTCAAACAATTGTAGAAACATCTAGGCAGTTTGCAAAGATCTGTTTCAGATCATTACAGACTATAAGGCCAAACAAGATGACGGAGAGGTGGCAAATACTCTCCTTTCCCTATCACATCTTTTATGCAGTTCTAGCTAAAATTCATCTAGAGCACAGAATTTATTGGTTCCTTTGAATCCTGGAGGTGGTGCAGGGAGGAAGCATCTCACTCATATAGCTGTTGGAAGTATTGTATTATGGCCAATGATCATAGGTGATCTGGCAATATAATGTATTTTTCCCTTTAGGGGAAGAGGCTGCACAATATGTTAATACTTTTTTATGTTCCTCTTATACTTTTACACTCCAAAACATGATGCTAGGCAATATCACAGTTATATGCACCTTTGAAGAGAATCAACAAGCACCAAGGAATGGATAAGATAATGATAGTTTAAAAATCCATTAAATTTCTGTTTTAATGATAACAAATCAAATTAGCATCTCCCAGATGTAAGCATGAAGTGAAATGCATTGAAATCCCTAGTTTTCCAAGTGTTTCAGTACCATTCACAGAAAAAAAATGAAAAAGTGTACAAAAATCTGTGTCTTGAAAAATGTACAAAAATACTATAAAAATCATTTGGAAACTGTGCATGTGTATGTATACAGAAAAGTCATAGTAAAATGCATGCATTTTAGATGTGCATTAAAGTGTGAGGTGCAGGTCACAAATGGTGAGGTGAAAGTGTGGATCACAATCCAATGAGAGAAAGAGAAGAGAACCAATTTAACAATGGAAAGATGACTGAGCTTCACAGTTTCACCCATTTCTAAGTTATACAGAATTGTTAAACTGCTAGTATTTTAGTGTTCTTAGCACTGAAATTAAAAATATGATGCAATTTAACCCTTCATTTAATTCAAGAGTAGAGAAAGTGCAGTGTGCAGGATGTTTATGCTGCTATACTGCTTTTGCTTTCAGCAAATCTAGGAGATATGATTGACCATCTGGGGCTACTAAGTGGCCAGTCAGTAAGATCAGTGTGAAAACAATGTTACTTTAAAGTATAGGAGACGTGCCAAGACCAACATATGCTGGTGCCAGTGATGGTGCCAGTGGCTTCTGTGTCAGGTGTGGTAAACCCACAATGGGTTTTATTCCAGGCTTTAATGAAACTATCCAAAATTTTGAACCCTGTCCTTAAAATAAGTTGCACATCTTAGATACCTAAGAACAGTTCTCATCTGGGAATCAAACAGACAGTGTGATATTTAAAGTAAGTCAAGAGACTATGAGAAACTGCTTGAAATCTAAGGTTTTTATACCCAAAAGCTACCATACAGGTATGGGTGTGAATCGCTCTCCAAGCCCATGGAGAATGGGAGTTTCAACACAAACAGTGAAGTCCAGACGGACTTAATAGTCTTAGTGTTTAGGCAACAAAGGGATAATGGCTGTCTTAATAGCTCTGTATTGTGGAGAGATTGGGAAGACAAAGCAGGGAAACCTCCAGGTGTGAGGGATCAGGGTCAGAACAATCACAGTTTGGTGGGAACTTCTCTTTTCTGCTCTGAGATTTCCAGTTTTAGCATAAAGCTATTGTCTCTAGAGTTGCCTTGTAATCTGCCTGACAGTGACTTTGGTTTCGCCTTGGAAGGTGTGTGGCTGACCTGCCTTGCTATCTCATGTTTACAGTTAGTAGTTTTCCTCTTTCCAGCTTGACCTTCCAGTCACCTCAGGTTTCATTTTATACCAATGCCAATTAATGTAAAGCCAATTAAATAATATTGCCAATTAAACGATATCAATCTTGAGGGGTCCATGAGGCCATAACAACACCTTCTTCATATCAGCCATGTCTTTCACAGATATGGCATTATATACTACACTAAGGTATTACTGTTCACTTGTGGAAACCCAATGAATTTCATAGAGTTTTCTTAGGCAAGGAATGCTCAGAGGTGGTTTTGCCAGTTCGTTTCTATAAAATATAGCCTACAGCACCTGTTATTCATTGGCGGTCACCAACACAAATGAATTGGGAGAGGAAGGAGCAGGAGATGACTTGAATCCTGTTGGTGACATATATTCACATCACCTGGAGTTACACAAGCATACTTTTTTTTTAATGTTGTGGAAGGAGAAATTCAGTTCTTCCTTATATAGTATCCCTCCCATTTTCCCTGTTGGCAGAAGTGATTCTTGGCCATGTTTCTTTCTGTCACAATTTGGATTCCAGCTTTTTTGTACCAGACAGCATGGATAGTATGGCATGGATTCTGGCCAGCATCAAAAGGCATCCCATTCAGTTCAGAATATCAGAACATAAAGGAGCAGCTTTCCAGCTCCAGAATATGCTGCCATGGCCGTTTGCTGGCTGGCAGGGAAAGGGCATGAGGTGATGAGGCAGTTTCTGTTGTAGTTCCACAGACAGAAGAAAAGGGCTGAGCTCTCCCTCCTGGACCTTTGGCTACACATTGGAGATCCAGGAAAGGGGAGATGATATCTGCTCTCTTCTCCTGACTGTGGAACTGTGGCTGATTCATGATCTATCCCTGCAGCCAGTAAATGGCTACAGCAGCACATTCAGGTATTTGAATACTGCCTTCAAAGGAGAGGGACACAGAAATACATGGGTGAAACAGTATATGATGTAGGATCTTCTCCCATGATAGAAGATCCTGCCCATTATTAGCTGCTAAGGAAATATAAGATAACAGGGCTGCATAATAGATGGTAAAGCAAAGCTGAAAGCTGTTAAATCCTTGCTAGCTTTCTGTGCTTGCTTCTGAAGAGAGCCTTTCAGAATTCTCAGCCATCCTGATATAGGCATAGCTAGTTTTCATGTGGTGAGTATTATGCTGAGCCAGGAACTAGAGACTATTTGCATAAAAAGTATGAAGTTTTGAAATAAGGTATGCACACTTGGCTAACATAAAATCAAAGGAAAGAAAATCTGGGAAAGGTACCGAAAAAAGTGTATACTTCCAAACTTTAAAGCTGTTATGTCACTTGTGACTTGTAATTATTGGATTCAGTTAATGTATAAACAATGGACCTCAAACCAGATTGATTTGGTCTGAGGCAAGACTTTATTATGACCTCCGACAGATGCCCCGATGTACACCTTGCTGCCACCATTTTTCTACCTGTGTCCCTGCTGGTTATATCAATTGTTCTCTCCCCTGCAACACCCCCACACACACACACACACATTGATGGTGTAAAGAAAAATGAATTCTGGGTTAGAAGATTTCTGGAAGAAAATTGTTGGGTGAATGAGGAAGAAAGCCAGTCTTTTCCTCCCCAAGCCAGCTCATGCCTTTTCCTGCTTTCTCTGTGCAGGGAGAAAAGAGGCAATCCCTTTTTGTCATGTTGATGGAGACAATCTGGGAGAAGGAGGGCTGTCTCAGTGGAATTAGTTTAAAAAAGTTGTGTTTGTTCAGGGCTTAAAACATGTGCCCATGAGCTGATGGGACTGGCGATAGAGTCTTCTCTTCCTTTTACTGTCTCACATTTCAGTTCAGTAGTGAGGTTATTGTGCTGACCCAACTTTTCAGTTTGTCAGTTCTTTTGGTACGTGACATAATGCATTTTCCTAACAAGATTCCTCAATTTCACACTTGGTAATATTTTTATCATTTCGGAAAGGGGGATGTAAGGAATAGAAGAAGAAATAAGCTTGATCCTCTGTTTTTTCAACAGCTGGCATGATAGAAATTCTCAAGTGGCTCTTAACCTGGCCTCTGTCTTTGCTTTTGTACTTCACGGTGCCCAACTGCAATAAACCCCGCTGGGAGAAGTGGTTCTTGGTTTCGTTTGCATCCTCCACAATTTGGATTGCAGCTTTTTCCTACATCATGGTGTGGATGGTATGTATTGGGTCCAAAGAATGCTAGAGGGTTTTAATAGGCATCCCATTCTGTTCAGAATATCGGACTCAAAATCCCTCTAGTCTAGCACTCTGTTTCCCACAGTAATTAATCAGATGCTTCTCCCACAAACAGAATGTGGAGGTAACATCCCTCCTCACTCCACCCTTCTGCAGCTGGTTAGCTAGGCAACATTAAGTACCAGCAGAGCTTGAAAAAAATTATCTTGTGGACCACAGCTCATGGAGTTCCCCCAGCCAGAATAACCATTGGCTGGCCACGGTAGCTGTGGTATTCTGGGAGTTGATCTCCAAAAAAAGTAGCTTTTTCCAGCTCTGGATATTAGGACTAACAGCATAGACCTCTGCACTGTGCATTTGTCCAGCTCCTTTTTAAAGGCATTGCCTCTTGCAGGCATCTAATCCTGTAGGTACATTATGCACTGTATGATGAAGTGCTTTCTTTTGTCATTCTGACCTCTCCTGACTCTACTGAGGTCTAGAGCCTTGCATTTGGAAGCTCTGATAGCATCCTGCATTGCTATGTAGCAGATTTTTTCTACATGCACAATTGTGGGTTTCCTGCACTCTGAAATTAAAATGTTGTGCAATGGTTGATTCAGATTCTTTGTAATGGTGATTCAGATTCTTTGCCCAGTAAAACTCAGGCCATTTCTGCACTGGACCATTATAGCGCAATGATTCCACTTGTACATCCTATGGAATCCTGGGGTTTGCAGTTTTGGGAGGGGTCGGCTGGCCCCTCCCTAAACTGCAAACCCCAGGATTCCATAGGATGTTGCAAGTGGAATCATCACGCTATAACGGTCCAGTGCGGAAATGGCTTCAGTTTTGCAGTGTGTGTGTGTAAAAGAGAAAGAGAGCTCAATGTCTTCATTTTTCATAACAAAAATACAGCAGTAAAGTGTTTTGGTACTATGAGGATGGACAAACAGCAGCTCATTTCTCTCCCAAATCATAGGACAAAGGGAGAGCTGGAGGCTTACAGCTGCCTTGCTAACTGGTAGTCACTGTATTTGCCCAGAGGCATCCATCTCCTGTTGCCTTGCTATGAGGCAAAAGTATGATTTGGAAGCCTGAGCCTAAAAATTTGGTTGCGGCAACTGTTGTGTTTTCTGCACTGTGAACTTCAACTAATGAGCAATAGGGCAGGCCCCACTATATAGTGAACCCCTCTCTGCCCCCGGAATACATTCTTTTACACCCCTCTCTCTAGTTGTTTTTGTTAGCCAGGAATTTTTCGGGTTGCATAAACACCAAATACTGTAATATAAAGAGGCAAAAGCAGAACAATTAAATTGGAAAAGATTTTCAAGAGAGGATACTCGAGAGTGACTAGTCAAATTTCCAATAAATAAATTTGAAACGTATCTTTTTTATGTCATATTCTTTGACTTGAAGATTCAAAACTTTCTCCTAAAAATATGTCGTATCTTAAAGACATCACAACAGAAGTGTTAGAGTATGTCTGGCCCCACATAATGATGAACCTGCTGTTGGTCCACACATAGCCATTTCATTTTTCTCTGGGGTATCTGCCTTAGGAGTGGCATGTCCTTGTTCCAAGCAGAAGCTGGTTGTACAGAGAGCTGATTAGCTAGCTCTTGTGATAGCCATGGCAGCACTCTTCCCATAATGTTCTCTTTTTTAAAAAAATGCAAAATGCCATTATGATTATGATTATGATTACATAAATGTTTATTGAGTAGACATTTTGAACTGTATCAGTCTACCTGATGCCTGAGGCTTGGTAGCTGGGATTTAAAGCCAGAAGATTACTTAAAGCATGGAGGAAGGGAGAATGATGGTAGGGATGTAATTTTTCACTAATTTCATTTTCAAAGGAAGCAACATGTAATTTTGACATTTTTTTTTCTCACTGCAAGAATGTCATTGAAAATGATGCAGTTTTCAAAGGCTATTTGCAATTTGGGACTTACTCTGTGCAAAATGCTCATGTGGTTGTTCTATGCAGAAAATAGTATTAATATTATTTTCTGACCAAAGAAGTGTTCCTTCCTGCCCAGAAAATGCTATTTTCTGCACCAAACAAAGGTGTGAACTTTTGTAGAATAAGTCCAAAGTGTAAAGATTCTCATCGTTTTTAGGATTCTCCTCATCAGTGTTTCAAGGAACTCAAGAACCATGTTATTTTTACCATTTCCCGCACATTTTGAAATATTCTTTCCACCCCCTAAAAGAGAGAAAGATAATCAAGCACTGGGTTTGAAGCTGGGTTTATGTGTCACACTGATCAAAGGCAAAGACTAACAGAGCTCAGCCTGCCCCAGGAAAATCAACAGTAGCTTCTGAGGTGGGTGCATCTGAGGTGGGTGTGTACCATAAATGAACTTAAGCAGCCTAACAGTTTGTTTTACTTCTGCAGGTTACAATAATTGGCTATACTTTGGGCATTCCTGATGTGATCATGGGGATAACATTTCTGGCAGCTGGAACCAGTGTCCCGGACTGCATGGCAAGCCTTATTGTCGCAAGGCAAGGTAGGTTTGTATTATGTCAGACTTTGGATGTCAAATTCATTTTGAAGGTCTTTCAGAGAGAATCATTACTTTTGCCTTAGGGTAAAATGGCCAGCAAATGCTAGAACACAGAACATGTACTCACAGCTGTTCAAATGCTGTTGGGCACTCAGCATTCCACCCAGGGAGAGACGGGGATGGGCATAATATGTTCCCTCCAATTTTCCTTTCTCACTTCCCTCATAATGGAAGGAAGATTTGAATGAACTGGGGAAAGGGTTAGATTTGCTGAACTCAGCATTTTAATTGCACTACAAGATTGAATATGCTTTATATGCATTTGCTTATTTAAAAGCATCCATTTAAACAAATGCTAACCATAGTTCAGAGTTAGAAAAATATTTCTCTAGACTATATATAGAACAAAAATTCAGTTTAGAGTCAGTCTCAGCTAGTGAAACTGATGAGAACTGAGTTAACTTTGATTGTTGTTGTTTTTTTAAAAGCTGGCTGTTTTTGTGGTCCACAGGCTCTTTGATGCCTTCCCCTGCTGGGCAAAAAGTAGTATTCACTTTGATATTTTTCTGCATTTGACATTCTCCAATTTTGTGCCAAACTGGGATTCATGACCCCCAAAAGCAACCCTCCAGACCAGGAAATTTAGTTTGTCCAGTTATGAGGGCAAAAAGTCCTCTGTGCCATTTGAAGTTACCCACCTATAAGATTTTGGAATTCTGTCATAACACTTTTTATGTAAGTGAATGATGTGGCAACATGTGGGATACTGTGGACAATTCCAGCATCCTGTGTCTAAGAACTGGAAAAGGTGTAGAAAAATGTTAAGGAATTGTAAGTAATGTGGTCATGAGGCATGCTAAAGCATTTGAGAGTTTTACATTTAGTAAGAAAGTACAAGAGAGAAACAAAGTGAGGATTGTAATAGAATGAGACAGATTTTTTTTTCTTTCTCTTATAACACTAGAACTCAAGATCATCCTTTCAAATTTATTGGCTGTAGATTCAGCCCACAAAGAAAGTATTTCTTTATAGTGTGCATTATTCTTATGCAGTTTGATGGCACCAGATATAGTGATGGTAACTCATTTGCAAAAGAGATCTAAACATATTTACAGAGGAGAGCTCTGTCAATGGGTATTGGTCTTGGCTATAACCTCTGTTGTCAGAGAGAATATAGCTTTTACATATCAACTGTTTGTGTGCAGAAGGCTGGAAAGAGGTGCTGTGTCGCCTTTGTTATGAGCTTCTTGAAAGCACTTTGGGAAACAAAGTGCTAAACTAGATTAATCGTTGTAGATTAATCACTTTGTCAGTCAGCATTTTTATTCAGAAGAGTGGTACTGACACTGAAGAGAGAAAGATGGGGCACTGGTCAGGAAAGTGGAAACTGTTTGCCTGGTTTGCATAATCATAAATATAGTCCATTCCTCTCCAATGGTTTCCTGACCTTTGGTGCAAAGAGCCCAGGAAATGGGAAGGAATGCTGTTGAACATGTTGATTTGGTTCCCTCTTCTAGAATCGTATGGCCTGGTTGGGATTATATTTAGTCCCTTCCAGCTTAATGGCCCTGCTTCATTATGACTTTGAAAGCATCTGATTCTATGGTGAGATTTTAACAAACCTTAACAGCATACCCCTGGAATATTCTGCAACTGAAATACAGTTATGGATGTTTAAACCATTGAGTCTAGTGAGCAAAACATACTGGTGTGGAATGTTTTGCTGGAGCAGTGCACAGTATTTCTGTGAACAAAAAGCCAAGCCGTGATCATGGGGGATTGCATGTTGATAAATAATGAACCTCTTATTGTGAACTAATGACTTTTCATTTAGAAGAAGAAAGGGCAGGACAAGCTTAAGAAGATAGGATTTATAATTTTATGAAGAATGTAAAAATAGCAACTCAAGATGAAAAAGTCTTGCTTTATAACCTCTGTTCTGTAATAATGCTGAATTATTGTGATTATTTGTTTCTGCAGGAATGGGTGACATGGCTGTGTCAAACTCCATTGGGAGCAATGTGTTTGACATTCTGATTGGTCTTGGTTTTCCATGGTCTCTGCAGACACTGGCAGTAAACTATGGCTCCTCTGTAAGTCATTTGTTTAGCTCAACTCCTTTTTCTTGGATGCATGTTTCCTTTTCAAATTCACAAATTCTCCAGGAGCTTTTAAGTAAGGTATACATAGAGATTTTCAGGAAATCATGATTTATTTTTTGTGAATATACATATAAGTGGATCAATTCCTATTTAAAGATATAAAAGAGATAAGAAATAGTGAGCTGGTAAGATGTCCATTGTCAGATTCTGTTGGCATTGATGTAAATTATTGAGTAATACAAGGACTCTTGGTCATGCAGATGAACTGAGTGTAACTTGAAAGTCTTCATCTCATATCAGCAGACACTGCTATTAAAATAATATTTTTGCTTTTTTCTTCCTCTGGATTTTTTCCCTCCCTCTGGATTTACATGGTAGCAGATATCTATACTGTAAATGCACAGGTTACCATATCATATTATCTGTTTTTTCAATGCATTTAGTGAGCAGCTGATGAAAGTGACTGATAATATTTTCTAATTATGTAGATGTATACATGAAATGAAACACTTCTTCTTTATTAAAGAACAGCCTGAAGTAAACAATGCATGTATAAGGTTGTCAGATAATATAAATGTGAGAGTGGTTGCAAATATTTTAGAGCAGTGGTGGGTAACTATGGCCCTCCACAAGTTATTTGGTGCAACTCCCATCAGCCAGAACTCGCACAGCCAATAGGGAGGAATAATAGGAGCTGCAGTTCAAAAACATCTGGCCCACATGCAATTTAGAGGATAAGCAAACCTCTAAATAGAATTTGTTCTCTAAGCCACTGTGACTATTCAATTTTTCACAATATCTTGGAGGTTCCTATAAAAATTAAGTAAAATGCACATATTAAAATAGAAAGTTTTCAGATATGAATTTTTACACATGACGGAGGATATTTTCAAACAGCAACGTTTCTAAGAGAGGTTTTCAAATTATAGTAGTTATCAAATCAAATGAAGACTGAAACAAAAGTAAAATGCCATTTTAGGTGTATTTCTTAGTAGTTTTAGCCCTAATTCCATTGTTTGCAGAGGCAGGAGTGTATACTAAAGTTGAACATTGGTGTGGGGGGGGGTGGATAAGGAGGAAGAAGAAGAGGAATCCAGAGTGCCCCTCTACTTCTTTTATCAGTTGCGGGTTGAAAAAGACTACACGTATGCAGCCTCAGCCGCTGGACTGAACCAGAAGCCATTCGCACATTTATATGGCCTGTTCTTCATTGCATTGGGATACTTCTATGGAACTCTGCTTCCACTTGGCCCTAGCAGGGCTTAGGAAAATTTCTCTAGAATTTCAGAAGTTTCTTCACCCAGAACCATTCCATCTAGTTATTATGCAGCTTCATTATATGTTGGTATGGAAGAATTGGTACCTAAATTTTTATGTTTTCTTTTTACCTACTCTTTAGTATCATGTATTTCATAAACCACAGTTTTGCACTATAAATTTCCTACTTTGGCAGAATCTAGATACATAATCATAGTCAGTAAATAAATAAGTGCAGTGCAACCACGAAACTTGTTTATGAGTGGCAGGAATCTCCCTTCTTGAAAACTTTCCCAGAAGTGGCTGAAGAGCCTCAATCAGGACTGCTTGTTTAGGGATAATTAAATGTCATTAAACATAGAATGAATCCCATCAATCAGAAACCACCTGGGTGTTAATGTGTTCTCATGTCTATGTCTGTGTTTATGTCTATGAATGCGTTAAAGAAGACTAAAGAGTCTGTGAAATCTTTTAGCATGTGCAGCCAAGAGAGTGTAATTGATAGCGGATCTGTTAAATATGCAATGCTGAGAAATTTATATTGTTAAAACCACAGTATGTGTTCATGCTTACCGCTTAGAAGCTCTGAATGCTTGCTGGTAATTGTGTGAAACCACAGAAAGTTAAAAATGACAGGAGAGAGTTATTAGCAATCCAGCAATATGTACTGGAGGTGCGTGCATGTCAGCCCATCCCTTGAAAGAACTCCTAGACTCTCTCTCTTTTCTGACCACCCTAACTGGTTGCCCAAAGCCTTGGGAGAAAAGTGGGGTTATTGGTAAACATCTGTACGCTGACTACTATGTACTATGCTACTCCCCGTTTCTGTACAAGCTTGCAAAGTTTCTGAGGACGTTCATACAACAAGGAGAAAATGGTCTGGAGTACTCATCCTGCTTTCTGAGAAGGAATAATTTAAACATATCCCTTGTTCACGGTTCCTTGCCATAGGACTGTCTTCTCTCTCATGTCTGCCAAGAATCAAGCTCACAGTTAACTGAAATGTCAGCCAGAGAGTCAACCTATGTACCACAGCCTAATTTTTTGCCAAAAGAGAGAACTGCAGGAAGCCTCCATTCATAAGACAGTGCAGGTTACATGCAATCCTTAAGTGCTGTAAATGGGGCCAATATGCTAGCTTGATCTACCTTCAGCTTTACTTAAGAGTCAGATAGTATGTTGACACATTTGGACTTCCTTGTCTTCCTCTGCCTCACTGGGCTCAACCTGAACTTGCTTCCCAGGACTTTTCCCCACAAATTGGCAGGAGGTAGGTCTGGCACACATATATGTTAGTGTTGGATGACAGTGTAACTCCATTTCCAATGTGTGTAGATGTACAGATATGTATGTGCCTTGATGTTCAGCATAACACTGAATCCCCATCATCATCATTCTACATGATGGCAGCTGTTTTTCAGCTAAAATTCCTTTTTGGGAACAAGACTTGTAATGAACTGATCAGCTAAAAATTGTTATTTCTAGTTGCCCATCCCAGTAGAGACACTATATAGGAAGTCAGTGTTGAATTGGGCTCAAGACCCATAGTATTTCCAGAAGAAGGTATGAGAAATATATTTGCATTTGTGTCAACAATGAATGCTTTTGCATATACAGAATCTGCAGTGAAATTCCTTATGACTATGCCAAGGGTTCCTCATCTCCTCCTGGTCAAAGTACTTCAAGAGAAGTGGAAAAGAGAATGTGCCATTGTTTGTATTTTCTGGAGTTTGTTTCTTTTCTTGGCAGATACGGCTGTTATTCCACTGTGCAAGTGGAACACCAAGAGAGGCTGGGTGAGGCACAGGGCACCAGAATGTGTACATATGAGATGACACTACTTTAACAAATGGGAAAGGCCTCTTGGATGTGGTTGATACTTTCAGTGGATTTGTACCACTCTTCATTTGGTGGAAGGATGAAGATGCTGCCTTTCCCCATCATTATGCTTACGACCTCTTAGGTGAAATATATGATTGTCCATTGAGGTGTTCTTGCATCACAAGTGAATAATGGGTGGGAGCATGTTCTTTTCTCCACTGTAGGTGAATGCTCAGTCAGTGACAGAGTCAGAAGTTTCCTTGTAAGCAACGTCTGGAATCTGAAAAACCTGGTGGTTTTGTAGAAGAGTAAAACCTAAAAGAATTCCACCCAACCAGGAGAGAGAACTTTTTTCTCTTCATGGAATGTAATTCCCAATCAAGCCTTTGAGAGGCAGTCAGGAGACATGGCTGCTGGTATTGGCCTGTGGTGTTAGCCATTTCTCCCCACACCACTACTACCTTCCCCTTAACTTCTCTGTGAGAAGTCAGATGGTGAAGTTCAGAAGAGAACTAGCCTATAATTTAGGTGGCAATGTCTATTGTAGACAGCAGGGGGCATTACAATTATGTTATTTAATCTATTTGTTTTCCCCATGAGTTCATCTTTGTCTATATGGACATTTTTTCTTGGTTCACGGATTTTTCAGCTGTGATGTGAGCTGCTGTGTTAAGTCGCTTTAGCCTTCGGTGTGGCACAGGCACACCTTACTAACACTCCAGCCCAAAGTTAATTGTTTCTTTATTTTACAGTTGTGTGAGATATGTGCCAACAGAAATTTTCTCTCTCCCCCCTGCCATTTTTGTTTCTTTGCCCAGTGAGATCTGGTCTTTGTTCCAGGAAATACGCCTGTGATGACTATTGTGGGCAGTCAAGCTTCCTGACAAATTGTGTTCCAGAGCTACAAAGCTGTTGCTTGCCTACTGTCCCAGAGAATGTTCCCCAGGGAATTTTCCTCCAAGGGAAATCAGTCCTTTTTGTTTAAGATCTGACAGTCTGGTGGGAGCACAAAAAGACAGTGACTCAGAGTTAATAGCTGCTGTAGGCAAGTTAAAACCCTCCCCCCATCCTATTTTTTGCTCAGCATCATAGCAGTACATTAAATAATAACATTGGCCATGATATTTTTTCTAATATCTGTTTTAAATGTTTTGTCCTTAAAGAAGCTGCCTTTTAAGAGAGGACTCACTGGTGCTTCTGGCCCTACCATTGTCTACTCTGAATAGCTGTGGCTCTCTAGGGTCTCAGACAGAGGTCTTTCTCATCACTTCACCCTTTTAAATGGATGGGTTGAAAAGTATTCACTCAAAAGAAGGAATTAAATAAGAAACACAAGGGTACAGCTATGGGGGGTACAAAAATAAGAATTTACCCCCTAAATGAAAATTTCCCTCAGTCCCTAGATGTCTAGCACTGCAGTAACCTCAAACTGCCTTTTAATATTTAGAATAAAGATAAGCCTCCAAAGAAAGGGGGAAAGCAAAGTTATCAAGGGAATGTGAACACAGCAAATATCAAAGTTCTAACTGTGGATGTTTTTCAGTGTCTCATTCTGCAATGCTAGAAATCTGGGAACTGAAAGAAAATTTCATGTGGGGGAAGAATACTTATTTGTAGGGGCAGTGCCCTCATTTATTCCACTGAAGGCATGTCTTACAAAATGGCCAAGAGATGGATCATCATATTCTCTGGAATGCAGAAGATATTATTCCAGAAGATGAGACAACAAAGCAAATGTCTCTGAGCATGCCTAGAAAAGTACAAGCTCTCATGTGTAGAGCTGGGCTTAGCAGCCCTGGGATTCTTCCTCCCAAGGTGATAGCCCAGCTCTTACCTCTGCGGCTGAGCTGATCCTAGAGAGGAAGCACCCAAAAAAGATGAACCTGATTTTTCCTGGAGTAGCCGTCTGCTTATCTGCAACATCCCCTTGTGGCTTGCATCTGTGAATGAACTATTGCAGATCAAACTTGATGAGCAGAACTTGCATGTTATATGTTCTCATCTTCAACACAATGTTTTTCAGTGGTAGTATGTCCCATGTTAGGTTGAAGGCCAAACTAGATGTGATGATGGAAATTCATGTATATTTCTCTTTTACGTTTAAACTTGTATACATATTAGCTGCATGGAACAGGATGTATGTGTCCAAATAAGAACTTGGGAGTCGAAGAAGAAATTAACTCTCATCTGTGCTCTTTCCTCACTCAAAACTGACAATCTCTCAGGTATACCTTTGTGTTTTTCCAGTCAGGACAAATAGCAAGGGGAATATTTTCAGTGGGAAAAAATGGTGCAAGGGAAAAGAATCATCTCCTCATGCCATAATCCAAATCTGGATCAGGGCCCCCTGCAACTCCTGCCTGTAAAAACCTAAAGATGGTGGCAATGCACTGACATAGTTCTGTTTAATATCTAGTCTAGCCCTGAGAGTCAAAGTTGGGGGATCAAGTGATGAGCATCGTATATAGCTGATGAACTGAGGGATGAACCAGCCACCTTAATAAGCAGTGGCACTTCTTGGGGGGATAGAAGTCCACAGTGGCTCTGGGGAAGAGGAGCTGGTAGGCATGACTGAAGCTCCAAACTGATACTTCACTTAGCGGTGCACTTGTTCCAGGAAACAAGCCTTGTAAAAAAGGCTTATCTGGTAAGCAGTAGGGAGTGGAAAGAGAAAGTGGTGGAACAGGAAACAGATAGGAGATGGAAAATATGACATAGAAGGAGCAGTGAGTACAAGCAGTATCCATGTCAACAGGACTGCAAATTCACTGCAGTCTTTAGTCTAAATTTTAAAGGAGCTCTCCAATATGCTGGCCCTGTTTGGGGAATAGATTATAGCACTTTAGATTTTTTTGTTAAAGTTCAAACTGAAACACAGCCCAGATTTACCAGTCTACTGATGTGGAAGCCACTGGCCACAAACTACCACTGGGGAGGAGTTGAAGAAGAGCAGCCTTGCCCATGAACTCTTCAAATCTCTCAACATTTCTGTCAATAGATCCTGAGATCTGATGTGGCTCAGAATGCATCTGGGCTCATGAAATAATGTTCTAAAATTCATTTTGTGAACTGCACCGGAATTCATGATACTCAGTTTATTCCTATGTACATACCACATTACCATAGAAGTCAAATAGGGGCACATTTCACTGAGCCGGTGGTCGTAGCCGGTTCAGATGTAGAACTCACACTTAACCCTAACCATCAACACAGACTCTGCTTTCCATTTGTTACCATATGTATCTTGTCTTTTCTCTCATCTGACCTTTTCTTCCTTTCTTCCTCCCATTTTCTCTGTTTTATCTTTTAAGATAGAACTTACCCCACCCAAAAAAGTGAAGCTGGTGGGCAGATCACTTGTTGAGGATCACTATTTTAAGCTGTGGCCTCTATCTGAATGATTTGTTGACCTTTACATGGGAAACTGCTCTATGTTTGCAGTAAGTTGGTTGTTTTTTCAACCCAGCCAAGAAAGTCTACTGATGATCAAGTGTGCACTACAGTTTACTGAGTTGCCAGCATAGTAAATCACTTTGATGCAGAAAATTTTGATTTGATTTGCTCGCTAGACTAAGAACAATTTTACTAAGGAAAAAAGTCCAGCGGTTGAACAAACAAAAGGCACATTGTTAGCGGTGCCTGAACTTTTATCCTCAGAGTTATTCTGTGGTGACAAATGAATGCTTTCCCCCCACTCTTCTTTCTGTACATCTGTCAACCCAGCTGAGCAACCAAGACCTGGAAGTCATCCCATTACCTTTGGAAGAAGAACAGTGCTCTGCTAGTTCTACTCTGGACCCACAGAAAAGATGGCAGCCTGCCATTCAAAATACTCTTGTACTCTAACCAAACAAAAACAAGCCATCCAATATGAGATGATGTCGCTTATAAAAATGTCTCTGAAAGCAGTTACATTTCATGTAAATTGACTTGCTAAATTTACAACTTCAGCAGTAATGTCACAAAACAGAATAAATCCAACATAGATCTATTTAAGAGTGGGAAAAAAGCAATAATTTTTAGAGGGTTGAAAGTGGTTTTTTTAATAAAATAATGCAATATACAAATATACAGAAAAAAGGGAGGATTGAAAGTGGTTTGAGCTACAGTTCACTTCCTAAGGTAGACAATGTTTCTTTCTCATCATACTGTTATAATCTTTAGAGAAATAGGTTTGACAGGTTTTTATTTATAAAAAAATATTAAAACCTGATGAATCACAAGCGTAAGTGGGATATGTTTACGTGCCACCAGCAGTAAACCCTCTTTTAAGCCACCTTCAACTCTGAAAAACTATCAATATGCTATTCTGTATGACTTTATTTCTAGCCACATATTATGAACCATCTTCCTATCACATACATATATAACCAAGTACTAAAATAACCAGATATTTTATTTCTAAAGGCAAAAGTAGATAGTGCTGCTGCAGACTGAATGCTGTGGGGAGAGTAGCGTGTGTGTGTGTGTGTTGTGTGCCTTCAAGTTGTTTCCAACTTATGGTGACCCTAAGGCAATCTTATCACAGTTTTCTTGAAAAAAATTTTTTCAGAGGGTTTGCCTTCTGGGTCTGAGAGAGTGTGACTTGCCCAAAGCCACCCAGTGGGTTTCCATGGCTAAGTGAGGATTTAAACCCAGGTCTCCAGAATCGTAGTCTAGTGCCTAGACATCACACTGGCTCTCAGGCATAACTAAGGCTCTTTCCGCAACACACCTTTTCACAGAGCTGGGGTGCGGGGATCGCACAAGCAGCCTCCAGCGAGAGGCTCTCGCATCCCTTCAGCTCTGCAGCTGCCGCCCACTCGCACAAGAGCCCCTTCTCTTTGTTCTGCAGTGCAGCCTGGGAGTTTCCCAGGCTGCGCTGGAGCAGGAAACGCGAGCGCCGTGGCTCTAGAGCTCTGCATGCACGGCAAGTGCGCACGGGGCCCCGGAGCAATGCGTGATCGCGCACCATTTTTGGCTCAAAGCCGAAAATGAAAAAATGCATGAGTGGCACCTGCCAGACCCTGGAGCATCTCGCAATTGTGAGTGCGTCGTGTGGACCGCTCCTCAGATTTGTGTGACGTTTGAGGGGCCCTTTCACATGGCAAATGCCATGCGAAAAGGGCCTAAGAGTCACTTGTCCAAACTTAGTATTTTGAAAATCTTTGTAATAATAGCTGACAACATTCTATCATTAACACTATACTTCCTCAATACTTCCTAGAAATTGGTGCAACATTTTGCTGGCAATGCAGATAGATAGATAGATAGATAGATAGATAGATAGATAGATAGATAGATAGATAGATAGATAGATAGACAGACAGACAGACAGACAGACAGACAGACAGACATCAACTCATAAGTAAGTCTCATGAAGTTACATGAGGAAATGGGTTAAGATTACAGCCAAAGAGAATGATCTACTAATTTTGATGATCTTGTCATGAGTTCATGAGCTTTCCCAGGCAAGTCACTTCTTTCTTGCCCACCACATGTGATCCAGGGAGAAGAATAGTGATAACATTGCCAAGCCAGGAGTGGGGAATGGATGCAAAGCTAAGTAGAAAAGAATTCTATGAACCGGATGATCCCAGAAATGCAGTGGTAGGGATTCAAATGTACAGTTTAAGATCTACATCAAGAGGGAACCAGACAGACAGAAGTAACCTTTCGCTCATTTATGAAAACTGTGAATGTGTTATTTTTATTATTCCAACTGGGCAAATTCTGTCCAGGAGAGAAAATGGAATGCTGGTGATAAATTTGTATTGTATATGTAAAGAGACATGAAGGAATATGAACAATGAGGTAGCCTGGGTTAAAATTTCTTGGTCTGCAAGGTCTTCTGCACTTTGCTGTTCATGCCATAGGAAAAGGAAGGATTCTGGTTTGAGTGGTATATGTAGATGTGTACAAAGGAAGATACCAGCCCCAAATTTATATTTGCATGTGGCAAAACAAGTCATAGTGAGTAGCACCAGCCCTTACTTAATTCTGGAACCTGACATGAAGTGTTCCCATCTCAGTATCGCATCCTTCCTAGTGGCAGGGCTAGTATGAGGATTCTCTGTACTTTGTGCCCAAATGACATACGATATCAAGCACCACATGTTATGGCCACAGCACAGGAAGTGTTTCCATCTGTCTGTGTGCAACATGGATACCATAAATGTAGCTGCTGCATATATGAGGTGGGGTGGAGACAGATTTGTGGTAGAAAATTTTTGGTCTTTCATTTGGTGTTAGTATAACAGCTGGGGGGGGGGACCTGTGTATTAAGAAAGCAACATGCCTCTTGAGCACTAGAGCCTGAGACCAAAATTGTTCAAGACTCACTTCATCATTGCCTACCCGCTGCCACTAGATGATCCTGCCTGAGTCTTTTGTTCTACTACTGTGGCTACTTCTGTAATTCTCTTCTGAGGAATTTGAGTAGAGTCATACGTTCTATTCTTGTGGGTTTTATCTTGGTTCCTCTGACATAATAGATACAGCCAATGAGTGCTAGAGACAGAGCACTGTAAATCTGGATCATCCTGAGAGAAATATATCTGGCCACAGGGATGCTTCTTTTTCATTATTTTATTTTATATTATATTTTGACAAGCAGCAAACTTTCTTATTTATGTGGGCATTTACCAGATATTGATTTTAACAAGATTTTTGTCCAGGCTGCTTTTATGATCACTGTTATGCTTTTAGATAAATTATTACTTTACTGTTGTTTTAATGATTTGATTCTGTTTATGGAAAGGTTGGGCAGAAATGCAAGAAGTTGCTAAATGAATGTAGAAACCAAAAAAAAAAAAAAATTCCTGGAAATAAGTAACACCAAGTAACACACTGAATATATGAGTAACACTCTGAATATAACTTCCTTTTTTATATCAAAAGATTGTGCGATACTCTTCTATCATTTTTTTCTTTGAGATTATGTTTTTTGTTGTTGTTATTGTTGATGTATAGCAGAGGTGTCAAACTTAATTTCATCTTGGGCCACATCAGCATTATGGTTGCCCTCAAAGGGCCGGTTGTATCTGTAAGACTATATAGATGTATCTACTCTTTTATCATATTATATAATTACCTCTGTATTGGATTATTACTGCTTTTAGTAATAGCTGGCTCTGAAACTAGAAGTAGATATTCAATTGTATTGTACAATTTATTGAAAAATGAGTTTTGAAAACAGAAAGTTTTTTTTAATCATCAGACCAATATTACCAAACACTGTTTATTACATTAACTTTGTTTAACTTTTTGGTCGCAGTTGAGACAGGCAGAACAAATAATTGTGTTATGGTCCCTATACCTCTGTAAAGTGACATAGAATTGGTCAGCATATCCAAAGTGTGCCTCTTTCTTCTCCCCCCTCCTCTATGGCTCTTTCTGCCCCCTCACTCCTCTCTGTACCTGGTGAGCTTGAGCCCCACATTGTGGGCGCCTGGCTGGCGGTATTCCAAAGAGAGGCCCAGCAGCAAGCACTCGCAATCTACTTCTGCTTCTGACTGCTCCTCTGCCCAAATCTTGCAAGCCGTGCAGAGCGTTGCCATGGTAACGCACGGCAATGCTCTGATGGTGAGACTTGGACAGAGGAGCAGTCAGAAGTAGAAGCAGATTGTAAGTGCTGGCTGCTGGGCCCCTTTTCAGAATACTGGCGTCCAAGGGCCCACAATGTGGGGATCAAACTCACCAAGCAGGGGAAGTGCTATAGTTGCAGGAGAGATGCGAGGGCCACATGAAATGGTCTGGCAGGCTGGATTCAGCGCACAGGCCTTGTTTGACACATGTGATGTATAGGAATTATAACTCCTGTTCATTAGGAAAAAAGTGAGTGACAGAATTATTAAACCAATTGCCTTTACTTTTCAGATTAAGTTGAACAGCCGAGGACTTATCTATTCTGTGGGTTTGCTGCTGGCATCAGTTTTTTTCACTGTAAGTATATCATTATTTTGTTGATATTCTTCTTGTTGTTATTGTTAATTACATTCATATTCTACCTTTCCAATTTACATAAAGTTACACTACATTTACATCCCACCAAGGAACTTGATGGTGCCATATCTGAGTCCTCACTTCGTCCTTCCATCAGCCCTGTTAAGTAGGTCAGGTAGCAAAAGAGTAATCAGTTCAAGGACTCTTAGTGATTTTCCTGGCTCAATGGGATTTTTCCCAACTTGAATCTCCAAAGAGTCATTCCAACACAGCTTTTACAATAGTATCAAAGTATTGAAATCAAGTATTAAATATAATAGATGTTCAGGGTGATTTGTTGGCAGCACCTATTGAAGACTTCCATTCACCACTAGGAAAGCAACAGTATTTAGGATAAAAAATACTTAATTATCAATAAAAACAAAAATATTTATTTATCAATAAAGAGTAATAAATCAACATAAATCCTAATCAAATTTCCAAAAACTGAAATACTGAACCTACACACAGACACCATTTTTCACAAATTTGCCTGACCTGTGCTATCTGTGTAGATTTAGAAATACTGCATGGGCCCAAAAGAATTTTACACAGATTTGAGCAGATTCAGAAGCTTTGTGCAAACGAGTATGAACAAGGAGACATGCAAATATTTCCTAAGTCTGAAACAGCTTGACCTGAATTAGTATAGACTTTGTTATGACTTGGAAGGTACAGAACCTTCTGCCATTGCTTTGATTTTTTTTAAAAAAGAGGGAGATTTCCTCTCTGGACCAAATCTGTACATACCTGTAGTTTGACCTCTGTTCCTGATGGGAGAGGGCAGACATCATGTGGTTAATGCTCCTTTATTCTTCCCTTTATGAGAGAGTGGCTTATTCTTATATTTCAGCCACAGATGGAGATACAGCATGCTGACATGTGTTTGGTTGGTACGAATCCTCTGTATCTGTAGGCATTTGTGTAAAGTTATTTTAAAGCCCTGGTGGCACAGTGGTTAAATGTCGGTATTGCAGCCACAATGTTGTAAGTTTGATCCTGCTGGGCTCCAGGTTGACTCAGCCTTCCATCCTTCTGTAGGTCGGTAAAATGAGTACCCAGCTTGTTGGAGGCAGTTAGCTAAATACGTGTAAACTGCTTAGGGAGTACTTCACACTGATAGAAATGTACAGAAATATAACTGCTATTGCTATTGCTATTAGACTTACAACATTTATATGTCTCCTCTGGTCATATAGGATCAGGTAAACTTGAGATAAGTGATCAGGAGTAGTATCTTTAGCAGCTCCAATCTATGGAAATTTGATTAAGAATAATATTGATTTATTTACAATTATTTTTCTTTTTTAGTGATAAATATTTTATGCTATATATTGTTGCTTTCCTGTCTTTATTTGCTTTCTTGGTTATTACATTTGAAGTCAAGACTTCCTCTTGTTTTGTTTTGTTGTATTTGATTTACCTAACACTTCAATTGCCCAGAGAGTCTAGTTTTCAAATATGGTTATGGCAACAGAAATAACTAGATTATTTGGCCCTCCATTTGTTCTTGGCCTGCAGCTCCTAGCATTCCTTGCTATTAGCTATGCTAACTAGGACTGAAGGAAGTTGCAATACACGTGATTCTCACCTCTGAACTAGATGTTTTTGGTGGAAAAAAGACTCATATCAATAGAGAAAGGAAAGTTCATATTGGCACCTATATAGGCTTAGGCCAACTATAGCTTTATTTATGGAAGACTTTGTGTGTGCTTATGGGAAATAATATCTTCTTGTCTGTTTGTAGGTGTTTGGTGTTCATCTGAATAAATGGAAGCTGGATAAGAAGCTGGGGTTTGTGTGCCTTTCCCTCTATGGCGTCTTCTTATGTTTCTCCATCATGACAGAATTTAATGTCTTCACTTTTGTGAATTTGCCTATGTGCAGAGAGCACTGATCTCATGGACAGACTGCTGAGAGGCAACTTCCTTCTTTACCTGTGCAATATGAAACATGGTTGGCATCTCCAAACAGTGTGTGGTGCCCCATGAAGGTTGTGAAGTACACCTTCTCACTGTTCATCAGTTCCTCTTCCTGTCTTGGTTTAGCCTCTCTCTAAGCCACCCTTCACACATACAGGCACATACTTGGAAACTTCCTGCATTGATGTGAAGATTTACAAACTCAAGACACTCTGAACCATGGTTGGCAGTCTAAGAAAACTGACTTCTACCTGGCACTGAGCTAGGGAAGCTGAACTACAAGGGTTTTTTTCTTTTTTAACTTATTTGTTTGAAGACTGATCTAATTTATGAACTGAGACAATAGCTAGGATACAAAGAAGAAAGTATATATTGTGTTGGGTGCTCTCTGAAGGAAAAAGAACAGATCTGTTTTATTCCTTTTCCCCAAACAAGCTCTCTTGTAGCTTCCTTACTTTTCTGGATACTCAATTTCATGGAATGGTCCCAAAATCACAAATGACACTGTGGGAGATGAGTTCCAGGTACTTGTTAATACTAATGGACCTTATACTTTTGAAAAAAATCATGGTAATAGTCCAAAATGGCTTCCGTACAAGAAGTAATGTATCACTCAGTGAGGTGTGAGGGGACCTCTAACTGAATGAAGACTATACAGTTGAACAGTGCTGCCATTTTTTTTCTTAAACAAAGAATTTTATCGCTAACTTGTTTGTTGTATTTCCAAGCAATAGTTTTAGACCTACCAGCCCTGGAAGGTTAATGAGGTGGAGTCCTGGTTTTTAACTGTCAGTAATTTGAATTTGAAATCCAAGGTCAGAAACAAAGCCTGGACTGAACTGACCTTTTGTGGTTTCTCCATGTTTATAGTTTACACAGCACTTTTAGATTGAAAAGTGTTTTATGACCCTTACCTTGTTTGCCCCGGCAACAATCCTGCAAGGTAAGTCACTAATATTCCCATAGGGAATATATTTCAGATGGGGGAGTTGAGGCTGAGAGAGAATGATGTGCCAAAGGCCAGTGAATTAATTTAGGACTGAGCTAATGTTTGAACCAAAACTTTTGTGGTCTGAGTCAAAACTCACCCTCCTGGATCGTCAGACTGGCTCTCAATGTACAGGAGACAGAAAAGGGGTGGGAAGAGTATCTCAAATTGTCTTATTAATTGAGAGAGATACATAAGCACATGGCACACATTTTTGTAAAAAAATTAGTTGTAGACACTGGCTTCTGAAAGGCATAGTTTGCACAGATATTATTGCTGAGGTGTTCATTTGCCACTCTGCAAAGGATACACTGGACCTGGATAGGTTTTCTTCCCTCTTCCAAAAGACTCTGGCACAATTCACTGGGAACTTCTCCTCTGGAAGCTTAGTATTGGGAGCCCTTCTCAGTGGATTGTCTCCTCCTGATACAAAGTTGCTTTAAATTTAACCTTTGTCTTCATGGAGGTTGATGGTATTGAGTAGATAAGATGGTTGTTAAAGATTTGCCATTCAGTGTCCCATTGGATTCTACTTCATTTGGTGTAGTGTGCTCTGTTCATATTACAAATGTACTGCAGCTCAGGAGAAATAGCCATCAGTGTCCCACTTGCATAGTTAACATAACTGTGCATTTCTGATTGCCACATTAAGCACTTGGTATTTCTGTTAAAGATGGTATGCACATTTTATTTATAATGAGGGATTTCCCCCCAGACAAATGTTTGAGGTGTATTTTATCTATAACTTACAATGGTCATTATTAATAGAGAAGCAGCAAGCTTTACTACACTTATACACACATCTATTGATCCACTAGTTTGCACTTTTACATATGATTATTTCAAAATAAATTTCTTTGGGATAAATAGTGTTAAATAAATTTTTTTAATCTGCAATTTCCCTATCACAGCACCTTGCTTTCTCTTAGGATGTCCACAATGAGCACTCAGAAGTTAATGTAGTTTTCCTTGTGTCTTTGTTCAGGTATACCCATGGCTGGTTTACAGCCAGCCTAGTGCAGTTAACAGTTTCAGTATAGTTCAACAGAGAAGGAAAGAGTTGGCTAACCCTCGCTACAGTCTACCTTTTGTCTGTCTGTCTGTCTGTCTGTCTGTCTGTCTGTCTGTCTGTCTGACTGACTGATTGTGTGTTGCAAATTCTGAAGCCTGTTCAAGGACACACATTTTGACCATTGAAGGAATTAACCACCAAGAGTTTTGGCTTTACAGACCTAACACTCACCAGTGGCCCATGGTGTGAATGTGAGGAGGGGGTTCATCCCCCCAAAATGTCATGGGCTCTTATAGATCGAAGGGAAAGATTAGCTGTAATAATAAACTTGTTTTTCAGGGATGTTTGTCTGCCATTACTGATCTTCTCATCTACAGCTGATACATACTCCTGGCGGGGGGAGGACTTGCCAGAACACAGTCTGAAAAGCATTGCTTTTGGCATCTCTTTCATACCTTCTTAGTGAAGTTTTTAGTTAAATCAAGTAGTAGTTGCCACTCAATATATATTTTCTTTAATCAAAATAATTCCAGCACCCAGAAATATATATTAGAAAGTCTCCTAGATTACTTCTTCCTTGATTGTACAATAGATCATATCTGGAAAACAACTTCACATTAGGATGTGATAAATAAGAGTCTCTTTTGAGGATTTGTCAGGCAGCTCCAATGGAGCCAGTTGGATCTATTTCTGTGAAATAGCCTTTATCTACCCCATTGCACTACATCATATTAACTGCACCAAAGGGACCTTTCATGTTGGAGAGAAGTCAAAGAATAGGTGTTAAAGTAGCATTGAGTGTGCATTACCAACTGGGCAGGTGTGCATTGTGAGAGCAAGTCAGGAAACAGCCAATTTGATTAAGTTTGGGGTTTGAGAAAGAGGGTTGAAAGGCATACCTGAATTCAAATCTGAAGGGTGTGTTCTCCAACCCAGCATCTCTGGTATCCCCTGCCAGAGCTGAAGCCTGAGAAACAGTAAGAAGAGAGTTCAGTGGTAAATCAGGCAACACTGAAGAAGACCACAATCTACAAGACCTGTCAGTAAATTACTGAGTCTGTCATTTCACAACAGGGTCCCTTTTGTTCTTGAAGAATACTCTTAGACCATTATTACAGTGCACAATAATAGTCTTATATTCTGCTTCAATTGTCTTGGCAACATCCTGTGGAATGCTGGTGTTTGTAGTTTGGTGAGGCACTATGGTTCTTTGGCCAGCAAGTCTAAATGCCGCTCCCTAAACTGCCAGTCCCAGGATTCCATGGGATGTTTCCGTAGCAGTTACAGTTGAATATAACACTGCAACTTTTTGGTATGATAGGACCCTTAGTCCTGAGCACATGCAAACACCCGGCTAATTTATTAAAAGGACCTTAGTCTCAAGTTATGACTGTGTGGAATCTAGGCAGAGGTCAGTGCACGCTGAAATGTTTCTGTGTCTTGAATGAGAGATTGGCCATCACTCACTTTGGATTCACTTTATGGAAGCAGACTCAATAGATATCTGATTGCAGCAAGCTAGAGAGCTGTGAACATTCACACAAGATGCATGCAGCTCTCCAATCTGCATTCTGAATATGCAGAAGTGATTGTGTTATTTGGCCCATACTCCTGTACAGATAGTATTTTGGGATGACCCAAATCCCCACCCCATCCTAACAATATTGAAAATACTGTGGAAATATAGGTGAATAACTGGCAAAGTGATAGCTCTGTTTCATACTTAAATGTGATGTCTTTCTGTGGTCACAGCTTAGTAAACTGATCCTGTTTATTGACTGCCAGGTGCTTAAGAGACTTGTACAGTTTTCTCTCCTTCCCTGTGGAAGTGAGGGGAAGTTTTCAGGGCATGGCAGGACTGTACAGATGACTACTTGTTGAGTGGATTGTGTAAACAACATAGTGAGTTTATAATTTGGCATAAGATGTTTTGTGTTATCCATGATTTTGGGTACAGTTTTGATACTATTATTCATGTGTCCCATTGAAATGAATGGAATTTATGTAGGAATGAGCCAAATATTCATGCAATTTCATTGTCATTTTTAAAATACTACTTCTGCTTTTTGTAGATTTTTCAGTAAGCATTTTTGCCAGTGTGAGAATAACACAATAAGTTTAATTTAGACTGGGGATGTTTCCTTGGTATGCAGATTTTCCTTGCTTCCAGTATAAAAATCAGGGAATAACCAAGTTGGGTACAGTTCCAATAATTCAAGTAATGTGTTTCTAAGGCCATTTCCACACTAGAGTATTATAGTTCTTTTATTCCACTTTCAACATCCCATGGAGTCCTGGGATTTGCAGTTTAGGGAGGGGCCTTTGAGGGATGTTGAAAGTGGAATAATAGCACTATAATACTCTAATGCAGGCCTAAGACTTAACTTTGAACTACTAAATGGTACCATGAACAGCTACAGCAATGGAATCACATTGCCTACAAAAGTAGAAAGCTAACAATAATCCCCTCATACAAATCATGTTTTCTTAGATTTCCTCTTATGTGTTATTTGTAATAATGGCAAGGAACTCAAGAACTTTCAAAACTTTTCCTATTACGCATTTCTTGATAGAATCCAGTTTTGGACATGTCTTTATTTCAGCTGAGCAAGAGAGTCACCTCTATTACTCTTCAATGTACTTACAGCATAAAGAAATAGGGAAAAGCAATGTTTACTACTATAGTGTTTATATTTGATACAAAAAACATTGAAAAAGGTGAAAGTAGTCTGTTAGAAATCCCATGCTGAGTTACATATAATTTAAATCTCTCTCACCCCCTCGCACTGCAAAGATAACATTCTGTCTTTGAGAATGCTTGCTTTGCAGAGTTTGGAATGAGAGAGATTTAAAGTATAGGTGACTAAGTAAACCCCATGAAATTCATGGGGACACAATAAGTTGAAAGTTTAAGGCACATACACACACACCAACAATTAAGCATGGAAGTTCTAGTAGTCTACTTTCACCTTTTTTCAGTGTTCTTTGTATCCAGTATATATACAGTGCTTAGGTACATGGTCATGACTCACATTGCTTCTTTTAGGGGCTAGACAGGAACCATACCAATTGCAAAAGGTTAAGAGTCAAGATTTTATTAAAAATTATTGGAAGCTCTTATTGTATGAATTCACAACCATTCTGCAAGAGGTACCAGTTCCAGTCTCAAAAGCTGTGATGCAATGCTGGCTGAACTCATTGCACTGGAGGAACAATGCAAGTTTTCAGTCATGGCTCCCACTATCAAATATTGTATGGCAATGAATTGGAGAGAATCCAATGAACATGTACATACCAATCCTGTCCAGAAATAATTCTGGGCTGAATTATTAGTTCCTGAGGTGTCTTCTGGATGCTCAGGGAACTAATCTGACCCAGGAACAAGGCATTGCTCTAGGATAAGAAGTGGTATCACTTATTATGGTGCACTAGAACCTGGAATGCGCCAACCTTTCCATGATCTTTGCACCACAAACACCACTGTTTCCTATTTTGAGTAGACATTATTAAGAGGCTTGTTTTAAATACCTTGCAGTCTAATCCTATATGTGTTTACTCAACAATGTGTATCAAATGTGTAGTTCAAAACAATATATTCCCAAATAACTATGTATGGGGCTGCTGGGCTGGCCTAATAACTTTCTGAACCAGGAGTAGCAAATTTAGTCAGACCAAATGTTATTAAATTTTTTTTTAAAGAATCTGATTATTTTAACAACAGAAAATATTTTTTCTTTCAACATAAACTATAACATTTGTTTGTTATGGAAACATCTGTTAATGCCCAACTGTTAGGCGAAATTAGGCAACTGTCATAGGTGGCAGATACTAGGAGATATGGGACAGCAATGAGATATTATGGGCAAAGCTGTGGGTGCTTTGCAGTCTGTCTTGCATCCCCCCTAAGCCACCTTGCTGTCCTCGTGTATCATAGGTGATGTTATCCCAGTCTTACTATTGAAGTCAGATTCAATATTACTCAGGGCAGTACCTGTATATCAAATGGGAATGGGTGCCATTTTAGACCTTAAAATGTCTTGGGCTAACCCTGGCTAAAAAATGCTACTTATTTTTACATTGTTTCAATGGACAAAGTACTATCGATCCAAAAAGCATTGTTAGCTCCTAACATACCAGACTTTAATATCATCATGTCAAAATTATTTGATAGCCATCTGCAATATAATTTAGACATGGAGCAGAATGAGGTGAAACTGGGGGCATTTCTGCCTTAGGACTAGGCAGGCTGAAATGCACATTAAGCTTCCTATGGTTAGTTCCATGATTGGATGGGAGGATGTGGCTGTCAGTCTGTTTCCTGACTGACCTAGGCACTCCTTGTGCATGACTCCATAGGCCCTTTCCATGGCTGCCAAAATTGCCTGGGTGACAGTAGGAGCATCCAGACCACTTGGAATAGGGTTGGGTCTATAGCATATAAATAAGCAAGCTCTCCTGTTCTTTCAGTACACATGGAGTAAGTTGGTCAGGCGGCAGAAAAAGCTCTGAGTTTAAGACTTTATAGGATGTAGTGAGCTGGGCTTCTGATTCAGGATGTCAGCTAGTTAAGTGCTTTAAATATTGAATGATCACCTATTTTTAAAAAACTTTTCGCAGGCAGCAAGCTAGGATCAGTAGAAAGGACTGAGTTAGAATCTCTCCAGTATGCTAGTTTTCTGTTTGCAGGGGGGTTGCATTAGGAAGAATTGAAATGGTATCCTCCATCTACAATCTGAGTTGGTAAAAACAATTTTGTATAATATTGATTCTTTAACATAAAAATCCCTCCCTCCCTCCCTCCCTCCCCCCTCCCTCCCTCTGTCCATGTTAAAATGAGACTCTGAACAGTAAGGCTTCAGAGTCTTGCTGGCTGTGTCACCGATGCTCTTTTGACACAGTCTGTCACTGATGGGGCAAGACACCAATGTCTTGTAGTAAATTCTTCATTGAATTGTTTTTAAAATGCTTGTCCACACTAACCTTTATTGTGAATTGCTTTTGGCTGGTCCATTCACTATGAGGGGAAAAGGCCATATAAACAATAGAAAAGTGCAGCTTAAATCAGAACAGCCTGCCATTACATCACAAGGCACAACCATCTTCCACTGCTGCCCATGTCACTCTCACCTGATTTTGTCTTCTTTAGGATTTACTTAAGGAGACATTTTGTTCTCAAAGACAGCTCTGCTACGAAGCAGTTTCCCCCCCTCAATCAGTGCATTTTGGCACCATTAAGATCTGACTCATAGATTACAATGGTCTGGCCAGTTCTCCTACAGAAGTCTCACTGAGATGAAGTGGAGATGAAAGAATTCAACCTCAGACTATTGCCATTTCCGCACTAAGCTGTTATAGTGCTATGATTCCACTTGCAACATCCTATGGAATCCTGGGGTTTGCAGTTTCAGGAGGGGCCAGCTGGCCCCTTCCGAAACTGCAAACCCCAGGATTCCATAAGATGTTGCAAGTGGAATCATAGCACTATAACATCTCGTGCGGAAGCATCTCCTATAAATACTGAAAAGTGTCTATTAGTTCTGGATGTCTAAAGGTCTGCAAAATTTTAATGTGTTTTTTATTATTAGAAATGCATTAGATTCATTTTTATTAGGCTGGAGTAGATTTGTCTTTGCTCTGGCCACCTCCTCTACTTTTATCAGAGGAAAATAGGTTAAGAGAATACCTACTCTTTGTTCAGTAATTAATCTGCTTACTGGGTTAGAGTATTAATATAGGACAACTGGAAATTTCTGAATGACTCTGAATGACCGAAGTTTGCCCTCTCACTCAGGCTTGATTGTCAATGTGTTCTGAATTTTTGTGAGACATAAACAGACCAGCTCAACTTTTAGCCTTGATACAGCACTAGCTTTGTAAAACTAGAAGTGGGCAGCTGCAAGGTCCTGCATGCAAAGAGTTTGTGTGTCCTTAGCTAGTTCAGCCTGGTTTTTGTGTCTGGATAAGTATCATGAAGTCCATGCCATCATGATATTATTCCACTATTATGTATATGGAAGCCTGCTGATCTGTTCCCCTTACAAAGTAGGAATCATAAGCATGCTTTTGATTCTGTTCCCTTTTAATCCTATATTTCTGTTAGATTAGGCTGTCTGCTCCTAAATGTTCATATGGTAGATACTAGCTTTGTAAGTGAATGACAATGGTAACATGGTCCAAGTGTATTTAATGTGTCACAAAATGGGAAAGGTATCAGTAGCTGGTGATTAAAGGTCAAAGCATAAAAGCCAAGAAGAAGTCTGCCTTTGTTAGTATATTTTCCAACCTTTCCACAGGTCCTAAATGAGAAGTATACTGTATCACATGATGAAATTCCTAAGGAGAATTTAATATGAGAATTAACAGTGAATTGCTTCACTAGACAACTTTCATTAGATTAACAATAAGTACTGCATACCATATATGCTACTCTTTTCTTCCTTGCTCAAAGCAGTTCTCATACATATTGAAAAAAACTATTAACATAATTCAGTGTATTTATCCCCATATTAGAAATGTTATACCCAGAATGACATAGTGGCTTGAGTATTGAACTAGGACTCTGGGAGATCAGGGTTCAATTTCCCCTGGCCATGGAAATCCACTGGATGACCTTGGGCAAGTCACACTCTCTCAGCCTCAGAGGGAGGCAAAGGCAACCCCACTCTGAACAAATCTTGTGAGAAAACCTTATGACAGGTTCACCTTAGGGTCACCATAAGTCAAAAATGACTTGAAGGAATGCAGCAACAATAATTAGATATGTTGGGCTGAGTCTGAGGTCACAATCCTATTGAATGCCAGCAGAGCAAAAAGGCTGACTGGTCTATTGACATGGTATTGACCACTGCTAGACATTGTGGATTTGATCTTTGCTACTGGGAAAATGTGAATTCTGCTTGTGGAACACCTTGATAACTCAGCACATAAGGAGTGAACATTTCAAACAACTGACACTAACAGCCAGTTGTGTCACTGGTTTAATACAATAGGCTGCTGGCCTGATTTGAACACAGTGGCTTAGCTTGGGCCATAAATTTGTAGGCCATGCTGGGGCCTCATACATCCATAGCCAAATGTAAAACTGGAAAGTGTGCTCCTCAGCTCAGGATCTTTCAGATAGATAAGGTGGATCACACAAAACAGCAGTAAGGCCGAAACAAGAGTATAGCAAATAGGAGGCTTGCATCAGGTGGAGGCAAAAGGCAAGGATACTGGCATTTGTACCAGGCTTGGCTTACCCAATGACTTTTGTTTCCTGCCAGTTTCCAGGCTTTTTTCATGCACTTCCTTCTTTGCCTGAAGAGAGCTTTGAGCATACAGAGTTGCTCACTAGCCTACATTGCAAACTTACGCTATGAGGACTGGGGCAGTGCCTGGTCTAAAGGTAATCCTCAGTAAGGTGTGAGGTGATGTCCTGTACGTTGTTGGGCTTACCTGATGCAGGTAGTGGTAGCTCTCTGGTCAACACTGTGAGATTGTGTCTGGGAGCTGCCATTTTTATCCACAGCAATGCTAAAATGTTAAAAATAAGTACTTAAAGTACTTGCTTATGTCAGTCTCAGGAATGAGAACTTTATCTTCCAGTATGTTTTCTTCTCTTTTAAAATAAATCCTTTCCTTTTAGAATGCAGCAGTGTAACGAACAATGCTAAAATATGATTAATAGTGTGCTAGCATGATCCCACTCTGTCACAAATAAAACCCTACGATTATAAATATGCAGAATTCAGCCAGGGGGAATCTTTGTCTTTCAGTGACAAAATTGAAAAGTTTTCTAAATGTTCTATTTATTTGAGAAATAATATTAAACGTGATACTAAGCAATAATGTTTCCTTGTTGGGGTAATGAAGCAGTCTGTTACATACACAGAGTATTGATTTCAGTGAAGCTCCATACATACAAAGAGGACCATACATTAAGTTGTCCCCCTGCTCACATTCTGGTCACAGAACTAAATGAGAACCCCACTTTTATACGGGGTCCACATGTGTCATCCAATGTACAAAAGGCTTTAGATTGTTGCACGGGCATGCAGCTCAGAAGAAGGTAGATATTTCAAAGACCTGGTCAATACATACTGCAGAGTAAGGAAGTCAGATTCCAAGGTGGTAGAGTCACTTTACACTTCAGGTGAGCAGTATGTGCACACACAAAACTGCCTGGAAGAGGGGAGAACCTCTTTCACACCAGAGAGATTTACTGTATCCCAGTTTACTCCCCTGCTGTACTAGTCTTCTATTTTCAGGGAATGCTTTTTTTTTTAACTCTTCTACAGTCAAAAGTGGCACAGTCCATTCTGCCATTTTATTCCCACTTCATTCCACTGTGTAGATGAGGCTTAGGTCCCATTTGAATAAGTGGAACTCAACAGCACCTAACTTTTCCTAGTTTACATCCTGCTCGTCATGTAGTCAAGACCATACTGGTATCACTCGTGCACTGTGTTTAACGGTGGAGATCATCAGAGGAAAGACAAAGGATGAGGGTGAGCTTCCTCACTGATTCTACTTTAGGAGGAATTCAGAGTGAGGAATCAGGATGAGGAAAAGATGGGAGACCTAATTTCCTCCCCTGTCTCACTACAGTGTCTTGTAGGTCCTCCTTGTATATAATCTGAATTATATCGATAGGGCTGTCTGACCACAGATGCTCCTATGTTCTTGTGGCCCCTTGCTTGTAGGTGGATGTGTTTTACTATAGCATAAGCACAAGCTTTTGGTGCCACCGTCTGTTGCTTTCTGTTTGGTCTTCCTCCATGGCTAAAAATGTTTTGTCTCACACTATAACTGCATGCTAGGAGGTAGTTTAGAATGTACAGAACTGTGCAAGACAGATGGAATTAGCCTATTAGTTTCTTTCAGTCTTCTAATAGTTTACATATTAACTGGTAGCTAGAAAATAAGTAACTGTGTATTTTGTACTTTTACAATATTAAGTTTCCCAAAGGAAAAGGTAACATTTTTGAAGTGGAGCTTGTACTAGGCACAGACAAAATTGATCTTCTTTAACTTAAATCATATCTCACCTGTTTGGTATGCAAATGAGGACTGCCAATCCTTTTAGGAGAACTGATGGAAGACATACACTGGCTATTGCTAATCCAGTTTGATAACTGCATTCCAAAAGTTCTTAAATACCCTTGAATAGTGGACATCCTGCACTAAATTATATTTAAAGCAAATCAATTATACACATAGATAGTTGGACATATTTCTGTCCTTATTTTTTTAAAATTAAGAGGCATAGATTTATATTCAGCTTTGTACCTTACACCCTTTGTATTATACGAAGTCCTACTACTGCCTCCCTACCCCATGGTAGCTGGCTGCCATCTGAACAGAAAACAAGCTGGTTATGGCTGCTGCTGAGCTGATAACTATTGCCAACAACTTAAACAATAATGTCTCGCATTTATAAGCATAAAATACGACAATTGCTAGTTTTTCATATTTGTATCAGGAAGTCAATGGAAATACAGTACACCAGAGATGGATATAATGTATCAGACCTAGCTGGGCATATGTTATCTTTGTAACTTTTGTAGTAATTTTTAAATTAGTGTTATTGCTAAATTGAAATTTTTTTCTTGGACTATGAGGAAAGATTCAATTTGTGTGCAGTGGTCTGGCAATTATTCATGTATTTATTTTATTTATTTTTAACTGAGAATGTAGGTTTTGTATCAGGGAAGCAATCCTTATTGTGAAAGGATATGTAAACTGATAATTAAATTGGAGCATATGCTTTAGTTCTATAAGAACACCACTTTAAATGAGCCATCTGCTTTTATGCTTTCCTGTATCAAAACCCCACGAACACACCGGGCATAATATGCCAGGAAGATGTCCTGCACATGAAATGCTAAGTGTGTAATCATTTATTGCAAAGGCCATTGTGCAGGATAATTTTCTAGTTGACTGTGGTTTTTAACATCAATTGTACCAACCTCTGAACTGATAAAAAAAAAATCTATTGTATGGCCTTTGGCATCAATTGTGTCAGCTTCTGAACGGATCCAAAAAATCTATTGTACTGCTATTTGATTTACTCATATATACTAAATAATTAACACACACACACACACACAGCCTAAAGCTGACACACCTCTATACGGTGCATACTAATTGTACCTCTTTCCTGCTCTCAATTTCTGTTTTTATTTTGTTTTTAATAAGCAGCACAAGGTACTAATGGCTCAGGTTTTGGTAGTACTATCATGTGTGCATGCATGTGTTGATAAAAGGCACCAAGGGGTCACTTGTCTCTATCCCCACAGCCCCTTTCTTGTGAACCCTGGTGTTTCAATAAAAGTGAGAAAAAAATAAAATAAACAATAGAATGTTTTCAGACCAGTTATTTATCTATGTTTTCTGAAATCAAGTCTTAAAATGACAGAATTAAAGCATTTTCAGTTTGCAATTAGGTTTATCTAGAGGATCTGTACTCATAATGATGGAGGAAATGTTTGATATTCCTTGAATGATCTAAAATGTGGCAGAAGTTTGTTTTCTTTGTCATATAGATATTTCTTCTGTACAAATTATTTGAATAGCTTTTGGTCCATTTCCCTCCACACATATATAGAAACTGCACCTTTGTGACATGACCTGACATTTGTGTCATGTGGACGGACCTACTGTTATCTGCTTCTGTAGCTTCTATGTAAAATGGGGAGAGCAGCTGGGGGTTCTAACCCTCATCTCTGACCTTGACATGTAGAACGCCAAAAAGGTGATGTAGAAGCTGATTAGGTACTTTATGATGAAAGTCAGCAAACTCCTCTACTCAAAAAAATTGAGCTCTGGTCAAGTTGGGGTTTTATAGTAACAACTTAGGTAGTACTGACTCTTCAGCAACTGAATTGAATTTTACTGTAGTATGTTTTTAATGTGATTATGTGGTAAAAAGGGGCAAAGAATCAAACATGTGGCATGAATTGTACTGGGAAGTTCTTTTATGCAAACTTCATCAAAAGGAATAGGAACTGTCCTAGAGGAATACTGTGCAGACCTTGAACTTTGGAGTGGAATTCACACAGGAATGCCTCTTGCAAAGCAGTGTCGGCTAGTGGTCTGTGCCTGTAACAGGTGTAACAAACTATGGCTGGCATCCTGTTGGTGTTTTAAACACATGTACTTTACATTACACAGGTGGTTGCACTTTTGGGGGCATTGTGCTAAGTCTGTGTTCAGCTCTCAATTGCATAAACAGAGTTCAGCAAGTGTAATCGTTCTCCATACAGTAGGACACCCTTAGATGGCGCATAACGATTTGGCAGTGCTTTCTATAGACTACTTGATTGGATTGGATTGTGGGAAAAGCCATTGTGACTCCCTTATTGCACAAATGATCCAGGCATATTGGTAGGTATAAAATTGGTTGCACAATTTTGGTGTTCAACAAAAACGAGGCATAGTGCAACCAGCACTTAAGTATATTGATGCAGATTTACAATATTTAAATATCATTTAGGTTCTTCTTCGTGGTCTCTGTGCTTTCATACACTAGGAGCTTTAGCGCCTGCGCGGTAGCGTTCGGAAACTTCTAGAGCTTGTTCGCTTGGCGGGAACCCCTCCCCCACGCCGGTACTGCGCATGCTCCTCCCGCCGAGCAACGGTCTCTCCTCAGTTCTTTCTCGTCCGCCGCCGCGTACGGAAGGTTCTTTAGTTTGTTCCTCTCACGTCGTGCTTGGCTTGCTGTTTTTTCACGGTTTTACGGACTTTCGGACTGTCTTTGACCTCTCTTTCGGACTCCCCCTTCGGTTTTCGTCTTTTTTGGATTTCGGAGTTGGCGTTTCTTCGTCTTATGTCCGCGCTCTTTAAGAAGTGCGTGTCCTGCGGCCGCAAGGTTGCCCTCAACGACGGCCATAAGGAGTGTCTCTTCTGTTTGGGCGAGTCCCACAACATCCGGACTTGCCCAATTTGCAGGGATTTTACTCCCCAAACTCTTCGCAACCGCTCCGCGAGACTCAAATCTTATTGTTGGGAACAGTCTCTGCGGGCGATAGACGAGACCTCCACTTCCAAGATGGCCGACAAGAAGACGACCACGCCATCGACGGTATCGGCGGCTGCCGTTCCGTCCACCTCGTCGGTATCGGGCTCGGTACCGGGGAAAAAGCCGATCTCGGCGTTACCGAGGATCCCGAAGCTGTCGGCGGCTGCCAAGTCAGCGAAAGGATCCTCGACGGCGAGGAAGGCTGAGGCTCCCCTTACGGAGACGCCTGCAAAAAAGCGCCCTGCTCCGGACGGAGGCAAGGGCAAGGAGAGAAGAAGAAGAAGAAGGAAAAGAAGCGCTCCCCGGCTGGGGACGCTCAACCTCCTACTCCTCCTCCTACTCAGCAGCCTTCCAAAGGGCGAGGCGAGTCCGTCGACCTCTCGGAGGATGAGATCGAGGACGTTCCCCAACAGCGCCCGGACTCGCCTGTGGCAGACCCTCCAACCCTGGTGGAGGAGCGCCACCGCCCTCTTAGCCGTCGCAGGTCGGCCGACCTGCAGCAGAGAGAGCCCTCTGCTTCTCCGGAGCGGCGTTCGACCTCCTTCAGGTCCCGGTCCCGCTCTTCCGAGCGTCCGGTGGCCTCGCCGCCTCCGAGGGAGACAAGAGAGGAACAACCTCGCTCGTCTGCCTCCAGATACACCTCGGCGTCCTACGTGGCCAGGTACGCGAGGGAATCGGTCGCATTCGCCATCGTACCGGGATCGGTACCATCGTGGCCCGAGTCGCTGGGAGACCTTCCGGAGGTCCCGGTCACCTCGTCGACAGCGCGAATCGCGCTCGCCTAGAGGGGAGAGGCTCGGTCCGTCGACGCCGAAGCCGATCTCCGTTGGACCCCCGCTCCTTCAGCCGCTTCCCCCCCCTCGATATCATAGGGCGAGGGAGCCTTACCACGGTATCGGGCGATACGCCACCTCCTAGGGTCACGGCAACGGCGACGCGCCTGGGGTCGGTGGTGACTGAGCGGGCTACGACGACGCAGCCTGCCAGACCCCCCGGTCACCACCAAGAGGGTGAAGTCAGTGGTCAGCCATCCCAAGCGGGACGCTGCTGCTACCACCGCCCCGGCTGGGGAAGCCTAGGAAGGCAACACCTGCGGCGACTACGAAGGAGCCGGAGAGCGTGAGGCGGAGGACTCACCGAGCTCGGAGTCGTACGACTCAGTCGGAGTCTGAGGTGTCTGGGCGGCCTCCCAGGACTCCTCCTTTGGGATTCGGGGCCCGTCCCAGATTCTGCTCCAAGGACGCCCACCAGTTCTCTGCGATGCTGCTCCGCATGGCCACTACCCTCGGCCAAAAATGCCGATGCGGAGCCGGAGGATGACGTCCAGCCTTCTCCTTTTTCGAGGAGAAGCGACCTTCCCGGCCCCGCTGCCTCCCTGCCCCGGGATCCAGACTGGTGAAGGCCGCCTGGGATCCCCGGCCCGGCTCAGCCGATACCGCAGCGGTTAAAACCTCTACAGGGTGCAGAAGGATAACGCCGGTTATCTATTTAATCACCCTGCACCGAACTCTGTGGTCGTCGAGTCCCGCAGCAAAGGGCTCCGGCAGGCAACACACCACCCCCCCGGAAAAAGGGGGGGCGGGAAGTTGGACGCCCGAAGGGGGTTTCTTTGGCTGCCTCCTTGCAGATCAGGCTGTCCAACACTAGGCTTGCCTCGCGGCATACCTGAAGAAAGTCTCGATCGCCTGCAACCAGCGATGGAAGCGGTACCGGAGGACATCCGCCAAGCCTCCTCCGTGATCTTCAATGAGGCTATCTCCATCGCTCGGCACCAGATGGCCTCCTCCCGGCATGCAGTGGAGATCGCCTCCCGGGTCATGGGGGGATCCGTCGGCCTCCGCCGCCATGCTTGGCTTCGACCGGCCGACTCCAGGAGGACACCAGAAGGAGGTGGATTCCCCTTTGACGGTGAAGGCCTTTCAATTGTCCACAGACGAAGCTTTTACAATCTCGTCAAGGCGGGGACTGACCGCAAAAAAGATCGGGCTGCAGCCGGCCACGCAGACCCGCGGGCCTCCACCTTCCGACCATCCTGGGGACGATTTCCACCTCGTCCCCTTCCACGTTGGCCCCGTCTGGCAGCAACCGTCCTCCGGCTATCGGCCAGACGCACGATTGGCGGCGCCCGCCTTCGTCGAAGAAGCCCCCTCCGAGACAAAGTCTCGGTTTTGACGTGCCTGGCAGGGCCCCCCAATACCCACTCTTCAGCCTACCATCAGCGCTCGGAGACCGACCGACTCTCGCTCGACACCTAGCGGAGTGGAGAGTCACTACGGACTCTTGGGTGCTTTCCACGTCCGTCTTGGCTACGCCATCGAGTTTTTCCCAATTTCCCCCTCGCGGCGTTTATTACTCCACGCCGTGAGTGGGGGCCCCCGGAAGAGATCCAATCCCTCCTCCAGAAAGGGGCGATCGAGCGGCTCCCCCAAGAGGCCAAGACCACCGGCTTCTTCTCCAGGTACTTCACGGACCGAAAGCCGACGGTACCCTCCGGCCGATCCTAGACCTCAGAGGGGTGAACTACTACATCCGCCCCAAAAGGTTCAAGATGGTCACAACCGTCGATCCTACCCTTCCTACATGAGGGGACTGGTTCGCCTCCATCGATCTCCGAGACGCAACTTTCCCCATCGCCATTCGCCCGCAGCACAGCGGTCCTCCACTTCGCAGTCGACGACACCTGTTACCAGTACAAGGTGCTGCCGTTTGGACTCTCGACTCCCCCAAAGGGGCTTCACCAAATGCTGGCCCCGGTGGTATCCTCCTGCGGACGAAGGGCGCTTTCCCTCTTCCCCTACCTCGACGATTGGCTGTTGGTGGCGTCCTGCAAACAAAAACTTTTTCCACGACGTCCACATGACGTTGTCACTCCTGACCCGCCTTGGTCTACGGTGAATCCGAAGAAGTCCCACCTCGAGCCGGGCGGGGGATTTGGGACTTCATCGGGGTGACGCTCAACTCGACCTCCGCCAGGGCGTACCTACCAGAGTCTCGAGCACAAACCTTACCCGGGGCCGCCGTCACGCTCGCGGCCCCACGTTTTTGGGGAGAAGCGTCCAGCAGCTCTTGGGCTACATGGCTGCGACGACCGCTGTGACATATCTCGCCAGGCTGAGGCAAGCCCCAACACTGGTTCGTCCGAAATTTTCCGACCCCCTGCGAGACGAACAGACACTCCGACTGCAGCTCCCGGGGAACGCCGCTCACCCCTCCATGGTACGGACCAATCTCATGTCGGGGATCCTTTCCAACAGCCGACACCGAAGGTGCGGAACGCCGACGCCTCCCTGGGGAGGGGGTGCCCACTGCGGCGATCTCAGAGTCCGCGACAGATGGACCGACGACGAGACCGCTCTCCATATCAACGCGCTGGAGCTGCTCGCCGCTGGAAACCCCTACGGGCGTTCCCCCATCCGTGGCGGGGCGCACGGTCCTATTCTGACGGACAACACCACCGCCGTCTGCTACATCAACAGACAAGGGGGGACTCATTCCACGACCCTGCTCGACATCGCGCTCGGCCTGTGGGAATGGTGCATTCGCCTGCCACGCATCCCGTGGCGGTTCACCTGGCCGGGCAGGAGAACACCACGGAGACGCCCTCAGAGGGACACCTCATCCCCTCACGAATGGTTTTCTCCCGGGGACGTTCAACTGATTCGGGACCGCTGGGGCAAAATCGATCGACCTCTTTGCGACCAGGGAAAAACGAAGTGTCGCCGATTCTGTTCCAGAGCGGGCCACGATCGTGCCTCCATCGGGGACGCTTTTCCCTTTCCGTGGGCCGGGGAACCCCACGCGTTCCCGCCGTTCCCGCTGCTCGGCCGGCGATTCGAAGTCCTCGCCGACCACCAGCGATCCTGGTAGCCCCGACGGCCGAGGCAACATTGGTTTGCACCCCTGCTACAAGCCGCGCGAGACGACCTGCTCCGGTTGCCACCGACCCGGACCTGTTCCACTCCGGCGGCCGAGTCCTCCATCCGGTCCCCGCCTGGCCCTCCATGCCTGGAGGGTATCGATAGACGATCCCGTGCTCGGTACCGTCCTCGTCGCGGCCAGGAAGGAATCCACCCCTCCACCTTTTCGTGGCCGCTTCCTGACCTTCGCGAGGGAGTGAGCCGGTATCGCCCGCGGGGGGTCTCGACCGTTCACTTCCTCCCGCACCTCCGGCAACAGGGCCTGGGGTTTTCCCTCCCTGAAGGTGTATCTCTCCGCGATCGTGGCATACCAACCGCCCGATCTGCTCCTGCCTTTTAGGAACGATACTGTTAAGCGGTTCCTGAAAGGACTTCATCATCTCTACCCGCCGGTATCGCCGCCGCTCCGCCGTGGCCCCCGCTGGGGCTCCGCAGCTGCGAAGCCGCCCTTCGAGCCGATGGCGACCTCGGATGACAGGCTCCTGACAATGAAAACTGCCTTCCTGGTAGCGGTGACCTCAGCGAGGCGAGCGGGTGAGATCACAGCTCTTCGTTCCGATGAGCCCTTCACGGTCTTCCACAGGGACAAGGTGGTCCTGAGACCTGACATCTCGTTCCTGCCAAAGGTGGTGTCCAGTTTCCATCTCAACCAGGACATCATCCTGCCTGCCTTCTTCCCGAACCCGACGACACCGTTGGAGCGGTCCCTCCACTCCCTGGACGTGCGTCGGGCATTGGCTTTCTACAAGGACAGGACTGCTTCCTTCCGACAGACGCCGCATCTCTTTGTTTGCTATGGGCGACGTCGGAGGGGCCTAAAAGTGTCCACCCAGCGCTTCTCCAAGTGGGTGGTGAGGACTATTGAACTGGCGTATGAGCTCGCGAGGAAGCCTCCGCCAGTCCTGCTTCGAGCCCACTCCACCAGAGCTGTGGCTACTTCTGCGGCCCTCCTGCGAGGAGTTGACCTGCATGAACTCTGCCGTGTGGCGACCTGGACCCAACCATCGACCTTCGTGCGCCACTACAGGCTCGACTGCCGGTCGCGCAGAGATGCCCGGTTTGGACGTGAGGTGTTGGCTTCCGTGCTGTAGGACCTGACCCGCCGTCCGACCGGTAAGCTACACAGTCTCCTAGTGTATGAAGGCACAGAGACCACGAAGAAGAAGAACAGGTTGCTTACCTGTAACTGTGGTTCTTCGAGTGGTCATCTGTGCCATCATACACACCCGCCCTTCCTCCCCTCTTTCTCAGGTCCCTGTAGGTTCTACGGCGGACGACAGAACTGAGAGAGACCGTTGCTCGGCGGGAGGAGCATGCGCAGTACCGGCGTGGGGGAGGGGTTCCCGCCAAGCGAACAAGCTCTAGAAGTTTCCGAACGCTACCGCGCAGGCGCTAAAGCTCCTAGTGTATGATGGCACAGATGACCACTCGAAGAACCACAGTTACAGGTAAGCAACCTGTTCATCTCAGCCAATACTTGTTCACTTTTGAGAGTACATAACATCATTAGGGATAGAAATAATGTTTGAAAATGTTCAAAAATGGTTGAAAGGATCTTGGACTGATGAGAATCTTTGCAGTTTGGGTCTTACTCTATGCCAAATTTGATTGTGGTTATTTTCTGCAGACAACAGTATTTTATGCACAGAAAACAATGTCCGAGATTCTAGGTGAGCTACTTAATTAAGCAGACTTAACTAAGTAACTGACCCCATCCAAACCTGCTTTACTGGGCAGCAGCCACTGTGAGTGATGGAAATCTGTTCTCCTGCTGATTGGGGTTCAGCATACAGATTTTTCCACCCTACTCTCTCAAGCAATCTCTGGTGCAACAATTAGAAGCAGGATCTGTTACAATTTCTCTTCATATCAGAGATCACTGGCAGGAGGGGGATGGAAATATCAGTACACTGAGCCCCAATCAATAGGGAAACAGACCTCTGTCATTTGCAGTAGCTGCTGCATGTTAAAGCAAGATTGGGGAACCTTTACAATCATGGCAATAGTGCCACAGTCGTAAATACTTAAGGACCATGGATACAAATAAGTTATAGATACTTAACTCTAGGTTCCATAACCGTGACAGAGAATTCTAGCCAATATTTCTATGCATAAATATTATTCTATATGCATAAGATGCTGTTTGCTGTGCAGAAAAACCTGTTTTCTATGCAAACAACCACATGTGAATTTTGTGCAGAAAAAATCCACAATTACAGCATTGCAGAAAACTGCAGAAAACAGTATTTTCCTACACAAAAAAGATGTTTCCTACACTTAACATGCTGTACTTGGAGATTTACTGTGCACAAAATTTCCACAAGGTTGGTTTGCATAGAAAAACAGCTTTGTCCCCACTGCTTTTCTGTGAAGAAATTTTTGGTGCAGAAAATGCTATTTCCTGCACAGAAAAAGGTTGTTTTCAATACAAAATGAATTTTGTGCAGAATAAATCCTGAACTGTGCAGTTTTTACTAAGACTTTCTTGAAGTGGGGACAAAATTGCTAAAATTACATATTGCTGATTTTCAGAAAATATCCCTATACATCATCCTGAGCATTATGAAAGGTGCACAAATATTAATAGTACAACCCAAAGAGCAACTTACAGAAAAGAAAGGTTTCTTTGAGCTTTGTCCTCATTCACACCAGCACTACCCTATGAAGACAACACAAGGACACTTTAAATGGAGCTGGTTTGCATCTGCTTTGAAGTCTGCAATAACAGAGTAGTATGAAGAGATACGAGCAAAAGGAAGACTATGGCTCATTGACAAGAAACTTATTCCCACATACAGTCACCATTTTGGCTTTGATAAGGATTGCTGTTACTGTTTCCAAAAGCTCTCTAAATGAACCTTGAACTGTAATCCTTGGCACACTTATTAGAGATCAAGTCTAATTGAGCCCAGTGGCAACTACTTCTGAGTAAAAGTGCTTTGGTCCACACTGTTTCATACAGTTTCATTTCTCATTTTGAATTTATAAAATGGAATTCATTATCATAGTTGATGACCACTAGCTTACTGGGCATTTTTGAAGTGGGTTACCAAATTTGTGGAGGGTGACAATAATGCTTGGCAAAGTTGTAGGCAGCAGGAAAAGAGGAAGACTGCATTATAGTGGATAGATTCAGTCAAGGAAGCCACAGCCCTGCGTTTCCAAGACACTAACAGGGCTGTTAATAACAAGATACCATGGAGAACTCTTATTCATGTGGTTCCTATGAGTCAAAGCCAACCTGATGGCAATTTTAAAAGAACCATCAGTAACTATGGCCATTAGAGTCACATTCAGATAGAGCAAGAGTCAGAAAACTTTGACTCTCCAGAATTTTTGACTTCAGCTTCAGAAGCCACAGCCAGCAAGATGTCTCCAGCATCTGGCTTTCAGAGCCAAAGGTTGTCTAACCCTGGCCTACAGAGACTATATAATGCTGAAAACCAGATGGTGGAGAGCACATTGCATAACAAAGCAATCACCTGTGTGTCCTGCTTCTGAGCACCTACAGGCATTCAGCACCAAGAGTATTCCAGGTGGCTCTTGATCTAGCACAGTGGGACTGGAATTCTTTGGGGATAGCACTATGTAAAAGCAAACGCATGCTGAAGTGTCCTGAAGCAGCAAGACTTTATCATTGGAAGACATTACAGCAGAGTTCCTATGTCCACTGAATAGGTTGTGTTCCTTTCAGCTTGCTTTTTAAGTTCAGCCAATTTTCAAGCAGTTCTTTGAAACTCATTCCAGTAAATATGGGTCATTAAATAAGACCCATTACAATAAATACAGGTGTTTTTACAGCTGGAGATGGGCCAAACCAATATCAGTTATGAGACTTTAGGACTGGTTCCTAAATATATGCTCCCTTCAAAATCCAGCCTTAGAAAGGTGGAATGAAAAGCACTTTTTAAATATACACTTTTGCTTCTATGACAAAACAATTCTTAGCAGATTTGCTCCACATGTGAGCCATCAAGTCAAACATCCATCCATATATGTGCACACACATTTTTCAACTTGCAAGAAGTTTGTAAAACCAGAAAGATCATCAAATTATGAATAATCTTCACTTGCCTTGATGGGTCACACAAGTTGCATAGCCTATACTTTATATTGTTAGATCATGGCTGTTGTTATTTGCCATCGACTTCAGCTTATGGTGATCATATGAAAACGAGACCATCATGATCTCAGGTCATCAACTGCCCAGCCTAGGCTTGCAACTCAGTGTCATATCTTCCTTGATTGAGTCTGTCCCCCTGTAGTGTAGTCTTCCTCTTTTCCTACTTCCTTCTACTTTACCAAGAATGATCTTTTCCAGTGATTCACATCAGGCCATGATATGTCCAAAGTATGACAGCCTCCATCTAATTATCTTTGCTTCTAGTGAGAATACTGTTGGATGCAGTTCCTAAATTCTTTGTCCCATTTTTAAAAAGCTAAAACAAACAAACAAACACCCCTTTAAAACCTATTAAAGGATGGATTTCACCTAACATAGTTTGTTCCTTCCTTCTAGACTTCCAGAAGCACAGCAATAAATATAACATACAGGTCCATCTCTAAAATCAAATTACTAGTTATGTAAGCTTTTTACAGATAAACTGATGATTCAATGTTGTTTCATGTTATCAGGAATACAGTAGGTAAAATTACATATAAACATGACAGTGCACATACAGTATAACTTTTAATGTATAACAGCCAGCATTTTGCAGTTGAAACAAATTGTCTAATGTTTGTTATAAGTTTTATTAAGTAAACCCTTTCCTAAAATGATTTTGAAACAGTCAAGCTGTATAGGTACAACTACAATCATTAATTTTTTTAAAAAAATGTTTAAATAATTTTGCTGTACTTGTACAACTATTTATGAGTGCTGGGGTTTCTTTTTGTACTTTTGTTTTTAAAGTTTTAGAGTGATTCTAATCTTCATAGTTGTTCCAGTGGCTTGTCTTCTGTTACAAATTTTACAGAACTGAGAGCATGCATTTCTCAGTTTGCTGATAACATGAAATCAGAGCTCTGTATACTTATGTTTTTAAAGATGTTACAACTATAAGCAACTAACAACATTATTGTACCTGAATATATCAGAAAAATTATTAATTGCTTTTAATGTTCTTTCACTTGATTCTAGTGATGTATCTGGTTACAATACAGAATTTACGAACCTAAAGACTTTTCACTGCTTACCAAGTTGAAAGTGCAGACAAAATTCAAATTCAAAATTCAAAAATTTTATTACAACAAACAGCCAGCAAAGTGCAGACAAAATGGCAACATTTCAGATTGTAATAGAACATTGAAACTCTGTATCAGAAACAATTTTTAACAGAAGCCGAAATTTTACATGAGCACAAACTACGAGTCCCACTCACATTGCCTCTGCAAGTACTGACTTTGACTCCATAAGAAATAAGGGCTTCTGAAACCCTTTCCCATTTGGGAGAAAGACAGCATACAATGCAATAAATAAATAATAAAAATACTTTCTCACCTCTGTGCAAATGTCAATGAAAGCTTGGCCAGAGTTATCGCTCCTATTTATTTGGGATTATAGAAGCCATTAATTACCTTGCCCCATCCACCAACAATCTGTATTAAGAAAATACCATATTACACATCAATTTGGAACAAATGTGCAAACTTAGGGTTTAGTGAGTCTCCAAGTGAGTGAAGAGGAGTCCAAAGTTATAACTGATCTTTACTTATTTCTTGCATCTTGGTTTGTGAAATGAGGAGAAGTTTGTTAAAATAAGTCCTTGTGTTCACAGTGGGGAGAAAGAGTCCAAAAAGTCATTGTCTCTGTCTCAGCTCATGCTAAAGAAAGCAACCAAGCTTATAACTCAATAGGACCTATATCTGAATGTATAAGACTGTGCTATAAGAAAAGAGCCCTTGGGTACTTACCCCAATTTTGGGTATTTAATAATTAGGTAACGTTCCAAAGTTTCCACAACAAGTTGCAATAAAATCCTGTCCATTTCTAGTCGGAGATTAGCTCCACTGAGGTCAATGGAATGTAGTATGAGACTGCAGCCTTTGACTGGACACTTAATCTGCTTGATTAAATCTCTACTTAGCACTCTAGGAACTGACATGGAGTGGGGTAGCAATTTTCATAAATGCTTCTACTTCCCAACATGCACTCCCAAATGTTATTTCAGGAACCTGTAAGGAGGTGAAAACAACAAAGAATCCTGTAGCATCATAAACACTAACAAATCCATAAAGGTAGAGTACTATCCCCAGAGCCTATGCTATAACACATTAGTCTAAGATGCCACAGAACTCTGTTGGTTCCACTCTGGAACACTAACACAACTACTCCTCTGGAAATTGTTACTTAGAAGCTTAATTTAGAAAGACCTTTTTAAAGAAGCAGAAGGTTCTCCATAACATTTGTCAAAACCATGACTTTCAATTTTTAAAAATCCACCTGGAGGGAGCCTTATTAGTTAATTCCAATCTGCATCTGTACCGTCTCATCTTGGGACACTTTCACACTTCAGCACCTTCAAGATGAAGCACACATAGAAAACATACCTCAGTGATCCAAAGAACTAAAAGGAACTGTTGTTTTAAGAGTGGCATCCTCACACTGTTTGCTTATCAGTCATACAAGACAGTTTGGAGTTGGAAAAGGTCTGCAAAAAAAAATAAAAATGGGTAAGATCACTTCTTATGTGAAAAAAATGTTGCCAGGGTAGCATGTTCAGTCACCCCTTTTTATTCTCAAATCAATACATATGAATTTGTGTGAGAGTCTGTTTCACTCCAGAGATCTTCTTCTGTATTACCAGCTGACGTGTGATGGATGGACAGGACGATGAGAACCTTTTCTATTGTTGTATCCAGACTGGAGGCACAACCAGCTCAGAGAAGAACACCTGGCCTCTTCACTGCTCACTTTCTCCTGGATAATTAATATGGTCTTATTTTAGTATGGGCTTAGTTAATTAAACAGTGTTCATTAATTTTTTCATGGTTTGGGGAAAAGGGTGTCTCAACACTTGAGATACCACAAAGAAAATGCGGAATGGCAGTTAGATTCTCTGTACTTTGGGACATTTATCTGATAAATTTAAGCTAAATTCCATACTTCTTCTCCATATGGGCAGAGCTGCCAAAAAAACCCTCCACCTTATTTTCTCAATCATCATCATCATCATCATCATCATCATCTGTAAATTTTATTTAGACATTATATACTGGCCTAAATTCTATAGGGCACTTCCAGAAGAGGAGAAAAGTCTCTGGAAGTATTGAGAGTTTCCAATTCTTTTTTGTTTTGATTTTATCAGTTTATTCACAAGTTTGCATCCAGGGTCTTCCCTGAAATAGGCCTGGTTTCCCTTCCTCTCTTTTGTCCTTCCCCTTCCCACACCAATCACATGTTATATCCTGTACAGTTTCATGCAACATTTCAGAAATCAGATTTCACCCTTTTATACCGGGCCTTTTTCAATTATTATTCAAGAGTGATAGTCAACGCGCTTTAGCAATATTACACTAGTTAAGCATTAGTATAATTTTGTTTTAATGCTAGCATTCCTCTTTTCCTTGCTTGATCTCTGTTGAATCTATGTCCTGAAAACACTAGCTGTATTTATTGGCAGCAGCCAATTTAGCTTATTCCAAGAATGTAGAAACAAACCAGGCAAATAAAGATACATTTCATTTCTGAAAATACAGGATTAATTTAAACCTCCTTGAGGAGTGAGAATGAGAAGTTCATGGGAGCTCCCAAGAAATATTTTGAGATGAAGAAAAATGCATGTGGGTCTTCAAAATGAAAACAGAAAGCAAAAGAACAAAAAAACCATGACTTTCAGTTTTTAAAAATCCATCTGGAGGGAGCCTTATTAGTTAATTCCAACTAGACTAGACCAGCTGAATCAATTCTTGAATGGCAAGTAAACACTCATGTTAATTCTACTGATTATATGTACCCTAGTTGTGACACCAATATAACTCAGGCCAGTATTTTCTGTAAAGAAATTTTGATTTCTGTTTTTACTCTCTGCAAAAACAAAACATATACAAACAACTTGGTATTTCCATACAAATTAATTCTTTCAGAAATATCCCAAAGTATAAGAAAATGTTGAAAACGCTCAGAAATATTCCTATTCTTCTACAGCAGAGAGGCAAATGTTTAAAATATGTCCCTAAATGAATGAAGATTCATGTTCCTTGGTTTAATTAATTTTGAATTTGCTGTGGATGTGTTTATTATTTTATCACTATATTAATATATTTATTGTTTCTGTTTTGTTTTAAGTTGCCTTGAATGTACTTGGTGTAGAAAATGAAAATGGAAACTTCTGTTTCCAATACACAAATATAGCAACACAGAAAGATGGTCTGTTAGGTAGATCTACCTTTCTTAGCCTAAAGAATGATCAGCTCGAGGTTATCCATTAAACTTTGTGATCAAGCCAGCACTTGAACCAGGATCTAAACAGTGCACCACAATGGCGGCAAGGCAAGAAATGCATCTTATAAACACCGCGTAAAGGAATTACACCTGATAAACTACTGAGGCAAAGGGTTTTTTTTTAAACTTTTCACTTGGCTACTGCTAAAGGAAGTGGTAATCATTCCTTTCAGAAGGGGAAGTCCTCATTTCCATTTCCCTTTCAGCTGCTACAAGTGGGACAAAGTGAGCATTCAGAGGAAAAAGGAAGCACATCCTTCTGCTGTGAACCAGCCTTCTCTGCCATGCAAGTCAAATCACCAAAGGAGAAAAAAGTATATCAAAAGCAATACAAATGTAACTAATCTAGCAGTAATATACATTTGTCCTACCTATGATTACCCTTAGGAAAGCAAAGCAGTATATCAGAGCATCAGTGGATACCTGCAGGTAATAAATGTGCTCAGAATCACAACCCTGAAGAAGAGAATTGTCACCACTGACAAAAGGGCTATTCAGAAGGGTGTCTTTTAAGGTGTGTTTTCCACATTTATCTAATAAATATTTGCTTCTCATGTTCCATTTCATTCCAGATTATTGAAGAACTATCTTGTAGGGATGTTCCCCTTATTTGCCCAATGTATCACTATCACTGTCAGCAAGGTTGCCTTTCAGCACTTTTAAAAAGTTGCGGGGGGGGGTCTGTCCATCTGTCTATTTATTTATTATTTATATCCTTTCTCCCAATATAGGAGTCAAGGTGACTCACCATATCAACTAAAGTATAGATAAAACAATGAATAGTACAGAAATTAAAAGATCATTGAACAATCATATTAAAAACAAATTTTAAACAGCTAAAAAGTCAGCCAAAACACAAAAATAATGATAAAAATACAGCATATCCCAATTAAGACATTCTGCCATAGACACTTAACAGTCAAAGGCATGGATAAACAAAAAGGTCTTTGCATGCCAGCAGAAAAGAGGCCAACCTAGCCTCCACGGGAGAAAATTGTACAACTAGGGAGCAGCCCACCAAAAAAGTGCTCGTCCATGCCCTCATCAAACATGCCTGTGATGGTAATGGAACCACAAGAAAGCTCTCACACAAGTACCTTAAACCATGGGCAGGCTTATATTGGAGATACAGACTTTCAGATAGTCTGGACCCAGGCCATAGAAATTTATAGATCATAACCAATACTTTGAATTGTGTCCAGAAACAAACTGGAAACTAGTGAAGCTGTTTCAGCAAAGAAGTTTCACATCCCCTGTTACCAGTCTTGGTCAGTAGTCTGGCTGCCGCATTTTGGATCTCCATGTTACTCCACCGGAAAACCCTATCCTGGGGTCTACAATTTTGATATTAAAATATGATTCCATGTGCCTTAGAGGTCACCTGGATGAGCAAGAAGCAACGGTCGAACGATCAAAAACCAGGCCAGTAAAATCCTCAGTCACATAGCCCCAGAAGACCTCAAGCTGTGCAAACCCACAGTAAACAAAGGGTCCTCAGCACCTGAGAAGCTGACTTGAGGAGATTAGCGTGTCTACCCCAAGTTGGGCAAAATCCTATCAGGCAAGGACCATTTACATGAAGTCACACCACAACCCAATGCAGCCGAAGATCCTGAGACTTTGGCAACACCTTGTAATCTCATCACACAAAGGAAGTTACCATTGTGGAGCTTCTTTCTTGTTGCAACACCCATTGTTCTCCCCAGGAAAGGATTAGTCCTCCAGGTATCTTTTCCCCTACAAGTAGTCCCAGTTTTTGAGAGTTTCTTTGGATCACTCCTGGTCATCCCAGCAGACCGTTGCTCCATCCATTGAGTGATCCCCTCAGCCCTCTCCATGCTGAGCCCTACTTCTCTGCTGTTTTTCCCGGACCAAGGACTTCAGGAAAAGGTGCAGCATTACCCCAGCTACAACTCCTTCAATATTCCCCTATCCATTTTCCTCTCTTTTGCTTCTTAATAGGTCTTGAGTGAGTATGTGAGTGATTGCATTGCTGCGTGAGAATTTCATTCAATAAAATCATTTATTGGATATTTTCGTTTGGTTTTTGGCTTGGCCTGACCCCATAAAAACTGGGTAAAAAGACCCCGCTACGTTACCCTGCCTCTCGCATTGCTATTGCTTGTGCTCTGGCTAGTTTCCATTCCCCATCACAGGGAGCACATTGAGGTGTCCCCCAAGGAACCCTAGAAATCAGGGTAACATCCAGTTTTCAAAGGCAGCTCCACATAGACTGTGTTAAAATAATCCAAGGGGAATGTAATGATGTGTCACAACTGCCACATCTGACATCTTTAGGAATAGGTGCAGCTGGCACACTAGCTTTAACAGTGCAAAGACACCTCTGGCCACAGCTGAGACTGTGCCTTCAGGCTCATGGCTGAACCCAAACTACAAACCCTTCTATCTCAGGGGGAATGTAACCCCAAACAAAAAGTTACTTAAACCAATTTTCCCTTACTACCTATTTGCCATCCCCCCCCACCACCCTTGGGATGACAATCCTCATTCCTATTACAAGGGAACAAGTGCTTTTTGTTCATGGAGGCAGAGAGGAACCTATTCTCCCAGGATAAATGTCAATGTCAGGAAATCATGGGGGGAGGCAATTTGGTCACCTTAGGTAAGACGTTTCAGGTCTCTGCATTCATTATACACCAATATCATATAACGATGCAAAATGAGTCATTTGCATGCAAAAAGTAAATACAAAATTTAGTACCCATTGGTATCTGCTTATGATATCCAAAATTTTAAGGCTGCCATGATCTCATATAAGAAATGGTGGAAAATAGAAGAAAAGTCCCACACTATACTTTGTATAAATTAATAGTGTAGATTTATATTTTAGAAGCAGCATGATTATTTTGTAGAGATTTCATAGACAGTACCTCTCAGAAGCCAAAAATAGGGACTTCAAGACAATACACTCTCTCTCTCTCTCTCTCTCTGTCTCTCACTAAAGATACAGAGAAAGAAAGAGAAATACAGGGCAAATGTATGGATGAACACATACAAAACTGGCATGAACTGACAATACTCTGATTCGTGGCACTGTTCAACTTTTATTCCTTACTGTTAAGTTACCAGAAATCAATCTGTCCAAAGGTGAGAAAATAGGAAAAGGAGGAAGAGGAGAAGATGGGGCAGAAGCAAACACCCACATTGACATCATCATCACACCAGAAGTAGCATGCCCTTGAGGAAAGCAATACTTTCTGTGGATGCACAGGAAAGAGGAATCATATCCAACCACTCCTATTTTGAGCTTTGGACTTACTGTGGAATGAAAATAATCCTGCTGATGTCAGGAATGTCAGGAACGTAGCCTGAATTAATTGGAACAAGGTATGCATTATCTGAATTGCACGTAAAAAAAGCACAAAGACCCATGCATGAACAACCCTTGGAAATGCAACAATTCATTCATCTATGACACTCAGAGATACACAGCCATCAAATGTATCTATTCTGTGATGTGCAGGACTCCAGAATTTGGTGCTGGGTGCAGAACTCAGCTTCTCTTAAAGCAACCTCCTAATCATTATATTCTGAAAAGCTTAGAACAAGGGTTCTTAACCTGGGGTCTGTAGAGCCCTGGGGTCCATGGAGCCCTCACAGGGGGCCTGCAAAGTCTTGCTGCTGGACATGAGCAGCAGCAATAGGGACGTGGCAGTGAGGGGGGTTGTGGGTGCTGAAATTGCCCCCTCCTTTGCAAATGAGGGAGCAGTTTGGGTGCATGCACACACATATCCCTACTGCCACGTCCCTGATGAAAGGGACACAGCAGTAGGCACGTGTGTGCACCCAAACTATAACTCTGGAAACCAGGGTTTGACTTCCCACTTGGCCACTGAAACCCACTGGGTGACCTCAGGCAAGTCACATTCTCTCAACCTCAGGGAAAGACAGAGGCAACAAATCTTGCCAAGAAAACCCTCAGAACAGGTTCATCTCAGAGTCGCCATATGTCAGTTTTTAAAGGGGAGAGACATGATGGCTTGAAAGAACCTCTCTGTCAGCCTGCACTTTGTTGTTGTCTGCCTTCAAGTCACTTCTGAGTTATAGCAACCCTGAAGTGAACCTATCACAAGTGTGTGTTTTCTTTTGTTTTTTGCAAGATTTGTTCAGAGGGGGGTTGCCTTTGCCTTCTGCTGAGGCTGAGTGAATGTGACTTGCTCAAGGCCACCCAATGTATGGGTGGGGATTTGAATCCTAGGCCATTTCCACAATACATTGTTATAGTGCCATTATTCCACTTTCTGCATCCTATGGAATCCTGGGGTTTTCAGTTTAGGGAGGGGCCTTTAGAATTCTCGGCCAGAGAGCTCTTTGGCCTCAGTAAACTGCAAACCCCAGAATTCCACAGAAAGTTGAAAGTGGAATAATAGCACTTTAACAGTGTAGTGTGGAAATGCCCCTAATCTCCAGAAGCCTTTAATAAATAAAGATTTAGATATTTAAATCTAAATTTCAATATTTAAATCTTGAGTTAAGTTTTGGGGGTCCTGGCAAAAAGTGATATTTGAAAGGGGTCCCCAGTAAAAAATAGGTTAACCACCACTGCATTAGAATTTGATTGGACAAGGATGGGTAAATCTCAGACGATAGAAGAGCGGCTGAATAAGTTATCTATTCAGCCCAATTTGAGTCCTTTCTTTGGTACTCTCTGTTCTTTAATCAGTCCATAAGGCAGGATGTGTATGTGTCACACAGCCCTCCGGACATTATAGGATGGCAAGTCCTAATAGCCCTAGCCACCTTCATCAGTGGTAAGGAATTGTGAGAATCCTGCCTGCAACCTGACTTGACTGAGCCGCTCCCCCTGAATGGGCAACTCCTTCTGTAAGAAGTCAACATGGCTTGCTGAATGGAGGTGGTTGCCCAAAAGCTCTGATTAATGGTGCAAAAGCCATGTGGCTTTCCTTCTTGATCGGGTCAGGAATGTTTGGATGGGGAGTTGCCTGATATAGGGTTCTCCCCAGAATTCGATCAAGAGATTCCTCCAACTTTCACACAACTTCTTTCTCTATATGTACTATGTGTTTCTGACGTCTTTCACTGAGTGTTGGACTGGGGGATGCCCTGGGGGGGTGACTTAAGTTATAATAGTTATAATATTTTCTTGATGTGTTTTAGGGGGTTTTAGATGGGTGGGTGGGTGGGGAGGATGCGTTATGTTTTAATTGCTTTTAATGTATTTGATATAGTGTTGTAGTACCGCCTCGATCTGTCGGGAGAGGTGGGATATAAATAAATATTATTATTACTATTATTATTATTATTATTATTATTATTATTATTAATAGAAGCTCCTTCTGTTGTCCACAACTTTTCCTCCACCCATAGTGCACTGCCTGTGGCTATTGGGCTAAACTGTGGCATTGACACTGGTCTGTGGCTGTACACGTGTGTGTGTTCTGACACTGTGAGGTGTGCCCAGATGCTACTGACAGTTTCCTGTCACTATCTCCACCTATTGTGTGGACATTGGTATGGACCCCATCCCTGGCTGGTTGCTGTTGAGGTTGTGCCACAGTGCGCGCCTGTAATTTTCCCTACTATTTATTTATTTATTTGTATCCCGCCTCTCCATATGGATCGAGGATACAAATAGCATGTATTTCGAAACATTTCTATACATGCCCCCAACAAGCTGGGTACTCATTTTACCGACCTGCGAAAGGATGGAAGGCTGAGTCAACTTTGGAGCCAGGCAGGATCGAACTCACAACCTTGCGGCTTGCAGTACTGGTATTTAACCACTGTGCCGCCGCGGCTCCTTTATTTTCAGGTATTGTTTTCAGTTCTTCCATGCTGGCCCTGTGTAAGCTGTGGTGGATATTCCATTGGCACAGCGGCAGTGTATCCTTCTGTGACTTAAAGTAGAGAAGTCCTGCTCATCCTGTGTAGATCATGAGCTGCAATGGGGAGCACTTGATCAGAGCAACACTTTATTGCAGAGAAGGAGAAACAGTAAAGTGTTGATCTGATTAAATCAGTGCTCACTGTAATCTAGCAGCCTGCTGTTCCAAACATTTTAGAAAACAGTAACTCTGGCAGAGGTAGTTGGCCCCGATGCGTAACTTTTTAAAGAATTTTAAAGCCTAGTCCTACATGTGCTTAAGAAATAAATCCAACCAAATTCATTGGACTTTGCTCCTCATTCAAGACGTGACGTATTTTAGCCTAATTTAACTTACTTTAAAATATTACCTGAATCGCAAAGGCCAGGACTGGAAATCACGTGGCGCTCCGGATGGCAACTCCCAGCATTCCTGAGTCATGTAGGCTGGGGCTGCTGGGAGCTGCACTCCTACCGTATTTAAAGGGCTGCTCGATGCCCCCCCACCCTTTGCTTCGGCTTTAATCGACTGCTGTAAGATTGTTGAAGATCATTACCGTCCCTTGCTTGTAATGTAACCGCGGATGCAAGAGTAAAAGCAAGTTCTCAGGCTGAGTTTAATCAAAAGTTAAAAGCATAAATACATAATTTCCAGATCCTTAAAAAAATCTCCTTCTCCGTTAGTGGGCCACCCTTCATAACTTCCTCTGTTGCAAGCTTGAGGGCATTTCCGCACTAGGCTGTTATAGCGCGATGATTCCACTTTCAACCTCCTCTGGAATCCTGGGGTTTGCAGTTTCGGGAGGGGCCGGCCGGCCCCTCCCGAAACTGCAAACCCCAGGATTCCAGAGGAGGTTGAAAGTGGAATCATCGCGCTATAACAGCCTAGTGCGGAAATGGCCTGAGAGAGCTGATCCTCGCCCGCTCTTCGCTTTGCTTTTTTAGGGGAAATCGCCTCTCCTGCTCCGGTCCTCCTGCCTGCGAATCCAGACGTTCACAGGTTTCCCCCTTCCTGGTTCTCCGCCTCAGGAAACCTCAAGCGACGGCTCAGGAAGAAATCACGACCGTTTCCGCACCAGCCTGTTGTAGCGCGATGATTCCACTTTCAACATCCTCTGGAATCCTGGGGTTTGGAGTTCGGGGAAACCCCAGGATTCCAGAGGATGTTGAAAGTGGAATCACAGCGCTACAACAGGCGGAAACGGTCTCCCCGGGGGCGGGGAAGGCGTTCCGTGCGTCCTCCGAGGCATTCCTGACCACGTTGTAAGGCCGCGGCAGCCCCGCCCCCGCCGCCTCACGACAACAAAGCGAAGGGTCTCCCGACGAGGTTCCACAGGCTCCGGCTCAGACTCGAAGGGAGGGCCGGCGGGCTTTGGGCCGCCTCAGAAGCCCTCGCTCCCACCTTCCGGGGCAGCCCGCCCCCCGCCCGCCCCGAAGTGTAGCACTGAGGCCGGCGAGGAAAACACCAGGCGGCACCTGCAACTCCCGCCCCGCATTCCTGAGGCGCCAACCTGGTCGCCGCCCGCCCCCCGCCCCCCGCCCCGCGGACTTCCCGGCCTCCCGCCTTTCCTGGCTCTCTCACTCCCTCCCTCCTCCCTCCTGTTGCTCCCAGTCCTGGGCCCGAGCTCGACTTCCTCTTCCTCCCCAGAGCTCCCCCTGCCCGCTCTGGCTCCGGGCCGGAACGGAGGGGGCGGGCCGGCGACCCTGACGCGGCCGCTCCGCCCCGAGAGAGCTTCCCAAGCGCCGCCGGACCCAGAGGCGAGGCGGGGGCGGGAGGCCGGCCGACCCAGCGACCGAGCGTCTCCGAGAGACAAAGCCTGGCTGGCGCTTCCTCCTCCTCCTCCCTTTCCTTCCACCGTGCGTTCCTCCTTCGCCGGTCGCCGCCGCCTGTTGCTGCTGAGCACGGGAGGTAAGGTCTGGGGAAGCAGAGCGGGCGGGCAACTGACCCCGGGGCTGCGGGAGAGGCCGGTCCGGGAGCGAGGAGGGGAAACGAAGGGAGAGCTCCCGGCCAGGGCGCTCTTTCTTCCCCTTCCTCGGTCCCCGCTCGGCTCCTGCGAGCGGTCCTTTTCCTGCCTTTCTTGCCTTTCTCTGACGCCCCGTTTAAGGCTGTTTTCCGCACTGGACTGTTATAGCGCTATGATTCCACTTTCAACATCCTATGGAATCCTGGGGTTTGCAGTTTCCGGCCCCTCCCGAAACTGCAAACCCCAGGATTCCATAGGATGTTGAAAGCGGCATAATAGCGCTATAACAGTCCAGTGCGGAAATGACCAAAGTTGGAGGAAGGAAGTAAGGAAGAAGAGTAGAAAACGCGGCTGGACTTCCAAATATCGGTGTTGTACTGGAGAGAAGGGGCATTCCCGTTGCCTTTGATGTTCCCCAAAGAGGGAATGCCCTTTCTCTCCAGCACAACACCGATATTTGGTAAATACCTGCCCTCTCAGGGGTTACCAAGCACCCTGACTTGTCCCTCAGGGGCTTCCCTAAGATTTGAAATACCCACAAAGCTCGGATCATGAAAGCGTGCGGGCCATAGAGTTTGTGGCATTACGCAGTTACTCTTGTCTGATGCCATTTCCGCACTAGGCTGTTATAGCGCGATGATTCCACTTCAACCTCCTCTGGAATCCTGGGGTTTGCAGTTTCGGGAGGGGCCAGCCGGCCCCTCCCGAAACTGCAAACCCCAGGATTCCAGAGGAGGTTGAAAGTGGAATCATCGCGCTATAACAGCCTAGTGCGGAAATGGCCTGAGTTCAGTTTTAACCTCCCTCTCCCAGCCTGCTGCGATTTGTGGGCTTGTTGTGCTGGCTGAGCCTTCTCTTTCTAGGGAGCTCTAGTGGAGTGCACTGACCTACTATATACTTCTGAGAATTCCAAGTATCTCACCAGAGTACAAATCGCAGGATGCTGCATATAAAAGAGAGCCCAAGCAATTGCAGTGCTTTCAAACTGCTTCTCTACATTTCGGAAATTTAGCTTAGAAAAATCTCCAACATCCCGAGGATGTTACATGAACAGGAGCAGGAAGCAGGAACTTAATTAATGAGGGGATTAGTTTACTAAAGGGAAGGAGATTTATTCATCAGAGCAGAAGGAACCAGTTATTTAAACAGGTATGTGTTTTTCCGAGGGCGGTTTCACAAAACGTGAAGTAATTTAGGAAGCCGCTTTACACCAGATTAGACGGTTGCCTGTCTATGTTGGTTGTTTTAGTCTAGTTGGAAATCAGTTTTCAGGCTGTTCAGCAGAGGTCTTTCTCGTAATTTCAGCATAACCTTTTAACAGACTGAATTTGGGACTTTTCCCTTGGTCTGGCACTGAACTCCAATTCCATCCTTTAAAGGGCAAACCTTGGTTTCCTACTGAACATGCACCCAGCAAGAGGTTACAGTGAATCCTGGGCTGTCTGATAGGTGTCCATGTATGGAGCATGTTTTTGTAAACACTTCTTTGTTACAGTCACACTTTACTGTCGTAGGTAGAAGAAGCATTAGCATTAGGTGATTCTTGAAGTTGCAGGCCAGCTGGATAGGACTGAGCAGTTAGTATACACGGAAATATAGTGTTCTTCTAGACGTCTTTGAGATATGGTTTTGAAATAATGTATGTTCTACAAACAGGTGTGGATCATGAATTGTCCTTAACTAGTTCACTCTCCCTGTAGACCAGTGGTTCTCAAACTTCCTAATGCCGCGACCCTTTAATACAGTTCCTCATGTTGTGGTGATCCCCAACCATAAAATTATTTATTTATTATTTACAATGCCTCTCCCTCCCCCCTGGCAAAGGCCGCCTCACCAACCAGGAACGGGGGGGCAGGGGGGAAGGAGGAGCCGTGCATCTCCCCCAGGAAAAAACTCTGAGAACCCCAGGAGTGTCGATCCTGGCCCGCTAAAGGGGGCAGGAGGACGCGAGCGCGTGGCTCGCGCTTTCAGATCACCACCAAGGAGGGAATGGAGCCTAAGACCATCGGAAATACATATTTTCCGATGGTCTTAGGCGACCCCTGTGAAAGGGTCATTCGACCCCCAAAGGGGTCCCGACCCACAGGTTGAGAACCGCTGCTGTAGACCATGGGTGTTGTGGTTTCCTCAGGTTGTCTTTACTCCTCCTTCTACCACTGCAAGCTATGCCACATCTTTGTGGTTAGGAAGACAGAGATTCCAGATAAAATGTTTTGTGGGTTGGTATCTACTGTTTGTCTTTTGTTTCAGAAATGAAGTGCTGAATTCTTTCTTTTCCTCCCATTCCAGTATGGTAAGGGTACTAAAGCTCAGCTCTCTTGTTTCTCATTTTCACTTCCTGAATTTGGAACAAATCAAATTGGAAATGCTGTACTACATTTGGTAATGTTGTTTGTAATAAACAGGATACAGCAATATCTGCTTGTGCTGACTAAAAATGAGCTTTGCTTTGTCAATATGAGGAGGACTGAATGCCCTGCTCTTTGTGGACCTAGGAGCTTCCACATACCTTCACCCTTTGTCAAGGCCTTTACACAAAACCATAGGCCAGAAACCTGTTTTGACAGCCCCATTTTAAGTCTTTGGATTGAATTCTCATCCCATGTAGGACCAAGATATAATAAAACAATCAGTAAAAGCATTCGGATTACATAGTGCAGAATGTACATAGCATGCAAGAAAGTTGTCCTGTTTTGTATCTCTTGTGACTAAATTTTTATTTGTTTATTGGTTGCCAACAGAATGAGCTGCCTTTAGACAGCCACAAAATGAAGCGCTTATGTACTGGTACTCCTTGAAATCCTTCCCAGTGGCCAAAGTAGGGAGCAGTGTTCACATATTTATGAATAATAAATGAATAATAATAATAATAATAATAATAATAATAATAATAATACCTGAAGGGTATTGGTAAAGGCTTGTGAATATTACACATATTTAGTCCAGGGCAGGCAGTAAAGAATTTGGAAATGGAAACCCAACAGACAAATTGTAAAGATGTGAGGAACACACAGCAGCTGTTTTTAGTGCAGCCTTCTGTTCACAGTGTTCGACTAGCTGGCTATGTGATGCCCACAAGCTGCACATGAGTGCAGGTGTGCTCTTCTGCTTGTGATTCTCAGCAACTGATAGACAGGAGAATACTGCCTCTGACACTGAAAGTGATAGTGACTGGCAACCTTGAAAGCCTTAGTCTCCATTTCTGTGTTCAGTCTGTATTTAAAACTATCCAGGTTGGCAGCCATCACTACACACACCTTGTGGAAGGGGATGTAGTGGTTCGATAGTGCCTGGTGCAAAGAAGTATTTCCTTTTATTCATCTAGAATCTTCAGTATTCATAGTTTATATACATCTCCATCATGTGTCTCCTTGCATTCCTTTTTTTAAAGACAAATGGATGCAAATATTGTAGCCTTTCTTCATTGTAGAGTTATTTTAGTGCCTCGATAATTTTGTGTGCCCTTTTCTGCACCTGTCTTGGTTTTACAGTATGCCCTTCAGGTGCAGTGATATGAGCAGATTTTTACACAGTATTCCAAAGGTAGATTTGTACAAGAGTCAAAAGGAACTGGCAGTCTTACTTTCAATTCCTTTTCTAATTAGGCCCAACATGGAATTTGCTCCCCACTGCCTTCTGTATAGCATTTGCACACTGGATTGACCTTTGCAGTGAGCAATCCATCACCACCACAATATCTCTTTCTTGGTTAATTGCTGTCACTGCTAGCGCAGATTCCATCAGCTCTAGTATTTGTAAAGTTGGGATTTTTGTCCCAGTGTGTGCCAACTTGTTACAACCTTAACAGATTGACCCTTAGCTGCCAGACTGTTTTTCTGTTCCTCATACTTATCTCCAGCCCTACTTCAGACCATTCTTGGATATTTTCAATTCAGGAGAGGATGGGCATGAGCTGTTCCATCCATCACACAGAATCGTTAGGGTAAAGTAAGGAACAGGAGAACTGTTTATGCCACTTGAATTCATTAAAGGAAATGTGAGGTATAAATGGAAATAATGTTTTCGGATTTTATTCTATACATTTATTATGTCATTAAGCATAAAAAAGATCAAGGAAGATAATCTCTGCAGGACTTCTAGTGTTGGGTCAAAAGTAGAAATAGTTGAATTGTTCTGCTCTGCAGGATCAGCTCCATGCCCTTATGTGCAGTTCTCTGGAAAAAGTCAGTTTTGTTTGATCTTTGCTTAAAAGACTACCTTTTTGATCTGGGTGGAAAAATATTCCCAGTCCTTGGATGTTAGCATCAGATTTCTCAGAAGTTATGGGGGGTTTGTTTGTTTTGCTTAGCCCTGACTGGCCCTGGTTCACTAAACAATGGTTCAATAATATTTGATGGGGTGGCATTCCTCCAAGAACTTTGTGATCCTTCAAGATTTGGAGAGCTCATAAATTATTATATTGGTCTAAGCTTACAACAAAGTGAAAATGTACCAGTTTGGACTTTGTCATAGATTATGTGAGCTTGAATACCCTCAAGGTACCAGATCCTATCTGATCTTGGAAGCTAAGCAGGGTCAGCCCGGCTGAGTACTTGGATGGGAGACTGCCAGTGAATACCAGGTGCTGTAGGCTATATTTCAGAGGAAGGAACTTGCAAAACCATTTCTGAGGATTACTTGCCTAAGAAAACCCTATGAAATTTGAGGGGTTGTCATAAATTGACAGGCAACTTGAAGGCACAAACACACACAAGACGTATGTCCGAGAGTTTGCTTGAGCATCAGTCTGTTCACATGCTATATAAACTGTGGAAATCAACACTGTCAATCCACTCAGGAGGGTAAGTATCTCTTAATTGCATGGATAAGGAACCTGTTCAGGAATTTGTATGTACACTATATGGAAATACATAAATTTCTTCATTTTGTTTGTGGAATGTGATGCAAACGTGGCATCAGTGATGGTCAGAAGTCTTAGTGACTGGAGATATGCAATGTACCACTAATACTGCCTGAAATCCAAATACATAAAAACTGGCTTCCAAAGTTCTTTCACACAATTGTTACGCAAAAAAAAAAAGAAAAAAAAAAAGGGGTAGAACAGAAAGCTGTACACATGAAGGAATAATCTATACATGTTAAGAACTGGCCCAGTAAAGGCACTGTATGTGGGGACAGTATTTCAGTGAGGGTGAGAAACATGTACTTCCTCAATCAAGGAGTGGCTCACTCATCAGAGTTGCATTATGTGGCCCACATACGTACTTGTTAGACATTTTATTAGTGTAATCAAAGGTCAGAATCCCTTTGGATACTTACACTTTGGATACTTTCGCCAATTACTTCCTTGGGCATTGTGCAAAGAGGTGTCCAGTAGCTTCTTGCACAGTGTCTTTTCCCAACTGTGCAACTCTAGCCAAAGACTCATGAGAGCACCACGTAGCCAAACAGTAGCTGGAAGGGGACAGAGCTGCATTTGGATGTTCTCTGGCTGTCATGGGCAGCAGTGGAAAAAGAAGTAGCCTTCACTGTCCTGCATTGCCAGTGAATACACTAGAAGTCCAGGCGTGTGAAGGTTGATTTCCCTGGCTGTGCAGCAATAGGTAGGGGGCATGTGGGTACAACTTTGTCCCCACTCACTTATTGGCAGTTGCACTGCTGGGTAAGGGAACTACTGGAAGTCCCAGAACCTCCCAGCATAGATACACTGGTAGAACTTTCTGCTCCACCAGTAGTTGAATAATATCTTGGCTGTAGGTGGCAACATGTATCAGTTAAGATGAGAAATATAATTTTTGCTTTAGGCCAGAAGGTGGACAGTTCTCATATCTGTTTCTTACTGTTTTACTGTTTTAGAGTGCAGCTTCACAGTACAAGATGTAAGTGAGTTCAGTTCTAAATTTAGTTGTTCCTCCTGATTAGAGCAACCCCATGGAATCAGTAGAATTTAAATGCTGGCTATCAGTTCCAATTGAGCAGCTAGATTTAGGCCTTGATGGCTACTTCATTGTGGAATGGCGATAATATTTCTTATATACCACCAACAATGCACAGGACGCTTTAGTGAGTGACAAGAACACTGATCTTCTCAGCTGCAAGAGCTTTAGTGATATGAAATTTGACAGAGGAAAAGAAGGCAAAAGAGCAAAAGGAAGAAGATGTGGCTGAAGAAAAATAAGGTAGAGGGTGAATTCCATAGAAGGAAGATGAATGTGGATTGAAGAAATGTGGAGTTTGAGGAGACTTTTGTAGGACGAGAGAAGTGACATTGTGTAGGTGTTCTGGAGGACAACTTCAAGCATAAGACGGCAAAGACTGGGAGCAGATGTAGACTCAGCCTCAGTGGTCCCAGCTTTCTTGCATTCCGATTGGTAAATCTGACATTCAGAATGACACAGTAAACTCTTCTTCCCTTCGTCCCCTCAAAGGATTAAATTCTCACACAGCTGCTGAAGTTTGGCACCAGTGGTTTCTGTCTCGTGTGAAACTCTTACTTTCCTCCATTTGCAGGAAGGGAAAAGTGGGTTCTTGTATCAGAAAGAAGCCACTCAGCTTATTCATTGTTTTCTGACTATTCCAAAGCCCAGTTTCAAGTGAAAGGAATACCCCCCCCCCATTTCTCTCCAAAGTTCTTAAGCCATAATTGTGGGCACCTAGTCAAATACCAATCCTATCTGAAATAGACTACTTCAGGTATTGTGAGATGCAAGACCCCTTATGTTAACAATTAGATGGTAGTGTTCAGTCATTCCATCTTTTTCTTCTTAATGGATTTTCCTGGATAAGGAAAGAAAAAGACTGAAAAAGCAGTGGAAAAATAATTGATGATTGTGAATCAAGGCCCATGCTGTCTGAAGCCCTAATAGTATTCAGTATAGCGATGCAGGGGCAGTCATTTGATAAAACTTTGATCTGGAACTGCTCGTCAAAAATGTAGAAATCTCCACTAAGAGTAATAGTCCAGCCTCCCGTTCTTCATCTTTATCATCTGACACAGATCCTTGGAGAGGGAAAGTTGATCCTGGGTGTTTTCTACCAATATGCTTATCTTCTGTGGTTGCATCTTCCCCAGCTTAGCAACCTGACATACTTGTTTGTTTTTGCTGAATATGGAATCCTTTCCTTTGAAATTACCATTTGCCTTTAGCCTAGAGGTCTTTCTCATTTGCTTTTCCCCAGGTTGCTAAACTCATGCTGTATAAGCTTTGTTAATTAACAACTTTTGCCATTTGCCAGATGTTGTGAGAGGACAAAGGTGATTCCAGTGGAGGCTCTTATGCAGTAGCTCTGGTTTATATACAGAATTTTGTTGTGGCTCCAGATGACAGTTATCTTCCACTTGTAATCTTTCTGTGCTTTCCCACTGCTTCTTTCCACAAATACTCACTTAAAGGGAAAAAGATGGAATAGCTGCACAGTGTCTTTTGACTGATAGAAACAGGAGGCATTCGTGTAAAAGCCATCAAGATACCACAAATTGAAATTAATGGACTTTAGTAGAGCTCAAAATTCAACGTGGCTTTTATAATTGCTTTGTTTATGATAATGATTTTACTGATTCTACTGATCTAAAAGTGTTTTTAAAGTGTGTTTCTAAACTGCCTTGAACGCTATTTTTGGTAGAAAGACAGAATAAAAATGTAATAAAATGAAGACAAATCCCCCAATATTTTACTAGCTGTGGGTGTTTTTAGTTTCAGTAGAAACCGTTCAGGCTGTTCTTGAGGCTATTTTTGGAATGTGTGTATCTTGAAGACTTGAAGACCTTAAGATGCCTGTATTTGTATAAACATCTATGTAACAAAATAGGTCTTTATTTAAACTGCCTTTTTTTTTTTTTTTTTTACGTCTTCCCAATTGGAAAGACTAAACAAAGTATAAACCAGGGCTGAGGAACAAGTAGCCTTCCTATTGTTCTTGAATTGCAACTCACTTCGGGCTTAGCCAGAGTAGCCAATGATGACGGATCAGGGAGATTTCACTCCAATATCTGAAGGGCCACATGTTCCCCATCCCTGCTATAAATCAGTATAACTGGGGAGACATACCTTTAAAGTAGAGGGTGGGAAAATTGGTCCCCAAACATTTTGAGGTTCCCTGCACTCTCTCAGCATCACCTACTTTTGAGAAAAAATGGGGAAGGATGACATCTGCCTCTTTGTAGTAGTGGTGGTGGTTTTATTTCCCAGACGATTTCAGGCCCAAGAAAGGCCTTATTTTAAACCAGCAGTAAACTAGAAGTTGACTTCCTGTTTTAGAAAATCCTCTCCTGATCCTAAAATAGCGAAGGGAGTACTACATAGCAGTATTGTCTCCTACACACACTGAGAGCTGTAAGAGCCATTTTTAGGGGTGTGTGCACATGGAGGTGCACATGGAGGTGCACATACACACACAGAATATTACATTTATTAATTTATTTTTCTTTTTTCCTAAATTCAGTAGAGTTTGATTAAAATACTATGGCTTTATATATTGTTCCTCATTTTAATAACTTTCAATACCTTTTGCACTTGACCTTTTGAACACATTCCCATTTTGCTCAGCCACATGCCTTACAAGTTCACAAAAGTGTTCCTTTTTTCTTCTGTTAAATGTTGGAGGGCAGGCAGTCCTTTCTTATTCCAGTTTTCAGTCCTACAGCCCAACATGAAGCCTCATTTTCCTGCCTGAGGCTAGATTCTCTTGTGGAAGCAATAGTATAGCTTTGTACGATACAAGCTGGCTTCTCCTTTCCATCTAGAAAGATACAGCATGTGTGAAAGTGTGTGTATGTGTAGAACTTGAGTATTACTAAGACCCTTCACATATTCTGTGTGCTAATGCACACGCACACACACTGATGTAATTTCTGTCAATAAAGACTAAACTAAGGGCCCTATCACATTACACTGTTATAGTACTATTATTCCATTTTAACTGTCATGGCAACATTCTGTGGAATTCTGGGGTTTGTAGTTTAGGGAGGCCCAAGAGCTCTTTGGTTGATATTCTAAATTCTCCTCTCTTAGCTGCAAATCCCAGGATTCCATATCATGAGTTAACATGGAATAATAGCCTTATAGTGTAGTGTGATAGGGCCCTAAGAGAACCACTATTGTTAACTGTGTTCGTGTTGACTTTGACTTATGGCAACCCTCTAAATGAGAGACTTCCAAGTCACCTTTTATCAGCAGCCCTTCTCAGGCCTTGCAAACCAAGATGTAGTTTTCAAAAGCTTTTTGCAATTTGGGGCTTTGTACGAAATTTGAGTATGTTTATTTTGCACAGAAAACAGCATTTTCTGCGTAGAAAATAATATTTCAGTGCAGAAATACTAATTCCTTTGCAGAAAAAAACTGCTTTTTTGGACAAATCAATCATGTGCAAATTATTTATGCAGAATAAATCCCCAGTTATAGCATTTTCTTTGCAGATATTTCTTTGTTAAAATATTATTTTCCACACAGAAAACACTCTTTCATGTGCAAAAAATGCTGTTTTCTGCACAAAACAATCTTGTATGACTTTTGTGCAGAATATTTCCCAAACTACAAAAATTCTAATCAGTCTAGAATTCTTGTCTCAACACTCAAAAAACAACATGTTTTTACCCTTTTCTGAATATTTTCAAATATTCTTTCAATCCCCATTGCAAACCCAGAGCTGTGGTCTCCTTGCAGTTTTCTTCTTTTCCTGCAGCCTTCCACCTTGCTAAGCACTTACTTTCTTTTCAGCTGAGACATGTCTTCTCATGATATCTCTAAAATGTGATAGTATCAATTAAGTAATCTTGGTTTCTAGGAAAAGCTCAGCCTTGATTTGCTCTAGGACCCATTTATTTTTATTTTTGACAGACCAAAGTATCTGCAGTTCTTCTTCGTGGTCTCTGTGCCTCACATACTAGGAGCTTTCGTGCATGCGCGGTACCATTCAAAAAGTTCTAGAGCTGAGTAGCTTGGGGGGAACCCCTCACCCCATCTGCACTGAGCATGCTCAGTCCACCAAGCAACGGTCTTTCCTCAGTTCTTTCTCATCCGCCGTCACGTACAGAGGTTCGGAGTTTGAGTAGCGCTACTGGCTTTTCTTCACGTGTGTTTTTTCTGGCTTGACTTGGTTTTTGGATTTCAGACTTTGCTTCTTGGATATTGGACTGGATTTGGTGATTTTGGACCCGTTTTCGGGACTTTCTAACCCCTTTTTTCTTGCTTATTTCCCCCCTCGTCTTTGTCATCCTTTCCCCTTCTTCCTCCGACTTCTATGTCTTCTCTCTTCAAACCTTGTAAATCGTGTCGTCGGAAGGTCGCCCTAACCGACGGGCACAGTGAGTGCCTTTTTTGCTTGGGAGAGACCCATAACACCAAGGCCTGCCCAATTTGTCAGGACTTTACCTCCCAGACCCTTTGGAACCGGCTGGCATGCCTGAAATCCCACTGCTGGGAGCAGTCTCTCAAGGCACAAGATCAACTATTGGTTACGCCAATGATGTCTAAGCCATCGACATCGAATCGACCTGTGGTCGTGCCATTGTCGATATCGCCGGCGGCAACCTCGATGGCATCGATGGTTCCGGGCTTGGTACTGTCGCTCCAGGCTCCATTGTCAGCCCTACCGAGGATCCCCAAGACCTCTTCAGCGTTGACTTCGAAGGACACTCCTGTGGGCGCGCAGGCAGCCAAACCACCTAAGCTGCTCACTGCCGCCCAGCGCAAGCGGCCTGCCCCTTCGGAGTCCGTCAAGGAGAAGAAGAAGAGGAAGGAGAAGCGTGGCTCTCCACCTAAGAGGCCTTCTCCCCCTACTCCTCCTCCGACCCAGCTTCCTGAGGAACTAGAGCGGGAATCAGAAGCTCAGGAAATCCTGAAGGTTTCTGATGGAGAAGGAACCGCTGGCTCGGCGGTGCCTTCGGGCCCGCCACTGCTGACTGCCCCAATGTCTCCGCTCGACCACCCCGAAGTGGTGGACCGCCCGGAGCATGTTCCGGTTGCACCCCACGCCTCGCCCCATCGTCGAGGGTCTTCAGGTAGAAGCGCATCCCTCTCTCCAGAATGAAGGATCAGACAACAGTCCCCGTGTTGCTAGGAGACCTACCCTGAACGGGAGTGGTCTCGACCCCATTTCGACTCGCTGTATTCCTCTGCATCTCATATCGTGAGATACAGTCGAGAGCACGCATGGAGGGAGTATCCTGGATCTTACCGCTCCTATTCCCAACATATAGGGACCAGTACCACCACGATGTGAGACAGTGGTCACCATATCGTTGCTCCTGCTCTCCATCACGTGGAACTCACCACCCATGGTACCGGCGGTCACCTTCTCGCTCGTACTCAAGATCACCACGTCATCGTCGGTCTCACGAGTGCTCACCTCACTACCATCCCATCTCTCCACCATCCAGGCAGTCCAGCACCCACGGCCTCCAGTGGTGCCAGTCATGACAGCTCCTTAACCTCAGTTAACGGCTTCCCCGGCTATCCCGTCAACGAGGTCAGTGACCGCTACCGTTCCTGTGGTGACTTTGACGGTACCATCCCGTCAGCCATCAAGAGAGAGATCTCTGAGGAAATCTCCATCTGCCTCCTCCCAGACATATGAGTGTGACTCTGACTCCGATGAATCTCCTCCCCTGGTCTTTGGAGATCCCGCACCAGATTCGGCCCCAGAGGATGTGAAACAGTTCTCAGACATCCTCCTTCAAATGTTGGCTGTGTTGGGATTGAAGGTCGTGGAGCCGGCCCTGGCCGTGCAGGATCCGGTCCTCCTTTACGTAGATACCCGTCCACCATCGACGGCGCTGTTCCTGTTCCTGCCGGCCCTAACGGAGGCCCTGAAACATCCGTGGGCCCAGCCGGTGTCCGCTCAGCTGATTCCACACAGGCTGGAGCATTTATACCGGACCCAGAAAGAAGAGGCCGAGTTCTTGTTCACACATCCGGTACCAAACTCTATAGTGGTCGAATCTGCCCAGACCAAGGGAGGAAGGAGACCGCACACCACCCCGCCGGTCCATGAGGGTCGGAGGTTGGACACCTTCGGCAGAAGGTTTTACTCGGCATCATCGTTGATAGCCAGGGTGTCCAACACCCAGGCCTGCCTTGCGGCTTACCTGAGGAGCCTCTTGGGTAGATTCCACCCTCTTCTGTCCAACCTCCCAGAGGAGAACTGGGTGAGTGCTAGCCAGTTTTTCAATGAAGCGGTAGCACTCACCAACCAACAGATCATCTCCTCCAGGCACTTGATCGAGGTGGCCGTGCGGGTGATGGTAGGCTTCGTAGTGTTACGCTGCTACGCTTGGCTACGCTAATCAGATCTGCAGGAGGACACCAGAAAAAGAACTGAAGATCTCCCTTTCGACGGCCAGGGGCTCTTCCATCCGATGACTGATGAGGCGATGGATCACATTGTCAAGGCCCGCCTGACAGCCAAGAAGATGGGCTTCCACCAGCGTCCACAGTCTCGCTGCAGCTTCGGCTCACGGCCTTCGTGGCACAGGTCGTCATCCTCCACTTACCAACTGCGTTCACCTCGGTCGGCCCCGTTGCGCCCGTCGACCTCGTCTTCACCACGGAGACCTCTTCAGAGATGTCAGCCTTCTTCTTCAAAGAAGTCTTCATCTGGGACGAAGTCCCGGTTTTGACGCATTTCGCAGGACGCCTCCACAGCCACTCTTCCACCTGCCAGCAGCCCTAGAAGATCGTCCCAGCCTGGCCAGACATCTTGCTGAATGGTGTCACATTACCACAGACTCCTGGGTCCTTTCCATTGTCTGTCTTGGCTATGCCATAGAGTTTGCAAGTATTCCACCGCGAGGTGTCTACTATTCCACCCCGGCCAGCTCGGCTCTGCTGGAAGAGATCCAGTCCCTCTTGCACAAGGGGGTGATTGAAGAACTCCCGTCCTCGGCCGCTACCACCAGCTTCTTCTCCCGGTACTTCACAGTACCGAAATCAGACGGTACCCTGCGGCCTGTCTTGGACCTCAGAGTGGTCAATGAATACATCCGCCCCAAGAGATTCAAGATGGTCACCTTGTCTTTGATCTTGCCCTTCCTTCGACGAGGGGACTGGTTCGCCTCCATCGATCTTCGGGATGCTTACTTTCACATCGCTATTCGCCCGCAGCACAGGTGGTACCTTTGGTTTGCGGTTGATGGCACCTGTTACCAATACAGGGTGCTGCCCTTCGGACCGTCCACTGTTCCCAGGGTCTTTACCAAGTGTATGGCCCCGGTGGTATCATACCTGCGGAGGAAAGGCATCTCCATCTACCCGTACCTCGACGACTGGCTGTTGGTTGCATCCTGCAGACGGAAGCTCTACGAGGACATTCACCGGGCTCTGTCTCTCCTGACTCGTCTTGGCCTCTGGGTCAATCCGAAGAAGTCCCACCTCGAACCTTCGAAGGTCCTCGACTTCATAGGAGCGACTCTAGACTCGGTCTCAGCCAGGGCTTACCTGCCCCTTGAACGAGCATGTACCCTTTGTCAAGCAGCATCTGCCATGTTCGATGCCCCGATGGTATTGGCAAGGAGGATCCAACAGCTCCTGGGGTACATGGCCTCAACGACGTCAGTCACTTACCTGTCTCGGCTCCGTGCATGCCAACTCCAGTACTGGTTCGTCAAAGCTTTCAATCCGCTCCTAGATGACCAGAAGCTCCGCCTGCGACTTCCTTGGCAAGTGCGCCGCTCCCTCCTTTGATGGCTATCCTCCCACCACCTTTGTCAGGGATGCCATTCCGGGAGCCGACTCCTTGACTCACGGTCATGACAGATGCCTCCCTGTCCGGCTGGGGAGCACACTGTGGTGACCTCAGAGTCCAGGGATGCTGGATCGATGACGAGACCGATCTTCATATCAACGCCCTCGAGCTTCTCGCCATCTGGAAGGCTCTACGGGCGTTTCGCAACTTGGTCGCTGATCACACGGTCCAGATCTTGACAGACAACACGACAGTTGTCTGTTACATCAACAGACAAGGGGGAACTCACTCGTCCACCCTCCTCTCCATCGCGCTCCAGCTCTGGAACTGGTGTGTGCCACTTCATATTCACCCAATCGCTGTCCATCTAGTGGGTCAGGAAGATGCCCTCAGCAGGGCCACCTCCTGTCATCACGAGTGGTCCCTTTCAAGGGCAGGGTTCCAGATGATACGAGACCGCTGGGGCGAGCCGTCGATCGACCTCTTCGCCACCAGTCAGAACAGGAAGTGTTGCTGGTACTGCTTGAGAGCCGGACGGGGTCGAGGCTCTCTTGGTGACGCCTTCCAGTTCCAATGGACCGACGGGCTCCTCTACGTGTTCCCGCCGTTTCCTCTCCTCGGTTGAGTGGTCGCCAAGATCCTCGTGGACCGAGCCGATGTCATCCCCGTACCGGCCGAGGCAGCACTGGTTCGGCCCCCTGCTCGAGGCCGCTTGAGGTCGACTATTCTGGTTTCCGACAGCCACAGATCTCCTGTAGCACTCCGACGGTCTTGTTCTCCATCTGGACCTACCGCTCCTGGCCCTCCACGCCTGGCGGATAACGCCCTAGACAATCCGACCATTCAGGGTGTCCTGACTGCGGTCAGGAAGGAGTTGACATGCCGGAACTATCACTACAAGTGGCAGGAATTCCTTGCCTTTGCCGAGGCGCGTGGCGAGCCGGTATCACCGGTCGCCCTATCTACTGTACTTCATTTCCTCCTTCATCTTCAACAACAGGGACTTGCCTTTCCATCTCTCAAGGTCTACCTTGCCACGATCGTGGCCTATCAACCTCGGGGCTCTCCATCGGCAGCTCTTTTCCGGGACGCTACCATGAAGCAGTTCATGAAGGGCTTGCAACATCTCTATCCACAGGTATCGCAGTTGTTACCACCCTGGTCGCTATCCCTGGTACTATCGCAGCTCATGCGACCGCCCTTTGAGCCTATGGCCACTACAGAAGACAGGCTCTTGACCATCAAAACTGCTTTCCTAGTGGCTGTCACCTCCACCAGGCGGGCAAGTGAGCTGACAGTGCTGCGATCCGATGAGCCCTTCCTCATCTTCCACAGAGACAAGGTAGTCCTTCGCCCTGACATTTCTTTCCTGCCAAAGGTGGTCTCGCAATTCCACCTTAGCCAAGACATCATTCTACCCACTTTCTATCCAGACCCGCCTACACCTTTGGAGAGATCCCTTCACTCCCTTGATGTTCATTGGGCCCTGGCATTCTACACGAACTGAACTGCGTCTTTTCACCAGACCCCACACTTGTTCGTGTGCTACGGCCGTCCTCGTAGAGGTCACAAGGTGTCCACCCAGAGGTTTTCCAAATGGGTGGCTCAAACCATCCTTCTGGCTTATGAACTTGCCAAGCAGCCTCCACCAGCCTTGCTTCGGGCTCATTCTACCAGATCTGTGGCGTCCTCAGCTGCCCTCCTGCAAGGAGTGGACCTACAAGAACTATGCCGTGTGGCCACCTGGTCCCAACCATTGACCTTTGTGCGCCACTACAGACTGGAATGCCAGTCCCGCAAGGATGCCCGTTTTGGACGAGTGGTGCTGGCCTCCGTACTCTAGGACCTGACCCACCGTCCAACTGGTAAGCTACAAAGTCTCCTAGTGTGTGAGGCACAAAGACCACGAAGAAGAAGAACAGGTTGCTTACCTTTAACTGTGGTTCTTCGAGTGGTCATCTGTCCCTTCACACACACCCGCCCAGCTGTCCCCTCTTTCTCAGGTTCCTTATTGGCGGACTACAGAACTGAGGAGAGACCGTTGCTCGGTGGGCTGAGCATGCTCAGTGCAGATGGGGAGAGGGGTTCCCGCCAAGCTACTCAGCTCTAGAACGTTCCGAACGGTATCGCGCATGCGCGAAAGCTCCTACTGTGTGAGGGCACAGATGACCACTCGAAGAACCACAGTTACAGGTAAGCAACCTGTTCATCTCTCTCATTCAGCATCACATTTCAAATTAGATGATTCTCTTTTCATCACTGTTTAATATCCAGTTTTCACAACTGTATATAGAAATTGGAAATACAATGGCATGGTCGATTCTGACTTTGATATTCAATTATGTATTTTTACACTTGAGGATTTTGTCTAGTTCCTTGATAGCTACCTTTCCAAGTTCTAGTTTTCTTGTTATTTCTTGACTGAAGTTTCCATTTTCATTGATGACTAAGCCAAGGTAAAGGAAATCTTTGACTCTTGCAGTGTCTTTATTGTCTGCTCTAAAGTTATGTAAATCATCTGTGGTTATTTTTGTTTTCTCAATGTTCAGCTGTAAGCCTACCTTTGCAGTTCCTTCTTTGACTTTTTTCAGTAGTTGTTTCAAGTCTTTGTTATTTTCTGCTATTAGTATACTGTCATTTGCCAATCTTAAATTGTTGATGTTCCTTTGTCCAGTTTTTCATGTTTACTTCCTCAGAGTCTAATCCAGTTTTACGTATGATATCTTCAGCATACAAGTTAAACTGATAGGGTGACTCCAGCACAGAATCTTCCAATTTTTTCGTCTCCTGCCTCTGTAGTTGGAACATAAACTTTGATTATTGTTATAGAGAACTGTTATATCAAGGCTAATATTCTCCCCAAGTACAGAGGGTAAGTGCAGAATGATTATAAATGATTATAAATACTACACTATGCATTTATGTAAAATCATAGAATCATAGTGTTGGAAGAGACCACAAGGGCCATCGTGTCCAACTCTGCCGTGCAGGAATAATCATCAAAGCGGTCCTGACAGATAGCCATCCAACTTCTGTTTAAAAACCTCCAAAGAAGGAGATTTCACCATACTTTGAGGCGGCATATTCAACTGTCAAACTGCTCTTACTAGAGATGGGATGAATCCAGAATTTTCTGAATCCGGATCTGAATCCCTGGAAGGTTCTGGGAATCCATGAATCTCACGAATCTTGAATCTTTCAAATCCTTTTTAAAAAAAGGGTTTTAAAAGCAAGGGAAACAAAGCACTTCTACTGAAAAGTGTTTTGAAGCAGAATTTGACATCTTTGCTTAATGAAGAACAAATTAAATAATAGTTTTCACTTTCAGAAAAGCATACTCATATATACTTCTTATTAAGAATTACATGTAATTTGGAAGTAGCTCCAGAAGTTGGAGAATGCTTAAGATGATGCCATCTCCTGGATTGACTATTACAAAACAAAACAAAAAGGGCAAGGATAATCTTGGGCAAGACACACTCTCTCAGCCTTAGCAAAAGCCTAGGCAAAGGCAAACCTCCCTCTGAAGAAATCTGGCCAGGACAAATGTCATAGTTTTGCCTCAGGATCTCCCCAGATTGAAAATGACATGAAGGCCCTTTCTACCCAGGCAGGAAAATGTGGATTATTACTCCCACATTTTCCTGCCTGTGTAAACAGGACCACATACTACAGTAGAGAGATAATCAGGTCAAAACTGGCTTTTTTTTTTGCATAGCTCTTTATGCAATGCTGGAGTTTGTAGTTTGATGATGCACCAGCACATTTTGGCAGAGAAGGCTGTGATACCTTGTAAAACTACAGATCCCAGAATTGTGTATGAAAGAGCTTTGCAAGGGAGCTATGCAAAGGAATCTTTTTCAGCCATCCTTGAAGTCTCAAGAACACTGTACTTTCAAATCAAGTCTCAAGTCCTAAAACAAGGAAGGCACTTAACAAAAACAAACACTAGCCTCTAGTCCAGTCCCAATCCCTACCCTCCAGTCTCAAGACAAAAGAATAGGAAAAACAGAATAATTACCTTGCAGAAGGAGGCAGCCACAGGGGCAGGCAGCAGGAATGAGTTTGATCCAGGGCACCCGCGCGAGCTCCGGCCCCGGGGCGCCCGCGCGAGCTCCGGCCCTGGGGCGTGCAGGGATCCGAAAGAGTCAATATGCCTGTTTTGACCCAGGGATTTGGATCTGTGAATCTTGAAGTCTTCCCAAAGATTCGAAGATTTGCGGATTCGGTTGGCTCATCCCTAGCTCTTACCATCAGGAAGTTCTTCGTAATGTTTAGATGGAATCTTTCCCCCTGAAATTTGAAGCCATTGCTCCATATCCTACTCTCTGGAGCAGCAGCAAACAGGCTTGCTCCATCCTCCACATGACATCCCTTCAAATCAGCCAGACCCTGCTTAGAGTGACAATTTTCAGAGTCATGATCGCACACAACATCTGCTTGACACACATTATGTATCAGATTCTCACACACACGTACACTTGGTTCCCCATGAAGATTATCAAATCACCTGAGATAATCACAGCTACTTCACAGGATTGTTAAGATTATAGTGGGGGGAAATCATATACTACTTCTTCAGCTCCAGGATGTTAGTGGAATTGGTTCATATACACACAGCTTCTGAGTAGACTTGTATGATTGCATAGTTAATGTAAATTAACTGTAGCTTTATAGAGGAAAGTTTACTTTCCTCTCACACACACATCCCCGACACATGCTGTTTCCCTCGCAAAGATACCCTCCCTCTTTCACACATGAATACCTAGAATAGTCACACTCACACATGGATAAACAATTATACTTGCATTTTCTTGAGACTTACTCATGCTGGAAGAAAAACTTTGAACTACTCTTTGCCTTCTGCCAGCGGCCCTGCATCTCTTTTCCGCTTTGGTCAGTCAGCCTCTGCAACAGGAGATGGAGAACTGCCTGCCTTCACTCACTTTGGATATGTTGTTAGGGCTATACCTCTTCCCCACCCTCTTTTTTGCTTGCTTGCTTGATCGATTGATTGCTCGCCCTAGGAAAAGCATTTGCGTGCACATATGTGTGTGCCTTCAAGTTGCTTGTCTATCTATGACAGTCCCCAGAGATTTCATAGAGTTTCCTTAGACAAGGAATTTTTGTCCCCTGGCTATGAAAAGGTGGTTTTGGCAGTTTCTTGTTCTGAATTTTAGCCAACAGCATCTGCTATTTGTTGATGGTCTCTCATCCAAGTACTAACCAGGGCTGATTCTGCTTAGCAGCATCAAGTAGATCTAATGGTGGTGGTGCTGATAACTCATGCTAGGGTTCTGAATCTGGGGTTCTGCCAAGGCATTCAGTATATTGGGACCCCTGTAGGTTCCCAGGGATGCTTGAAGGGCTGAAGTTGTATGGTCACAGTGACACATATTTTAGCTATCCTTGCATTTTCTCATTTGGATTATTGTAATATGTAATATGTAGGGGGCTGCCTTTAAAGAGTGTTTGGAAACTCCAGCTGGTGCAAAGAACCACAGCCAGATGTTAACTGGGGCTGGCTACAGGGATCATACAATTCCCTTGCTGCAATAGTTCCACTAGGTGTTTGTATGTTTCCAGATACAATTCAAAGTGCTTGCCATGACCTACAGATTCCTTATATTGCTTAGGCCTGACCTATGTGATGGACTGTATCTCCCTGTAAGAATGTGTCTATCCTCTGATAAGAGGCCCTTCTTTCAATCCCACACTTTCATAGTGGGACATAAATAATGATTATCATGATGTTGAAAGCAATAGTCTCTACCCTGTCATCTTTGGTGTTTACAAAGCAAGCAATATCACTAGCCACTCCAGTACCATTTTGAGTTTGTCCATTATTGCTTTTATTGATTACTTACCCATAGAAGGCAGCTGTGATTAACACCGAATTTTGAACTGATCTAAGAAATCTTCTAGAAGACTGCCACAGAAAAATGTCCAGTGTTTTGTTTCCCAACAAACATCCTGTGTTTTTTAATGAATTTTAACAGTGCCCACCTAGACACTTTTTGTAAAGTAAGCCAAAAATAATTGAGATGCAAGATGTAAGCACCTCTGAATAATTTTCTGGTTGGCTAGTTAGACAACTAACATCAGAAACAGAGTTAATGTGGCCGTTGATTCAAACCTCAAAAGTAGCCAGCTTTTGCTAGTCTTAAATTCCCATACATAGTTGAAATCTCACCTCAGCTGTAGCACAGAGATCCTGACACTCATGTGCTTTAGTCTAGTTTAGATTCTGATGTACTTTTAGCTTGTTCATACAAGTAAAGGAATTTAGTCTAAACGTAATGACGGTTTATGAAGGGATTCAGCATTCAACCAACCACTTTCTGTCTGCAGGTTGGACAGGGTTGAGTCAAGGGCTAGGCTGAACAGAGCTAGCATATACTGACTGAGGTGCTAAGCCTGTGTCATCATCTGCTGTCAATAGTTTGGACATGCCTGAATCCTAAATTTTATACCAGGAATTCTGTACCTAGAATCCTCTGAGCTAACTGTATTCACCTGGGGGGTTGTCATCCAGATTTAATTCCTTGTGCACGATATTGTAGTTTACAATACTGTCGTCAGAAAATTTGTTTGAGGTTTTTTTTTAGCAGTACAGTCATCCCTCCACATTTGCAGAGGTTGGGGTGCAGGATCCCTGTAGAAAATGGAAAATCTCCAAATGTCTATTAGCCACATTAGGGAGCACACCAGCCTCCCAGTGTTGCCTTAGAGGCAGCAGGGTTCCTTTACAAGGCAGAAGCAGGTGGCTGGAAGGTCTTGCTGCTGTCTCCGCTGATTCCTTGTGCCATTTTTAATAGTGACTTACAAGCATCACTTTGATTTTGCAGTTTCTTGCAGTCTCTCATAGTCTCATGAGGCTTATGGAGAGATTGCAAATGCAAGACGAGACTTAAAAGTCTCTAATAAAAGGCAGTAAAAAAGCAGAGGCGATGGCAAATAATCTGCAAATAATCAAATCCGTAAATGTTAAGCCAGCGGATGTGGAGGACTGACTGTACCACAAACAGAGTGATTCAGTTGTTTGTAAGCAAAACATCCTAATATTCCCAAAGAACAAAAAGATGACAATTTCAAGCTGATTCGCATGTAAATGTAAATATAATTACAGTAGATTTAAAGAAATGCCTGGGTACCCCCCTCCTGCCCAACCTGATTTCTGGCATAGCCCATTTTTATTTTAGTTCTTTCTCTCTTTCTCTCACTCACTAATGGGATCCAACAATTGTGAGATTTAAAATAATGAAATTTGTACTGTTAAAATGATTAAGTAGCTTACATAGTACTAACTACAAACAGAATAATAAAACAACTTAAATGTTTTAATCTAAAGTTTGCCCCTTTGAATGACTTCTAGATTTCATTTATTTCTCATATGATGAACCCCAGAAAACCTAATTCTCATTTCTTTAAGGTAAAATAAGGGAATTAGGTTTTTCAAGTTTCCTCATATGGGAAATGTGAAGTGTAGATCTTTCTTCTCATATAGGGGAGCAGAGACATTAGTACGTCTTCATTTCACAGTGAATGATAGTGAATTGCATAGTTTCTCTTACAGAGGTCGAATTATTTGTTTAAACATGGCTTGGGTCTTTTTCAAAGAGAAGCTAGAGAAATGTACAATATGACATAAATCACATTATGACAATGGAACCACAACTACAAATAAGAGTAGAAATAACATAAAGCTGTATTAACCTGATTCTTAACCTGATTCTAGATAAAAACGTATATGCTTTTATTGGTGTAGAAACTGTAATATTCTTCTCTCTCCTAGTAAAATCTATGTATTGTGTGTGTGTCTAATGGCAGTGTATCAGCATTTCTTCAGAGAAACAAATGCAGGTAAATATGAGGATTTCTCCTAGTGGTAATTCTGGGCCATTTCCGCAATACACTGTTATAGTGCTCTTATTCCACTTTCAACGTCCTGTGGAATTCTGGGGTTTGTAGTTTACTGAGGCCAAAGAGCTCTCTGGTTAAGAATTCTAAATGCCCCCTTCCTAAAGTGCCAACCCCAGGATTCCATAGAAGGTTGAAAATGGAATAAGAGCACTATAACAGTGTAGTGTGGAACTGCTCTAAGATTACTGATGTGTGTATGTATATGTATGTGTATATAACTTCAAGTTGTCTGTCATCTTATGGCAACCCCATGAATTTCATAGGATTTTATTAGTGGTAATAAATTAAAATGGTGGTTTCATGCTCTGGCAGGGTGTGGGATTTCTTGAGATTGGTATAAGAAGAGGTAGGAAGAAACATAGACGCTTTCCATGGCAGACTTTTTTCAACATGGCAGTCGTTGGCAAATACCTTTGAGCAGTGGTAGGGAAAGTGTGCCCCCCTTAATGACATTTTTGTGGCTCCCAGGAGCCAATTGTTTGAATATTTTTTTAAAAAAAATTGCTCCCAAATTGCATCTGGGGGAATAGGAGGCATTTTTCCAAAATGGGCCAGGCAGGAATGAACATGTTATAGAATTACCATCATCCTCTGTTTAGTATTGCAAGGCATTTGAAAGCAAAAATACTTTTGGATTATTTTTAAGAGGCTGCAGGTGGGATGTTTGGCCCTCCAGAGGCCCCGAGGGCCTCCTAATGCCATCTAGTTGCCCACTCTAGACTCTGGGTTTTTGGATAAGGAGACACTTGACATGTGAGATAAGATGGGAAGTGTTTTCTAAGGAACAACCACCTGGATAACATACTGGCCACCTCTCAGTGCAACTAATATTAAAAATAGCTCCTAATAAATGACATTAACTTTTTTAAAAAAATCTGTAAACAAATATTAAAAATCATCTTTCTTTTCTTTGTCCACCTGCAAGTGTACACTGAGCATGACATACCTTTTGTTGACTTTTATAGTTTTTGCATTGTTTCTATGAAATTGTACAGTATTAGGCTACAGGATCTGCTCTTTCAGATGTGTTAAGATGTTAGTGCATTATGTCTACAATCAGAACTGAAAGTGGGACAGTAATTGTTTACTTCTCCCCAGGCCACCCAAAGTGTTTCAGCTTCTCACCCCTCACAGCCCCCACAGAAATTATAGTAAATACAGATGGTCACCTTTTCAGCTTTTTCATGCAGCATGCCCCCATGCATCTTCCTATTGAAATTCGAAAAATTAATTTCCCCCACCATTTAACACAACACACACACACACACACACACAACTAGTTTCTGAGAAATTCATAAATGAGGCATGTGCCTTATTATAAAGGGGACACATAGCGAGCTTATGCATTGGTTTACAGATGAAAAGAATCTCTTTTCACCGCCATGTTTTAACAGAAATAGCAGCAAAGTAAAAATGGTTGATACAGCATATAGATTGCATTATACCTATACCTGATTTAAGAAGCATCTTGAACTCAAAACCATTTAGCATGTGAATAGAAGGGTACTAAAAGCTTCCAAAAAAAAACAAACAAGTGAGAGACCCCTTGCATGCAGATTTGTTTTCCCAGTTCTTCTGAGGTTTTTCACCATGAGATCAAATTGTCAAAATCTTTTGCCGCAAGCTGAATCTGTGGTCTGGAGTATCTTTATAAACAATGATCTGGAGGTAGTGCTAACCACAGTTTGTCAATTTGCATGACATCATAAATTGTGGCTAGAGAAAACCACAAACTATAAAAGCAAACCCATCCAAGGGACAAAAGAAGGATGCAGCACAGTAAGCACATTCTTTGCCTCCAAACCGTAGTTTGAAGAATCAGGTTTATTATAATATCTGGACCAGGCCAAAACAACATTGTCACTATGATGTAACTGCTGAGCCAAGAGGGGCAAGGCCAGTTTCATTTTCTTATGAGTTGCAAACTTATACTAGTAACTTAATATCCTGATACATTCAGCAAAGAGATTTCTGTCCACAGAGCTTGATTGTGGGTTTTTAATGTTTTTAAGGGTGTCATTTCTAGTACGGCACAGTTATATCCTGTATGTTTTCTTTGCTGTGTGTATAGCAGTTTTGAAACAGTGTAGAAACAATTATATCTTTGATCATGATAATGGCTTCTAATGTTGTGTGGTATTTATTATAGCAGATAGAAATACAATTAGACATTTTTAAATTAGGGGGAATTGATTTCCTATCAGGTTTTCTCCCTGTGTGTGGACAAAATCTATCTGAGTAAATTTAAAATCTTGCATAGTCCCATTCAGAAAAGAAATCTGCACTGTAAAAACAGTTCCTCTATGAAGACAGCGAAGGAAGAGACTAGTTTGTCTAGAGGACTGAGAAATTTCATTACTTTTTGCTGATGCTAAGGAAAATAAGTTCACCTGTCATCCCAAGATATGATCACATGAGATCCTAAGACATGAATCCTGGCTTATAAGGAACTAGCGTATATACCCGTCATTGACTGGGGTTTTGTTTTCTCTTAGGTAATACTTGATAGAAAGATTTGAAATGCTGTGTCTCTGATTCTCCAAGCTGTCTTATGCAGCACCTGTAACTTTTCCCCATGTTCCCCAATCCAATCTGTATTCAGAGTTATTAACATACAGTGGTTGGGTTCCTGAGAAAATACACTGCCTTCCTACTTGCTGCTAGGCCTTGTCTCCATAGCAACTGGCTGGCCTATTCAAGGCAGTCACAGTTGACCAAGGCCCAGGAGCTCTCTGGCTGAGAATTCTAAAGGCCTCTCCCTAAACAGCAAACCCCAGGATTCCATAGAGTCTTCTTAGGCAGCCAGTCATATGAGGTCTTCGCCTGACACAGCCAATCATATGAGGTCTTCACCTGACACAGACAAACAAACTTTGACTTTTATATATTAGAGATGAACCATGCTTTAGGGTACAGCACTCTATTATTCCTGCTTCTAGTGGCGGCGGCTAAACAGACTATGCAAATTTGTTCCCTGGTTGGTTTATTGTGAGAGTGAGAATCATGTAACCCTCCAGATGTTGTTGGACTGCATCTCCCGACAGCCTTTGCCCGCATAAAGAATGCAGGGACTGGCAAGGTTCTCATCCCTGATTTATTGTGCTGTCTGACAGTGAGCAGCTTGCCTTCTTGTGGTTGTTCTGCTTGTGGGGTTGGGGAAGTTCTTTTTTTGGACTACAACTCCCAGAATCCCCCATCCAGCATGTCCATCTTGGCTAAAGGCATCTGGGATATGTTGTCCAGAAAAAGGAACTTTTCCATGCTCTAGTCTGGCAGTAATACTCCAGGTCAGTGCTCTTTCTCAAAATCTGTTTGAAGAAGAATCCATAGAATACACAAAAAGTCATGTAAGCAGCACATTTGTGCTGCTTTGGTTTGTGCCGTGATTTGCCTCCAGTGAGTCTGTACAAGCTGTCCTGTTTCACCATGGGAGGATGAACAAAATCTCTTTCTTACCATTCTCGGAAGTTTGGATTTCTCCCTTCCCCCGTCTCAAAAATCCCATACTTTGTTTGCAGTTACAGCTGGGCTGTCACAATGCAACATTTGAGTTAAGAGATCTGTTAAGTACTGGCACCATAGACAGTTCCTGTGTTTTGGCTCTAGAATGTCAATGTAATCCTGTGTGTAGCTATACCAGTGGACTGCTTGAACTAGGCTCTCAGCCGACTGCTGAGAAGGAAATAATTTGAAAAGAAGTAACGTTTGCCAATCTGCGGAAAAAGATAGGCTCTTCTAAACAGCCAGAGAGTTTGTGGTGGTCCAGATAAAAAAAATAAATCCTTTTAAAGAAAGCTGTAGAATTATAACAGTTGAAATCAGCAAGGTTTTTGCTCTGTCTTGGAAGTATTTTGAGATTGTTGGTTTACAGGAATAGGAATAGAGAGCTTTGTTCTGATGATTGTGGTGATGGTGATGAAGATACAATAGTTCACTTAAGCTACTTGTTCACATGATGTTGGTAAATATGTCAGTTGATTTGTAAGATTAGCTGGTATTACCTCCATAATATAAGGAAAGTTAGTTTGTGGTTCAGGTAAAATTTGACGTCCTGGTATATGCCTCATATTACAGTGGTTTTACATGAACTGCTGCTGCTGAAATATGTGCGAGACTAAGATGCAAATATAACATTAGAAGAAAAGAAAGTGTTGGGATTCTATCATTTATCTTCATATGAAAATAGTAACATTCCCAAAGATTTGGTCTGTGTTTGAGCTCCTGTCCCAAAGTAGATTACTGCTGAAAACCCATGGGTCCTTTAATTCTTCCAAACACTTAGATGTTTGCACATAAAGGCATGTTGTTTAATTTTCTGAATGCCCCATTTCCTTTTGCAATAGAAGAGAGATTTCCCTGCCAAACAGCTTCTGCAGAAGCAGTTAAGAACAGAAGAAGCCTAGTATTTCACTGTGAGAACTAGAGAGTGGAAACTCTATCCATATTAGCGCTTCTAGATTTGCCTCAAAACTGATGTGGAATAGGCAATGGTGTAACTAGTATACTTGACACAGGATGTGGATCATTTTTCTTTTAAATCCAAACAGCATGTAAATTTCAAATCTTTAGTCCAAACATCTTCCCATTGTTTTAGCTGAATATTGTGGCCTGCATTCTTTGCCTGTTTCACCACACAGTCTTTTATTTGTTCTTGCTCACTACTGAACCTTAACAAAAAATTGTAAGTTTTGGCAACTAAACTTGTACGGACAGCCTCTATTTCTAAAAATTCTGATCTGTCCTTGCCCCATCTGATTTTTTTCCATCTTGTTCTAATTTGGTAGTAGACTGGCCATTGCATTTTATGGCCTTCTCTTTCTAAGTCCTGTATATCTTTAAACTTCCAATCTCTGTTCTTGAAGATCCTTATATTTCAGCCATTCTGAGTGCTAGCCAGTTCTTGTCTGCAGAATGTCTTCTGTGGAGATAGCCATCATGCGTTATTGGGCAGAGTCTCTGTTTATACTTTTCCCAAATCTTTTGCAAATTTATTTGGATAGCAGTTAAATTTGGCATTCACCTTTTCTTTCCCATACCATAGGCAGCCATGCCATCTGAATCTAAGTTCATGTTCTTCTAATTCCAGCAATCTTTTATTTTCAAACATTATCCATTCTTTTAACCAAACAATGCAAGATGATTTGTATTATAATTTTAGATCTGGTAACCCAAATCCTCATCTGTCTTTAGGATCTGGCAATAATTTCCATTTGATTCTTGATTTTTCACCTAACTGTATAAACTTGCTTAAATCCTTCTGCCATGATGTAGGCAGTTTTGTAAAAATAATAAATAAATAAATAAATAAATAAATAAATAAATAAATAAAATGCTCGAAGTGTCAGGAACAGAAACATCAGCTTTGGGAAAACATTCGTTTCAATTACAGAAATTCTACCCATCAGGGACAGATTCAAGGTTTGAGATTTTTTCAAATCTTGCTTTATATTGGTCTAAATCTGTGTATGAATTGCTCTCAAATGGTTGCTCATTTTTAGTGGTCAAGTTAATTCCTAAATATTTTACCTTCTTTGCCACTTGAAAACTTGTCTTCTTAGCCAATTCGGTTTTTTTCTGAGCTATTCATATTCTTTGTCGTAATTCTGGTTTCTTACACATTGATTTTAAAATTAGCCATTCTATCAAAACTTGTTTCAAGCTTTCTTATATCAAGCTTTTTTCCTGAGTTGCTGCTGTTCTGCGTCTGTTCCACAAATGTCCTGAATGTTTCATGTAAATCAGCGTATTTTGAGGCAAGGATTAAGATAGCACTTTTAGTGATGCACTGATTTACTGCAGGCAAGGACTTTTTACTCTAGGGAGCAATTTAAAAAATATTTTACTTGTTAAAATATTTACTACTACTTTTCTGTTGCTCAAATAGAACATTTTTTATAAAGCAATAAAACTGAGTTAAAACTACCACTAAAAATATAAAACAACCTGAAACTACAGAAGGAGGTTTTTTTTTTTTTTTAAGTCCTTTAGAAAAGAAAGCATCTTTTTGAATCCTGGGATTTGTAGTTTAGGGAGAGGCACCATGGCTGACCCTTGGAGGCAGTTGACTAGAACCAAACAGCAACATAGCTGGCATGAATAAGAATGAATATGAGCACATATTCCATCACAAAGCATGCAAATGCTCTATACTGGATGAATCTACCAAATCATTTTCAAAAACTGCTTCATATTAAGTGCTTTGCAGAAATTAAGCCTGGAAGGGTGAGTCAGTATGACAAGGCCCTGGTATGCCCAGAAGACACCTCCTAATTAGCAAAAGATGGAGAAAGGTGGTCCTGGCAGCTGCTTCGATCTGTATCTTAGAAGCAATGCCAAATCTAGGAGGATGTCCTGAACTCCTAACTTGGTCAGATAGTTTAGGAAATGGCATCTATTTCAAGCATGCTAAGCTCCTGCTAAAACCACAGATATTCCCTACCAGATATGATTCTTTTCTCTATATTCTGAAATAAATTTATCATGCTTGTAATCCAAATTCAGCCACTTGTTTCTTTGCAGTGGATAGGAGGGCTTTAAGACTATTCAAACATCTGAACTCAAGGTACTAAAGTTATCATACTTTGTATATAAATTACTAGGTTGGTGAAAGATGTTAAGATCCAGATAGTGTGCCAGTGTGGTATAGTGGTTTAAGAGTTGAACTGTGACTCGGAGGCCAGAGTCTGAATTCCCACTTAGCTGTGGAAACCCACTAGGTGACCTTGGACAAGTCACACTCTCTCAGCCTCAGAGGAAGCCAGTGGCAAACCCTCTATGAACAAATGTGGCCAGGAAGGCACCACAGGGGCACCATAAGTCAGAAAAAATATGAAGACATACGACAACAGTGTGTAAAGGTGATGCAGTTTTTGGTCATGGACAGGATTGATAGCAAAAACAATTAGTCACACGTGATTATAACTTCAAAAATAAATCAGTGATGAAGCTTTTGTTTTAAAGAATAGTAATATTCTTTCTGATTTAAAGATCTGTAATGAAACCTTTGTTTTAAAGAACATTATTTAACTCAAATGGTTAATTTCTGTGAAACAAATGATAAAAAGATTTGAAGTGGTAAAAAAAAAGTGAAGGAAGTGGTTTAACCTCTAATAAAGTTGTGTTATCATTATTCCAGAAATCACATTGTCTGATAACATGGAAATTGCCTGCAATCCCAGGTGGTATCCTGGTTCCAGTGAAGTTTGACTGGCATTTCTGGTGGGTTTTGGGAATCAAACAACATTACAGGATCCAGATGGCAAAGCTGATAGAGACTAACCTAAAAACACTGACATCTGTAATGGCTGCCAAAGATGTTTTTACCAAGTATTGACTTGGTGTGTGTGTGTGTGTGTGTGTGTGTGTGTCAATTCTTTATGCAACCACCTTGTGCCAGGTTGGTTTGTTTACTTAACTTTTGTGCCACAATGCAAATATTTTGGACCTTCAGTGTTGAGTATCTTGTGTACATCAAATGGTAACTGTACTTATTAAATGCATTTCATTTCCAGGTAGTAACATAACAATATGTGGAGAGTCGGGGAAGGGGGGTTGAATATTTTTGCAAGACACTGCACTGTGCTGCACTATTCTCTGGCTTAACTCCTTTGATATTTGAGTACAAAAGTGGCCAAGAAGGAAAAGCACCCACCCACCTCATTTTAGTTGCTCATCTGATCGCTTCTGTAGCCAACCATCTTAACATTTCGTGAAAAGTTATATTCAACTGTGCAGATAATGTGTGGTTTTAGCAATCAACACCAGGGGCAATGGAATTGTATCACAGAGATCGTAGGGAAGAACAGTTGCTCTTTTGCCTTTTAATATGGAAACAGAAGGTCTCTTAGACCATTTCCCGCTAGCCTGTTCTAGTGCTATTATTGCACTTTCAACCTCCTATGGAATCCTGGGGTTTGCAGTTTAGGGAGGGGCCTCAAAGGATTCCATAGGATGTTGAAAGTGGAATAATAGCACTAAAACAGGCTAGTGTGGAAATGGTCTTAGTCTTTTGTCTGATGATCACATATTTCTGGATGATAGCAATGACTGATAAAAACACTCTGTATATATTCTGTGCCATTTGTCTTTAACATCTACATGCTAATCCTAAGCATGCAGTTGAACTGTGGGGTTAATGTATGTGTGTTCTGTTGTTGCACTTTATTTGGACAGGTTTTTTCCCCCCTCCCTTTTCTTGGCTCACTTGCTTGTTTGAGCATTTCACGTGTATCATAAGCAACTTACTTTTTGTCCAAGGCCTGGTACAGTTTTTCTTGTGAACACATTAAACCTATAATCTTAGGTAGAAGATTGTAGTGACCCTTTAGTATTTGTTCAACGTGCGCTTGAGTCTGAGGTCAAGCAAACAAAGCCAGCATTATGCCTTTGCATTCTTATTTAATGAGCCTGTTAAAATCTACCAAAAGCAACTTGTGGGATCTTTTGTGAGGAGGGGGAAATGCCAGTAGCACTCTTTGAAGAGCAGCATACGAGAAATGATCGTCCAAGAGGATATGTTAAAGGCTCTGGTAGGAAATAAATGGCACTGTGTTGTTGACGGGGAAAGCTCTTGGCAAAACTGTTGTTGTGACTGTTCCTGCGGCTTAGAAAGGAATTTCCTAGAGACTGGACTAACCATTAAAAATGTCTCTGCTTCTAGGAGGAGTCCAGCAAAGCTTTCCCAGAGAAATGTCAGCCTCAGCCATGGAAGCCCAGTGTCTCGGTGAAAGAGGAAACTTTTTTAAGGTAACTGAAAAATTATTATAGTTTCTTTTAGTAAGGAGACGTATTTTGCTCTGAAATGGAAGCTGTGTATACTAATTATTTTCCAGATGCAGAACTTTGACAGGGCTGCATGAGAAAACCTGCCGTTGAAGCACTGAATTCTTTCTTTCTATAGGTCAGACTTTTGTAATCTGATGGAGTGACATAAGCAACAGCATGTGCTTTATTTCAACCTGATGCTGCATTAAATTGGGAGTGTTTAGTAAGGAAGTAAACTGTGTGTACAGCTGTAAACATCTCATTCCTGTGGCTTTTCATTCTGCCTATTTAATTGAAGCTTTCTCTGGAATCCAGATTCTTCAGTTGTGTGTTTGCTCAAATAGTTATCTGATTTTTGTACGCCCAGATATATTTTGCATTCATCTTGACAGCTAATAGTTTTGAATATGTATATACACACAACAGCTGTGGTTTAAAGCCCAACCAAGAGTAATAGGTTGCTAGAAAAAAAGGAAACTGGGAAAAAAAGCTGTGTGTTTCTGTTGAAATCTTTCCTGATTTAAGGTAATAATTTTCTTTTCAACTGTGGATGACTTGCCAGCAGCTGCAGATTTTGCTCTCAGACAGATTACTTGAAAGAGTTTACCACTTAAATATGAGATCAACAATTTTTGCGTATACCCTGGTTCTTAAAATCCACCTCAGCTGTGGAAATAGTGGCTTATACTACAGCAACTGAAGCCAGTTCCTGTGCTTCACAAGTGTGGAAACCTGGCCCTGCGTTTAAATCATCTCCTTCTTGGAGGAAAAAATTAGGCTGCTGACTGTAAAAACATGAACACTTCTTGGCTGTCTGTGCCTGCTGCCTATCCTTGGCTCGCCCCTATCCAGGGCAAGAAATGAGCACTACTTGCTATGGTTATATCAGATGAGATAAAATCTAGCCTTTTTTTTTAACTTAAGTAGTGAAATATTGGTGGAAATGATCAGGCCCTTACAAGAAAAAGAGAAATGGAATAGGATTCCAGGGGAAAAAAATTCCTTAGATCTGTTCTTTGTGTTGCAGGTGAAAACTGTCACTTCATTCTTGGCTTCTAAGGTTGTCGTGATTGTTTACGATCATATAGTGCCATCAGTGGCCAATGACACTTTTAGACTGGTGGAAATGAGAAGATGACAAACCCCTGTCCTGCAAAACCTATAGTCTTAAAACCAACTAGCTGTTGTTAAAACACAATAGAATTATCATATTATTGCTGACCTGTAGGACATGTGCTGAGAACATCCTCATAAAGGCAGCATCATCATTCATTCAGCAATCATGTCTGCTGAATGTGGATTATACTCTTAACATTAGTATTTTCTGCAGTATACTTAAAGCATGGATAGCATTCACTCTTCATTAAATATCCATATGCGTATGTCTAAGGTGTATTTAGAAGGAATATAATTTTAAAAGTTAAGAATAAAAATCGAGAATTTTTCAGAATAAAATTAATTCTCAAAATTTTTGAGAAAAAAACAGGCATAAGGGGTCCTGATAAAGGGAAATAGGAATACTTTGTCTTCCACTGAGGTCTCAGTCTGGATCTGTCCACTCATACCTGCAGTTTGCACTGGGAGGAAAACTTCTGTTGGTACCAATGGTGCCTTTTTCCCACTGTAAATTGTAAGATATAAGCCCCCCTGGTCCAGAATGCGATGGTTAACAGGGAGTTAAAACTCCACACCAGTCTGAATTGACAGGCTGTGTGTGCTATTTATGCGAAACACACACACATAAGTCTCACTGGTACAACTGCTATATATGCCAAGGGGTCTACCATAGGGGATTCTGAGAGAACATTAGTACATATGTGGCAAGCATGTTTGTATTATCTAGGGTAAGTATGGTGCTGTCTCATATTTTTAGCCTGCTTGCACAGTAGAATCGCAGTCCACGTTCTAAGCTCTTCCCACCGTTTTAACTAAATGTCCTTTCCACTTCACTTTCAAGATGCTTTTGGATCTAGAAACTTTCCTCATTCATATTGCATTTGCTCTCTTACAAAACAGCCTATCCAGTCTATATTCTCTTCTAGTGTATCTGTACATATATAAATTGAATCAAGTTTTCCTGGATTCTGAAAATGTCTTTTTATTACCATCTCACCCACACCTGGTTTTTTACTTTGTTCTACTGCCAATATTCTATCAAGATTTAGTGCATATAGTATGAATGCTAGGAATACATTCCAGAATTATCAGTTGCCAATTGTTGAAGTACTAAAAATATGGTAATGCTGGGAGAATGCATCACTAAAAACAGAGTTATGCCACCATTGTTGGCTATGTGTCATAGCCTGAAACGTGATGGCTTTGAAGACTGAGGGAGATTCTCTAGTTGAAAGGAAGAGGAAACTGAAAATATGGCAAAGGGAATGCAGGATTCTGGAAATATAAGCAAACTCTGCTGTTGTGAGTTGGAAAGGCATAGTTTTCAGTGGGGGTGCTTACACCAGATGTGGCCTTCAGAAGATTCTTATTATTCCACCCCCCTCCAAAGCCTTTCATCCTTGGCCCCTTCATCTGTGCTGTTTGTGAAGAGAGGATTTTCTATACCTTCCTGGCCGAAATGTGAATGCAGAAAAACAGCACATTTTGGATTCTGAAGCTCCAACCCAAATTAGAGAACTAACAGCAAAAAAGAAGAATTAGAGCATTTTAACCCACCTCTCCTTGTGATTCTGATCTGGGCTATCTGCAGCTTCACTTCAGTGGATGGTTATTTTGTAGCATATTGCTGGCAATCTGAATTGGGTTATTAAGGGCAACAAAATTCAATTCATATTGGACCCCAACATCTATATTTTGCATGGGAGGGAGGGAGTAAACTCTCATTGGAGCAGAATCAGGTCTTTTCATCAGGGCAGATTGTAGTGAAGGAGACTTCTGTATATGTAGATGGACTCTGTGTCTCTCTGTAAGAAAGGGGATGGGTGAATAAGGTATGGTTGGTGGATGGAGGCAATGGTGGTTCCCATGACGTTACTCCTGAGAGTAGAGGGGAGGGTTCACTGCCCCTAATTTATATTACTTTAAAACACAGAATATAGGATATTGGTTTCACATTTACTTTTTTTTCTTGAGTATAACCCAAAAATCTGAGTGTGAACCAAACTTAGCAATTTTTTCTTGTCTGGCAGCTGAAAACCGAGAGCCAGCACAGTGTAGTAGTTTGAGCATTGGACTATGCTTTGGAGATCCAGGATTCAGCTCACTCAGCTACAGGGCAACCTTGGACAAATCACACTCTTCTAGCCTTGGTGGAAAGCAAAAGCAAGCCTCCTCTGTACAGATCTTGCCAAGAAAAGCCCATGATAGGTTTGCCTTAAAGCTGCCATAAGTTGTAAACAACCTGAAGGCATACAACAACAAGATGAAAGCAACTTGAGCTTACAGTATTTCAGGCAAACATAATTTGTTTCTTTACAAAAATGTCTTACATCTTGAAATAAGAAGGAATTACCCCTTAAAATATCTTCTTGGTTTTTTCTGCCGTGAGCCATGCATTAATCATGTAGCAAAGAGTATCTTCATACTGATGGCATCCAGCTTCAGAATTCCTGACGATTTCACCCGGGAGCTCAACATAGATATTGAAGTGTATGGGTGACAAGATGGAACTGTTGGGTGAACAGGAATGCTCCTAATCCTACTGTCTGAAACTGTCACTATAGGTAAGAGGGTCAACCACAGTAACACAGTGCCTCCTACTCTCATCCCACAGAGATTGTCCAGTAAGATCAATGGTATCAAAAGCCTCTTAGAAATCCAGGAAGATCAACACGATAGCACTCCCCTTGTTTTTTTCCTGACTTAGGTTGTCATTCAGAGCAAATAAGATTGTTTCAGTGCCGTACCCTGGCCTGAAACCAGTCTGACCTGGGTCCAGATAACCTGTTTCTTCCAAAATACATTCAGCTTGCCTCTACATGGCAGAAGGAAAAAAGGGGTGTTTGAGTGGCTAAGCCAGTGCTATTTGTGGGACTGGAAATATTGTGTGTGTGTTTGTGTATGAGAAAGAGAGGGAGGGAGAGAGAAAATACTTATTTTAAAAAATATGTAGTTTTGCAGTGAAAATGGGAGTAGCATCCTGTAATATGTGTTGGTGTCCACCTTCTCCTGACTGGCAGGAACAAAGGAAGTTTTTTCGAGGGAGCCCTCTAGGGGAAGCAGCCCTTTCCACACAGCCAATCTCAGTTCCTGCCTTGTTCCCATAAGCACTCTTACAATTAACTCCATTTGTTCTCTCCCCCTCCCCCACCTCTTTTCTGGCTTCCTTGCTGCTTTTACCTTTTAAAGAAAGGCTATTTTCTCCACTTTGCTGTCTGTTTGCCTTGCCTCCGTTTGAACCCCCTTCTTTGGCAAATCCTTTCACTCTTCAGTCTCTCCTTTTTTCTTTTTGCTGCGTTTTTCTCCTCCCACCCTCCAGCTTCTTGTAATAAGTGTGTGTTCAAGGGGAGTGCAGTGGATGAAGAGTTTAAGCCTGGGCAGGAATGCCGCAGGACCACAGTCTGGCTTCACTAAACAGGAGCATTTCTGAAGAACAAGCAAGCAGGTAGAGAGGCCCAGGAAGCAGTGGCTGAAGGAAGATCCCTCCAGTCTGCCCAAACACGCTGAGTCAGGCCAGGGTCAGAGGCAAATATGCAGACTTTGCAAGCTCCAGAGGCAGATTGGAGTACAACAGGGCCCTTCACTGCCAGGGTTATCCCCCACTGGAGTTTCTGACTGGGTTAAAGGACTTTTTTTAGTGTGGAGGGCATTCCATCCCTCCAGTACAGACAGCTTGAGGGAAGGGGCTTTGGTAGTTAAGTAGCCACCATGGACTCTTCAGAGTCCGAAGACCTGGGAGGCCTAATTCAACAACCTCTTCCACACAAGAAATGCAGGGGATTTGCTTCAGCTGATGTCTCTGAAGAATCAGTCAGTGGATGATGATTACAGAGAAGAGGAAGTGCAGCATTACAGTTATTCTGATACTGAGAAAGGAGAACTTTCTTCTGAGGAGGATCAGGATCTGTCCCTCCTTCTGCCTTTCAGCAAGAGGATTTTAACATCTTGGTGGAAAGAAAAGAAAGAAAAGAAAACTGGATCTCAATATGCCTACTCAGGCCCCAGAAAGCCAAGATCCTGATTTGCTTCAGGACAGTGGGGAATGTTTTCCCAAAATTAGCACTGTTGCTGTATACGTGCCCTCTCTATATTGTTATCCATGAGGAATAGGAGAAGCCAGCTGCTAACAGACCAAATCGAGATTGCATCAAGAGGTTCTATGCCTTCTTTGAGATCTATAGGTCCCCCTGGTTAATGGGCCTGTGGCAGACCTTGTCATTTCCTTTGTATACATGAAAGACGGAGAGGACTTCCTGAGAGGCACTGGGGACAGAAAGATGGAGGCAGTACTCAGAAAGGTTCATAAAGTGGTTTCCTTGGCCTTAAGGGCTGCAACTTCTGCCTCCATTATGTTGAGGACTGTGATCCTGTGGGCCACAGTGCTCATCAAGGTGATCAACCCAGACAAGTCAAGGCCAGACAAGGCATTAATAAGCTTCTAAATGTGCCAGCCTTTACTGCAGACACTGGTCTGGATGATATCCAGTTCTGCTCCAAAACTCAAGCTAATATGGTGGCAGTCAGGTGTGGCTGAAGAATTGGAATATGGATTCCAGAGCCAAGCACAATTTCATCTTTGCCCCATTTTTGGGTACCCAGCTATTTTGTGAGTCCCTTAACCTGTTCTCACATACAACCAGGATAAGAAGAAGGTGCTCATCAATGGGAAGAAGAGGGAGAACAGAAGGTTTTCCAGACGGGGTCGATACTCCTTTCATTCTTAAGACCTAGTTACCTCTCCCATTTCTCCTGCTGCTCCAGACAGAGGGACTTCAGTGGCTTCAGTTCTCAGTGGGAAGACTAGAGACAGTAACTCAGACAACAGTCATTCCAGGCAGCTGGAAGAGCTCATGACAGCTCCTCCAGAAAGAGATAGCACAGCGACCAGCTGTGACTCCAGTTAAGAGGGCAGTCTTCAGGGTTTTATAGCTTCAGACCAATGTTGTTCAGCACCTTTAGTCAAACTTACGGAATAGAATTCTCACAAATCACTCCAGACATTTACTCCCATTGCTAAGATCCAGAATGTCAGTGCCAGGCGGTGGTTGGCAGAGGCAGGGGAGCTGGTTAGAGTTGCAGGGCTTTAATGCAGTCTTAACAGAAATAAACACAGGCTGTTAAAGTACATAAGGCAGGTTACTTCACTAAGGCGAACAGGAGGACTGGTTTCAGGTGAGGGCAGGAACAAGGCACGGACAGCAGGACCACAGTTGACCAACGGTTGTTGCTCCGTGCCTTCCACAGCCCGGCGCCTGCCTCAAATAGCCCTCCAAGCCAGGCGCCGACCAATCAGGCGTGGCCATGTGGCTGAGGGCCGACCAATCAGGCGTGGCCATGTGGCTGAGGGCTCACAGGTGGGCTGTGCCTCACAGCTGCGAGCTCTCTGCCCGTCGCCTCCTCTGGATCGGGACCGCAGGCAGACTCCCAGGCCTCCCGCGGATTGGGGCCGTGAGTGGGCGGAGCCCTGGGAGCAGGCCCGGGGCCTGCAGCCTCTAGGTAAGTGGCTCCAGGCCCAGCAGCCTCTCCCACGGCCGCCAGGCCCGAGCCATCGGCCGCGTCGGCCTCCAGACAAGGCCCCTCAGCCGCAGCAGCCTCAGGGGCAGCGACAGGCCCAGCCGGGCCCATGCCCCTGACACAGAAAACCAACACAGTGGCCAGTTGGAGGCAATCAACCATCTCTAGAAGATTGGGGCCATACAGATGGTGTCTCAGTCATAATGATTAGAAGGCTGTTATTCCATTATCTTCTTGGTTCCAAAGAAGTTTGGCTCTTGGAGGACAATTCTGAACCTCAGAAAGGTCAACAAATTTATGAAGAAGCACCACTTCTGGATGGAGATGCTGAAAAGTATCCTGCAAGCCACCAAGCCAGGAGACATTCTTGTTTTGAATGAAGCATACTGTATTTGCATGTTATGATCCATCCAACATGCCGTAGGTGGTTTCACTTTGCTTACACAGGGAAACACTACCAATACCGTACTCTACAGTTTGCTCTAACCTCAGCACCCAGGTTATTCTCAAAGGTGATGCTAATCCTGGTAGTGGGTTGGAGAAGAACATATGTCCTGTTTATCTGTATTTAGATGTTGGTGTGTGCAGTGTCCTTCCAGCATGGCCAAAGGGACATATGGCAGGTACTTGACCCAGGGTCCACCACAATTTCCCATGAACCATGGGAAGAGCCACCTCACCCCAATCCAGAGGACCCAACATGTGGCAGCAGGCATTGTGACTCTGCCCCCAGAGTGAATCCAGAGCATCAAGAAGGTAATATTTTGGTTGAAGCAGACAAGAAGGTGGACCTAGCCTGTCTTCCTTGGGCAGGATTATATTCCAGACAACTACAATGGCTCCTCCCCCCACATCAGGCAGCAATAACAGCCAAAAGTCACCAAAGAGACTCTTGTCAAGGGAGGTGACTCAGTCTCTAGCCTAGTGGACTTCCCTGATGATTCACAGAGAGAGATCCTTCTGAAGTACTTGGAAAGTCCTGATAAAAAATGATGCCAGTCTACATGGGTGGGGTGCCCATTGCAGACATTTCCTGGTTCATGGTTTCTGGGAGAAGGAAGAGGCAGCCCACAGGATAAACTGGCTGGAGCTGAGTGCAGTCAGCATTTCAGGGGAGAGCAATCCTTGTCACGACAGACTTGGTCACAGACAAGTCCCACATCAACCATGACAGGAGGACCAGATCCCACCACCTCATGGAAGAAACAAAGCTGCTGCTGGAGTGGGTGGAAACCCATCTTTTGTCCATCTCCAACGAGTCCTGAACACAAGAGTGGATTGAGTTGAACCAGTCTGAACCAAGTGGAGTAGAGCCTCCATCTAGGTGTCTTCCAGGTCCTAGTGGAGAGTCTTAGAGTACTCAGGTTGATCTATTTGCTTCTCTAGTCAACCACAGAGTTCCCACATTCCTATCAAGATACTGAATGGATGAGACGAAAGGCCTAGATGACCTGACCTCACCTTGGCCAAAGCGGTTACCCTCTAACTCTCTTCTTTATAGGGTGCTAAGAAAGGTAAAGGCAGAAAGCACTCTAGTCATACTCAATTGGTACTTCATTAATGTGCTTTATTTTCTTAATGCAAGTCAGACTTTAGATTGGAGATAAATGTCCAAGGAAAACAGACATAAATGAATGTCAAAGGCATGTTTGTATATGATGTAACATTTCTGAATTAATGAGTGAAGACTAGAGTTTGCCTAGGAAAAGTCCAAAGCTGATTATAATTGCCTGTTAATCATCTTTATTTTAAAAATTAGGTATGCGTCCTTCTGGTGGACAGAACTATGAAAGACATGTCCTTAAAAGCCCCAAAAGATTACATCACACCAAGAAGCAGAAACCACAGTGTGTGTAGTAGTTTGCTCAGTTCCCAGTATAGCTCCAGAATAATATGTGTTTTGCCACCTTGTTCAGCTGCTTGCAGCCTGGAACCCAGAAAGGAAGCAGCAGTCTCCCTCCTCACACCCAACAGCCATTGAGTTCTGTGGAGGCTAGGGACTTGTTAGGTAGGCTCCAAAAGTAAAAATGCACTCTTCTTTTCATAACTGCATGGATAACTATTTATTTCTATGGTGAAATAGTCAAATACAGAACTGGGGACATGTAGACAATGGGGGTAAAGCCTATTACAACACTGTAGAGTTGGAGGCCTGCCCTCCTTTTACAGGAAGTCAATGAGAATCCTGATCCCACTTTTTGTGACCTAGAACAGTCCTCTGTTTTTTAGATATTTTAGACTTTAGTTCTCAAAATCCCACACCATTGACCATGCTGACGGGGGTTTCCGCTAGCTGAAGTCAAAAGCATATGGGGAACCCAGTGTTGAGAACCAGTCATGTAGAGGGTTTTAGATTCTCATTCCACACACATGCCTTCACCTTGGCAAACATAAGATGTTTGCTTACCTGTAGCCAGTTGGCCCTTTTCATCACTCAACAACACTGTGTTAGTGGCACAGTGTTCCTTTCTGTCCAGCAGGGGGCATATGAGTACTAGAAGGTGGAGTGAAACAGACCACTAACACAGGCTGTGAATATAGAAATGCAGAAGAGCTGCTAGGGAGGCTCAGATCAATTATCTAATTATTTGAGAAATCATTTTATTTTGAACCAGTTTTCCTGTAAAATTTTTCATATTGGCTAACATTAAATGAATATGCATTTTCTTGGTGTTTTATTCATTTTTTGAGGCAAAAAGAAGTATTTCAAAAATGGTGACGCGTGCAAAAATCTAAGGATAACTGTGTTGTGGTTTGTGTATTGGTTTGGAAAGGACAGATCATATCAATTCACTTAAAGCGTGTGGTACAAAAAGAAAATTATTGAACAAATCTAGCATTGCTTTTGCAAGGACAAGATAAGAAATACCGTGGAGAGGGAGATACCTTCCTTCCCTTTGGCCATGGTCAGTCCTTTCCTTCAGAGAGAAAGGAAGAGGGAGAAGTACTTTTTAAACACCTGTAATCTGTTTTCAATTCCACTTTCAGCTGTAATGCCTAATATTTTGTGATATCAAACAATTATGCATAATTATAAAATTATGCATAAAATTAGCTGTATACTTCATGCACACACATTTTTATATTGTTAGAAATAATGGTTGTGACACTTTTTGATAAATTCTAGTAAATTTAAGAAATTCTGAGAAGAGCTTGGCACTGTTATCTTCACACAATACCACAATGTATTGGTGTTATCACCCAACCCATCCATGTTGTTG